>CM056999.1:174796996-175396996 GCA_029891345.1 Dryococelus australis | reverse complement strand
TTTCTTCCAACTCCACAGCTAAAATGCTGCATCTTAACCACACACTGTTCTATAAAATACACAAAAAGCAGGTGTCTACTGAAAGAAATTCCATTTTGGAATTCCCAGACTTCTCCCAGTTTTCCACGCAGAAACTTGCCATTTTCCCTGGCCTGTTTTCACGATATTGCAACCTTCTAATACCATTTGCCCTGGCCTGTTTTCAATATATTGCAACCTTCTCATACCATTTTCCCTGGCCTGTTTTCACGATATTGCAACCTTCTAATACCATTTTCCCTGGCCTGTTTTCACGATATTGCAACCTTCTAATACCATTTGCCCTGGCCTGTTTTCAATATATTGCAACCTTCTAATAACATTTTCCCTGGCCTGTTTTCACGATATTGCAACCTTCTAATACCATTTTTTTCCCATGCTGACAGAACAAATATGCTATCAGTGAAGTTGAATTAGATGTGTACACTGCAACAGACCAAGTAAGAAAGGCCGACATTTCACATGGGTGCCCATTACAACCACACAAATACTTTGAATAGGCCTTGTATCACTTGAAGAATAATGTATTATTGTAAGTTAAACTTAAAAATTGAAATGTTAAAACACATAGTATGGCCGTAATAAAATAAAACTTTCCTGTATTCACACAAGTGGCAAATTTTTCACAATAGCAGTTATTTCCATTTTTCCTAACCAAGGTGAAAATTCCCTGACATTTTCCTGTTTTCCTTGTGCGTGGGTATCCTGGAAATTGTTTGTACAGTAGTTGCTTGTTAAAATGCACCATTAGTTTTACACACTCCATGGTAATATTTCGTAAACATTGCTCTAATATTAATGCAGTGTATATTATTCGTAGATAATAATAGAGAGTAATTAAAGTTAATATTTTCACTTGGAATGTAACAGAAATAATCTTGACAAAAAGTTTCCAAGGAATGCTTTGTAAAAATACAAAAAGTGTTTAGAGTGCAACGGCGAGGTTAGCGAATTCCGAGTCCCCCAGGTAAAGAAAGACACGACAGTGCTTCTCGCCCATGCAATAGGAAAGACAGCCAAGCGCTCGGGTTGTTTACGAACAATCACCGGTCCTGGCTGCAGTTGATTCACGTTTAATTCAACACAACTAAAACTGAGCTGTGAACAAAGCCTTGTCCGTGAATGCACACAGTTTTACTACAGTTAACACTGACTCAGCAACCTACAGTATTACTGGTGGCGTATAACGACAAATTCAAATGAGTTGTCAATCAAATAGTTCCTAATCGTTCCCAACGTCATCTCACAGACGCATAGCTGTCAGTGAAAAATTCCATTCGAGAGTCTACGTTTTTTTTTTTTTTTAATTCCTGCGCGACTTTCTATGCTTGTTATTTTCCATGTTTGGCGTTTTGTATTATTACATGGGCGCCTGAGAGGCGTATCTGAGTTCGTAAGGGATGGAGGTCTTAATAAAAATAAAATAACTACGTTAGATTTCTAATTTACTCACTCCAATATTATTTACAGCATTGAATTATCCGCCTCCACTATAACTCTTTTTATTTAACAGTAAGCGCAATATTTAATGTATATTTCAACTTTAATTAATGTCAATAATTGTCTGTGTTTGGTTACAGTTAATTAACTCATACACACTATTAATACGAGTTCAGTCTATCTGTTGCAAGCATTTGTAATGTAATTCACTCACGCATCTAGTCCAATAGTCCATCCTGCCAGCCACACCCGTCACTGCTTGATACTCGCAGTCGCATATTTCCCTTCCGCTGGTCACCTCTTTCGTCGCTCGTCTTCTATCGCTCAGAACTCAGTCACTCATTCTCTCATCAAGTCCTCGGCTCGGAGGTCTATCCCACTTATATATTGTTCGCCCTGACCATCTGGAAGGTTCAACGCACCCCGAGTCGCGCTGAGAGAACGAGGTCAGTAATCCAGAGCATTCTTCAGATATACGCTTAAATCAGCAAAACATAGGTCAGCGGGGCGCATCGCAAAAGGATTACCGCGTCGGCTCACTTTTTATAGTACAGAGATACGTGGTTCTTGGTTTAGCGCACGCGTGTAATTCAAAACACTGTGTTGACTTGCCGCTGCCGCCGCTATCGTATAACTGCTGTCCTTCACTTGCACTCGTTCGCGCGGTATGCGAAGCAGCGAGCGCGTAACAATATGCTTGTTTAACTGTTCGGTCCGGGATACAATGACGAGCGGCTGGAGTGTTGCAGTCATGTTGTGCACTGTACTAGTGTGAAGTATGTTTCTCGCTTCCAATCAGCAACGTAGGTGCTGCGTATTCACAAGTATAGGCTGTGCACGGTTCATACAGCACATCTGGATGCAACTTTGTAAAATGTCATTGCCTCGACCTGCACTAATTTTAAAAGGCACGACCACTTGGCAACGACGGAAGGAAAATAGTTCCATGTCTTCAACGTTACAATTAAAAGTGTTAGGTTCATATTTGTGAAATCTGAAATAATTATTTTGCTTTCTGTTTTTGTTAGTGCATAAAGTATAGGAATTAGCAACTTTGTATAATATTTACTTTCCTAATAATTTCACAGTTTCGTTGGACCGAAGCACGATAAAAGCTATCAGGCCAATGACATACATATGGCCGAAGAATGCAAGATGTGCATACAAATATATCTAAAGTAGGGCTTTCAAAAGTGCTCAGTTTACCATGAAAAGCTTATACTTGCAGTAACTATTCATAAACGAGAGGTGCACAGACTTCCACAAATCCGAATATTAATAAAGTAGACGTATAAATATCGCATACAGAGTCATCGCTGTTCAAAGAAGCGGCCATGCGTACTCTTAATGTGCAACATGACATGTATCCAGTCGAGAACACGGACTGTGCTTGAAGACTTTACTTCGCTAAGACTCCATGAAGCTGAGCCTAAATACTCAAACACTAAGAATTTTATATCATAACTTCAGTGGTGGCACCCAGCTGAGGACTGGAGAAATAATAGATCTATGTTTAAAATACACTTTCTTCCACTCGTCTCTTAACGTGCGAACGACGTGCTGGGCTGCGATAACAACACATGCTCAGTACAAGGCCTGTTAAGTGCTTTCAAAACGTCAGCCACAGTGGAAACACAATTTCAAAGCACTCCGACATGGCAAAAAGTTTTTTAAATCACTGTATCTTAAAACATACGCGTCAGATAGATACAGAAATACTCATGGGTCCTGCGCGCTGAACCTTCCTCAAATGCGGGAATCAGCTAGCAGTAGGCGGGAGCTCCACGTGGTGGCATTATACACACTCACACGCGCGCGCGCGCGTGTGTGTCTGTGTGTGTGTCTGTGTGTGGGTGTGTCTGTGTGTGTGCCTCTGTGTGTGTGTGTGTGTGGGGCTGTGGCTGAGATGCGACGGCGCAGCTGGATCTAGGACCGACTCAGAGGTCGCGAGTTCATCCATAGGACGTCACATCCTCTCACTGCCAGCTGACACCTCACTGTCGTGTACTATCTCCAACAACCGTCGTTTATACATCTAGCGACATGCATAACTGTTGCCAGCACTAACGTCATTATAGCCTGTGTTAAGACTCAGGTGATGGACAAGACAACATTTCTGATTGGAGAGTCTGGCATAAGGAAGTTTCCAGCCACAAAATACGCATTGTTTCAAAACGTAACTTTTAATTAAAAATTTAAACGACAATTATAAAATAGAAAGGTTTTGCTTAGTTACGAGGTCATTCTATATTTTATTTCGGATTATTACAATTATCTTGTTTTTTAACGTAGATAATAGAGGAAATGTGGTACCTTCCCGACACTAGCGCTACCTAGTGGCGAAAATCATACATCGCCACTCTTCAAGGAAGGGAATCACTCTCCATTGCGGGGAAATAATATTTCTTACATTAGCCAGGCAAACACTTTATGAGGTAATTCGCTGGCATCCCTTCATTGATTCCCCTACAGCATATTATCCTCCCAGCCTATTAGTACGTTTTATTAATGAGCTGGAATTCGCGTTGAACGCCTCGGACACACTGACACTGAAGTGCTGACAGTACAGTATTACAAACATGCATACATACAGGTGTAAGGAAATTAAACGCCCAAACTGCGGGAAGTTATTCCTCGGCAATGAAAAATAAAGTCGTAAATAGATAAGACAGCAATTAGGTTTTGAAAACGTATTTTCGTTGAATGTCTTGTACTTTCTGCCAGCGGTAGTGATGGCGGCTTGTATACTAGTGATGGCGGCTTGTATACTAGTGATGGCGGCTTGTATACTAGTGGACGGCATGTCGTTGATGTACTGACGTATCACTTCCTCAAGCCGAACAGTATGCACAGACCGAGGAAGGCAGCATTACGCATGTGTCTCTGCAACATGGGAAGAATAAGTAACCTTTCTGCTGCGGTCTTTGTAAGTGTCGTACAAGGCATTCGGCAAAAATACGTTTTCAAAACCCAATTTCCACAGGTTCATCCATATCTCCTTTAATATTTCGTTTAGGCATATGATGTCCTATATATACATTATTTGACTTTAATTTTCAAAAGGAATCACCTCCCGCAGTTTGGGCGTTTAGTTTCCGGACATCTTGTATATATGTAATATAAGCCATCGCCAAGTAATAAAGCGATTTCCACACGTTCCCTTATATTAACGCCACTAGTCCATTTTCAAATGTATTCTTATATGACACTGTCATAGTTATCTCGAACATGTGTACATAGCAGCCGTGACGTGCTGATTGTACGAAATAATGATAATTGATTTAGTTTCCTGCGCAGACAGCTTAAGGCCGAGAACACACATGGAGGTACATTGGGCAGCACACACGGGCCCGACACGGTGCAAGGCCCTGCCGGGAGTCAGGGGACAGGCTCCAGGCGTTTACCGAGGCCGTGTGTTCCCGGCCTTAGGCCAAGAAAACTTCCAAGATGAAAGAATAGTATGACTGGAGAGAAGGCCTGGAGTTTTAGTTATCTTTATTGATTATAATAATAGCTTGCCTCAGATCACACTTGCTTGATAAGTCACTAGTTCACGAAAATAAAGTTTATTTGTAGTCGCCCTAATATATCAGTTTATGTTAATTTTCATGACTTTGGTTAGTTATTCAGAAACTTGTACACCATTACTGCAGTATATGATGACGTTTTAATTATCTTGTGCCAGTTTGTCCATGCCTTTACACTGCCAAATTTATGGTATACGGTTTTGACATTGTAGTTATTGGCTATTCACAGTAAATTGAGCGCGATTCAAATCCCTCTCATCTGGAATAATAGTCAATAAATATATTTACTTTATCCTTACACGTAAACTTACGAGAGCGATGAAACATACACACTATGTACATAACTTCCATGACAATATATATTTAAAAAGGTGGTTAAATGATAAAAAAAGGACTCACTTTACCGTGAACAACCTAGAACATTATTTAATTGAGTAATTGCATTCTTCTAGTGTAAGTACTGTAAATGTTATGGCTAAACTCAATTTAAAAGAAAATTAATAAATAACGTATCATTAGAAGAGGGAAATGTTAGTAGTGGTGTGAGAATGGCGGAACACAGCCGGGCGGGCTGGGCTGTAGCGCGAGGTGGAGGAGGTGGCAACACTGCGCAGTGTGTTGGCAGCAGTGTGGACAGCCCTGGCGCGGTCAGAGAGGCCCGCGGCAGTAACAAGTAGTTTCCTCTGCCTCAATAGCCGGGCCGTGCCGGGCCTCAGCTGCAAGCTCCGGTCCATCACAGCCTCCCGCTCTGCCACTACTCACATACACTGCTCTTCCTACTTGCGATTCCGTGTCGATACTTTACTAAGAACTGCTATTGGTACACAAATATCGATGGAACAATATCGATATAGGCTGTTCACTATACAATGAGCACTTTTGAAAGCCATTATTAAGATCTACTTGTGTCCCGTTGTGTATAATAATAATAGTAAATCGTCTTTATTTGGCGCAGTTAAGGCATATCTCCCTTCTCTTACACTAAACCATTTTTACAATTTACACTTGCTTATTACAGTGAAGAACAAAAAAAAATTGTTCTTACAAAGTGACAAAAACTGCAGGAAAACTGCAAAATCAAAAGTCGTTACTAGACATTAACGGAACAGGTAATTAATACTATATAGAGACATGCATATTTAGTAATGAAAAATGTATAAATTTAAGTAGTGATTATTAAGTTTTAAAAACGATTGCAACGTACTAAAACATGCACCCTAATTACTCGAATAATTGCCGCACAAAATATTCCAAATTCGACCTCAAAAATGCAGTTGCTTCATATCACAAGCCGAAAATACACACAATATTTTAATAAATAATTGCACAGTAGACACGAGTACACAAATAAGCAAAAAACACCACCCTCACGGATTATATGTATGCTGAGTAATTTCTTCGTGGTCATGCCCTAATTAGAAGCTACATTTATACTTTGAAATGCTCGATCAATTCCAAGGGTTTGTTGACAAATATGGTGCTGGATGCTGATACCAGGGCCGGTCGGACTGCTGGAACAACCTGAGAAATACGATCAGATTGGCTGAAGGAAACGAATGTGCAGCCAATAAGAATACGCCACTCGAGGTCAACGGAACACCAGGCAGTCTATAACAATCATCACGTGTTTCTTGCTAGCTACAGGGTGGTTCGAAATTAAGTTACAACTACCAGGTGCTTAAGAATCTTCAAAGCATTTTATTATAATTAACAGCATTTATTTGCTAATTTATATATTTCGACTTAAATATGTAGATTGATGAACGCTTAACTTTCATGTAAACTAACTGTATAACTTTTATTTGTGAGCAATTTCCCCGTGTTTTCCCTGTTAATTTTCCCTGTTTTTCCAGTAATCGGCCACCTGTTTGTTTACGTACTGTTGGAAAGGATTTCACGAAAACGGTTCACCTGACAGTATTCCAACAAGACAACCATTTTGGTTAATTAAGATGTGTTGATTCTTAAGTCATCTAAACAACTCGCTTACATCTTACTGTTCTCATTTTTCGCGCAATAACAAAGTGGCAACCCCTTGTTCATGACGAGGGTTGATAGAAGCAGAATCCTGAAGGGCGTATTGGTTGAGAGGAGGTCCAATGAAAATCATCATGAGGCCTAGTCTGTAAATAAGTTATAATACGAAATGATACGGTATCTACGTATTTGGAAACGAAGCGAACTGGTAACAAGACTCCATGACAAGTGGTAAGTTCTGCCTAGCCAAGTCAGTTAAACGAGTGACGAATGCAAAGCTTAAGAACCATTCTACGTAATAGGAGCAAACTAACATTACTTATATAACCTCCATCATCGCCAAGTCGACACGCAGTAATGGAGGTACCACCATGGGTAGTCGACACGCAGTAATGGAGGTACCACCATGGGTAGTCGACACGCAGTAATGGAGGTACCACCATGGGTAGTCGACACGCAGTAATGGAGGTACCACCATGGGTAGTCGACACGCAGTAATGGAGGTACCACCATGGGTAGTCGACACGCAGTAATGGAGGTACCACCATGGGTAGTCGACACGCAGTAATGGAGGTACCACCATGGGTAGTCGACACGCAGTAATGGAGGTACCACCATGGGTAGTCGACACGCAGTAATGGAGGTACCACCATGGGTAGTCGACACGCAGTAATGGAGGTACCACCATGGGTAGTAGACACGCAGTAATGGAGGTACCGCCATGGTTAGTCGACACGCAGTAATGGAGGAACCACCATGGGTAGTCGACACGCAGTAATGGAGGTACCACCATGGGTAGTCGACACGCAGTAATGGAGGTACCACCATGGGTAGTCGACACGCAGTAATGGAGGTACCACCATGGGTAGTCGACACGCAGTAATGGAGGTACCGCCATGGGTATTCGACACGCAGTAATGGAGGTACCACCATGGGTAGTCGACACGCAGTAATGGAGGTACCGCCATGGGTATTCGACACGCAGTAATGGAGGTACCGCCATGGGTAGTCGACACGCAGTAATGGAGGTACCGCCATGGGTAGTGGAACAATTTCTCTCAAATCTTTTTGTTTTCTTGCTCACGGAGGCTTTCGTTCCCCGAAACTGACTTAGCACTTTAACCACACACTTATTTACTGGCATTCGAGACCAGTTTAAGGATGTTTACGATAAAGTGAACACTTTTGAAATCAACCTTTGAAAAATGACACTGTCCATGCCTGCATGTATGTTAACAGATGCACAGATTGTCACGAGGCGCCTTGTCAAGTTGGCAACGACGGAAGGTAAGTAGATCAATGTCTTAACGTTGAATTAAAAGTGTTGGCTAAACATTTGTGGATAGCGACATAATTTATTTTACTTTCTAATTTTTTAATGCATATAAGAGTAAGAATGAGCAAATTCGTAAATTATTTACTTCTATAGGAGTACCTACCATAGTGTCACTTGACTAATGCATGAATAAAGTGATGAGGCCCACGACAATGTTATTGTTACATGCGGTGGAACAATACACAAGATGCATAACAATCGATGTTAGTCAGGGCTTTCGAAAGTGCTCATGTAATCGTGAACAGCCTATAGGCTATTCACGATTACATGAGCATATATTTTATTTTAGCCTTAGACGTAAACTTCCGAGTGCGGTGGAACATATACACTGTGTTTATTCCTTGCATAGCAATATTCATTTTTAAAGGTGGCTAAAATATAAGAAATGACTGAAAGAAAAAAGTAACTAGGATCACAAAAGTGCTCATTTTACCGCGAAAAGCCTATAGAAGCGAAGTCAGCTACTGTATATCCAGGAACATCAGTTCTGTTCCCGCTTACCACAATCCTACTGGACTTCACCAAATGTGACAAACACAGTTCAACACTATAGCAACAACCAATCTATATCGGTGCAAATTTTCAACGTACACGCTACAAGAATTTCTTAAGAGCGATTCTCAAAAAAAAAAAAAAAAACTTTAGCAAAATTTGATCTGCGCCGCGTGGCGACATGCAATGGACAAAGAAACGCTGGACTTAACAGTTGAGGACGTAAACAGCGCCGAGATGCGCCGAACAGAGTCATAAGAAGGTACTGGTTGTCTCTGGCAAAGTGAGCTGTTGAACTGTAGCACTGGAGCGCCATAATACAGCTCAAGGCAGTTTGTTTTTGTTTTTTTTTTACCGCGGAAAGCGGCTCTCACATGGCGCGACTGTTACTTTCACGCAGTGTAGCGTGTACGAAGAACGCGTTTGCTACGCATGACTAAATCATGGCGCAACAGATTGCCGTGTTACATTTTATAGACGGCAATTTGGATACGAACCTAGCCTTCAATAAAAAGACTATGAAAACTCCCAGCTCGGTATGACGGAACTATCAGCCTGCTCTCTTGTTAATCCAAAAATATTGTCCTAGGGCATCGCAGGGAAAGAACATTGTAAAAGAAAGCTTGAAACATTTTTCCCTCTCAATAATTGTTATGCAATGAAAGTTATCCCTGAAGCCTGTATACTTTGTGACAATGTTGAACTTAATAGAGTCACAGATTTAAATAATCTGAAATTAGCACTATTACAGGAAATATTTGTGGCAATACTAATTTTTAGTTAGCTGGCTATACATTCGTATATGTTAACTTGCGTCTTTCCGCGCCTAATCATCAAACGTAATTTTTTTCAAGTCTAATGTTTTACATTTTAATGCATTTTTTTAATTAAAAAGTTAGCACTGCAAACAACTAACAAATCTTAAGTTTTTATTTTTTATAGTGATTTTGTGGTTTCAAAGTTTGTCATTTTTAGTAAACTCAATATAATATGCAGCGCAACGATATGTTTTTTTTTAAATATATATAATTTCTTATTATTTTAAATATATTGTTAGTAAAGGCCTTAATTAATTAAAAACAGTATTGACCTTTTTAAAACAGTGAGTATCTTTATTAGATGTATAGTTATAGTGGATGTGGGGAGGAGAAGGAGAAAGGTTGGGTCAGCTGAGTGATGGTGGAAGTAGTGGGAACAAAAATGGTCGCGTGCTTACAGCGTGTGTGAACGACATGAACACAACTTCTCAGCCACTCACAGCTTGCCGTCACAAGCAGGTCTTGACAAATCAGAGCACACGAGTGTTCACAAGCCTCTATAACCCCACCTCCTCTCTCAGGCGGTGATGTAGCAAGCTGTATGAAGAAATCTCTCCAGAGCGCATTAATGAGGAGAGAAACATTCATCCCGGGTTATAACTGACTAACAGGTTACGCCTCACATAAGTACGTGCTTCACATATGTTGCTGGACCTACCCACAGCGACAGAAAAAAACTTGGTTATGTTATCTTGTCGTTATCAACTAAGCGAATCTCCACTGTATTTTCTCAAGTGTTGCGATAAGCAAACGGGACATTCAAAACCAGTTAGACAAAGTAATGTAAAAAAAGTCGATGAGCTCTTTAGACTTAGAAAACATACGAAGTGTGTCGAATACAATTGCAGAAAAATTAAGTGAAAGAAAAGAAAGACAGAAATGCGTTTCTTCAGGGATCGAATAAGAACTTTCTTATCGAGCCCAGAAAACCGGGTAGCAACGTAACTGACAGTAACTGTTCGCCCCGACCAAACAAGTTGAGAAACGCCCCTTTTCTAACTTAAACATTGTAAATAAAAAACAACTTTAGGTACTGAAGTTTTAACAATTCTGAAACGAAAATAGAGGGAGGGTTGGAAAATAGTCCACCATGTTATACATGCTAGCTAGATTCGTACGAATCTTAAGTGATTGTATCAAAAAATGTTTTTTTAAACAGATGTTATAGAATAAACATTCAGTCCGTATCAAACATCAAATCACTATTCTGGTAAAACTGCATTAACATACACAAAGTTAGTCCTTGATTTTTACATCATTAATGACGTAAGCAAGTGAATCAAGATTCTGTTTCCGTTGGGAGGGACGGCAAAACAAAACTTACAAATACGTTCGTTCAGAATAATACAAAATTGTTAAAGCAGAGTAACAAATACGTTCCGCTACTTCAAAGTTTTTTATGCCAAGGCAAAAATACAATGTATCTCTACACCTTAATGTCATTTGAAATAATGACGAGAACGTGACTAAATACGTCGCTGTTTACATATCTGAATGTTTGAATGACATGTGTTAAAAGTCCTTCAAATACAGCTGTGCTCTGCACTCATAAACACTATCAACCAAAAAGATTACAATTGATGCAGTGGCATTTTCACATCATATGGGATGTGTGTTTGTGATGTGGGAACTTTCTAAAGGCTTGATGAGAACATTAAATAATTACATCTTGACACTTATGAGACTTGTACAGTGAATACAGACGTCATAGTCTATTCGCGCCATCTCCGCACTTTATTAATCAAACCTTTGAAATACACAGCGGTATACATTCTCACGAAGCTGAATTTTCGCAAATAAGATCTGCAGCAGTATGATAATATTACACGAAATGTAATACGCCCGTGTATTAAACTGCAGATGCCACAAGGGCGATAGTGTCTCGTGCACCAAGTGCTCCATCGCCGCTACGCGCAAGGCAGTGTGCAGTGTCATGCTGCGCGTAGGCCTACCTACCTACCTGTGGGACTTTCAGCGATGATTGGTGGAAAGTCTACAGGAAGATTCAATGCAGGGCTCTCGAGTAATTTTGTGTGTATCTGACGCGTACGTTTTGATGCAGAACATTGGAAAAGCAGTTTTGAGCTATGGTGGAGTGAGTGCTATGAAATGTTGGGAGCTCTCAACAGCCTTCGTCTGAAATAGTTTCTTTTCGTAGTAGGCCTGCATTGCACGCACATTCTGTAGTTTCGTAGATACACGTGAATTTCTAACACACAATCCAAGGGTTCCTCACATCTACTTTGAAAAAATACCCCATATATAACGTGTTTGGGTGCTTCTTAAATACCTAAGTCTTGTATCACAATAGTTTCATACTTGTGAGTAAACATAAGATTACCTAATTATTGGTTAGATTAAAGTTTTACTTATATTTTGTCCAAAAATTACCGTATTTAATTTATAACTAATATGGATAAATACAGAGAGAAAATGAGTGCGTTGGTAATGCGGAATAACAAATAGATCATATGCAAAACAGTGTTTGAATGAAGCGGAGCAATACTTAGGAAGTAGACCTCTAGCAGGGCTTCAGAAAAGTAGACTATCGAACGCACTGCAGTACACGCGCCAGGTTAGTGCTGCTACACGAAGGAAGGCAGGCAGGCAGGGTGAGTGGGCTGAAGGAAGGTAGCGTGAGAGAGAGAGGGGGGGGGGCGGTGACGCAGCGGACGACGGCCAGTGGGGACGTGGAGGCGGCGCAAAACGCGGAAACAATCGGTAATCGGCGCTAAATCACTGCGGATCGTGATGGCCGGCCGGCCTCAGGCAACTGCGCGCGGCGGGGAAAGTGCACTCGCGCCGCCACTACACGCCCTGGCTCTACTGACGGAGCAAGCACTCCTGCCTCCACCAACTCCTGCACACCCACACAGTATAGGCTGGTCGTGGTAAAGTAAGCACTTTTGAAAGCCCTCTCATATAGAACAATAGTCAATAAGTATATTTTGTTTTAGCCTTAGGCGTTAACTTAAGAGTGCGGTGGAATATACACACTGTTGATTACTTACATGGCAATATTTGCATTAAAAGGTGGTTAAACGATAAACAATGGCTGAAATGAAAAAGTAACTAGGGTCTCAAAAGTGCTCACTTTACCGTGAACAGCCTATGCCCAAATACACTGAGGC
This sequence comes from Dryococelus australis, assembly GCA_029891345.1. Lineage (NCBI taxonomy): Eukaryota > Metazoa > Arthropoda > Insecta > Phasmatodea > Phasmatidae > Dryococelus > Dryococelus australis. The sequence goes on along the minus strand of CM056999.1, from coordinate 175,384,236 downwards.
GAAATACGGGACCTAAACGCCGTTCACGACAAATTGAGTTGTTTTAAAATAAATTTTAGGAAAAGGTCAGCTCCTACCGGCATGTATTTTAAAGGCCGCGCTGAGTGTCATGTGCCTAGTGAAGATAGTAATAATGGAGGGAAAGAAGCTCCATGACGTAACGTCTATTAAAAAGTGTTAGGTAAACATTTGTAATAACTTCAATGACTTATTTCGTTTTCTGTTTTTTTTAAGCACCTAAGTGTAAAAATTAGCAGATTTGTAAAATATTAATTTTACTAATAACTTCATAGTTTTACTTGATCGACATATGCATGATTTTAATTGATAATCAGGCGCATAGCTGTATTATTTTACAAAGACGGAAGAATACACAACGTGCACAGAAGTATATCTTAAGCAGGGCTTTCAAAAGTGCACAGGTTACCGTGAACAGCTAATAATAATATGCGTGAAAGGTTAAACGCACGGATCTGATTGGAGGACGGCGTATTAGGCTAGAGTTCGCAGCACAAGCGACTGTTTCACCTCTGTATGTTATGACTATACAGTGTTAGTTCTTGTTTCGGTCAACGAAAGACTGCGCGCTATTTTCTTAAAAGCAAACTCACGAAGAAATAAACATAATACATTTTAATGATGTAAAACACCTTGAATTAATCACAAGATATACATTTAATTGTTGCATCTGGCTTTGTAGGTTATTGTGGGTGGCAATACCAGTTTACTTTTACCGTCAACAGATGTCGCACGCGGTCAGCTTCACGTTATATAACTGTACATAATGGTTTCCAGTGTATTCGTTGTTCTGTGACGTCACAGAACTTCGATATGATTAGAGAATTACGGTGGCAGGTCGCCTGGGTAGGCCGCCAGACGGTGTGCAGAGTTCCAGCAGAATGCGTTATATTAAAAAAAAAAAAACCCGTCCCACGTGTCTGAGTGAGGACTGTTTACGAATAGCAGTTAAGAAACGTTACGAGTCTGTATGCGTTTTCAGTTCCTCCATTTCTGTGTAAAGCATGTTTTTTTGTGATAATGAAAATGACTCAAACGGGTGTTTTCACAATCATTTTTTGGTATGAACATCCCGATACAAAACGTTAAAATAGGAATAGGGACGTACATCAAACCTTTAGTTTTATTATTACGTCATAAAATAATAGGGTCTCCGCTGAAAGTCTCATAGAGGCACGTTATCGACGGCAAGACTGTAGGCCAGTTCAGTGCATTGCGCGAAGAGGCACGTGTCTCGGCCGCCCCTAGAGCTCCCGCGCTTTCAGCCTTCATGCGTGCAAAATTACTCCAACCAGGCGGATACAGCGTACAGCAGTTCGTGATCAGTACATTCTCTGTCTCCGAGCCGCAGAGAAAGGACATTGCGCGCCAGCAGTAGATTACGGCAGCAGCAGGGCGAAAGACAGGCTCGGTTCAGCATCACTGTTCCACTTGGCGACGACTGCATCACGGCCTCCCCGGGGCACCTGATCTCCCAACACCCCTCACCAAGGGGAGTTTTACTAGAGCAGCCGGCTTCGCTTGCTTATGTCCACCTTGTAACCCCGGCACCGCACACGCCGAGAACTCTGGTCGCACCGTCACCAAGATGGCCACTCGTCGAGGTTTATATCGCTGTCTGCACAGGTCCTCGCCGTCTAACCCATACACTAAAGATGAGGTAGAAGGATCTCGCTGGCTGCGCACAGCCAATCTCCGTGTTCTAACATTGGACTGCTTCTCTGCCAATACGGCTAGCAAAAAATACGTGGATTCGATTTGAGGTTAGAACAAGTGTTAATTGAACAAGTGTTTAGAGACTTCCTCTAACCAATTTGTAATTCAGTTTGATTAGATTAATTTCAAATTGGGAAGAGTATTTTATTGATATGGCATTACTTGTCATTTAAAAATTAACAAATAAACAAACACTTTCATCACTGTTGGTATTGTGACTTCGACAATAATTGTGTTCATGTTGGGATAGGTCAATGTTGGGCACACGCGCAGGAGACGAATAAGCTGTCTACCTCATATTTAGTCTCTGGTCTGACTAAACCCAAACCCAACCCCATCGCCTGCCAGCTATACACCGTCGGTATAATCCATTCACGGATACTTCATACTTTTCTGAAGCCCTGGTAAGTTCTACTTACACGATATTCCGGCGCTTCGTGAAAACTAAGATTAAATAATTCCAGAAAATTACACCAAAGGAGAACGCACCGAATTCGTGCGCACCCAGTTATAATAACATTATGTATTAGAACTATTTCTTACTAGGCTCTATCCATTAAGACGTTTTCTCACTTTTTTATAAGTATTTATTATGTATAAAATATAATAAATAAATAAAATATTATTAAACTTCAATTTAAGGAAAAGTAAGATAGTTTTATGTTAACAGAGGTATAAATGTCATATTTAGGAAACAGCTACACACGTCATACATGAGGGGATGTTTCAAAGGTTAGATGCAAAGAAAGTGTGAAGAAACCGCACATAGACTATATATAATACTGCTGCACAGTATATTTATAAAATGTTCACGGTGAACTGAGTACTTATGAAAGCCCTGCTTAAAATCCACGTGTGTGCACAATGCGAGACACACCATGTGTGTACGTTGTGATGGGTAGTAGCGAAATAAGCTCTCCAACTTAGCAGGAGGAATACCTCCCAACCTTCCAGCAAACAAGATGTGGACGACTCTTAACATCGAGGTCTTGAGAGCTGATGAGGTTGAAGTGAGGTGAGTATGGAGCATCGCAGGAATGCAAGGGCGGGGGAAACGGGAGACCCACCGACCAGCGGCATCGTGCGCTACCATCCCCACATGCGAAAATACGGGGACGACCCCGCCGGGATTCGAACCCGGTTCGCCAAGGTGAGAGTGCTGTTTGTAACATGTTGCTGACGCCAGTACCGCCATATTGCTGGCGTGTGCGGGGGTAGTTGGCAGTATAGACGTCACATCATCTGTATATCTCAGTAGGTAGGTACTCTGCAATAGCTAGGGATGTTGATGTCGGGGGAAAATATCCATAATATTTATATTGATTATTTATAAAAGTACCGTTTTACGAAATGATATAGCGAAAGAAAAATATCGAATTCCGGTGCATTGGAATCAGATATGTTGTGTATTTGGAATACTACACGCGTATTGAGGACACGACATTGCAGTAAGATGTGGCGCCTGGTTTTGGTGCATGTTGTCAAAGTAAACACAGTAATTTTTAATTCAATTTTTGTATTAAAAACAGAGCTTATTAAAAGAGTAATTCAAAGATATTTATTTCCGATACCTGGAAAAAGACATTGATTTCGATAAAATATCGCTGAAATATATCGACGATTTATATCGATGTATCGTTGGTACAATACCGTAATTTCGATATATCAATATTTTGCCGACATCCCTAGCAGTAGCGGCCTCAGCTCGTCCCCGGGACATGCACGGACCGGCAACACCGCGGATATCGTAACAAGCTGCGCCATTGAGTCGCGATGTGGAGATCAGGTAGTAGAGGCGATAACGAGGATAAGATAACATTCTCCCCTCTCCACCAGCTATCAGTTTGCCGCGGGCAGCTGTGATGACAAACAACTTTCAGACAAGCAAGCTTCGAGCCCAATACTGCTCTACCTGTACACGTCACTAATGCTGCCTACGCTCACTAAGATGTTTAAAGAAATATGCATCATCACAGCATGGCAAAACCATGAGGGGAGAGGGAAATTTTGCAAATAAATCTGACAGTAAACTGTAATCGAAGCAGATGTAACAAGTCACGGAGTAAACAAGAATACAAGAATAAATAGTTGCTTATTGAGCGAACTCCAGCTGCACACGCCGCCAAAATGGCGTCACTGACCAGCAACATTGTGGGACCAATGAGCGCCTCCTGGGAACTTACTTGCCAGACAGTAGCGCAGCCATTAGAGGGCGGGCGGTGGCCAATCATTCACAAGGCCTGTTCTCACAACCAATCAGAGAACGAGTACGCCAGCATCAAAGTAATCGCACGCCATCTCGTCTCTGTGTATTAGTTTACTCCGTACCTCGGTCACATTTGCCGCTGGAGCACAGTTTAGTACCATGCACTCAGACAACGTTCCAGTCACAAATATTGAAATTGAAAAACACGGAATGCTAACGTATCATCGTCTATTCGCGGTATCTTCACCATAGACCACATATGAGTTCCACCGCTTATTTGTCTTCTGCGCATGTACCCAACATTGAACTACCCCAAAGGAACACAACTGTCAAAGTAGCATTGTCAACAGAGATCAAAGTGTTTGTTTATATCGTAATTTTTCAATGACAAGCACTATTATACGAATCAAACACTTTTACTAGTTTGAATTTAATCGAACTGCATTACAAATTGGCTATAGGAATATACATACATACCAAAGCATTTGTTTACAAATCGGTTATCTAACCTAACATCCACGCCACGCCATTTTCGCTAAACATGTTGGCAGAAAAGCATTTCAATTTTGGAACACGGAGATTGGTTGTGCGTAGCCAGCGAGATCGGTCTACCTCATCTTTAGTCTACGATCTTCACACGTATTAACACTTTGCTGTCTGAAGATATTTGCCAGCATTCAAGAAGTACATCACCTATAGAGAGTGTTCGGGAACCTAGTGCCCGAACTCCAGACATAGTTTTTTCTGGTGCAATACTAACACAAAAGCCCTACACGCTTATATCCAGAAACGTAATTTAATATCAAATAACTGTGTTGAAAGTTGCGGCGTAGAAAAGCCTGCAGGACAAGGCAGTGCGATCACATGTGTACGACAAGAAGTAGGGGAGACGAAGCTGCTCATTTGGTTGAGATGTGAGAAGTGGCCTAAGGCAGGAGAGCTAGAGGCGCGACAGGCCTCCCCCGGGGAGACGAGGCTGTCGTCTGGCCGATTGATAGCGATGTCTGCCTCCTCGCCAATACTCCACCCTTCATCATCACATAGTCTACTGCACGCCTAGTACCTACCTACAAGCTCCTCGCATACTGTAGTGCCGGAGGTAGCAGAGCCACTGCCACTTCTCTTATAGGCTGTTCCCGGTCAAATGAGCACTTTTGAAAGCCCTGTTTAAGATCTACTTGTATGCCCGTTGTGTATTCTTCCGCCTTATGTAAGATTAACATTGCCATGCGCATCATTACTTTATTCATGCGTCGGTCAAGTGAAACTATTAAAAAAGTAAACATTTAACAAATGTGCAAATTTTTAGATTTTGATGTATTAAAATTAACAGGAAACGAAAGAAATAACTTAAGTTATTACAAATGGTTACGTTATACTTTTTATTCGACGTAAAGTTACGGAACTACTTCCCATCCATCGTTACCAATGTTAATGGGCGCATGTTACTCAGGGAGCCCGTTAAAATATACGCAGGTAGGAGCAGTGACTTTTTATAAGGTTCATTTCAAAAGTGCTCACTTCACCGTGAACAGCCTTTACTACCTATATGTTATATTTCTCCAAGGTAAATTTTTCTTGAAATAAAGGAAAGACACCTAGAAATTTTACCAATACATATTAGGTTAGGTCACGCTAAGTGAGGTTACGTTAGGCCATATTGATTACGTAACAACTGCCTCAAAATACCACAACGTAGTGAATAGAGTGGAAACGTTAGCGCGGTTCTCAATGTCGGAGTCATTAAATACAATGAAGTTCAGAGTAGTCATTTGGGGTAGGTACCTTTTTAACATCCATCAGTGACATCTTCACACTGCCAATTTCTTACAAATTAAATATTTAACAAAAAAAAAGTATACACCAAGGCGGAGGCAGTAAATCCTGCAATAAAGAGTGTTTTGCAATGTTACCCTTAATTTATTAAGTTACCCCGAATGACTGTACCATTTGAATCATTTAAAATACCTTCTCAACCAAAAAGACGTGGTGTTGGTTTTCGAGCCCAGTGGTAGGTGCTCCGTGTGTTCTGTGGTGCAACTAGTGTAGTGCAAATAAATGAGCGCGAAACTAACATTTCTTACGTATGTTTATGTTGTGTGATAAGCATTCTAACTTGAATACGAGATGAAGTTTTGGAATATTCTTGTAGGAAAGAAGTTGTTTTCCTCATGCAAACAAGGATGTCATATGAACAACCCCAATTACTAACCCAGAAATGTGCAATGGGGTAATACAAATCTGTTGACGTAAACAAACGTATTAAGATGTTAATTACGTGTTGGTGACGGTGCGTGGGCAGTTTTACATGTTAAATGTCTACTCCCCGTGACTGGCGCGTCAATATTGCAAACTATATGCCTTCATTTTGTGACGTGTGAAGCCATGAAGAACAGTGAACGACTCCGTCAGTGGTGACATCTACCGGCGTACACAGGAACAAGGGGCTCGGGGATAAACCCCCCCCCCCCTTTTTTTTTCCAGACTCCGAAATATAATCGGCCACATTTATAAAAATATATGTATAATTAGACAGTAAACTGAGCACTTTTAGGCCCAAGTTACTTTTTATTTTCACCCATTTTTTCTTCTATAATCACCTTTTCAAATAAATCTTACCATGTAAGTAATAAACACAGTGTGTATATTCCACCGCACTCGGAACTTGACGTCTCAGTAAGGCTATAATAAAACATACTTACTGACTGTTATTCCACATGAGTGGGCTTTCGAAAGTGCTCACTTTACCGTGAATAGCCTATACCACTAAAATGAGAAATTGGCACATAAAATGGTACAATATAGCAATTAAAATATGTAAAATAAAAATACATATGTCCAAATTAGCTGTTGTTCCATAATATTTATATATGTATGTGTGTGTGTGTGTGTATATATATATATATATATATATATATATATATATATATATATATATAGGCACTGTTTAAACAATAGAAGCCCCCCCCCCCCCAAAAAAAAAGCAAATTTGTGCCGACGCCACTGGTGAACTCTATAAGCTTGTAGGAGGATTGTTTTGTGAGAAGAGTGATGAGGTGTGTTATCTCCAGCCCGCAACAAGACACGCTGGACCTCCATCCAGGCAAAGCCGGGATCACGTGGTAACTACACACGTCACTAACACATAGACTGCTGTACGTTAACTATGCTCCAAGACAAAGAACTTGTTACCCCCCCCCCCCCCCGTAGGGCGTAGCAAGGCTAAAGGGAGGCAAGTAGAAGGACACACATCATTAAAAATAAATCAAGAAAGCATGGACACAAAGATGCCAAAATCAATACAAATATATTGAAGCCCATCTAAAGATTATCATCAAGAACAACGACTTTGCAAGTTGATTTGAAAAATATAAATTGCATCTGTAAATCTCTGTTGCTTGTTACCAATTGGTGAACTAGGGGAAGGAGAGAACACGCGTGCACTAGAACAAACAGAAAAACAACAATATTAATATATCCTGAGAAGTCACCCAACCTGAATAAACAACTGTGAAATCCCATCAAAAAATGTAATACGACTCCCTGAGTAAAGCAGGCACCATTACAACTTTAAAAGTAAAGTGCGCCTGATGATTCACTAAAAAGTACAACATGGAACACTAATATCAAGAATGCCATTGGCCCGTTTTTAGGTCTGCTGTATTCTAAACAAGAATTGAGAGAAAAATTTAAAGATGGGATTTCGCCTACTCGAGTGTATATTACAATTAACAGAACCAATTTATTGGTTGACAGAAGCCTTTTCGCACGAGCGAGCGAACATGATGACATGAGGACAGCGAGCGCCTGGCTACTACTCCGCACAACTCTTCAGTCAAATGCGGCTGGATATTTTGTAGCGGCGTATAAACATGAAAAGCATTCAAGAAAAGTCTTCCGCCACAAACCAAAGTTTCCCCACGTTCTCACATTCAAATTCAACGTCAAAATGAATGGTTAGTGAGTAAGTGTCGGCCTTACGGCACAAGGGAACGGAACATACATTGTACGCCATGTTAGTGTAGTAAAAATGGAGATTGCACGGCATGTAAATAAACATCACTATGGTTGCTTCAGTATGTGTCGCCAGGTTAAAAATAAGAATGCACTTTGTCTGTGATGGCAGCCAATTAACAAGTGATTTGTTCAAGTGTGTACTAGCACTCAGTGTAAATACCTAAACACAGAGACACGAAATGGCGCCGTAGTTCTTTTACGTAGTCAATCTCTGATTGGCTGCTCGTGGCTATGGGAACGGGCCTTGCGTCTGATTGGCTACTGGGAGTTGGGGAAAGTTTCGTTGCCGGACGGCGTGTCAACCACAGACTGAAAATGAGGTAGAGCTATGTATCTCGCTGGCTGCGCACAACCAATCTCCGTGTCCCAACATTGAACTGCTTCTTCTGCCATTACGACTAGCGGAAAAGACGTTAATTGTATTTGAGGTTAGAACACAGTTTAGTAAACAAGTGCTTTGAGATTTTTTTATACTTCCTCTAACCAATTTTTAATGCAGTTTGATTAAATTAAAATTGATAAAAGTATTTTATTAATATAATAGTGCTCCTTGGCATTTAAAAATTAAGATATAAGCATGCACATTAATTATTGTTGACCACGTGACATTGACAGCTGTGTTGCTTTGGGATAGGTCAGTGTTGAATGCATGCGCAGAAGACGAATAAGCGGCCTGCGTCAACCTTAGTCTCTGGTTAGTCACGGCGTTGTTGGTTAGTGACGCCATTTTGCTGGCGTGTGCGGGTGGAGTTGGCTGCTGTTTCATTTCTGTATTATGTATAGGCTATTCACGGTAAAACTGACAACTTTTGAAAACCCTCTCGTTTGGAATAATTGTCAATAAATATATTTTATTGTAGCCTTTAGACGTTTACTTCCGAATGCGGTGGAATATACACACTGCGTTTATTACTTACATGGCAATGTTTATTTTAAAAACGTGGTTAAAAGGTAAGAAATGGCTGAAAGGAAAAGTCACTAGGGCCTCAAAAGTGCTCACTTTACAGTGAACAGCCTACATGTGCTATATGTGTCTGTCTCTCTCTCACACACACACACACACGTATAGCTACATACGTCCGTACGTGGCCTCGTCTGTGATGTCTCCACTTATATACTAGCGCTTACCGAATTTCCAGTACAGTACACACAGACTATACTTAGCAAGTACAAAAAGTTGCTTATTTGCTAACGTGCACACGGAAGTCGCCATATTTGTTTTGTTTTGTCGTCCTCGCTGTTATAAAAAATGTCAGTTTGAGAAGTTCTTTGTATAGTAAACAATTATAGATCATAAATTCACCCCTTGTTTTGCTAATGTCTTCCGGGCGTTATCTTATTTTACAAGGAAGTCATTAGCAAAAAAGTTTAATAGGTATTGCCTGATCATTCCGAAATTATACAATTTTAGTTTTGCTTTGCGTAATGTTAACCGCTGTTTCATGTTGTATAGCGTGTTCAACATACTTGAAGTATGAATCCAAGATTACTGGACTGAATAGCCTGGACGAGTACACATTAAGGTCCAGAACAATTACATACAGTATGTAGTATTTGGACGCAGCCTCAGTGAGTGACGACACTACTAGGGAAATTGGGGGGGGGGGGGACGAGGGAGGACCTGTGCAGAGATGTAAACCTCGGAGAGTGGCTTCGTAGGTAAACCACCAGGACAGAGGCAGCTGCTGTCGTCACAGTCAGCCCCTTCCTGGCTCGCGAGGCACACTATACCACCGCTAACAAGTTTTCACCGCGAGCCCTCCGCTGTAATCTCCGCCCGCCGCTATACCTCGCTCGCTTCTTACAACGGACTTATCGATCACGTGTGTGCAGCTGTCTACCCTAACTAACATCCCCTACCCCCCCCCCCCTTTTTTCCCAATCCCCTCCATCACCTTGCATATTTAACTGGCGTGCAAACACACTCACTTTAGAAGGGCCTCGCTCCTTAATTACATCGTGAAATTAATCAACTTTCCTCATTTTACGTGCGGCACGCTGGCTATCCACTCTCCAAGGTTAAGGTGGCAACCTGGTTGAAGGGATTTTAGGCCTAAAAGCGTGGGAACACTAGGGGCGACCGAGACATGCGCATCAACTCTATCATCGCCTCTACGCACAAAGCTCAGTGCAGTCCTGCCGTCGATAACGCGCCTCTATGAGACTTTCAGCGGGACACGCTACCATTTTATGACGTAATAATAAAAATAAAGGTTAGACGCTCGTCCCTATTGCTTTTTTTAATGTTTTGTACCGGAATTTTGGTATCTAAAAATGGCCGTGAAAACACCCGTTTGAGCCATTTTCACTATCACAAAAACATGCGTTTAGAGAGAAATAGAGGAACTGAAAGAGTATAGAGTCGCGTAATGTTATATAAATGCTATTCGTAAGCAGACTTCACTCAGACACGTTGGGTTGTATTTTAGTAAAACGTTTTCTGCTGGAGGTCTGTCCCTGGTGCAGTTCGGGACATACTGAAAACAAAGTGTCCACGAACAAACCTAGTTTGTTTCGTCGATGCTTGTCAGGATCTCAAAATAACTTTGTAGCACATCAACACTAACTTTAGTGAATAAAATACGGTAGTATTCTCATCACATAAATAAACATGTAGAATGTACTATATGTGACCTATGAAATTATATTTAATTAACAGACAACTCAGCACTCTGATAGCTGACCAATATATATATATATATAAATATATATAAAAGAGTATCAGTAAACCAAATTTGAACCCCCCCTTCAAATAATATTTTAAAACGAGACAAGAATAAAAAAATGTCCATCACTACAGGTATTTCTGGAAGCAATACTTAACGATGTTCATTACGTATCTCCATATATTCGTAGTTTGCAGTGTGATACGTTTATTAAATGCCACTGCGTTAACTTCCCTCAAATGCCAATGAACACCGATTTAAATATTATATTTTAAAAAAGATGTTAATGAGATAGAACCAGTTCTCCTGTTTCGCTTTTAACGTTATTTTTGTGTTTCAAGCAGTGTATGGATTGAAATCTATCCAGTTGGGGAAAATATATATATTTTTTTCCCAGTCGATGTGTTGGTATTGTCTACTTCATGCAAGTGGGGTAAATTTTGACAGTTCTAGAAAAGTAGAGAGGCCACAATGTATCCTTCCACCACAGCTGTTTTGTCAGTGAAGAAAAAGACATTTGCAAACAAATGTAGTCCAAGAATGCACACTTGCATTTTCCTTGAGTTTCCTGTCATGACAGCCACTGAAAGACTAACGTTAGCTAACCCCCTATCCAGTAATCAATGTAGGATATTACACTTACATGACAAAAGTCAGGCGATACACGTGTACCAACGTGTAGGGCCCCCTCCAACCAGAAAAATTACAGTAACTCGACGTAGCATGGACTACACAAATGGACAGAAGACCTCTGGAGAGATGTTAAGTCATGCTGTCTGAATAGTTAAGCCATGCTGTCTGAATCGCTGCCCAAAGTTCCCTTCTACTTCTAGGTGCAGCATCTTAGCTGCAAATGACTTTCTCCACCACGTCCCATAAATGCTCGATTGGGTTCATGTCGGGGGGATGTGCTGGCCACTCCATTCGCTGTAACTCTCCAGAACGATCTTCGAACCAGTCCTGGACATCTGCAGCCCGATGAGACGACGCATTATCCTGTTGGAACATCCCATCATTGTCAGGAAAACTGAGGTCCATGAACGGCTGCAAATGTTCACCAAGGAGAGTTGGAGCGGTTACCATTGAGTTTTGTGCGTGCATGGACAAGTGGACCCAACCCATGCCATGTGAACACACCCCACACCATTACGGAACCAACACCAGCCTGCATGGTGCCTTGTTAACAATTAGTATCCATGGCCCTATTGAGTTTGTGGCATACCCGAACCCTGCCATCAGCCTTAATCAAGTTGTATCTTGACTCACATGACCAGGTCACATGTTTCCCACCTCCAGGGTCCAATTAGCAACCTCCCGAGCCCAAGTGAGGCGTTGTGCCAGGTGTCGTGCTGTTAACAATGGCACTCTGGTGGGTCTTCTGCTTCCATATCTCATGGAAGCTAATGTAAGTTGCACACATCTGCTAGATATACGTCTGACAGCTCCCGCTCTGTTAGCATGGACGATTCTACCTGACCTCCGCTGGTCACGATTATCAAGTAACTTTTGACGGCCATAGCGGTGTCCACAGTGGATCATTATGCCTTGATTTTGATATTCCGTGTACACATGTGACCATTGTGGCTCGAGGAATATTGAAAATCTCAACAACTTCTGAAATTGAAAGTCCCATCCTTCTGGCACCCGCAATCATGCCCCGTCCGAACTCTGATAACTCATGTCGCCTTGCCATGAGCATGTAAACAACAGTTGATCCGAATGACACGACCACCTGTTCACAAATAAGACCAGTTTACGCCGTGCAACGTCGTTCTGCAGCGGTGGCACCACGAGTCATTCAGTTACATAGTGCTATCCCATGACTTTGTCATGTCAGTGTATAACTAGGTTCGGCATTCCAACCTGTTTTATTTTTGTAATTGCCAAGTTAAGTTTTTGGGGTTATGTTTATCATATTTTGTGGGGAAAAAGGAAACACTAGAGGGCGGGGGCTTTACTTTAATGTCTTTCGTGAGACTGCATTGTTTTGAGATTCTTATGAGTGTGTGGCATTTGAATTGCACATTGTTTTGATGGAGCAGTGGAAAATTTTACTCGTATGAAAATAACATTAAAATTATTATAACTTCGAAAGTTCTAACTCCAATGAAAAAAAAACGCAAGCAGCAATACATATATACATGCACGCACACAAACATTTTAACCTTACTCTCGTTAATGTGATGTACATACACAGGTAACTGTAAATAAAACTGACTAAAAATGTATGCGTTCAGCACCTTGCTAGAAAGAACGCCACGCCATGCAATCATCCCAGTGGCAAATCGGGTTATGAGAAAGGTCCGAAAATTCAGCCAATTCATTCCACGACATGATAAGATGTCAACTCTAGTCATATATACATATATATCATCTGTGTTACTTTTGCAGTTCAGACCTACTCATTGCGCCCTCAGCGGGCTCTAGCTCGATAGTGAACCGGTACAAAAAATTTGAATCACGTGCTGCCGACTGAAATTATTATACGCATGTATGAACGTACATATATGGTGAAAATGCCCCACGAACGGGCTCCACTGAAATGAATATTATAGTTGTGTTGTGTTTGTGGTATGAGTCACTACTATGGAGTAGTTGGTAGTAGAATGACCACAATAACAAGACATCAGTAATAAACAACATTATAATTATAGTAAAACAAATACACCACATCTGAGAAAATTACTACCCAATAAAGTAGTTCAATTACTGAGGAGCGTTTGATGATTACTATTGAAATCTTTGTGAAGAAACATAAACAATCAATGTTTAAATAAAATAACACATGAGCTCAAATTCAAACATTCAACTATTATACTTACAGTAGACATTTGGCAGCTTGAGGTATTCTTTTCACACTATGGAAAAAAATTATTCAAAGTCCAATAATAATAAAAATATCACACAATTCTACACCATTAATCAATAAATAACTTTTCTTGCCTCGTCTTCTCAGATTTACATAACATTAGGTAGATGTATTAGATCTCTACATCTGAAGGAAGTGTGCGCAAATTTTATAAGGAAAGCTTTAGAGAAAAGATTAAGCAGAAATCTTGAAGACTAAATTAGAGACGTCATATTATATCGCAGGCTGCTGCCATCTGCAACTTATTTCAATGTTTACTTATCTGTAACTCTAGTTCTTCTGAAGCAAGAAGTTCTCGTAGTTCTTAATAGCAATGTAATGTAATAAATTGCTATCAGACAGGACATGCATCAACTCAGAGAGCCCTTCTCTGCAAATTGACTCTCTGGGCTTTCTTATTTCACGCCACTCGCACACCGGCGGAATAAAATAATGTCGTGAATAAGACTTGACTATCAACTCCACAATAAATAACCATTTTTCAATATATTTTCGATGAGCTTCAGGATCCAATATGGCGACTTAAAAGTTCCAAAAACAGAGATGATTTTTCAACACAGTCCAGTCTGAATTTGCCAGAGCACAATAGGCGAAGCACTTCCAAAAATTCCCTAGCTAAATACTACATATTGTACTACACTTCCAACAATTAACCAGAGCACAATAGGCGAAGCACTTCCAAAAATTCCCTTGCTAAATACTACATATTGTACTACACTTCCAACAATTAACCAGAGCACAATAGGCGAAGCACTTCCAAAAATTCCCTTGCTAAATACTACATATTGTACTACACTTCCAACAATTAACCAGAGCACAATAGGCGAAGCACTTCCAAAAATTCCCTTGCTAAATACTACATATTGTACTACACTTCCAACAATTAACCAGAGCACAATAGGCGAAGCACTTCCAAAAATTCCCTTGCTAAATACTACATATTGTACTACACTTCCAACAATTAACCAGAGCACAATAGGCGAAGCACTTCCAAAAATTCCCTTGCTAAATACTACATATTGTACTACACTTCCAACAATTAACCAGTGTTTACATTTCTTTCAGCAATCTTAAAATGCAGTATTGAAACATTAAGTTAATTGAACAATTCTGAAAATATTTCTATCTGTTGTCATACGCAACTCTAATACTGCGATTAAAAATGTAAACAATCAAATAAACAAACATTTGCAAAACATTACAAGCACATAGAGTAACAGTCGTAGTAGACATGGTAGTGCATCGCCATCACCATGAGGCGTGCTACAGTATGTGAGTAGTTTCTGCACGTGTAATATTGGTTCACAGCCCTGAAGGGAGAGTCAGCTAACGAGTGGTCTCGTGTACCCAAGAGAAATAACTTCAGTATCCACATATGGACATATCATTCATTCGGTTCTTAACACTGTCTATTAAGACTGATTTTAGTTAATTAACTACATTAATTTCTTTGAGATTATTGCAAATTGAACTGAATGAAATTTGTTAACTGTAAATAGCAAGAGATATAAATTTATTATGAGATATTGGTAGTAATAGCCTAGAAGTATAATTTTAGCAGGGCTTCAGAAAGTTGGGAGTAACTGTGAATGGACTATATGCGTGTATGTTATTTACTCCAGGAGTCGTATTCTGGAAGGCCGCCAGAATGTTGTGATCGTGAGTGAACATGCATGGGGTAGTGGCTGCGCAAACTAGTCTCCATGCCCCAACACTGGACTGTGTGACAGAATTTTTGGAAATCATCAGTTACATGGTTGTGCATTCATGTGCCGGTAGTACTGGAAAGAAAAACCTTATTTGATTTAGACTTATTAATGTTTATATTATTAATTCCTGATCTGTATTTATTTCATTACGTTCATTATGTTAAATAACCTATTTTATCAGTGTTTTAGGTTATTATGTTCAAATGATGTGTTGGAAATGTCACTGTGTTGCATAGTAATAATAATTAAGATCTTGTTATTGTCTGTGTATATGTAATAGTTTTTTAACCCTCTCTGGCAAAATTGTTAAAATTTATGTAAGTTTATTATTCAGGATCTGCTTTCGTTAGTGAAAAAGGAATGTTACATGTTTGGTTTGTTCTCTTTATATATAAAATCATTTGTGCGTGACAAACCGCATCTTCACTAACAAACCGCTGGGCCAATTGAGCCCATATTCACACCTTATGTTATTGAGGTGGCGAGTATGGTTTTTAGTTATGTTTTATTACGATAGGTGGCACGAGAGTGTAACTTCTATATTTATGGACCGACTTTGCTCATACTTGCAGGAAATGTGTGTTGATGTAAAAGAGAAAAATGCCAGCGATAGCACGGTCAAAATTCGGTCGACGTACGAGACGTAATAGAGAGGATGCATTGAGAAGGCAAAATAGAACGTGAAAGAGGCGGAATAACGTTCGCCGGAAACAGCTAGTATAAGTATACAAAATGTGGTACTTCATTAAAAGGTAACTAAACAATTAAAAAATGTTGTTCCGTATCTTCATGTTTTTGGACTGACTTGGTGTGAGAAGAGTTGATTACTGTTGCTTAGCAAGAAGGGAATGGAGATTTATCCCTCGATGGAGCTTATAATTTGTAGTGTTATATTCCAAAGTTGGGGAAATCCAGCCGAGCTACCAAGAACTGCTAAAATGGTAAATTCGAACTAATTATGTTATGTGTGCTGAAATACTCAGTTATAAATTTTGGTGACATACCAAATTCAAGAGAAAATGTGTTGGTTTTGAGTAAATAAACTACACCTAATTTTACGAACTTTATCATCCCTCGAAAATTTGTACCTCCCACCCAGAACCCCATGCTTACTAGAATTCTACTTCACTGCTAGTTGAGAACAAATTTGATTAGTGCTTGTATGTTAATGCATCATATGGTAGTCAGCAAACTGTGGTGTCAACCTGATGTTAACTATTATGATGTTATCATTATAATTTAATATTTAATATTCAAGGTCCAAATATGTAGAATATACCTACTCTCGATAGCAGATATCTGTCTACCGATGTTGTAGAATATTTCAAGTATTTCCCTGTTAGTTGATCTTCTTAATATTGGCGCCCAACGTGGGGCCTATAAACAAGTCCCTATAATATATGTTACTTCATCCTTTATAACTGCTTTTCTGCGAATACGACTCACTGTCATAAACGACACGGGTGGATTAGTATTTGAGGTTCGAACACTGATTATGTATACAAGTACCTCAAGATGTTCGTACACTTGCTGTAACCGATTTGTAATTCACTTAGATAAAATTCAAACCAAGTGCTCGAATTCCGAAAATGGAGAAATAAAAAAACACGTGCATCAGTGTTGACCACGTGTCTTTTGACGGTTTGGGGTAAATAGGTCAATGTTGGGTACATGCGCAGAAGACAAATAATCGGTTTACGGTTCATTCACGGATACTTCCAACTTTCCTGAAGTCCTGCTGACATACTACATATCTTACAGGCTATTCCTCCGCGTCATGCAAACAAAACTTAACCGAGTCTAGACAATTCCACCATAAGAACAACGCACTACATTCGTGCACACTCAGTAAAAATACTTTACAAAAAAGTATTTCTTACTAGATGCTGTTCATGGTAAAGTGAGTGAGCGTTTTTTAAGCCCTAATTACTCTTTCCTTTAAACCACTTTTTTATCCTTTAGCA
Organism: Dryococelus australis; assembly: GCA_029891345.1. Classification (NCBI taxonomy): domain Eukaryota; kingdom Metazoa; phylum Arthropoda; class Insecta; order Phasmatodea; family Phasmatidae; genus Dryococelus; species Dryococelus australis. The sequence goes on along the minus strand of CM056999.1, from coordinate 175,367,071 downwards.
ACCTTATTAAATAAATACTGTAATTTAAGCATTAGACAGAGAGCGTACATTCCACAGCGCTGGAAAGTTAACTTTATTGACAATTTTTCCAAGTGAGACGGTTTTCAAAAGTGCTCACTTTATCGTGAAAACATATAGGCATTACCAACACACATGCTTTCTTCTTGGTTTTATTGGTATTAATTATAGTAGAGGCCTATAAATAATTTAATTTATAGATAAAATAGGTGTAAGTTGAAGTTGTGTTTAACCGTAAGTAAAATACTTTTATGTTAACGTAAGGAGATACATGGCATATCTACACAACCATATATGGTGTGATTTTTCAACGGTTCGATGAAATAAGTGTGAAGAAATCACGAATAGAGTATATAGTAGGATGTGTTGTTATCGGTTGTGTGCAGTAATGAGGCTGAGACAGGCGACATGATGCTGGCGGCGCGAACAGCTGTGCAGAAAGAAAGGAACGTCGGTTATGAGGTACGAGGCGAGGCGGCGTCCTTGCCCTCTGATCAAACATTGCGTGCGCGGTGTACGGCAGGCAGGCAGCTGCACGAGAGTTGAGGGAGACCAGGGCGCGTGTGGATCCGTTGGCCCAGAACAGACTACTTGTTGCTCACTCGCATTCACCACCTCCATGAAACATCCGCCGTCACAACCTTCCTAGGCGACTATTAACCGGACGGAAAGTATTTGCATTCCTTCACATTCTATTCAAAGTGTTACGTAAATATTTACGAACAAAGAAATTATTTATTATTATTATTATTAATCGTCTTTATCTGGCACGGTTAAGGTATATCTGCCTTCTCGTACACTGAACCAATTTTACAATCTACTCTTGCTTATTACAGTTTAGAGAGAAAAAAATATCTGTTTGTTATTACAAATTAACAAACACTGCAGAAAATCAAAAGTCGTTAATAGACATTATCGGAACAGGTAATTTATACTATATAGAGACATGCATATTTAGTATTGAAAAATGTATAAATTTAAGTAGTGATTATTAAGTTTAAACTAGTTCATAAAAAACTGATGATGAACTGGCAGGTATATAGTAGATTATAGACGCTAGGATATAGTACATTTGCACAAACGCATAAATGCACAAGCTCACATACATACACGCATAACAATAGCTCCTTGAAAATAAAATTATAAAATAGAACACTAGTTCATTACAACAACAAAATCGCGGGGACTTAGGAATTTATAATTCAAATGCCTATGACAAATTCTGACAATAATAATCACAACACAGACATTTTATGCTGGAAAAGCGTTTAGACTTCTACGTAAGTACATAAGAGTATCAAACAAAATTGAAGATAAAAAATATATAGATTTAGGAGTTAAAACTAAAATCAGTCTTACAACCATACATTCCTCTTAAGGTTTTTTTCTAATGCATATAGGTGAATTACGTGAAATATTTTCTTTTCTAATAATTTCGCAATTGACCAACGCTTGGATAAAGTGATTAGGCCCACTACAATGTTAATTTAACAAACGGCGGAAGAATACACAAACAATTTGCACACAAGTAGACAATAAGCAGTACTTCCAAACACGCCCCTGTAAATTAATTTAACAACAGACTAAATAGAATTCTTAAAAATACCGTACCTCTGTTTATGAACATGAAGATATACACATACACGCGGTAGACAGGTAGACACAAATGAAACTTCCACATGAAAGTTGACATTATTTAAAGATCAAAAGCCCACATAAAATTATTTTTTTGTTCAAGTTTAATATGTTTTTATGTTATGCAATGTTTGAGTTGGACACGCGATATTTGCACCAAATACAAATACAAATACAAACAGCCTTGATCGCTTCAGTTTCCTCTGATCTTATTTCTAGCCTGCGCCATCGGAAACATACAAATGGCTATAGGGAGCGTGTGGCTAGTTAAAGAATCTGAAATGTCAGTGTAGTTACTTCTTACACAAATACATTCTCGAATATAAAAAATTAGATGTAAAGTTTTGGGGTAATTTAAACTATGTTCTATAATGAGTAATTTATAAAAATGTTAAACTTTCCTCTCAGGTCTACTTTATCAAAAGCCGCTCTTCCGTTTTAGTGCATTTCCTTTTACGAAACTATAAATCCCAGAAAAACTGGGGGTTATTAATTTAAATACTTCTTGGCACATTGGACTATTACGCAGCGTATACTGCGGTACCGAAAATAATCATTAATTAAAATAACTGCGTGAAAGTCATCAAAGACATTAAATGGCGGAAGCGATTCCCTGCCTTACGCGATTCTTTACCGAGACTTTATGTTTTTTGAGACATCGGAAGGCATCACTAACGATCATCCCATGTTACATTTTAAATGGCGGAACATTGATCAAGTTAGGAGTTAGAGAGTTGTCCGAGCGAGTAGGCAGGCAGGTCGGTGCAGGCTTCTTTCGACGACGGAACGTCAACTTGAACGTTGAAACGTTCCGCTGAGGAGAGGCATGCGGGCAGAGGAAGTGGTAGGAGCACATGCCTGCACATGCCTCATGCCGATCAACGTCACTCCTGCCATCACATTATCTACCTTACATACTGTTCACGGTTATCTGAGCGCTTTTCAAACCAACCTTAGGGAAATGTCACTGTCCCTATCTCCTTACATCTGAACGGACATACTAGTAGGGACGTGCCCAGTCAAGTTGGTAACGAAGGAGGTGAAGTATAGTTCCATGCCTTAACGTGGAATTAAAAGTGTTAGGTAGAGATATGCATTGAGCGAGTTTGATCACCTCATTTATATCAATTCATGGGCGGTAATATAAAGCAAGTTCGAGCAGTCGAGAATGGTAAGGTAAAACTCGCTCATAAAATGCACTTTGGTCGTTCAAACCGCATTTGGTGATTCGAGGACTCGTAAACGCGGGCCGGCTCGAGTGCTATGGGCAGCGAGCGAGCTGACTGTCCAGTTCGCCCGCTCTCTCTCTCTCTCTCACGCTCTCCCAGACTGCGCCCCACAACCACACAGTACATGCACGTGAACATTGTGTATTCACTGCAGCTGTACGTGGGCAGTTTTCTTACGTGTTAACGTGACCGTAAGCAATGGCTTCCGAGAATAGTGAGGACGTTTCCACGGAGATGACGGAAGGGACGTATGAAGTTGTGGCCAGATAAGGGGCCGAAGAGAGGTGTGGGATAAATTTGCATTAATTGGAGATGCTACTTTGAAATACCTTGTTAGTGTCGTCTAGTGCCGCAAGTGTGAGGCTGTGCGCCGAGTGAAAACAGGTTCTGGAAAAACACATTGAAAGCGTCGCTTTTGCTGTGAACAAAAAGCAGCAGGTGATTGAAGTCTCTGTTCGTGTAACTTACTTGTATCTGTGAAATGCAGTGTAACGGACAATTTGTCTTAATGTGCGGAAAGGACCTTGGCGGCGGAGGTTTTATGAAACTTGCACAACAACTTATTAGTGCAGGGTTGTGAGTGTGTGTGTGTATGTGGGGGGGGGGGTGGGATGTTTACAGGAGGTGTTTTGTTTAAAAAAGTGAATAAAATAGTTGTTTTTTTACAAATTATTTATCATAAGGCGTATAATTTATAGATTAAAGACACTAGATAAACCCAATGGCATAGATAGACAGGTTGGTGAGTCACCGGCATGATTGGTGATGGAAGGTGACTGGCCTGGCCTGCCGCTACCGGGCTACCCCCCCTCCCCCCCGGTCAGGCCCAAATACACCCAAAACCAGCCACACCATGAGTCAACCCTGTCAGGTCCCAACATACGGGACAAAAGGGCCGTCCCCAATGACCTTCTAAAAAATTCGGGACACGACATCGAAAATCAGGACTGTCCCGAAAAAATCGGGACGTCTCGTCACCTTACTGTAGGGGCAACATATGACATATGGACAATTTGCGCAGCAAACGTGTTACGAGATATATAGTTTACAATGCAACCGGCATTAAGAGACTCCGTATGTAACAGAGCTGAATCTGTGATTTATATTGGTTTGGTTAGATAGTTCCACCTGCCTCAAAGGATAAATATACATTTACGTTGGGAACGTTATTTACCTTATTAACTATGCGTTCCGTTCACTATTACCACCTAAACACTGCGTATTTATTTCATATACTAAAGATGATGCAGACTGATATTGCTGGCTGCGCACAACCTATCTCCGTGTCCCAACATTGAACTGCTTTTCTGCAAATATGATTTGTAAACAAATGCTTTGAGGTATTATTATACACACTCTAACCAATTTATAATGAATTTCGATTAAATTATAATTGGTAAAAGTGCTTGTAATTTAAAAATTATGATCCAAACAAACACTTTCATCAGTGTTGACCACGTGACTTTGACAGTTGCGTTCCTTTGTGGGTACAATAGCGAGAGGCCTGGCATCTAAATGGAAACAACCTGTTGTTTACGACTTCGACAAAGATTTTACTAAAGACAAACTGTTCCAAGTAATAAAGGAAGAAGGAAGGTGAAGATTCTGGTTTTAAAGTTGTAACCATTGTGAGTGATATGGGAGGCGGAAATCCAAGTTTGTGGAAAAACTTACAAATTTCTAGAAACAAAGTTTCTTTTACGTATCCGGTGGACATGACGCGAGAAGTGTGGGTGTTCGCTGACATACCTCATTTGATCAAACTATTGAGGGATAACGTTCTGGACTACAGTATTCGGCTCCCATGTGGAACCGAAGTATCAAAGTTACAGTAAATACTTCACGACAAGGAACTTTCACTAACCCCTAAACTTGATAGCAGAGTGCATCTGAATATAAGTGGCAGCGCACAACAGAAAGTGAATTATGCTACGCGATCATCTTCCCACCACGCAGCAACTTTACTTAAAAGAAAATTCCCCCCAAAAAACCACAAATTTCAAAGTTTTTTGACTTGGTTGATAAGTGGTTTGAGGTGATGAACTGCAGATTTGTAAAAGATTTTAGAAAACCATGGCACAGTGCTTTTTGGCATTCATTTTCTAGAACAAGCACAAATCCTAGAAGATATGAAGGGTGTTGTGGAAAACATGAGTGTTATAGGAAATACTTCATTAATGCCTTTTCAGAAAGGCACAATAGTGTCTATTAAGTCTCTTACCGGACTGTACAATTATTTAGTTTGAAATATGTTATAACTTGCCGTCTCAATCAGCATGTGCGTGAAACACACAGTTTACATATCGAACACGAATGTTTCTATTCGGAAAAGAACACCATCTCCCATCGGGAACATGTGTACACGACATCAGTGCTAAGAAACCATATCCAACTTCTCAGCTGCTTATAAAGTACATGTAAAATAATACTGAGGAAGAGAATGCTATATCGGACAACGAAGGTAAACCGTGATAACAGCGAGGATGAAGAGGACATTGGAGACGAACCAGAGGAAGAAAAAACAAAGTTAGCAGTTCAGATGAAGAAGAAGCACTAGCGGGCTATTTGACTCATTGCAGCAAAAACGAAAATGTAATGAATAAGAAGCCTAGTTTAAACGAAGGTTAGTCTCTTGAGACAAAATTGAAAATGCAAAAAATAAATAAATAAAAATTTTTAAACTTAAATCTGATTTTAAATTTTTGTTCTCTTTTTATGCAGGTGGTTGGATTGAATCGTTAAGTCGCGGAGGACTTGCTATACCGTCTCAAGCGTTACTCGCCATAGTCAATAGCGCTGAGAAAATATTGAACTCTTGCCATGAGAGCGGAACCTGGTGCAATACAGACTTTCTGTACGCAGCTTACTGCGAGATTTCCGAACACAGGTCAACAGACATGAAAGAAACTCGCCAGGACTCGGACTATCATACGACTAATCGTTGACGCTTTGCTCAAATGAGAAAAACAAGAACTATTTCCACGCAGCTTCAAGAATAGCTGTCAGGTATGGTGTCTGGTATGGGCCTGCCAGCCTGCTTTAAAATTGTACTGTGTAAATTTTATATTTTTTCGTCATAATCCTCTGACATGACTATCCATCCAGCTAAGAGTTTTTTTATTACGGGAACTAAAAACTTTTAGAAATTTTCTCATGAAGTGTATTTTCAATAATTCTTGTCGCCATAAACTGTACATCTTAATTTTGAAAATGTATTTTCAAGTTGGCCATAGTTTCTTAAAGTATGGTAAAGTGACGGATACTAAACGTGACATAAATATTGTTTTGGTAGTTTGCGCATGTATATAATTCATACTGTAGAAAAGCATCTAATAGAGTGAATATTCAGTAGGTTCAACACCAAACACGTTTTGTATACAGGCCATTCGCGGTAAAGTGGAAAAAATATTTTTTTATTGGGGCCACAGATGGTAACTTTTGAAAATGGTAAAATGTATACAATAGGTTTTTAACTGCAGGGAAATTTTTATATAAAAAAATAGTAATGCAAGGATACAAACTGGCTTAAAGAAGAACTTAATTTGAGCTCACTTTACCGTGAACAGCCTGTAACAGACAGTTGTCGCCCCCTGCGAAGGCTTTCTGCATGGAGCAGGCAGTGCATAGTACCTCCTGTGACGTCACGCAGACCGACCGCTCTCCCCTCCACTTGTAGCCATCGAATCGGCCCTACCTCTCCCTCTAGCTCCCTTGATCAGGAACATCTCTAGTGTTAGGCAGACGTTTGTGATCGTTTTCTGGTTTTATAATGCATGTCAAGTGTTCTAGCAAATCCGTACAATACTTACTGTTCTAATAATAGTTTCTACTGATCGACGACGCATGAATAAAGATATGAATGAATGCCACGACAATGTTAATCTCACATATGTATGTTGGAAGAACACACATTGTGTATGGAAGCAGATGTTAAGCAGGAGCTTGCCTTTACAAATTATCCCGCGTCTTCTACAACAGTAGCACTATGTTTGACCTTACAGTCATATAGGCCTACACACTCAACGTCTTGTTACAGGCAAGTTGCGAAAATATGAAAAGCAGGTAGCTTAACATAGTAGAGAGCTACAGCAAAGAACATGTCGGTTTTATAGTAAGCTTATAACAATTACATATTAAAAATTATTGTATATTGTAATTATGGCAATAAATAAAAACATAAATACGAAGTTGGAACCACACCTTTGCGTAATGCTCAAATGCTTAACTTATTACACTGAAGTGCATATACTCTTTAATTTTTGCTACAATTATTTATAATTAAAATCACAACAATCACATTACTTTGCACTCAGGAGTACTTTCTCAGCCAATTTCGTCTTTCTTTTTCCAATATTTACCACGCTTTCCCATTATGATTGATATTACTCGATTAAGCAACAATGTATGAAAATATAAAACATTTAAAAATTCCGTGCGAATTTTTTTTATAAAATAATTAGAGCCCCAAGTATTTCGCAGATTGATGTGGCAGCAGGCTAGACTTCACAGTCCTCTATACACTCAATACACATTCATTTTCTCATTGGTTGTTGCGAACAAGTGAGAACTTCGTACAGTACTGTTCAACTACTACATCCTGCATTATACTGGCTCACGGTTAAATTGGGCGTGTTTGAAGAAATTCCGTTCAATCACAATAGTAGACAATAACAAGTGGTTGGTAGCTAAGTAGCTAGCCACCCGACGAATTCCCGACATACTCGTGACTCTAGAAATAAGCTAAATCTGCGATGATAGAACATGTGTAGCAAACTTCATTGATAAGTCATCCAATCTGCGATCTGCGATAAATCGCCTCAACTGACAACCCTGACTCAAGGGATGTCATTTTCTAGCTGCCACAATCTCCTGTTGTACTCGACCAAACGGCCAGCGTGTCGCAAGTTTACTATTGATGCAGAGTCCTGTAGAGAGTGGCATTGTCGGATTAGTGGAGGTACAATGACACATCAAGATAACATATATTTTTACGACCCCTGGCTCACAAAAATTACATCGCGCAATGATCGGGTATCTACTGTGATACAACAGCGAAAGTATTGAAATGTACGTATCTCGAAGACTTGCTTCTCCTCAAGTGATCTGTATTACTTTTGCAATCCTCAGTGTGCAGAAGAATAGAAGTATCATTGCATCTGGTTGAACACATGGCGAGGTGGCACACAGGTACATATGTCACTGCGCTCGAAGTCGATTCTCGATCCGTCTCGGCCATCGTAATTTTGGTTTGCCGAGATCACTCGCGAGGTAATCGCTGGGATGGGTCATTGCTACACATCATGACTGAAGTCTCCCCCGTCCCTGAAAGTATAGCGTTCCCCTGTGTCGAGGTGGCCCTACATATGACGAGTATACAGCATCCACATGCTTGCCTGAGTGGCATGTGAGTCCTACATACCTGCGTGTTACGTAACACTACCCTGTCATTACCACGCATCTTCAAGGCCAAAATACTCTCTTACAAGATGGACGGGGAAACGAAAACTTGTCAAGGTCGGGCAACGTTTCTTCACCTACTCAGGCCCATCTCGAGATAAACATGGAAGGCCTTAGTCAACAATAGTTTTATTGGAGGCCTCGACGTTAAATTGGCAACTTGGCTATTTACGAAAGGACGAAGTGAAATACAATTTTATCCAGGATTCCACTTGGCACCGATATGTATGGCTGGGTGAAGACATTCCTCGACTACTACAAAACACTTTATGTCAGAGCCATTTTTAATCGTTACTCATGTAAAGCACAGAGTGAGTGACAATACAGAGGCGAGACAGCCGTCTGTCCCGGGAACTCCAGTCTCACAGGCCAGACAAATGACGTCACTCGTCAGCGAAGTGTTGGAACGTGATTGGCCAATCAGCGCCCGCCACCTGCTCTCCGCTCCAGCCTGGGCTGCCACTACACCGAGATATTACGAGAGCGACGTTAACTCCAAAGGATATTTATCACTTTCCCCAAATTCTTTCTTTCCCAAAAATTTAGTTATGCATATAAACAGCTTTATTTAATATAAGATCGTGGTTGCACGGGCTGCTGGCAGAACTACTTCACTTAAACTAGTTCAGCTATTGAAGAGATTACATTACCTTCGAACTAGTTCCGATCGCTGTTGTTTCTCCTTCAAACTGAACAGTTTTCATAAGTCGTTTCGAACATCTGTCTCTTATCTGCTGCACTCCTATTGGCTGCTTCGAAGCAAACAAGCAGAGTAATAAATATTGCTGAATTTGGCAGGAATCCATGCACTTGTTGAATTAGGTCTAACTTGAGTTTAAGGTTGAATATAATAATACTCACCCATTATGCTATTACAGTAAAAGAGTAGGTTACATACGAATTAAAAAGGTTAATAGTGATAAATTTGTAGGCTATTATAATTAAATATCATACATTTTAAGTTCCATTTTGGTTGAGGTTAGAATTTCCATTGATTTCATTCTGCTCTGGGCGTGTAACCGCGAAAACACTATCTATTTTTAAACTTGTTCAGTCATGGTTACCGACTGTATTTAGCTGAACATGTTTAACAGCACTAGTGTAACCGCGGCCAAAGTGAATCATACGCATTACGTCTGAAAATGCATCCTTTTACACAAGTAAACTTCAAATAAAATCGCCAGTTTTATCACCCGTCTTGTGTAGTTTTCCCGTGTGCCTCTGTAACCCGAGTGTCCTCATTTCATTTCACTTTATTTAATTCTACTAAACTTGCCGCCATTTTCAGTTTACACTTCGTTACTCAATGAAATAGAGCTCGTTTTACTCTGGCAAACTGCTCACAGTAATTACTCTGCAGCTTTGGGACACTGCCAATACAAAGCAAAAGAGTTACTCAAAGTGTTTTCGGACAGCCAATGAGAGAAGTTTACTCGCAGAGTAACGTTTTGGAACGCCGTCCACGCAGCATGCAGTAGCCAAGTACAGTTCCCAGAGCCTCGTGCAGCCAATCAGAGAAAGGGAACGACAAAAAGACACGTTCGTCTCTATGTACTGTGTATCTAAGAACCACAGGCACAGATGTTCAGTGCTGGAGACAGTAAGTTGATCTTTACGTGTGTATGTAGGATTCCCCTGCATTCCGGCGCGGCTCCACACTCACCTCGCTTCACCCTCATCGGCTCTCAAGACCTCACTGTTAAGAGCCGCCCCAACCTCTCCACTCACTCGCGCAAATAACGTTGCGTCTTACAAATATCTTCATTAAATCTGCACCAACCAGCTGGTCGTTTGTCTGCAAGCATGTAATACAGCATAGTCCGTTAACTTTTTCTGAAGACCTGGTAAGTTCTTTTTGCAGTATATTCTTCCGCCTCTACAAACAAAGCTTAACCAAGTCCAGAAAATTACACCAAAGAGACATCGTGCCGCATCCATGCATAATATTTTCCATAAGAACTATTTCTTACTAAACATTTCCGACACGCCTATTTTGTCCCTGTTATTATTCGTGTTGATTATAAATGAAATATTACAACTGACAGACAAATACTACTAAAAGTCCTATTTAAACAAAAATTTGATACGTTTTATTGGTAACACAAGAATAAAAGATTTGTTAAACATGACATACTGCACTTGGGAAACAACCGAACACAGCATACATGGTGGGATTTTTCCCACGATTTGATTCAAAAAGTGTGAATAAACCGCGGATAGACTGCATATAGTGATTTTTTCAAATGATTAAATAAAAAAAACTGCTTTCACTTAACCGTGAACAGTGTTTGCAATGGCGAGTGTGTTGTGTGGCCTTGAGGATGAAGATAAGGGACGCGCGAGGGTATGTGTGGATCTGACTGCAGGTCGCCTGCCGCATGATTCAGATCACAAGATTTATTAAACTACAACCTCGAGGCCGTCACTACATCCACAACTACTTCCGGTTCCTTGTAACACAACACTGCACATAAGTAGAGACGCAGACATTCAGTACATTCGCTTGACAACAGCTCGGCTACACAATCTCCGAAAGTCTCAGTTAACTGCTAAGTGGTTGAAGTTCCAGTTTAAGGAACTTTGCCTCGCTGGTCGTCCCGTCTTTTACTGTCAGCTGCTGTGGCTATTCTAATTTTAAAAATAAACTATGAAATTACTTTAATGTAATTTTTTCAGGCTAAAAATGACACGTGTATATTTTGTGGTTACTGAAACACAACAGTGGTAGTTGAAAAGCGTGAAAGTCAACAAAACAGCTGACAGTAGCTCATAGAAGTCTCTGTGCGACGATATTTGTTGTTCTGTACAGCAAAGATTAGAACCATACTGACAGTTCTCAGCTTCTTCTTAACAGACTGCGCTGTTAGATCCCTATATAGTCAACTCCTACAGTTCTGATCAAACAGAAGACACGCGCTGCAACTTGTTTACACTGTTCTCCATCGCAGTCGCTATGCCTCCTCCTCCTCCACCCAATGGCCGGACAACGTGAGCTTGCGTTTACTATATTACACTAAGGAGGCGCCTTAACCCCAGGCCAGGCAGGCAGACCTACCTATAGTCTATTCCCTGTTTCTTCGCACTTTTGGATCAGACTTTTAAAAACCATGTCATTTATGACGTGCTTGGTTTGTATTTAATACGTCATGTATCACAAGCATTTATATTAAACTGAACTTTTAGATATATCTTATCTATAAATTAGAATATCTATTTGACAGCTTACCTTTATTAATATGAAGAGAACATTTGTGTTGGCAATGCCTCGTAACAAATACTTCTTATCTAGTACATTATTGAACTGAATGACCCGAACACAGCACGTCTCTATGATGTCATTTTCTGGACGCTTAGTTATGCTACTTTTTTGTCGCATGTGACGGAGAATAGCCTGAAAGTATAACTTCAGCAGGGCAGGCTTCAGAATGGTTGGAATTAACCGTAAATGTACTACAGCATCTTTTTCCTTGCAGTTAATTACTGGTACAAATTGCGTGGATTATATACTGTAATCCAATTGAAGGAGACAGTCAAATGGTAGTGCTTTTCCAGTCTAGCTTGTCCTCATATAATTTCCACAAATTCTCGTGTGTCTGTGCGTTGCCAGCATCTTTCATGTCCATTAAGTTTAGGGAGATCTGATTTTCGCGAAAATAGAAGCTTCCCTTTCCTTAATAACCGTGTGGTTGTGAGACGGCACACGTCGCTTGGCTGGGCCAATCAGAATTAGCTTACTCTAGTTCTGAGCGCCTCTAATTCGCACGCAAACATCTGGGACTGGGACACTCTGCAGTTAGAATTATCCAATCGCGAAACTAGATCTTTACTATGGACTGTTTACGGTAAACTGAGCTTCTTTGAAAGCCCTGCTCGAGATTGATTGTCTGCACATCGTGTTTTCTCAAACCATTTGTAGCACTGCTATACACCACATAACGTATTCATGCATCGACCAAGTGAAAATGTGAATTTATTTAAAATAATTAACATTATAAAAATTTTATAATTCTTACCCTTTTATGGTTTAAAAATCGATAGAAAGCGAAAGCTTTCAGTGTTCACAAATATTTATTTAACACTTTTAATTCAATGTGAAAACATTGAACTACTCCGTGTGTCATTTCGTTAACAACTATTTTACTGGGCTCGTGCCAATCAGTGTGGCTGTTAATAGCGACAGAGGCATTTTCAAAGGTTTAAAAAGTGCTCAATTAAAGATGAATAGTAAAACAAAAGAACGTCGCTAACATTGGAAACACACGGAGGGTTGCTAGTTGTGGAGAAAATGGAATCAAATCAGCGCGCGATACTGTCCTTGTATTCTAGCAGTTATATTACAGATTCCACTATCCTGAGTGTGTCAAGTAAGCTGTAAGCAACTCAGGTATACAAATATGTGCGGTATGAGCTGGCCCTGAATTAACTTATGGTTTCTTCCTGTCACTAAAATACGCTGTAAGACTCGAGTTGAAGTTGCAAGTGATTGTAGGAAGGTCACGTGTAAATAACTTATCAGGCTGCCTGTCTTACGGCGCACAATAACCCATTACAATGCTGTAATCGGACTGTGGATATCAGGTCCACGGGTGCATGCCTACTGCCTATCCATCATTACTACATTTTCTCTACATGTGGTACAACTTACGTTGCCTGTGCCATGCGCAATGCAAATACACAAGTTCCCGTACAACCACAGCGGACCACTTAATATTGACAAAAAATTGCGCAACTTAAGGACTTGTTATAATTTTGAACATACGCTATTACATACATTCTGTATTTTAACATAATACTGAACATTGTTTACAGCCTAAAAGACTAACAGAAAGACACAAGCACAAGAGCAAAGCTTTGTAAAATGTTAATGAGATAATTATGTTGAAAACTGTATACTGCGAAAGGAGTAGCTGCAATATTAATAATGTTGAAAACTGTCTACTGCGCAAGGAGTAGCTGCAATATTAATAATGTTGAAAACTGTCTATTGCGCAAGGAGAAGCTGCAATATTAATAATGTTGAAAACTGTCTACTGCGAAAGGAGTAGCTGCAATATTAATAATGTTGAAAACTGTCTACCGCCCAAGGAGTAGCTGCAATATTAATAATGTTGAAAACTGTCTACTGCGCAAGGAGTAGCTGCAATATTAATAATGTTGAAAACTGTATACTGCGAAAGGAGTAGCTGCAATATTAATAATAACATTTCTCTCGCAGCACAATTTTTTTTGGCACCATATAGTTTTCTAACGAATTTATTTAACTACAAAAAACTGAATTTTGTTACTTTATATAATGTAAAAGGGTATAAATTTCCACGATCAGTCACCACTTTCCCTGATTTTTCCAGGTTTTCCGTGGCCCTTTTTCCAATTCCCCAACTTTTTTCCAGGTTTTTACGGTTTTACAGACCTTTTACAACCCTTATTGTCATGTGAATAATTTCTCATCCAGTTAATTACTTGACCTCGTAAAATCATCCAAAGAGCACACATGCGTCGTGTCACTCACTCGTTTCATAAACAGTTATTCATTTCCTTTGGGCGACTGGTCGTATTCTCCGGTACAAGGAAACATGACCTGAAAAAGGGCAGGTTCATTCTGACAGGCTGTGGAAAATAAAAGACAGAAATGCGTGGCGCAGAAAACAGCACCGTAATGGAATCCGCCATCACACTATGTTACAGACGTACACATGTCTTATGCTCTATAAGATACGCAACTCTGTAATAAGCGAAGACTAGGCCTAACTACATGCTGCTAATATTATTACTTTTAGCGAAAAGTTGTTACCGTAGTGTCATATGAACAGTCAATTACTTTCTGTTTCTGTACGAAGTTGCTAATTCTATCATACATGTCCGAGGTACCTTCTTTGGGTGAATTAAACCACTATTAGGGAAAATAATTCATTATTTGTATGCAGTAAACGATTAATAATACTATACCATGCAGTCATTAGATTACAAGATGATTGACAATTAAACATTAATAGCAGTCTATTTTTAGACGACGTACTAACCATATATTATGGTTGACCTACAGAACTGTCCGGACAAAGATAATATTTTTCTTTAGGGCAGCTCAAGACACGCTGGCCTGCACAAAGTCACAAAAATAATCGGCATTCAGATGTACTGTAAGATATAGTTAATTAAACTATAAGCAACGGAGTGTCCAAGCATAGCTACCCACGTATTTGTTTCTCAAGAGTGTTTGTGCAAGAACAGCTCTTGGTAAACTATGTTCACGATACAGTGAGCAAAGTAATGAACCTTAGAAAAAAGTCACTGACCCTGTATCCATGTATTTTAATGGACACAATGAGTGACATTCGCCCAGTAAAGTTAGTAACAATGGCTAGAAAGTAGTTCCATATCTCAACTTCGAATAAAATGTGTTAGGTTACCATTTGTGATAACTTGAAATTATTTCTTTAGCTTTCACTTTTTTCTAATACCTCGATGTGCAAAAATGAGCAGATTTGTAAAGTATTTACGTTCTTAATAATTTCACAGTTTCATTTGAGCGACGCATGGATAAAGTGATGAGGCCCATGACAATGTTAAATTTACATAAGGCGGAGGAATACATAACGGTTTTACAAGTAGATCTTAAGCAGGGCTTTCAAAAGTGCTCATTTAACCGCGAACAGCCTAGTAAATCAATAAGCGAATGCTCCCGGCCAAGCCATCTGCTGTCAACATCCACCACAATATTTATTTACTGTGCAATATTTTATTCAACTCCAATTTTAGTGCTTACGGTATTACATTTATGATACAGCTCGTTCGCAATAACTTCAATGATATGCGAATATTCAAATTACCGCAAAAGTGGATGAAAGGCTGTCAGCTGGCTCTGTGACGTACATAACGAAGGAAACAATTTAATATACAGTAATTATGTTCATACGAAAGTGTTCGAAAAATAAGCGAGGTCCGTTGCTACGGACTACGTATGAAAAAATATACGGGGAAAAAATATTCCGAAATAAAACAAAATTTTGTCTCTCGCTTATTAGTGAGAAATAGAATGATGCTTGTATCTCACACTCGCACTCATCGGATAAATTTGAAACTGTTATAAAGGGGTAATGGACTTGACAAGTATCACATCAGATAGTGTTACTTCTGCTCAAATTAGGAACAAAACGAGATATATTATGGGAGAGTTCGGCATAGGGAAACTTCCTGCCGCTAGGTGCGCGTTGTTCCAAAATGTAACTTTAAATTAAAATTTTATGCGACTTAAATAATAAAAGAGAAATATATCACTTAGGTAGTTACGAATGTTTTTTTTTATATTTAATTTATGATTATTAGAATTACCCAGTTTTCTAACGTACAAAATAGAGACGATCTGGAACATTGCTAACCCTAGCGCTTACCTATTGGCGAAAATGTTATTTGCCAAACTATAATATTGATCTTCCCAACCTGCAGTAGAAGCAACCTTGCCTTAAAGAGTTGTGCGGTGGAGGGAGGGGTGGTTTAAAAACTAAATCGTTTCCAGTTTCACTATCGGCTGTTCACGGGTAGTGAGCACTTTTGAGGCCCCGGTTATTTTTTCCTTTCCTTTCGGCCGTATCTTATTCTATAAACATCTTTTTAAATAAATATTACCATGTAACAAATGCAAGCGTGTTTATTCCACTGCACTGAGTAAAATATATTTATTGACTATTATTCGAAATGAGAGAGGTCTGAAAAGTGCATCTCACTTAACCGGGAGTAGCAAACCGCTAGCAGCGCAATGCCTGCCATAGTGTACGGGACAATCGGAAACAGAAAAGCCAGGACAAGGAACAAGCACACTCAGAGGCGATATGTATAACTAGAGGCGAGAGTATAGCTGTCACAGCCAACACGTTAACTGTAAGAATCTTGTCAAATATAGATAACGATAACACGTTGACTTCCACAGATCACCGACTCCACTCTTACATAACCTGTGGCACTTCCAAACATTTCACACAGCTATTTGACAGGCTCTGGACATCAAGGTCTTGAGAGCCGATGAGGGTGAAACGAGGTGAGAATGGGGCAACGCCGGAATACAAGGGCGGGGGGGGGGGGGGGGGGGAAGGGAGATCCCCGAGAAAATCCGCCGACGAACTGCATTGTCCGGCACGATTCCCACTTGCGAAAATCCGGGAGTGAATCGGCCAGGTTTCAGTTCAGTGTTTTGTAAGGTTTCATCGGAGCACCACAACTCGCCATTATCTAGCGTGACATCGTATTTTATTCTTGTATCACGATTCCAAAATTACATAAATTCCATAAAATCTTCGAACACAGCAGTGCGAAAAGGCAGTTTGTAGCTATACTGGAGTGCTCGCGAACAGTGGTATGTAATATCTTGAAAGAGATATTCGTCCCTCATCTGAAGTATGTTTTATTTTCGTACATCATTATAATGGGAACACGAGTGGTTTCATGAAAAGAAAAGCGCGGATTTTAAACCCACTGCGACGGAACTCAAACTGAAGCCCTTAACTGAAAACCAGTTTAATGAAAATATACGGTTTGGGAACTATCAAATTATGTCATATTTATAATTATGGCATCAGACAACTCGTGTTGTACAAGCAGGGTTGCCGTATGAACTGCTGTACCCGGAACAATTCTGATTTCGGGCTTTTTGTTCAGCATACTGCTGTCTATTATAGTACGCTGAATGTTGCGATCGATTTCTATTGATTAAAAGCACAGGAAACTGACAAAATACAGAAACATACTACCTCTTTGGCATACCGGTATTAAAGCAAGAACTTATAAATGTCTGTGTATTTTGGCTCTAGTAGGTACATGTGCAAGTTTCTTAGTTTAGTCCACTCAATGAGAGTCTGTTGTGCGTGTATGTGAGCTTTCATTTAGGAAATTCAATGTCTCCGACACTTGTTATGGATTTCCTCTCCGTGCAACTATGGTACAAGTAGCAGAGCCGTATGCTGGCAAGTCGGGCGATGTAACAACTGAAACCTCACCAAATACAAAACACTAATTAACAAAACACTAATTAACAAAACCGGAACCGGAACACCAGTCTCGTAACTCACATACAAGCGTCTCTCCATACGCCATTCACGGTAAAGTGAGCACTTTTTGAAGCTCTCTCATTTGGAATAAGTCAATACGTGCATTTTACTGTATCCGTAGACGGTCACTTTCGCGTCCAGTGAAATATATACACTGTGTTTATTACATACATAGCAATATTTATTTACATAAATGGTGGAAGGATAAAACATGGTTGGTAGGAAAAAAAGTAACTAGGGCATAAAAAGTGATCACTATACCGTGAACATCCTATACATATGAGCGTTACAATGACTACAACTTGTGAGTATGAAAAATACCCAAAACTATCTTCCGCGTGTTAAAACACTGCATTTTAACAAGCCAACAAGGCATTTGGACTAATTTTCCTAATTCAACACCAGCTTCCATGGCACTGTTTAACTGCAGTCAGTAGCTAATGGCAGCAGTTGTTATCCCAAGAGATGATTGCAGAAGTACTTGATCATACGCATACGACACCAGCCAGCTACACACAGTGCTTTACTTCAATCATCAGCTTTTAGATTACTTATTTCAAGACTATTTTGTAGAATGAGTACAGCCTAATGAATACGATGATTGTAACTTGAGACATTAACTCTTAATATGACAAGTGTGATGTTTGTGCATGTAATGTTACACGACTGACTTCGTACATTAACTCTTAATATGACAAGTGTGATGTTTGTTCATGTAATGTTACACGACTGACTTCGTACATTAACTCTTAATATGACAAGTGTGATGTTTGTGCATGTAATGTTACACGACTGACGTCGTACATTCGGTTTTGTTTTTGGTTACAATTAATTTGTCTTTAAATTCATAATTTTTTACTGTTCGTTGTACAAATTTGTGTGTGTAATGTTATGACAGACGTTATGAGTTCAATTCAATAAAAGGCAAGAACTTCTTAACTGCACCTTAAAGATGTTAATTAAATGAAAATTGTGTACATTTATGATTATACAGAATGTTATCAATGACTATAGCTTCCACGAACAAAATTTTGACTTCACGAGTCTTTAGTAAATAGACATAGTAAGGGTCGCTTGTTCAACGATGGTTGCGATTTGGTAATTTACTATTTTAGAAGTTTCGTTACATTAACCGTGTCGGAAACGGCTACGAGACCACTATTTAGGTTACTAAATCGACCACGTGATCAAGTTAGGCCCTAAATACTTGGCGATCTAGGGTTGAAATTTACTTAGATGAAGTAGCACACTATATCCCCAAATAGGCACGTAAAATCGTCTGCTGTTTTATTTACGTTTAATTTCCCGTCTTCTGGTGGAAACGCAGGTATTTGCTGTTCTTGAAACTCTGTACAATACATGCGCGTTAAAAATGGAATATAAGGGATCTACATGCAGTTATTTTAAAATAAAGTTCGTATGTTGTATTAAAATTGCAAAAAAAAAAAAAACAAAGGTGATCGGTTGTTATTTGAAATGGAATGTTAATTGCAGGGAGCGAAGAATTAACGAGAAAATTGATATAGGCTAGAAAAAATATGAGTTATTCATAAGACAACGGGGATCCGTGAAAAATGCTTGAGAGAACGTTATTTATTGGTAGGGTGAGACACAAAATAACGTTGAGATTCCACATTTGTCGCATGTAGCGCTGTTACAAGACGTTCCAAACAATCCACCCTAAATTCCTAAACCCTAATTCTCCAAATTTGCCATTTCAGACACGGCATAAGTAAAAACTAAATGCGGTACTACAATACCACACACGTTATAATTTTAGTCAACTTAATTTGCGTGAAGTAAAAATACCAAGTCAATGCGAACACGGTCTGTGTAGAGAGAGAGAGAGAGGTCAGTATATATTAGAACTGCAAAAAGAACGCAACGAAAAGATCGTGTGAGAGTGTTCGAATCGGCGCGGGCGCAGGCCGCTTGGTGCAGACGAGCGCAGCACGACGACCTACTCTTTGTGTCAACTGTACACGAGGCATTTTTTTTTTCTGGAGAGGCGAGGGCTAGCTGGAGGAATGGCTGTGGACAGCGCGGCGACCGGGGCAGACCAGAGAAAGCCTGAGAACGCCTCACTCACTGTTCTGTACCGGGGACATCGCCACGTGCAGGCCACACATATTACTGCACTAGTGCAACAATTACATTTCTGCAGCCTTGCCACTCGACTGTCACTTCAACCACTCTTCTGCCACAATGATCTACATCCCTGCATCATCTTACACCCAGCACTTAAGTCAAGTTAAGAATCCTACCACGTAATATTACGAAAGTAAATTCCCGTAAATAAAGTAATTTGTAAACTGCGACTCTTATGAAATAAGTTTAATTACATAATACAACCCATGCGAACAAAAGACGGAATATGTATTTCTCACATCCACTGTCTGTACACATTCGTTATTTTGCACACTAAAACCAGATTAAAAGGCAAGTTAAACAGCAATGTATAAACGATAATGTATGTAGGTCTACGTGAAAAATAATTGTAGTGAACGTTTAGGCCTAAAAGAAAAATACCGGAAATGCGCGCTCAATAGCGTTCTAAAACTATCAAAAAATGATCATAGCTGAAGAAAGCGACATGTATTAAAAATTAGTACCTAACTTTTCTGGAGGAATAAATAAACCTTTCCTCCCTGCTCACGTCGGCTATGGCTATTCCTACAGCAAGCGGCGGGTAACAGGTTTCACAGCAAACACACCTCTTAAAAACGGTCATACCGTACACGAAGTAGCATTCTACCTTAAAACTACATTCAAAAATACTGTGGTAAACGATTAACTCACCTGATACCGAGTGAATCCTTAGCAAACACACTAGTACTACGATGGTAAACACACAATAATCCAGGCTTCGACACATGTTGAAATAAACGATAAATAAAAAAATCACTGCACACACATTAGTTATATAACACTGAACACTTTCTTGCGGAAACACACACTACGTTTCAGTTCCACTCATAGCTCTTTTGTCCTGTTACTTCTGTCCATTTATCAAACGTTCCTCAAGCACCATTCTAAACGTCGCTTCTACATCCGTTCATGCCGCGCCGCGCTCCGTCCTATACTGCCCGCTATTGTTCGCTCGCTTCCACTGCGCGAAAGTAGTTCCTCCGGCGTATCCCTCCACCGCCCGCACTGTGGGAAAGTTTGCTACTGTGTGAAACCTGGCGCAAGTATTCCGTTATCGACGTTAGTCTTGATTTTATATTATTATAATTCGATATATTATTGTAAATGTATTATTACTTTCATGAACGCCGCGCTATAAAACCACGAAACATAAACTACAGGTGGGAACTACTTTCTTTCGCGAACTTTGAGGAATGCATTCATCCAAGAAGCGGTCGACCAATCGGGCGAGTTCATTCACATTCAGTGCAGCAGGAGCAGCTTGTTGGTAGAGAAGGGAAGGGATTACCAGAGCAGACAGTCGAGTTGATGAGTATACCAAAATCAAGCAAGGTTTTCTCCTGGACTCTGACGCGTAGAAGAAAATAAACGCGGGCAAAATAACGTATGTTTTCGAATGCGACTGAGACGTTCCAAATCTATACACGCCATACCATTTTGACACGTGGACACGTAAAACTTTTTCATGTACATTTCAATCATTTTTGCAAGAATTGGCCGCCCATTTCCAGATTAGCTAAAACAGTCATATTGTGTTTTAAACTAAATTGTTTGTTCTTTTTTTATTATAAAACATGCATTCTAAATTAATAGGCCTATGCCTAAGTTACCACGAAAAAGAAATGATACGTATCAAAAACTTGAATTACTTGTAAAATTGTCCAGAGAGACGTTTTGTAACTTTTGTACAAATACTTGTGTCTCGGACTGACATGCATTTACAAAATTATATATATATATAATTTTGTAAATGCATGTATGCATATATATGCATACATATGCACATACGTATGCACACACACACACACACACACATATATATATATATATATATATATATATATATATATATATATATATATATATATATATATATATATATATATATATATATATCCTACTAGCAATTTATACTAATTGTTTCCTAGTCTGATTTTAGACTTTTAGTCAATCATTTCCCTTCGCCCCGATTTCTATTATACGTTTTTCTTGTTTTACAGTAGTGTTTGTGGCCCACAGTGAAATGCTTTTGTTAAATCGAGACATATTCCCAGAATGTCAATGCACTTTTCACTGCAAGTTTAAATAGGTACGGTTAGTGTCAATACACTCACCAACTGAAGATTCAGTATTTTTTTCTTTCAAGGAAACATGTTGAATTATGTTTTAAATATTGAATTTTATGAAATATTGTATTAATCTATTTTTTCATTAAAAGATTTTCGAGATAAAACTTGGTATAGGCCGTTCACGGTAAAATGAGCACTTTTTGAAGCTGTTTCATCAGACACAATAACCAATAAATACATTTCATTGTGAAGTCGGACTTTTGGTTTTAGGTATGGTGAATGCATACACTCTGTTTATTACTCACAGGGCAGGATTTACATTAACAAGTGGTGGAAGGATATAAATTGGTTGAAAGAAAAAAGTAATTAGGGCTTCAGGAGTGCTCACTTCACCGTGAACGGCCTATAGTAGGAAATGTTTACTGTTTTCAATGTTAGTTGCGTTCTCCAACTTAGGCTATTTTCAGGTAATCAGACAATACTTACACCACGTTTAATTTGTTATATGGACAAATAGCAACAAAAGTAGTTCATAACATTCTTTTAATTGTTTTCGTAGGAATATTTTCAAGACCACCTGAGGATTTTTTTTATTTATTTTCATACAGTTTTCTATTTTAAAGGAGTTTACTAGCTGCATTCAGATGTACCTGTGTTACACTCACTCACCTTTCGCTCTGAAGTTTGAGCGCACCGTTTTTTTTAGCTACGTTGCAGAAATAGTATTTATGTACATTAGAACTTAATGTAACACTTCTAGAAAAAGTCACAACCGCGAACATATTTCCTCTGAACTCGGACCAAATAAGGCCAGATTAAATTGTTAAAGCATTAAGTGATAACTTTCAAAACATAGGTAGTACATAAGCTTGACTTTTATAAAATAAAAGCGTTTTTAGAGATTTTATTTCCATCTCGATTTAAACAAAAGAATAGCTAACGAGCTGCAATAAAATACGGTAGAGATCTCCACCTATCTTAGCTGTAATCGATCATTTATTAATGGGGTACACCGCGCATGATAGCTCCACATTAAACACATAGGTGTCGTAATAATAAATGGCTAACTGCCAAAAACAAAAAAACCACGTGACTTCGACAACGGTTAGCACAACGTTTACGTAATTAAATGTTTTATGAAGTTAGTACAATTCTCCCGAACGTGTTGTTTTGCGTATATTTTGTAAAGGCCACGAGTTTTCTGAAGAACTGAAATAAAAACAAACGGCCTATCAGTGACTGCATGAACACGTGATTTTGACAGTCCTCGACGCAATCAGTTGGGCGCAAGCGTAGTTTTAATAGAACTTCTTTCAAAGACTGATTTGAACTATCCAAGTGACACTAGGCTTATTGTTTTATTTATTTATTTATTGCTAGGTCTTTAATCGTTTTCAACCAGATTGGCTGCGTCATAAAGAGAATTTTAAATAGTTAACATATAAGGTAATTCACATTAACAGCACATTCAAAACAATAGAATGACACATACAACACATTTAAACAATGTACGAATAAATAAGTTGTTACAATACATTTCAAGTGTATCCCATTTACAACACATTAAGACAGTGTCAACATTTAACAAATAAAATTGAGTTAAAAATTATAATAACATGATGTTATTAAAATGTATATTTATACATGATGTTATTAAAATGTATATTTATACATGATGTTATTAAAATGTATATTTATAACCATAATTACCATCCAGAAAGACTCTGCATTGGGTTCGCCTAAAGAATAAAGTGGCCTATTTAACAGTTATTTGTGGAGAGTATTGCGAAATAATTTCACGTTAATTTTCCTTGCTTGTTGAGGTAGTGTGTTATATGTAGTAGTAGTGGTGATACGTGACTAGCTCTGGGAAATGGGAGACCAATTGAATACGTAGTGTGGTGAGCAGTTTTCTTTTTCAAACATATATGAGAGTAGAGTGATGAATCACACTTACAACATACTTGAGGACGTAGTATGAGAGATAGTCACATGAGCATGAATACCTTTACTCAGATACACACTTATCAGTTGAGTGTGTTGCATGTTGTGTGCTGTGCTAGATTCCTGGTAGATGCCAGTAGTCTGATGAAGCAGAACATGCCTACCAATAACACAGAATCATGGAAAGCTTTCTACATACTACCTTCAGAAATAACACTCTCATGAAAAAGGTTGAATATTTGACATTTATTACATACTTCGTCTACCTATACTTAGACAAAACAAATCCCCTCCTTAGTAATTAAGTTTGAATACTTATTATTCTAAAACATTTACAACTCTTAGATATTTGATGAGAGTGTGATTTGATTAAGGGCCGTAACTGTTAGTTTAGCCTAGCCCTTTGATGGTGCTCAGTAGTAAAATATTCACTTTTATTAAAATAATATATCTTGATTAAAGGTCACGCCAAACTCAGTTGGGAGCGTGAAACAACTTAATGTCGGGGTATTCGTATGCGTAATTCAGCAGCTAATGATTTAATATATCCCAAGATGGCGTAATAAGCTGGCCTAATACTTGAAATTAAATCGGCGACAATCGCTGGTAGTAGTTCTATTCAGCAAGAAATAGTTACGTTCAACCCACAAATAATACTTGCAAACTGTAGCCTGTAGAAGTTCTCAGCTGTCGGTGTTGCTGTTTCAAACACTGGGTCTTACCTGTCCAGGTACAAGGGCCTTAGGTACTCGCACATAAACTTCATTACGTACCTCATGTCCTCGTGGATGGCAAAATAAAATTTAATGTATTTCGCGTAGAAAGCACGAGCAGACATGTAACACTCTTCTCTCTTCTTGACCCATCTTCGTCTCCAGGCTGTCTGCTATCAAACCACGGGACTCGATCCAGGTCCCTAAGAAAAATTAGAATTTCTATCAGGCCTATGACACCCATCGTAGCCTGCCTGATGGTAAAACCAAGATGGTTAGAAAAACCTTAGTTTAATCCTTACCTGACGCTTCACCAAGTGCCAATCACTGGTCGTCATAGCAACCATAAATACATTTCTCTCTGCATCTAGGTCACATGACATGTACGCAAAAGTAAACAAATGGAAACAAATATAAACATCATCAGTTAGAGAAGTATTACACATGATGAAATTACTTGCAGAAACATTAATATGAATAAGAGTTGTGCGGAAAAATAATATTTATATCTACCACAATTAATAACATGAAAATAAATAAAATGTTATCTAATAACCATAATTTGCATAATAAAATATAGTGTCGTGGTGTGTGTTGAGTCCAGCCAGGATCTTTTCGACTCTGCCTCCACACGGGTATGATTCAAAAGCAGCTAACCGGGATACATACTCATAAATTAACACAAAAATTCCCGATATCACATCCTACCATTTTATTTTCACCACATTGTTTTTACTACAACTGAACAAAAATGCATCCAAAACATTCAAACGCTTTTCAAGGTACATAACATTGCTACCAACAATTACTTTTCACAATTACATATGTTCATTTCAAACAAAAAAACATTAGCCTGCTGCAAACAGGTTGTATGCAACTAAAAAATGTTGATCAACCAACAAATAAAGAATAATAATACAAGGTCCCATTTCCAAACCTCCCCCCACCTTTTGAT
Organism: Dryococelus australis; assembly: GCA_029891345.1. Lineage (NCBI taxonomy): Eukaryota > Metazoa > Arthropoda > Insecta > Phasmatodea > Phasmatidae > Dryococelus > Dryococelus australis. Next base: position 175,341,865 of record CM056999.1, on the reverse strand, counting down.
TGTGGCAGGAATATCAATCAAAACACATAACCAAATTTCTGTCTCTAAAGGACATTTGGAATTAAATTAGATAGAATGCAGAATTGTCTTCCTTCAGATAAAAACCTTGAGGGTAGTTTCACCAATCTGCCACTCTTATTGACCACCATCTTCTGTCTTACAGGAGCAGGAACAGCTACAGGGTTTTCACTTGATTCAGATGCCTCCAGTGGACCAGATACTGCCAAGGGATGAAGTCACTGCACCGATCTCACCATCTCGCCCGATGTGGTCTTCTCACGTGCCACCCTCACCTTGCCATCTTTCCCAGGAAACACCTTGATCACCCTAGCCATGGATCAGTCCATTCTTCTCCTACTGTCCCTGCTGAAGATAACAACATTGCCTTCCTTGATTTTTCTGTAGCAACCTCGCGCTCTAGGGCGTTGCACCAGTTGACTCAGATACTCCGCTCTGAATATTTGTCTTAGACTGTTGCGGAGGTGCTGCAAACAACGATATATCTTGGGTAGGTTAAGTTCATCTAAATGTTCTAGGTCCGCAGCTCCCACCGTTTGCAAGTCCTGTATGAACATCACTGGTGTCAATGGTATAAGATCTTCTGAGTCATCTGACACATAACTCAATGATGCTCTACCTAATGTGCATCGTAACAATTTATTTACCATTGCACCATGCGTTCCCACCGACCACCCCACCAGGCAGCTGTTAGTGGGTTGGATTTTCATTGAATCTGAAACACAATAGCTTCCTTTTCAATGACTTTCCAGTCGAGAGTGTTGAGCAAATTAACTGTTCCTATAAACTTTGTTCAGTTATCACTGTACACGATCTTTGGCCAACCCTACGAACAATGAATCTGCAAAGGCACAAAAGAAAACAGTTGTGCTGAGAGACGTAAATAATTCTAGGTGCACTGCCCTGTAAAATCCACATGTAAAGAGCACAATCCATGTCTTGTGTCCATCACATAGAATCAGCGGTCCTGCTAGGTCTACACCAACGACTTCAAAAGCCGATGTGTCACTCGCTCTATCCTCAGGCAAGGGCACAAGGGCAGACGAAATGCTTCTTGCTTCATATTTTCTGGATTTCACACACTTTGAGAGAACATTAGAAATGGTCCATGTTCCTTTCAGGATCCAGAATCTTTCGTGCAGTTTGGACAAAAGGACATGAACTCCTGCATGTACCATTTTTTGTGTTCTTCAAGAATCAGAAGTCTGGTTAGCTTGTGGCCATTTGGCAGGATCATTGGACACTGGAAATCTTCTTCATCCTCTCGTAAGATTATTTTTATTTTAACATAAAAATGTGTTCACCATCTTCGAAAATGTAGAGTCGTTTTAGGTAAACTGATTTTTTCTGTCTTAGTACTTCATTTTGTACAACTTTCACAAGGTGTCTTTTCTGCAACAAGTAATTCATCTGCAGACAAATTTCCCACCTGCCATTCCCTTGGTTTGGAATGGGTATTTATCTTGAACCTTAAAATCCATGCTACTAAACTTACTATCCTTCTGTAACTAGAAGAGTAGGTCAGGTACCATGATTCCTCTACTGCCGCAACATGCCATAACAGGTTCCGACCATCTTGTTCACCACCCACATTTTCAGCATTGGGGATGCACTCAGACTTTGGCCAGTTTTCTTCTCTAAGCTTCAACCAATCTAATCCTTCCTAACATCTTGACTCCAAAAGTGTGTCGATTGTACACCTGCGAGAGGGAAGATCGGCTGGGTTGTGGGTTGTGGAATTTGGCGCCAATCATCTACATTGGTTATTGTTCGTATCTCTCTAACCCTGTTGGTGACAAATGTTCCCCGTGGACCATCTATCATAATCCAGTAGAGCGCAGCTGACGAATCTGTCCTAAAGTGCACAGGCATATCACCCAAATCCATACATTTCTTTATGGACAGGACAAGTCATGCTCCAATACCACAGGCTAACAGTTCCAAACGAGGAATAGTAATTTTCTTTAGGGGAGCTACTCTTGACTTTGCTTGCAACAGCCGAACGTAGGAGAATCCTTTCATATCTTCACTTTCCATGTACACCACAGTCGCAAATGACACTTGACTAGAATCACAAAAAAAGCCACGCAGGCTGTGTTTCACTGATATGCTTGGCAGCCAAACATGTCTTGGGATTTTCACATTAGATAGATTTGGCAAGTCTTTCACCCACTTCAGAAACTGGATTTTCAGGTCTTCAGGCACTTCTATGTCGCAGCCTACCTTGCTTTTCCAACTCTCTTGCAACCAAAGTTTAGGCAGTAAAGTAACTGGGCAGGTGAAACCCATGGGATCGAATACCTTATGTGTCATTGACAGAATGGTTCTTCGTGTCACAAGGCTATCAGACAGATCTATATCACTCACACCACAATAAAGTAAATCCTTCTGTCTGTCCAGTAACAGTCCAAGCACCATAGATGGCTCACTGCTTACCTCCTCTGGCTGTAGCACAATATGTTCCCATCATCTCAAGTCAAACATGGCAGTTGCCATCAACTGGGAACTCTCCACAACAAAATTATTCAATTCCTATTCCTTGTCCCCTAATGTCACACAATTGCCTAGATAAAATGATTTTTTGAGTTCATCTGCTGTTGGCCGCAGTTCAGGTAAGTAATTGTCCAAGTAATTGTTGATCACTGCTCCTAGAATTAACAGACTACAGTTCACTCCAAACACAACACGACAATGACGAAAAACTTTTATTTCCCTGCCGTTATCTGCAGACCATAAAAACCTCATGCAGTCACAGTCACTTTTACACACAATAACATGTAAGAAAGGCTTCTTAATACCAGCTGTCACCCATATCTCCTTCTGTTGGAATCCCATTATAACAGAGGGAATTAAGATGACTATGTAGCAGCGCGTCAAAGGTCAAGAAGCGAGGGAGCGATACAGGCGACAATAATCCGCATGCCTATTGCCTCATCTCTCCTACGTGCAAGGTGTGCAGTGTTTACTGTGTAAACTAGATCTGTAACAGTGGGGTTTTATTACACGCTATGAAAGTATACATATCAAACTACCTGTGTATAACTGTAACTTTTCTCTTGCTGCTTAAAGGAACTTCATAGGCAAGCTTTAAAAATGCGATATTTGCTCACCTTCACGATTTTTTTTCTCCATTTATACACTTAATATGATAAAAGCAAAAGATAGCGACATAGACAATAGTTTTTTTTACTCTTTCTAGCAAAATTTCGTATTTCCAGAACATTTATTAACCGAGACATGCATTTAGGCGTAAACAACAATTTCACAGAAAAGGTTTCACTACATAAGACCCTTAACTCCAACAAATTTGGACACTTTGCCCAAACAATCATTAAGTGATAGCAACCCCTTTCTTTTACAAAAGGCATCAAAACAGGCCTGACCTTTGTAGTAGAACTGCTCTTGAAAACTCCCCTAAGCGACAAGTAATGAACAGGATTGCCAATTTCACCCTCTGGAACCTCCTCGATGACACCTTCCTCTATCCAGGTTTGAGAACTTGTTATGGGCTGGATCACACCGCCAATCGTCCTCGGATTATTATTATTGAACTCAAATAATAAACTATTTAATTAGCGAGCTGGACCACGTCGCCATAATCACCCATTGGAATAATTACTGTGTTTAGGTTACTTGACGCAATGTCCGACAGGCACACACATTTAAACACTCCGGTTTTGTGTTAAAAACTCTAAATATGGCTTAAATCTATTAAATAAGTAACCTGTAATGTTCCCAGCATATTCACGTTACCTCAAAAAGACACTAGAAGACCTGTGGTAATGGAAAATATGTGTCAACATACGTGCTAATTTTTCACGTGCAGCTAGTCACAGCCATGGCAGACAACTGTGAAGCGAAAGGGCACTTCGGCGGTGTGCCACCTGGTGGCAGCACCATCGGCAGCCGGCGTTGCTAATTGCTCGCCCCCTGTGTGTACGCAGTACAAAATTGTGACGTTTGTTTACGCAAGATCCGGCGATCTGGTCAAGATACCGGAAGTGTGATTGTGTATTCACTTATTATTAATTGTTTATTTTCCAATTATGTAGACCCCTCTAAGGGAAATAGGTGACCACTGCACCAGTTAACCTTATTTTGTAACGTCAACTACCATTGGTCGTGATTTCCACGACCCCTCTAAGGAGTATTGAAAATAGCACTTAATTCTTGGAATTGCGTTATTTTCTGAGGAAAATAACGTATCATTCATTGGCGATGCGTTTTATAATTTCATGGGAAAGCTATTGTGTGCAGGGGACAGTACAGGGGAGATGGGTCCGGGGGTCCTCCCCCAAGAAAATTTGGATTTCAAGGTGCAAAATGGTGCCATTTAAAAATATGTTTCTTACGTAAATATAAACTACATTGCTTGTAAAAATATTAACATTTTTTAACATAAAATTTGCCCGAGTGAAGAATTAAATAAGAACAATACGATTTGTGTTGTGCACACGAACTTGCCCACACATCGATCTAGTTACTGTAAACTACACAACGCCAACTGCCTGCGGCTAGGCCAGCTTCGGCTATGTCCGCTTCACTTCGGCGAAGAAAGGACTACCATCGCAGCTTCTAACACAGGTTGACGCAGCCATAAGCCCCCGCCCCTCCCCGGGAGGTCTTCCTACCCTTCCACCCCTCCATCAGCCGGGAAACCATTGCGACCGCCAACCTGCTGAAAGCATTACTTACAGCGCTTCCTAACATTTGATTTTGCTAGCCAACGAGTTGTTTTCTTATAATATACATTATTATTTCCAGAGTAGAATGTGTACCGCATGAGTGAAAAGTTACCTTAAAGTAGGCTAAATATAAGATAAAATTTAATATTTATTTTAAATATAACATTGTCATGAAACTGTCTGGGCAAGCACTGCTTGCCTTGCTTGCCGTAACGAGACACTGCTGGTATAATTGCTGTGGTTGGTGGCGCCATGTGGCGGAACTGTGTATTTAATCACTGTACATGCTTCTTTCGGGGTTAGTCAGCGATCTCGAGGGGGCATACTTCTACAAGATAAGTAGTATTCTGGAGTTGATACATAAATGTAGGTCTTCAAACTGTAGGACCTTTACGTCCAGGAATTTTTAGTCATAAACATTCTCTAATCCACATCATAATGATGAAAGTTGGTTTTAAACTTTTGCAACCAAGTCACGCCTTATTGAGATTGTGCTGTTAACTTTTGTAACCAAGTCACGCCTGGTACGGCTATTGTAGTCAATACTCGTGACTTTTGTGGTATTTAATATTTATTAATTAATGAAAAACTTTACGTTTTAGAAAACTCCTTGAAAATAGTATTTGCTCATGGGAGTTAAGGCTGGAAATTGTTCAGCAGTTGCTCCTATCCACTTGGGATGATGTGCAGATGATGTATGTGGGAAAATTATTGTGTAAAATTGTGGTGTTACAATATTCATGTAATATTGATTCATGACAAATATTGTAATATGTGTTACCATCTTGGTTTGCCTTATGTACGAACAAATATATTCTCTAAAGTGGTGCTGGAGGTTCTGGGTTCGAATCCCAGGTATCGCATGGGTGTTAGTTTAAGTTAGGTAATCAGTTACTTTGTAAACCGTCCCCTGATAAGCATTCAGGCATAACACTGGGGGACGTTAATAAGCCCAATCCAATAGACTACATCATCTTGTTTAATTTATCGTTAATTTTAACGCATATCTCAAAGTGTAGAATTCAAATAGGTACATCAATAAAATTTTACTGGTTACATGTTTGCAGTTTCAATACGTCTTGTTTGGTGTTTATTGTTTCTGATTGTTTCGTGTTGGATAAAATCTAGCTAGCGTGCTCGTAGCGATATATCCGTTTAAATAAATAATTATATTCTGAAAGCTCACTAATAAGTCCCATATGCTACAGTACAGACATGTGAGTAGGATGCCTAATCTGTCATGTCTTAGTATCAAATGTACTGTACTAACAAAATAAATCACATAGGTTTATGTGCTAAATGTTATGATATGTAAATTAAAAATACAATAGCCAAAATTCGTACATTGTTTCAGTATTGTTAATACGAAAAAACATTTTTTTCAGGAGTGAACTGAATGAGACATTTTGCCTGTATTTATAAACTAGAAACAGTCTGCCGAAACTAAATATACAGTATAGTTGAATGATGAAAAAGTGATTTCATACCAAGGAAAAAATATTGAGAAGACTTTGCCATTTTTTCAGCCATTAAATCCATTATTTGCATCACTGTTTTATATAGTGCAAAATATCGATAACGTAATTGTTGTTTCTGTTCGGGAATATTTTTAACATAATTATGATTAACTTTTGTGTTACAAGAAATTATGGTCAATTGCAAACGGTCAAAAATCAAGTTTTTCATCACTCAGAAAAAAATTCCTGTAATCAATATGGCTATAATATCTTGATTTTCTCCAAGATCCCTCTGTCCCACTCCCAAACGCCCCACCAATACGGAAAATACAAATACACCATTACAATGTTTTTCGATTAAACAAAAAGTTATATATACTAAAGTAATATTATATTAAAATTAATTATCTATACTAAAGTAATTAAAAATTGAAAAATAAAAGTTTCTCTTAAGTATATATTGCATAACATTACATTTACCATAGTACATTAGTACACATTCTAATATATTTCAGAACAAAAATCAAAGAATTTGAAAACCGTTTAAATGGAAATCTCCATTTTACACTTTTCCCGCTAATACATAACTTGAGACTGCCAAACATCAAAACTGTCGCAAAAAGTGGGATCCAGGCATGTCTCTTAGCGTTCTCAGATATACGGGAACAAGGATACAAGCTGGTGTTTACAGCGATATGATGAATACTTCCCTCCCATAACCCTCGCTGGTGCTACACTAATTCTCGACAGCCAGCGTGTAAAATGGGCATAACAACCACGATGTACTGCGTGTCTTTCCGGTGAGAAAATCACGTATTTCGTGTTAAGTCCCTCCGACTCTTAAGTCTGCGAATTGATCCACAAATTTTAGTTTGTTCGAGCACACTAATGTTGCATAACTTACCCCCTTTCAAGCTGACAAGTGTTGCATTGTAGCGTTGATGCTCTTTGACTTTTTGACCTAGCACTCCCAAACACCACTTACATCAAAGTTTCAGAACCAATAGGCATACAACCCATCACCTCAGCCGTTCTCTTCAGAATATATGAACGCTGAGCACCACTGTCAATCAGAATTCTCATCATCCTGCTCTGCCCATTTGCTTCAAGTTTCACAAGCAAAGTCAGCAACAATACTTCTTGAGCTCCACTGTCAATCAGAATTCTCATCATCCTGCTCTGCCAATTGCTTCAAGTTTCACAAGCAAAGTCAGCAACAATACTTCTTGAGCGCTGCACTGATTAGATAAAGCACTAGCGTTCGCTTCTTCTTATTTTTCATTTGGCATTTCTACCCCAGGATCCTCCTTGTTAACAGGTTAGACAGTACACATCATTATGTGGTTTCGCCTCAAAATAATTGCACATCTCACACTTGTTTTACAGCCTGACGCGGTGCATCCCCAGTGATGATGAGCTGTGTTCGTGCCCTGCCTGCTATGGTAGGAGTAGGGCAGGAACTGTTGAATGTGCCTGGCGTCACGTTCGGTAGAGAACGATGATGATGAGGGTCGTTGGTCGACGGCCTAAGGGGCCTCTGGATCCGTTGTCTGTTTGAAGTAATTCTACATGGATGATTAATTATTCTGTTAATTATGAAAAACCCTTTTCTAAGGGACGAAGTTTTCGGCCACTTCACACGCCGATCCTAACACTGAAGTTACTCTGCTTGTGGGAGGCAGTCCCTGTAAAAGCAATACTTTAACACCAAAAGTACACTGACAAATAAAATTACATTCGGGCGCAGTGCCCAATGATACTCTTGAGTGGTTTGCGTGGTTTAGCCCTGCTATATGCGGGTTTCACGCAACTCTCCATGGAAAAGCAGGCAGCTTCCCTAGTAAACTATGGTGCAACACTAGACAAAATCCTCCGTTTTACCTCTCATTAATTACTGGTACTAGGGAGCCGCTCCACTCGCCACTTTACACTTGTTTCGGGAAAATTGTTCCCCACCTTCTCAACTCTCTTGGGGCCACGTAGTACTCTGGGGTTGGCGACAAGGCCTGCCTTCGTCGCGCACATCGGAAATGCGTAGGGTATCGCCGTGCCGCTTACACCCGTGTCCCCTCCAATGACTGTTGCGTCTAGCGGCCGTGACTTCACGGGAAACATCATTTAGGCCACATACCAATTTATTGCAGGAGTTACCTACTATAACGAATTTAATATATGGTGGCCCTCGGTCCACGGGTTGCACAGCGGCAAGAAAAGTGTAAACATGCCGTTCTTGTCGACCTGCACTGATCGTGATCGAGACCGAGTGTCGATCGGTCAGGTGTTGCTGTTGTGGTTTCTGCGTCTGCGGTGGTACAAACGGACACAAGGGATACGTGAACGTCCGGAACACGCCAAGTCCTTGGATCTGTGCCCATTTTTCAGAAACACAAAACATGATTTGCCTTTCAACAATGTCCCTTCTTCTTGCTAAGTGGCACTTTTGTGCTAGGAAACATTCTTTGCTCTCACGATGTTCTGGAGGCCATTTTTGCTTTATCTTGTTTTCTCGGTCTTCTGAGATTCTGAAACCAGCTTTTTGCCAGAGAAATCCTCTCTTCACCTTCCACTTCACTCATCAGAAAGTTTTACAACTATTGCAACTTCCTATTATAGGTGTTATCACCACCCAAATTATTGTGATCAACAGATATTCTACTTGTAGGGCACCATAGCCAAGCCTTCATAATTTCTTCTGGAATACATGGCTCTACAAGAGGGAACAACATGGCATCATACTTGTCCTGAGTCATACCTATTGATTCTAGGTCTCTTAAATGGGATTCAAGACTGTCGTACAACTGAGACATGGCAATTTTTCCTTTACTGCAGGTTCCATTTTTAATTACAAGACCTAAAAGCTCTCTCACATAGAACCCTATAAGTATCTCTTCTCTCCCAAACCTTGCACACAAGCTGTCAACTGCTTTAGTGCAATTCTTCACTGTTGGCGGGAAACTATCCACAATTTCACGTGCTCTTGTACCTACAGTTGTTGCTTGAATTAAGTACTGTAATTTGTCTTCAGGTTCTAAATCTTCATCCTCGTGTATCCTCTTGAATTGTCTCCAGAAGCTCAGCCAAACTTCTTGAGTTCTATTTTGAGAAACTCCTACTTCTTCTTGCGCAAAGTTGGCGACGAACATGTAGAACCAACCTCATTTTCGCCAGAAATACTTTTCACATTTTCGTTTAAGAATGCGTCCACTTTTATTTTGGCTGTATCCATTTTGTCTTTGTCGTCTTCCTTCATTTCTCTCACTGCAGCGCTATGTCACATGTTTCCTGCTAATATGTGTTTTGTTTAATAAATGTACGAACTTAATCTCCGTTCCTATGTGGACACATGCAAGTATTACTGCTGTAATTGTGTTTTCAGCAGTTGTGTATGTTACGAACGAGAGCTCACCGGCCCTGCCTTGCGTGCGCTACCTAAGCTGGCTCCGCGTGAGCAACTGAACTGATCCGTTACAGTCACCTTGCGGTAGAGAGCACTCTGCCGCTCTCTCTCTCTCTCTCTCTCTCTCTCTCTTGCTCCCTCTCGCTCTCTCGCAACTACCATGTCCACGTGAAGGCGTTGGCTAGTCCGTTGAAAATTCAAATATATTACATCTCAATGTATGAAATATAGCATCGAACTAAACAAATATGATTCATATCGAACTATACCATAACCCAGGGCAAATACTCAAAAACGTGTCCGTAGCTACTGCTACTAAATTCAATATGGTATGTTCTAATGATCCCTACTGTTCACCCTCAACACCCTGTCGCCATGACCTACACATTGTGTTTTAAAATATATAATTGCTGTTGTTCTAGCGTAAGTGTGTGTTAACCATTAAAAATTATTTTATCGTAATATAGAATGAATGATATTCAAAAACTAATTTCCTACCTCCAAAGCATGCGGTGTTACGTTGCGTTAAAGTCTCATTAAAAACATTATATGGATATGCTAACATACATTTAAAATGTATTAAGTATCTGACATTGTGCTATATAATGCGTAGATGTGACAAACATTTAAGATACCCAACTGACATTGCTAAAATGTGCGTTACAATCACGGCAGTTTCAAAGTATGCTACACAAAATATTTGTACACTGCAGTTTTTACCATAGTATGTATTTACCTTACTCGTAAAATGTGTCTGGATATTCTGAACAGTCACCATAACATGTACAAAGTCTCGTAAATATTTTTAATTCAACTACATGTGTTACACGGGGTTTCACCAAACTCCATGTATAGCAGCAACAGCACATAGCAGCAGACATCGTCGTGTAGACTCACAGCCGCAGAAAACATTCAAACTAAGTTTATGTTACGTGGTAACTTTTTTAAATGGACAACACTCGATGTGGAGAGTGATTGAAAATTATGTCTTTTACCCTGTTGTGTTCCCAAATATTCATTATTCTCATTTATAACATATTTCCCATTTTTTTATTTGGAGACTGATTCATAAGATTTTATTTATTTTCATAAAGTTTGATGCCACACTTGTTTAAATTACGTGTAAATATTATACAAGCAGGGGGGAAGTGGTCGAAAACCATCAATATATATTCTTCTATCAGTGTAGTCATCGTAAGTGAACCGTTAGACCTACATATGAGCACTGTCCAGTGTACTTTCATTCTTTCGCTCTGCCTCTCTCACACACATTTCCTTTAAGAAAAGTCAAGAAGCAATAAATACATATATATTTGCAACTACTACCGTGTTCGTTTCCTGAGCAGGGTAAGGAATGTTATTTTATTTTGAAAAAATATAAATACCTACAAAACTACTACACACCTAACCAATATGCACATAAATATAATAACGAAACAAAGTGTTGTCAAATATGGTAGAAGGACAATATGGGAAAGTAGCCGAAAAAACATGAGACACCGATGCCAGTGTTCCTAGCAGTTTCTGCTGTTCATATAATGATAAGCTGTGCATTGAATGGGTAGTTTGAGTATTTAGGATGCGTTTTAATTTGAATTTTCTCACTTGCGTGTTTATTTATTATGGCAGAAAAGATTTGTGCAGTTTTCGGCTGCAATAATTACAACGTTGCGAACTGCAGCAAGTCCTTTTTTAGATTTACAAATGATGCATGTCGGTAAGTACACGAGCTGTAAAAGATAACTTTTTCCTTGTCTCATTATTGTCAGTGTGTTTTTATTGCAAATTCCGATCACACAATACCTTAATTTACTTCAATACTGTTTTGTCATTTCGTAGGTGCAAGCAATGGGTGGAGAAATGTAAAAGAGCATACTTGGATGTAATAAAGAAAAAAGGGCCTGGCTGTTTACACACGTGAATAGTGTGTTCCAACTATTTCAGAAAGGAGAATTTTCGCAACCCAAATTTGTATTCACTGGGACAACAGCATAGTCAGTTCAGTGTCACAACTGCTGTTTCTAATCTTGTACACAGAAGAATCGTGCGAAATTTGATAGCCCTTAACGAGAAAGGTGCAGATTTGTCTTTATTGGAGTAAAACCTTCGAAACATAAAAGCAATCAATGTGTACATATTCAGTGTTAGTGTATTAAACTGTCTGGAGCCTCTTGTTTAAGCGTGTGTATAGTTAAGCAAGTTGAGCTAATGATAAAACTGATTAATAGCTTCAAAATAGTTATTTTTATATTTAATCTTATGTAAATGATAGCTCGTACAATGTTTACATATCGGTTTATTAAACTGGCTGGAGCCTGTAGCCAAATTTATAAAATCTGTTGTCGAGGAACGTATGGTGGATATGTACTAAGCAGTGATGTACCTTGCTGGCCATTGTATAAGTTTATTGTCAAAAAACTGTGTGATGTGCCAAGTCACAATGTTTACATTTGTAATTTGACAATGCCAATCGCATGCAAGGCATTTTATATGCTTATACATACATACACTCGCAATTAGGCTACCACCCGGTGGAGAGCTCTCTCACCTCTCTTTCATCCAACCAACTCCTTTTCCACTCCCTTCTTGAACCTACAAACCCTCTCACAGATACCAATTCCTCCCTCAACACATTCCACTCCCTCACAGACCTCACAAGAATGGACTGCCTACCCCGCTCAGTTTTCCTCCACACCCTCTGAAGCTTCTCACTGTTGTTTCCTCTTCCTCTAAACACCCCCTTACTTAGCTTGCAGTGTAGCTCTCCCCATCCACCCTCTTCAATCACCACCCTGTACATCCTGACTAGCCATTCAACTTTCCTCCAGTCGTTCAATGAGCTCCACCCTATTAATTTTATCATTACTGATGGCCTATAGTTCCCTTCTTCCTCACCATCTTGCCCCTGCCTTCACCTACCCTTCACCCATCTTGCTGCCCTTCTCTGCACCTTTTCCAGTTCTCACACCTCCACCTACACATACGGGTCAAATTACTTCTGCAGCATATCCTAACATTAGCCGTACCATAGTGCCATATGCCTTCTCCTTCACATCACAGCTGACTCCCTTCAGCACCCTTCCCAACATACCCAGAGTCCTTCTTCCCTTTGCAACCACCCTCTCTACCTATTTTTTCCATCTGAGGTCTCCCTGCAGTACAATCCCTAGATACTTATATTCTGCTGCTTCTTCTATTTCATGTCCGTCCCATCTGTACATGTCCTTGCTTATTACCTTCTTCTTTGTAAACCTCACTACCTTAGTTTTTCTTACATTTATCTTCATTTTATTTTTCCTGGTCCACAACTATATCTTGTCAATTTCCGCCTGCACATTTCCGCCCCCCCCCCCCCCCACACTCCTCAGCATAAACAACACAAAATGTCTGCAAACAATCTTATTTTTCCCCTAATCCCCAAACCCATGTCATTTACCATTATGGTAAATAACAAAGGACCCAGCACGCTTTCCTGTGGTACCCCTGACGTAACCTCCTCTTCCTCCGATATTGCCTCCCTCACTTTCACCCTCTGCTTTCCCCCCCCCCCCTGAGGAAGTCCCCTATCCATTCCACTACCCTCCTGTCCGGTGTCAGCGCCTCCACTTTCCTCATCAATGTCCCATGGGGTACCTTATCAAATGCCTTCTCAAAATCTACGAAGCAGGCATCCACCTGTTTCCCCTCATCAACTACCTGCACCAGATCCTCTAATAACCCAGCCAGCTGAGTCTCACATGAGCACCCCCTCCTGAAACTATGCTGGGACTCCTGCCAACTAATTCCTATTGTTCATAACCCTCACCACATACTGCACCACCAGTCTCTCCATTACTTTTCCTGTACTTGATGTGAGACTCACCACCAGGCAGTCACATGATCTTCGACGAATCGCAGAGTAACGTTTTCCTATCCGTCAAATATATATCAAACTTTAACTTTCGACGGACCGACGGATGGGCCACTGCCTACTGACGACATTCTGTAGACACAAATATGATTTTGAAATAAAATTTAAGGTGTTAGATATGTGTTTATTGTTATTGGTGGTAAATTAAGGAATTTAAAATGTAAACAATAATCCAGTATACATTTTAATAGAGTAAAAAAATTATTTCCCCAAAATGTTTCTCTTTTAAAAATGTATTTCCAACCAAAATATACCTTCTACAAAAGAAGAAAGAAGAACAAAAACCATATCTGTTAAGAATATAAATTTGTGAACCATTTAGTTTGTTGCTAATTTAACGATAATAGCTTCAAAAAGCAGTAAGTTAATATTTCGCCAACGTATTATTTTGCGAGGTTACTCTTAATATCTATAAGATATTTCTGCTTATAGAGCTAATAAAAGACACAATGTTATCATTGTAGTAGAGCTATTTTTACTTAATCTTGCGTAAATAAACCACAGATAAGTTGTGGAGATTTTGCTGTCCAAAAAAACTTCGGTTATGTTCATTCCAGATTTTTTTGCAGAAATTTAAGTTCGGTGACAGTTCCATGCTCAAGAATTTATTGAATAGATGCAGTCAGTTATGTGTCTGACAAATGAAATACTCTGTTTAGCATTCCATTGTCTTACTTATATTTGATTAACATTTGTCCTTTGTAACTTGCAACATCTAAGTCTGTGCCCAGTAACATGATTCTGTTACAACTGATTGTCCTTGTTTCAAGTGATAATATTTATGCGTTAGGTACTTTTTAAAATACAGCATAGAAATATGAATAAGTAACTATTATATTACATTCGGCCAAACAACACGTTTTAATACTACGAGACGACAACTGCACTTAAATTCGCGCATGCCAAGCCATGTAAATTTGAATTTCCCGGGTATTCATCAGCACAAGCCGCTAAGAACGCTGTTGTAGCGTGTCTCGCATATTGACAAGGTTAAAACGCCTCTGTTTCTCATACTGTCCTTCTACCATATTTGGTGCTGTGATTACCATGCTACACTGGCTTATGGAAAATGCCAACATTTTAGTCTTATTATTTTCACAGATGTTTCAATGTACTTACCAAAGAATGATGCGTCGTACAAACATAAATTTAAAACGAATTATTAACTAGAGCCCCTTGCAATAAAAATGTAGGTTCATCCAACAAAAAGGGAATGCTTATGGCAAAAAAGACAGCAAGTATTTAAACTACCACAAGTTTGGACCACCAGACCAAATGAGTCTTGTATGTAAACTCATTTCAGTGTTACGGATAGTATGTGGACATGTAATATATTTGTAGGGATGTGTAAAAGATTTTGACGCCATTCGTTCAGCCCTTTACTCAGGACTGAACAAAGACACTTAACTACAAGAAACTACGTCCCCAAGGTCGCACCAAAATAAAGAAAAACCCTTAAGGGAAAATATCACTGTCATTGAACCAACACCAGAAAATGAACTGGATATGTATTTTGGAGCATATTTTAAAAAGAATGCCCTTAAAAACACTCAAATAATAGGGCGTTATTCAAAATACATATGAGCTTTATAAAAAATATTTACTGCTTCGTTCAATATACAACATTTCTTACTGGCTGTTAACATTACAATAAACAGCCTTTAAAATTCTCAATATCGTGTTCAAACATGGACTTTTTTTTTTTTAAATAATGTCTCCATACCATGACATACATTTAAAAGTAACATATTTCTTTAAAATGCGTTGTTTTGAAGGAACCTCTATGTATTACAATGTTTTTGCTAAAATATTCGCATAGCAACATTTTTCACTGACGTAACAAATTATGTTACGAATCTACAAGGCATTAACTTAACAGAAAATAAAATGCTGTATTATAAATTTTTTGAACATTTTATTTCAAAATTAACGTTTAAGTCGAAGACTACCAAGAAATCCAGACAGCTGCAATACTTAATAAAACACCAACTCTAAGGACTACACATCCATGCCCACTATTTACGTCTTCAAACAGCGAGGTGCGTCCAGCTGTGCCAGCGACTGGAGCGCTTTGAAGCGGTGAGGCCTTGAACCACAGGCACTGACTACCGCTAATATGCTGAGTTTCTTCAAGTGTGTCCCCCTCACCCGCACCGTGCATCGGAGCTTGCCATTTTGCAACACATATTCGTAAATTGTTCATTATTTCAAACATCTGTTGCTTCAAGAAACGTAACTTCCCATTCCACCACTTTATTTAATATTAAATCATGTAGAATCATATTTTAAAGTTCATTTTCTGCCATGAATTCTTATTACACCGTAACACTGTTGACAGCCGAGTGAATCCGGGGGGCAGTCATGTTGATGTGTAGCAGGGTGCTCAAGTCGGCCGGCCAATTGGTAACTTTCCGATGCCAGGTAGCGTACATGAGATACATCTGGGTCTCAATTTAACCATTCACTTCATCGTTACGACATTGCATCATTCAGGCATTTCATCGTTCAGGCACTGCATATTTCATTCATTAACTTTGGTATAATTAAAAGAGGTGGAACACACATTATATTAACACAGTTACATGATAAAGAAATATTACACTGAGAGGCACTAAAGAAAATAATTAAAAGCATACAAATTCACTTCGCACCTAAATTGATCACAAACCTTTTTTTTCGGTTTAATCCAACACTATTTACAAAATAAAAAATCAATAATTTTAAATATAATTGATCGGCATTTTCACTTTTTATTTTAGAGCACATCCAGGAAAATGCTCACTCGTTATAATCGATGTTTTCACTGTATTTACACTTCGATGGACATTTCACCGTAATATGTAGGGGAATCCAGGTCGGAGGCAGGTTGTAGCGAGTTGATACTTTGAAATTCCCAAGGTGTGATGTACTCTGGAACGTCCTTCGCTGTGCAATAAACAAATTACAGTGGTGTTTTAGATTGAAGTTAATATTATTTACGAAGTCGCTGTTACACCTTGCAGATAGATACACAGCCAGACAGCGAACAGCGAACTGTGTAGGTAGAAAGGAGCGCAGAGGACCACAGAGGGTTAATGTAGCAGACATGAGCGGAGAGGGGTCGTTGGTTTAATGCTGTCGAGGGCGACAAGTATGCAGCAGAATCTTTTAGAATGGTGCCATACAGCTGTGATGCAGTTGCGGCAGGCTGACAGACTGTTGTGGCAATAAGTCAAGGGTTAGGGAATTATTTCAGCACCTTAGCAGTTCGTTATAGGAGAAGTTACTGTGTGATCCAGATTCTGTATTGCTCACAAAAAGTTCTTCCAGAAAACTGTCAATATGCTGATGCAATCATCTCAGTTAAACAATTCCCCCACCCTAAACTCACGTAGACAACAATCTGAGATCTGAAACAACACCGAGAGAACACACCATTATACACACCACAATAAAATTTCACCTGAAAGAAAAATAATTAGTCACATAAAATTTATACTAATTAGTCAACCCACACCTACACATACACATATAAGCATCAAACACTCCAAATACAGATCCATTCTCACTAAACATACAACACCATTCACAACACTGGCTCGAAGGGGGAGCAAGGGATATTCTCCCTTTCTTGTTCCACGAAATGTGGCAATACATCTCCCCTTCTTCGCCCTCAAATACAGACTAAAGTAAATAGTACACAGGATAGTACTATACTAATTAGTAATACCCACTCCCTCACATACACACTCAAGCATCAAATACACCCTTTACACATCCATTCTCACGAGACTTTGAGATAGCGCATCTCAAAAATGTACGTGCTTTTGCTTGTCAGCGATCAAACGTCCCTATCTGACTACGAGGACTTTCATAATGTGCATGTTGGTAAGAGCTGTTCACGATAAAGTGAGTACTTTAGAAATGAACCTTAGAAAGAAGTCACTGCCCCTGCCACCATATATTTTAACGGGCACACTGAGTGACATTCGCCCAGTAAAGTTGGTAACGATGGCTAGAAAGAAGTTCCATATTTTAACGTCGAATAAAAAGTGTTAGGTAACCATTTAGGATTACTTAGGATTATTTCCTTTGCTTTCTGTCTTTTAATGCATTGAAGTGTAAAAATAAACAAATTTGTAATGTATTTACTTTATTAATAATTTCGCAGTTTCACTTGGCCGACACATGAATAAAGTGATAAGGCCCACGGCAATGTTAATTTTACATATGGTGGAGGAACACATAATGTGCATACAAGTATATCTTAAGTAGGCTTTCAAAAGTGCTCATTTTACTATGAATAGCCTATACCGCACGTTTTCTGCGAGACTCTACAAAAGTTACAAAAAATATGTTCGTATAATAAACTTAAACGTGATGTACCAACCTTAAAATCCATAGTCAATGCTATCTACTTCAGACCGATATGGACGAAAGCAGTAGAGTGAGTTTACCTCGCAACTGCAAGTTCTAAACGGCTGCCCAGGTAGCAGGCGCTGGTGTCACCTTTAGGAGTTCCTGGAACTTGGTGTGCCATTTCCAAGAATTTGCGCTCGTTTCTCGGAACTGGCTAGGCTTGGTGACGTCATCCTTGCGTGTTTCGCCGCCGCATGTGAACCAGCGTGGCGCTCTGTGATCTTGTGTTTGAACTTAGAACGTTGATGTAATCTTCCGGCGAAAGTGGCGTGTTCAACAAACTGTTTTTTCTTAGTAGTACAATATAGTCAGTTCGGAGACATACTATTGGTCGTTCAATTTGCTAATCACTCTATATAGGAATAGTGACTTTTTGGTGTGTATATATATATATACACATACACACACCCTGCGGAGTTGCTGTTTCGAGAGAGATAGCAGCTCCGTGGGGACCACTCTCCAGCTCAGAAATCTTATGAAAATAATAATAGATAGGCCTTAATGGCGAAATCCAGGAAGGACGAAATCACATGTCCTTATAGGCGTCTTTAGGCATAAGACTTGTAATGAAGTATAAAATTCTTGAAATTATATTCCTCTTATTATTTCAATGAGGAAAAATGTGCAATTTTAACAGCATAGTTTTAAAAACGAAGCTTCCTTCATGTTTTTGACAATAGATTGAAGATTTTTTTTTTCTGTCTTAGAAAATAATTTGAATGACTTGTTGGCCTTTGCATTTCTTGTATGGCCAGGAATGTTAAAATATTTTTAAACTTGTTTTTAAAAAGACACCACTATAAACTTTGGCCACAGTTACACGGGATGTAGAACTACTTCACTTAAACAAGTTCAGCTATTGAAGAGGTTAAATTATCTTCGAGCGAGTTCCGATCGCAGTTGTTTCTCGTTCAAAGTGAACAGTTTTCATAAGTCTTTTCGAACGACTTCTCTTCTCTGCTGCGCTCCTATTGGCTGCTTCGAAGTAAACAAGTAGTGTAATAAATATTGCTGAAGTTGGAGGGAATTCCTACACTTGTTGAATTAACTTAAGTTTTAATGTTGAATATTCTAATATCCACCCATTATGCCACTACAGAAAAAGCGTAGGTTTCATAAGAATTAAAAAGATCAAACGTGATAAATGTTGAAAGCTATTATAATTAAATATTATAAATTTTAAGTTCCATGTTTGTTGAGGTTAGAATTTTCATTGATTTCATTCTGCTTTGGGTGTGTAACCACGAAAACACATTCTGTTTTTAAACTTGTTCAGACGTGGCTATCGAATGTATTTAGCTGAATGTGTTTAAAGCTTCTTACACAATAGAAAACTTTAGCATTTGACTTTACGTTTCCTTTTCTCTAATGAAACAACCAATACATAATACAATTTTGTAATGTCAAAGTCCAGACAATTAAACATCTGTTCGTTATATTTGTTTGCCATACATTTATTCTAAAACGGGTTTTGTTTTATATACCGAGATTAATATCGACCTACAATAAAATAATGCACTTTCCACATAACCTCTGTTAAATTCTCGGCAAAATGGCTGTCTGACTTTGACTTTAAATTTCAACTTTCCGAAATTGTAAAGTTAAGAGTGCTTGCTTTTACCCTTGGCAGTTCCATTGTGACCAGCTCCATAAGAAACAACATGTCAGAAAGCAAGCGTAAAGTCAAATGTTTAAGTTTTCAATTGTGTAAGGGCCTTAACGGCACTCGTGTAACCTCGGACTTGGTTGGCCTTGGTTCCCGTATGGCCAGTTAAGAAAAGAATAATAATTAAAAATTATTATTGGGAATTTCTAGTTGACCTTAGATTTAGGTATGGTCTGTAAAAGTAAAGAAATGATCCGAAAAATATTTGAGAAATTCCTGTTGGCTTTTGTCATCTTGTATGGCCATAAAAACATTATTAGAAATTTGAAAGAAATGTTAAGTCAGTTAGATATTATAACTGGCCTGTATTTTTTAAATGAATTTTATAAAACCAATGAAAATAAACATAATACTTTCTTATATCTGCTACAAGTTATGATGCATTTTAAATGGTCGGTGTTTGCTGTTAGCCCAGAAAGGATAAGAGCTGGGAATTTGAAAAGAGTATTAAAGATTAATGTTTTTTAAGAAATAAATGTGGAAGTTCATATATATGGAAAATAGTACAAACAAATAGAAGTCATTTTTTATCACTCCTTTTATGGTGCTAAATAATTCAGGATGAAATAGAGAATTCTACATTTTTCTCTTGTAAGGGAGTGTTAGTTCAAAATAACAAAACATATATATTCATAAGTGTATTTTTTTACAATTGTTCACATAGGAAGAAAGTAAGTATTAAAAGATGGCTCTAACTCATGTGTTTTATATTGGTAAATATAGTGTATTTTCCCTATAACTTCCAACAGCTTCCTCATATTGGGGCTTTTTCAGAGTATTTTCAAAGATTTGGTTTTGTGTTGTTTTGGGCTTGTTGTATTGCCCCCTTATTACAAAATGGCGTCACAAGGAATCTCTGCACACTCTGCTCCATATGAATAGAGTGTCTGTTGATTTTCGGGTCAGACATATGAGTTATTGTATGAGAAATAAGAGTAAATCTTTACAGTGATGGCAGATATTTAGTATTGTTGTGCTAAATTTGTCGTTTATCAATGTAATCATGTACACTGTTCGGTTGCTGAAACTAACGAAACCTTCCCTTGTAGATATTTTATTTTGAAATTGCATGTCTTGATAAGAAAATGTGTCCATTCATTTTGCATGATTATGAATGGTGTTGTCAACTGTCTATAGTTTTTTCACAGTGCTAAATGAAGTGTACTAGAATTCCCCTATGTTCTAGTCAAATGAAACACATATTTATTATGAGAGTGACCAAGTATATTTTCAGGTTCATGAAATTGATAATCCCATTATTCTGATTGCTCAGAAAAAAAACCTGTTAAGATACAAAGGAAGTCACGCCGTACATTTCTTGTGTGCAATTTTGAGTTAATGCACACAGCTTTCTCATAATTTTTCAGACTGCACTACGTTTATTGTTTTGGAGCTTTCACGTGTAAAATATATTCTGTCTATGTCTCTACAACTCGTCAGGGGTCCAGTAGAATGTAGTAATTTAATATTATGTTAATTCATACACACATGCACCAAAATTTTTTTGTTAGACACATAAAATATTCCTACTAATTATTATTAAAGAGTTTTTTTAAATTTATTTCTGATAATATATACTTATTCTATTACAGAAATGGCGCCCTTCCAGGGTGACCCGAAACGTATTTGTCGATATTTTTTATTCTTTTTTCTTCTTCTAAGAAAGCGAGCTGCAATAAAAGCTCGTAGCAGCTAGTAGGCATTACAGCGGGGAATTGACTCACTTCTGTAATAAAATTTTCGAATCATTTATTTTTCAATAAAAGTGGGGATGAACGAGCGTGTTGACTGAGAACCTTATTTCTTGAAGAGTTCTTTAAGAAATTTGTGTGAAAACTGAAAACTTTAAAATTGCTGATAGTGTTCCCAGTACACTGAGTTTAGAAGGCACGCCTATACTTAGTATATAACTCTAACTTCATTGAGGATCACGAGGAGGAAATTGTACGTATGCCCATGATTATATTGATGAAAATGTAATGACATACGTTTGTGAACACATTGTACAGACTAACGTAATATCGAAACCAACTACTCGCGAAGGAGGTTGTTCACTGGAACAAACAATGCAATTACTTGTGAGTATGAATGCCAATTTGAACGCGAAGTTTGAGGAACAAAAATCATATATGGATGCAAAGTTGGACTCAGTAAATGAAAACATGAATTTAAAGTTTCAACAACAAAGTTCAGAATTAAATAAAAACATGAATTCTAAATTTGAACAGCAGAATAAAATGTTGTAATGGCTAGAAGTACACATTGCTAGCGTAACACGGAACTTGTCCGCAATCAATAGTAGTGTAAGTGAGACACAAAATAAATCGTCAGTCTTACAAATTACCATTTCCGAGTTGTGTGAAAATGAAAACACACAATTAATTCAAGTTGAAAACATGAAGAAAAATTTTAATAATTTTGAAAAAACAAGTCAAGAAACTTTTTGATGCTAGTAGTGAGGCTACGGAAAAGAACTTCATGGCAGTTCACACCAAATTTGATAAGGTTCAATCTCATGTCTTGTCAATGGAAACCAACCTGCCTAAAGAAGTTTGATCAATCACGTGTATGTTTGGAAGGGCAGATTTGCACACTGGAAAATAGGATAACCGCTGTGGTATAGAGATATCCAGTTATATTGTCAAACATGGGTAAAGCTGTAATGGAAAACATAGAACACCACTTAGCAAATTTCGAACGCCACATTGAGTCAAAATTAAATCGAACCACAACTGAATGCATTTTGACAAAGCGTAATTTTGATACTAGAAGTCAAGAAATTCCAACTAAGCAAGTTGAAATGGAGATTAAATTGAACCAAGTCCAATAGAAGGGTGTAACAAAACAGTAACCACATGGATATAGCATCTCTTTATCACCCGACAGCAGCACTGTTGCATCATCCGGCAAAACAATGGGCTGAGGGTTTGCCGACATTCTCGGGACAAAGTTGACGTGCGGTCGACTGGACAAGATGGGGTTAATTGTGATTTAGAAAGGCGGTGAACAGAATTTGGAAAAAAGGTATTAGGATTTGGATGCCTGGTAGGCACCAGACATCACTGTGGCTACATCACTGATGTTGTTGCGGTAGAGCTGAGTCCTCATAACCTCGGTGTGCTGCGGGCTGATCACCCACACCACATTCCCGTGTAGATCTTGCAGTAGTTCACCTGATGTGGAGGCCTCATTGTTTTCTAAATGAGGGGCTCTCAGTGTGGCCCAATCACCGCTTGGTATTACAAATTAAATATGATGTCGAAGTATAAAAAAAAAATCCCTACGCATGGATTGTTAGGCCAAACCACACACCCATAAATGATACTCGCAGTACTTCGATTAGGTTGCAGCGTACATACAAATGAATATTTACCCTTAAATTCACATAGATACTTGCATCAGGAAATTGCGGATTTTGAGGGACTGTTTATTTCAAAATTGAACATTCCTTCCAGGAGAATAACTTATACGATTGCTTGCTTTGAACCTGCGGCGAAGGCTATGCGGGACGATGCAATTCCTGGGGAGGCGAGGGGGAGTATCCCAGACGGCGATAACGAAAAAGGTTCCTGATATACTTAACTATTGCTGAAAAATGACATGTGATGAAGATTGATACTGTCCGGACGGGAAAAGCGCTAGTGCGGTTTCACACATGCCTCCCCCTCTGGGTGTGACTTGCTGACTGACTTTCTGCTGTGGCAGGAGGGCTGGTAGTGGTGGGTCCATGCGCCGTGGAGGGATCTACTTGCACACACATATAAACAAATTTACCGTTACATATTATAATACTTTCAAACATTGTAAAAAACACAAATCAACAATTATTTCTAAAGCTTACCTTGCGACTGGAATTAAATGGGGTGGGCATAACATTGGTGGCGGTTAAAATAAACACTTGTGACAGAAAACAATAATACTTTAAAACAACATTAGTCATAAAGGCATCTAACCATATTGCAATTCATCTGCAGGTCACATGTCCTTATCACGTTGCAAGAAATGTTCTTATGAAAATGTTACAACCTTTTTTAATATAATACACATGTCCGTGTATTACCCCACCCGCTCTCCCGGGCTGGTAAGCGCACGTAGTGTTACACTCCCTGCACTGCACTGCACTTGCCCGATCTTGCCCACTCCTGCAATCACACTACACTGCTCGCCGGTGATCAGTCATCGAGAGTGCGCGTGTGCTGCACTTGTGAGCGGCCGGCGTGACAATCGGCCTAGGGTGAGGAGCTACATACGTCACAGTATTGAAAATCCCGTAATTTTTCTTAAAGCGCTTGAAGAATATGGTAAATTATTTGGTTTGAATGTATGGAAAATCCACGGTTTTCTACTGGTGGGAAATAAATAAAACTAATGGCATACTATTGAACAGTTTAAAACCATTTTATTGGAGGAATATTGGAACACACGAATTCACGGTAATCTAAGAGCCAGGTTACATTTGGATAAGTATGATCCTATGAAGGAAAAATCCTTGAAACAGCATTTTGGCGAGATGTTTGAAAGAACCCGTCATTTAACAGCTTCTATGAGTGACGAGGAATTCGCCGAAGTAGTGGTTTCACAACAACCTGCGAAATACAAGGATAGGTGGACCAACCGTAATTTTACTATACTTAATGAATTTCGTACCCAAATGATCAAAATTGATCAAAATGAAAGGCAAAGGTCTTCAGGATCTGGGGAAACTGATAAGTCAGTGCAATCACGACCACCAATGTTATATACAGGTAACGATCAGAGGCAAAATCAAAATAATCAGTTTCAAAATAAGAGGTATCACAACCCTCAAGTGAATGTAGTAGGCGTAAATACTGAGTATGAGAATTTATGTCATGTTTCCCACAATGCCTCCTCACCTGTAGATAAGCAGTTTTTCTACGATTGCCGTAGGTGTGGGAAATTTTTCTCCCCGGGTTACAGACGAGTTAATCGTGGAAGGTTAAATGGTGATATCAAATTTGAGGTGGCCCCACAGCCCATTATATACGTACACCCATACAGGAATATTTATGCATCGACTGCAACTGAGAGCAAAGGTGGGAAGAGTCCTCCACGAACTCCAGACCACGGCAAAAGACGTGTATCGTGAATTCAAACTCGTCACCTTAAACTGGAAACTCATGGGAAAATAATTTACAACCACTACAACCCACACAAATGACAGACGATCGCAGTAATATTGTATTACCTGCATGGTCTTTTACATCTGTAACGAGTGCACCACCACCTTCTGTAAATAATGCAAACCAGTCTTATTATTCTTTGGCGAATAATTTGAATACTGAAAGTTTACAACAGACAGCGTATTTCCAGGGAAATAAGGTATTGAACCCTGTAGTAACTGCATTTCCGCCACCTAGTGTACGAAACGGTGTAATGGCGAGGCCGATGGAGGAAACTTTGATCAGACAGCCATGGTTAAACTAAAAATGGCTGGTGACACATGTCTCCCATCGCTGACTCATACCAACTTAGTGGGGAATTCTACCGAGAGTAGTGTGTGTGTGAGTCAAATCCAGTTATTGTTAACTATGAAAATTCAGTTTTCGTACATCCTATAGTAAATTCACGTCAAGTGCTAACATTGCTGTTAGATGAAGCTGAAAGAGATTTTTAAGGGAAGAAGAAAATTTAACTCCCAATTTTAAGACATCTTTGTGTCCGGAAATCAATTTGAAAATAAGAAATCTGTTATTACCTACCTTGTTGGATAGTGGAGCAGAGATTTGTTGCATCAACAAACAATTGGTAAAGGAACTTGAAAGTGCAGGTATCAAGTTACCTATGTTGCCAATACCGAGGTTAAAGATTGTTGGTGTAATAGCTAGAGCCAGTACGATTGTTAACCGGAAGACTGTTTTGCCAATCGATGGTTTAAGAGAAACCAAACTGGCTAGTGTATTGATAGTAAAGGGTTTTGCCAATCGATGGTTTAAGAGAAACCAAACTGGCTAGTGTATTGATAGTAAATGGTCTTGTAAAATTAATGATTCTAGGGACTGATTTTATGACCTCTTACAATATCGTACTTAATTTCGAAGGCTAGTTAATCATCTCGTTAGACCAGCGAAATGAAAGGCCAGTACCTAATAGATGGTGTACTTCAGATGATTTATCTGGTTTGCTACATAAAAATGTTCAAGTATTATGATTGTCTGTGGAACCTACATGTACTGTGACTGGCAAGTTGTTGCAAGAAATTTCAAATGCAGAGTCTGCCGCAAATGCTATATCTGAGTTATATAGATGTCAGATGAAAAACATACTTTTGCAACACCAATCGTGTATGTCGAAGGTTCCAGGTAGGAACATTCTCTATGAAGTTAAAATTCAGCTAACAGACGACAATGTATTCCACAGGAAATCGTATCCTATACCCTTTAAATATTTATCTGAAGCCGAAAAGTATTTAAAGCTGATGATCGATTGGAAAATTATAAGTAGAGAGGCGAGCCCTTACGCCAGCTCGATCTTGTGCCAAAGAAAGAAATATGATTCAGAGAGGCTTTGCTTAGATGCACATTATATTAATCGCATCGCAGTTAAAGATCGCGAATGTCCAGTACAAACTAAAAATATCTTACGTTTGTATCAAGGCGTAAAATATCTAACCACTATCGATATCACTTGCACCTTCTGGCAAATTCCTTTATCGCAGGAAATACACGGCCTTCCTACTCCGGAACTGTCAGTACGTATCCACAGTAATGCAGTTTGAGCTTTGCAATGCTGTTGCAGAATTCACGCATTGCCTGGACATTACGCTGGAGGAAGAATGCCGAGGTTTTGCCAGGGCATATCTCGATGATATTTTGATTACATCGAAAACTTTTTGAAGAGCACATTGTTTATGTATCAAGTATGACTGTGAAAATTCGAAAGTCGCTGTTTTGTAGGACGAAATTACCTTTTCTGGGATATGTGTTAACGAATGAAGATATTAGTACAGTACTGCACCAGATAAGCTCCAGGCGATTATTCAATTCCCTGTGCCTCGTAATGTACGATATTTACGCACATTATTAGGAGTGTTGAGCGTCTATCGCAACTATTCTAACAAAGTGTCAAAAACAGCTGTACCTTTGTTTTTATTGTTGAAAATATGTGTTATGGAATTGGACAGATAAACATCAAAATGCCTTTGTCAAGTTAAAGGAGATCTTTATGGAGAATCACGTCATTTACCATCCTATGCAAGGGAGAGAATTTCGGTTGTACACGGACATGTCAGTGCATGCGTTAGGAGTCAAACTAGCACACGAAGACGATGCAGGTGTGGAGAAGGCTGTATCGATGGCGAGCCGTATGTAGGTGTGGAGAAGGCTGTATCGATGGCGAGCCGTATGCAGGTGTGGAGAAGGCTGTATCGATGGCGAGCCGTATGCAGGTGTGGAGAAGGCTGTATCGATGGCGAGCCATATGCAGGTGTGGAGAAGGCTGTATCGATGGCGAGCCGTATGTAGGTGTGGAGAAGGCTGTATCGATGGCGAGCCGTATGTAGGTGTGGAGAAGGCTGTATCGATGGCGAGTCGTATGTAGGTGTGGAGAAGGCTGTATCGATGGCGAGCAGTATGCAGGTGTGGAGAAGGCTGTATCGATGGCGAGCCGTATGCTAAATTGTGCTGAACGTAACTACACCGTGACGGAGAGAGAAGCGCTTGCAATCATTTGGGTGTTACAGGCATTTCGTAATTTTCTCCTTGGCGAAAAGATAAAACTATTAACAGATCATCAGCCATTGACATGTTTTAAGACAGGGAAAGTTTTTGGATATTGTCTTACGAGATGGGTTTTATTCCTCCAGGAATATGATATCGAAATTAAGTATATCAGAGGGACGGGTAATGATGCGGCAAACTATCTAAATAGGATACCAGACAACGAGCAGGACGTTACTCACCCTACTAAAAAGTTGAAAGCATTTGTCGTCACACGTGTCAACATGTCTACAGCTAGGGCTAATAAACACCTTAAGGAAGTATTGAAACCCTTAGTTGAACTTCAAGCTGAAGGTACATTCCATCAGAAAATTTTGTGTAAGTTTGAATGCTTGCCACCAGATAGCGGTATTTTGAGATATTATTGTTTGAATGCAGACAGTATTTTCTTTTATAAGAGCGAGAGAATAAGCAGTTTTGAAGATGAATGGAAACCTGTTATTCCAAAAGCTGTTCAGTACATCGTCGCCGTAGAAGTTCATGATATCCTTGGTCATACAGGTATAAATAAATTGTATTCCAGTTCAAAGAGGCTAGTATATTCACCAAATATGTTGAGCACAGTAAGGGAATGTTGTAATACCTGCGATTTATGTCAAAAAGAAAAACTGCTCACCAAAAACTTGCAAGGCGAAGTACAAGCTATCTTGTCTA
The DNA here is from genome assembly GCA_029891345.1 of Dryococelus australis. NCBI lineage: Eukaryota > Metazoa > Arthropoda > Insecta > Phasmatodea > Phasmatidae > Dryococelus > Dryococelus australis. The sequence goes on along the minus strand of CM056999.1, from coordinate 175,313,944 downwards.
GGGAACCACTATCTATTGTATCAGTGAATATATTCGGGCTGCTTCCACAGTCTAAAGCTTGTGTGAGATAATTTTTTTTTCTGTGATGCTCAACCTAGTTTCAAAATCTATTAAACTGCAATTACCCTGTTGTGCAAGCTAAGGTAAAAGTTTTGTTGGAAAAGTTGAAATTGTATGTAAAAATGGTTGGAAAACCTAAGTGTATCTTGTCTGATAAGGGTAGTCAATTCACGGGCTAAATGTGACAGAAATGATAGAAACTGTTACATATCATTCCTACCACCATTTCTGTGTGCCACCCTCAGTAAAATCCCGTGGAACATAGCATGCGAACCATTGGCACCATGCTTCAGATACATTGTTTTGATTGTCAGCAAAGCTGGAGGGACAAGATTGAATTGATTGAATTGATTGAATTGATTGAATTTATAATAAACCACACCATACATACTACTACTCACCAAGTGCTGGTAGAAGTTGTCACAGGTCAGCGAATGGTTAGTTTCAGGAAAGGTTTTGAAGTGTTGCCTGAACTTAACGTGTGTACAGTCACTGAAAACCCATTAAAGATGGAAGAACTCATCGATTTAGTTTGAAGATGATTATTTATGTTAGTGGAGAGCCACAAGAAACACTATAAAGTTAGTAAATTGAACAAATTCAAAGTCAACGATCTGGTTTTACGCCGCACGAATCCATCTGGTAACTACTGGGAGTTTGTTACCAAGAAACTTTTCATGCTATTCAAAGGACCGTATAAAGTTGCTGGTATATATAACAATAATTGTTATGAACTCGTCGATTTAAGTGGTAATAATGTAGGCAAATACAATATCACACAGCTTAAGCCATACCATGCCCTAAGTCGCAATAATGAGGAAAGTTTACCACTACATTAGATCTAAGCAAAATGTTAATATGATAATGCAAAGCTTGACTATTGATGTCATTTGAGTTGAGAGAAGAATAAAAATAATGATAGTAAATCCTGCCAGGATATAGTCGCAGAGCCATGAGTATTGCTATAGTCGGCTCATGTAATGTTTATTGTTCAACGTTTATTCCACGTATATGTCTTTAAAGGTTCATATGTCATAGTGTAGTTTATCAAAACACAAATACGTTTGTTCGCCTGACCTGAGAATAATGATCCTATTGTAAGCCTCACCCCCTCATTATAAGTAAGTCGCCTCTGAAGAACATTAATTGCTAGTTGAATACAAGGAGTTAGTATACTGTTACACACATGTGGAACTATGTAGCAACATATGAAGAAAGTAAAACAAACAAGAGTATGGTAACATGATACTATGCAAGCTGATATTGCTGGATGCCATTTAAGACTTGAGATGCAAATTTTAACTTCACGCACGTTAAATATAAGCTAATGACCAGCGACAATCACCCAGTAATAGCACTCTTAAAACAAACACTCGTAAACATACACATGTTACACTGTTGTGCATTTATTTATTCAATAACATGATAATTCATGTTTGTGGTGCGAATGTCTAAACTTGAATGTTGATGGAAAATTAATTTCTTTATTAGAGTGATGAAAATTTGCATAATCATCTTCTGAACGCCTTCTTTGATCGTCACACTGTACATGACGTCTTTGGTGCCACGCACACTTTAAATTTTAAATATCCACATTACACAAACCATGAAATAAAACATGTCACACTTTACAAACATATTAGCCCTGAAAAAGAAATACATTAATAATCGATTATCCCGTTTCGGGAAAGTCCGTGTAGCGGAACTACACACGTGTTTACCACCACATTTTAGGTTAGTGGCTTGTACAATCATGGGCTGACTATGGCCGTCTCTTAGCTGGCATCAAAACCTGCGGTAAATTTTTATTCTGCTCATATTTATATGTATTACTACTTAATGTTTATATGGTTTATTGAAACTTATCAGGCTGGGCTTAGTATTTCTTTGGGATTGTGGAAAATCACGTTATGCGACTGTGTCAAACACCTACGGAAAAGGTACAATGTCGTGATAAATAAACAGATGTGGATGTAAATAATTAACTTCATCATAAAAACAGTTGTGGGCAGACAGAATTCAGGGAAAGGCTATGGAAAAAATTTAAAGAGTTCTGTGAAAATTCTGGGGATGAGCACCAGTGCTAGGGAGCACGAGAGTAGGTTGGGGTCGTGATGGCCGATGGCCCATGTGACCTTCCTGGTAGTCACTCCGCCGATAGACATGAAGGGCCAACCAAGTGGTTACCATGCTCACTCCCCAATATTGAAATGATCTCTGTAGAGCTACATCCAATGATGCCTGGTCTTGTGGCAGTTATTGGCCTCCTCCAGATGTAAATACATTTGCATACGTGGGCTGTTATGGCCTCCAAATGACAATATTATTTATGTAGTCAATTTAGGTTAAGATTACTATACACAGCAGAGAAGCAGCTGAATTAAATAATCATGCAGATTAAACAGACACGTGGTTTATTTGATTTACTTCCACTATACAGAGCACTTACATGAATGGGTCGCCATTAAAGCTAGGTGAGCTCTTACATTGTATAAAAAGGCAGTGGGCCTACATGAAGTTAGAGTAATAAAATTATCCTGGCCATTTACAATATGGCCGGGCTATGAGGCAGCACTGGATCTGCGCAAGCAAAAGACAAAATGGGTCTGGTTATACTACACAATCAAACAGAAATTAAAGATGATTGGTAAAAATAACGTGAATTGCCTGGGGCCCCGCGACATGGAGGCTACCTCACATCGAGCAGAATTCCAGACTGATTAGGATTGGGCGCGAGGCCCTCTCATTGGCTGCAATTACCACCAACATGCCATGTGACTTGTTGTAGAATTAATATAAAACTGGAAAATGAATCGAAGTGATTAGCCTTGAGGCTGAAGGGATGGAAACATAAAAATATCCTTTTAGAATAGTCAACAAATTACTTATAAAATATTTTCCAGAAAGAAAACTCCGTTCAGACACTGTACACATGTGGTAAATTAACCTCAATTTTGGTGGGTTGGATTCAGGCAGTTTGTATAAGAGCCGGAGCTCTTGCCCCTCAGACTATTATTTTTCCTACGCATAACATACAAAAAAATCTTACAACTAGTCATAACCCTAAAAAACACACACAATAATCTTTATAACACTTTAAAAATTACCAGCCACATGGTTGGACACACCAAGTGCACCATTCGGTTTACTCGCCGAACATTCATTGTTGTCAGTACTGGCCAGTATTTCAATATTGTCTGGGAGGTTAGGTTTTGTACGTTTTGTCCTATTGACATTCGTCACATAATTCATATGCCAATAAAAGGTAAATTATATTAGAACTTTATTACTATGTTGGTTTGCACTCTGTGTGTGTTTGTTCCCAAACGTCCACTATAGAAGTTGCGCTCTGCATACAGGCCGTTATGGCATGTGACATATTTGCACCTTAATACTACTACAAATATTATTAACACACATGGCCCTTCAAATAAATAAATAAGGAGACTGTTTGTCTCAGTACTTACCCGTTGGGTGAGGTTACACAGGGAAAACAATAATAATAGATAATAATACACAGCATGACATATGCACTGGAATAAAACATAAACACTAAAAAACCAAAACAATGGCACATGCACAGGGACGAATGGGGAATATCATGACAACACTCTCACTGATTTCAATACTTACAATAATAGTAATAATAATAATACCCTCAAAATAAAACATAACACTGTAAACATAAACATTGCAAAACCAAACGATGGCACGTGCGCCGTATCGCATGGGCGATATCTAGACAATACACTTACTGAATTTAACACTCATAACTATTAACCTGAGCAAAACAAAATAAACACAACACTTCACACTGAACTGCATCACACTATATGCATTCGTGTACACTTGCGGGACGATGAGTTCAGCTACAACGCCTACATGTGATACAGAATGGTTGCAGCGGTTCTCGTATGGCGGGTGGTGAATGGCCTTCCGTGAAGGGGGTGGGGGGCAGTCCACATCACAGTTCACAGTTGAAATGAAATGAAATCACGCACACAACACAGGGCAAGCGTATCGACCACGACGAAGCAACGCCACACCATTTCCCATGCAGTGGTTAGCGAAACACATATAACAGTATGTTCATTACTGCCATGGAAACACAGATTTATCACAACATTGTAACTTGCCTATGTAGGTTTAAAAACACTATGTCTACAAACGTGATGAGGTTATTTGAAGTATTTTTCCGAGTAAGTATAATTTATTCTTTGTTTCGCAAAAAGCAATATACCATGTCATGGCTCACTACATCTGCCAACTTGAGATGGTAACAGTTCCGCCATCATATCTGAATATATTATAATGTATATTTAAAAATTAAAATCTCTTTTCAGTTGTAAATTATAAATTCAAAGATAATTATTTTGCTGTAATATGTGTGGAATATGCCACAATTGAAAACATATCCAATTTCTGCTTACAGCTGCGAATTTCCGAGTGTAAGAGAGACAAAAAAAAGGAGGAAGAGAGAGAGAGAGAGGACGAGAATATGAGAAAAGAGAAAGAAGAGAGAGAAGAGAGTGAAGAGGAGAGGAGAGAGAGGAGTGAGAGAGACGACAAGCTCCGCCCAGCGGAGAGTTGCTTCCTCAGTCGTTAAAACAAACACCATTTCAGTGGGCCTATGCACATTATTTTGAGCAGTTATTTTAAACTGTAACAATGAAATATGTTGCCAACGGGGTTACATAAAAAATTAGATATTTCAATAGGCAATGTTTAATTTAGAAGATACAAAGGTAATGTTTCATTAATTCAATAATACTGTACTCTAAAGTTAATCACAGTGTTATATATTTGTGAAATACAAGTTATTGAAAAAAACAGACTGACATGATATGCGTAGGATGATTTTTCAATGGTTCGTTTTCAACTGTCTCTTCCAGTTGGGAATGGAATGGTTTCACCATGGCATGAAGGTTGTTTACAGCATAGAGAGCACTTTTGAAAACCCTGCTTAAGATCTACTTGTAATAGCTTTGTGTAATAGTCTACCAAATGTAAAATGAATAACTTTGCAATGGGCCTGCTCATTTTATCCATTCGTCGGTCAACCGTACTGTAGAATTATTAGATAAATAAATATTGTGAAAATCGACTAATTCTTACTCTCACATACATTAAAAAATGCAGAATGCAAAATAGATCATTTCAGTACAAGGTCAGAAATGTATACCCTGATATTTTAATTCAATGTTAAGAACTGGAACTACCTTCTTTCCATCACGGCAAACTTTAATGGGTGCATTATCATACTGTGTGTCTGTTAAAATACTCGCAGTTGTCGGAGTTTAATGACTTTATCAAAGGTTGATTCCGAAAGAGCTTAGTTAACTGGCAACAGCTTATACAAGAATAAACTAAATGTTATAAATAAAAAATAAATATAGTTTAACATAAATATCTCAAGGTTCGCTAATAAAACGTGACTACCGAAATATCTACTCTTTTCCCTAATTTAATAGTGTATTCCATTTACTGCTCTGGACTACACTTGGTGCGTGCTGGCCGTGTTCTGCATGTTCCAATTACCAGAACTCGCTCTGAGAGCAGTCGGATATTCGTATTCCAATTGCTTTTTGCACTGAACAAGTGTGCACAAAGAGCAATTTTTTTCTGCACCGTACCGAGTCTGCAGTCAGTTCTGCTTTTCAGAGCAATATGGCGGTGACCTGCGATTTTTAAAACATGAAAATTATTGCAACATTGGAAATTCTACAATATCTAACATTTCGGCAGCTGAATGATACGTAATAATATGGCTCGGTTTCACTAACAAAGATTAACTTTTCAGAATATCGAGATAATTTTATCCAGATGAGAGGTTTAAGGGCCGGTTTCGCCAACAATGATTAAATTTCCAGAATATCGAGATAATTTTATCCTGATGAGAGGCTTAATTTGTTTTTTTTTTTTTTAATTGAGATAATGTTCAGCATGTTTCACCACATTGAATATCAGTAAATAATATCACGTTAAAATTAACTCGATATTCTGAATTAATCACGATTTTCTCTTGGTAAACATTAGAGATTTAGCTTTGTGCTGATATTGAGAAATCATTTTGAGAAAGTATTGCAAGTCAGTAAGGTATTGTGCTCGTAAGGAAACAGCGAAACCGAACTTTTTCATCCCATGAATAACACAGTTTGTTATATTTAATTACAGAACATTTCAATAACATTGACAATAAACAAACTGATGCTGTGACACAACAAAATAAAGAGAAACAGTGGTGAACGATTGCGAATAGTTTCAATTGTACATATTGTGATCACTATAGGATAGCAGACAACTTGGAGCAGTGTGGGACAACCTAAAAAAATCAGCGAAACCCTATGTAGAACATGTCCATGCTAAGGGATACAGTGTGTTCTGCCCTCAAAATAAACCACCCAAGATCACTGTATACTGCCACCAGTAAGCGAGCGGGATGTCATTCCAGTAGAGACTCAGATGTAATAAACACAACTCAGATGAGTAACCCTGTAAATGCTTCAGATAACTATGCTTCGACTGAGTCTGATGGTTGGAGGACAGTCTCTGCCAGCCATGTGAAGAACTGTATGGCAACATCTTCCTGGACTAGTAAACGACGATCAGCAATGAACTCAAACAAAGAAAAAAATAATGTAGGAAGTGCCCGGCATATAGAAAAAATTGAGTTAGCAAAAAGTTTGTAATTAAAGAAAACTATGCAATGAAAGATTCGTCAACTAAAATTACAACAGGAACAAGAAAGAACTAACCACGAGAAGCTTCAAATATAGCTCTGAACTTTGCAGATCCTCAAACTAAAGACAGAACTAAGTAACTAATGTGTTATCTCTTGTGGTTTAGTTCACTACATCTGTTTTTGAGTATATTAAAATATATTTTCAATTAAAAACACTACTGGTGTTTGTCACATTCATGATTTGAATTATTCCTACAAATATAACTTGTTTATTTTACATTTAAACTTAATGTTTGTTGTAAAGGAAAATAATAAAAAAATATAGTCTCTTTGACAATCATGGTTTTACGTAAGGCGAATGTGCACTTTAACCTCTTCATCATACATTTCAAAATAATTTATTCTTTCACATACACATCTTGGACGACAAACAATAAAATCCTCATCACTTTCTTCTTCAGAAATTAAATTGTACATTGCCTGGACCATTTTCTTTTTATTCTCTATGAAATAACTTTTCTTCCCGTCACCTTCCCAAAATATTTGTTTATGTTTTACAGTTTAATCCCGATAACCTGACTTTGATGTTGGTCAAGATGTCGGAATGGCGGTTGGATCTGCCACATGTTCGGGAAAGCCATTTGACATTTGTCTAATGTGCAGGATGATGGCAACTATTGCCAAGGTGTTGGTCAATAAGGATATTGGTTGGTGAGGAGCGGTGACTGTAGTTTGGAATCTCGGTGGAGATAATTACCCAGGATGTCAGATATTGCTGCATTGACAACATAGTGAAGTCGAAGAGCAGCTATGGACTCGTTCCTCAGGGTTTTTCGGCCGACGACCACGGCAAATCTTCCTAATGCAGTTGTTGTCTCCTCGTAGAACAAAAATTAATACTGATTGATTAATTCCCTTATTTGTTGCATTGTGGGATATGTGGGCCCCCCACATGCCCATGCGAAGTACTGTTACTTATTATGCCAACTCGTGACCATTTAAATCATACGTGCACAGTAAGTTACTCTTTATTATAATTGAGAAGAGAAGGCAGGTACCTTAAATGCCTTGCTGTGACTGGAAGTAAAGCCACAAATGGTAACTTGTCGCTGCTGCAATATATTCATTACATGATTACATTCCGCTCGGGAAAAGCTTACATTTGGTGCTGCTTACGAACCCATCAGCTCGGGTCAACTGTGCAAAAGACACGTGGTCCTATAAAATAATGTAAGTGCAATTTAATCCTACCCAGGCAATCCTAGCACTGGGTAGTTGCGAGGAGCGGTGGAATCTCGGGCACCTGAAATACGAAAAAGGTTCTGGTATGCTAAAGTAATTATTGCTGAGAGGTGATTAGTCCAACATGGTGATGGCTGCCCGAGCGCGCGAAACACGAGCTCCGACTTGACACTGCACACTCCTCACAAAGACGAATGACTACTAACTTTCTCAGCGTGGTGTGCCGGCCGTCTTGGAAGGCTTGCATCCCGCGCTGCACTACTTCTTTGCACACACCATTTGCAAATCGGACACGTACCCTGCGTGCCAGTTGTTACACATTACTCCTAAAATTTACCCTGAAAATATTGTTCATTATACCAAAACATTGCACTACGTGGATGATGTGGAGATGAAAGACATGTGAATGATAATTACAGAATATTACAAAAACACACTTTGAAAACACTGAGGGCTTTAGGGTTGCGAAGGCAGGCGTCTTTATTAGTTGCGTCCCCATATGTAACTTACATTGCCCTTTTATTGCACAAATTAAATAATAGAAATTCTACATGTTATATTTTCGGATTCCTGTGCCACGCTCACGTAGTTGTGTCCTTCTGCTCTGTACCTGCATCGTTCCTTGCCACACTGCACTGTACTTGCGCTCATAGAGCACACACATTAACGCACACACACACACACTGTGTTACAGGACCTGGTGGGTTGGGCAAACGGGCTAAGGGGAAGGGGTCACGTGGGCACATGTCAACTTAGGGCCGGTTTCACCAACAAAGTTTAACTTTTCAGAATATTGAGATAATTTTATCCAGAGGTTTAACTTCGATTTTAATCTCAGTAAGGTCCAGTGTGTTTCACCACGTTTAATCTCAGTAATGAATATCTCGTTAAAATTACCTCGATATTCTGAGTAATCACGATTTTCTCTTGGTTAACATTAGAGATTTTGCTTTGTGTTGGTATAGAGAAATCATTTTGAGAAAGTATGGTACGTCGGGTTGGCATTGTGACCATTTTTATCCCATGAAAAATACATTTTGTTAGAATAAATTACAGAACATCTCTGTATCATTGAAAATAAACGAACTGATGCTCTGCCGCAACAAGATAAAGCGAAACAGTGGCGAATGACTGCGAATAGTTTCAATTGTACATATTATGATCACTACAGGACAGCAGACAACTTGAAGGCAGTGTGGAAAAAAAAAAAAAAACTACGAAAAACCTATGTAGAAGAATGTGGCCATGCTAAGGGATTCGTGTCCTTCCCTCAAAATAGCCATTTAAGATCACTGTATACTGCCACCAATAAAGCCAGCGGAATGTCATTCCAGTGGAGACTCAGTTGTCATAAACACAGCTCAGATGAATAACCATGTAAATGCTTCAGATAACTATACCTCGACTGGTCCGATGATTGGAGGATAGTCTCAGCCAGTCATGATGTGAGGAACCGTATAGCAACATATTCCTGGACAAAAAGTTTGCAATTAAAGGAAACGAGGCAATGAAAGAGATTCGTTAACTAAAGTTACAACAGGAACAGAGAGGCTTCAAACAGAGCTCTTAACTCTACAGATCCTAAAACTAAAGACAGAGCTAAGTAACTAATGTGTTATGTATATTTTGTTGGATCATAACATCAGTTATGGAGAATATTCAAAGATATTTTCAAATAAAAACACTATTGGTATTAGTCATATTCTTGATTCGAATTACAAAATTAACTTGTTTATTTACATTCATACTTAATGTTATGCAGAACAGTTGTCATAAAAAAAAAAACAGTCTGTTTGACAATAATGGGTTTGACGTAAGGCGAAAGTATTATTTATAAAGTTCGAAATAATTTATTCTTTCACGTAAACATCGTGAACGATTAACAATAAAGTCCCTTGGACGACAAAGAATAAAATCCTCGCCATCACTTTTCTCTTCAAAAAATAATTTGCACATTGCCTGAGCCATTTTCGCTTTATTCTCGATGAAATAACTTTGCCCTCTCGTCACCTCCCAAAATATTTGTTTATGTTTTATAGATTAATCCCGATAATGTGACTTAAACCATCAAAATTGGCGGTTTAATATTTTATCAAGGTATTAAAGAAAATCAAGATTAATGTGTGTGATGAATCGCAACATACGGATAATCGAGTTTTTTGTAAATTAATCTCGATAAATATTCAATATCGTGCGTTGTGATACCCGCCTTTAAACCATCAAAATATGCGGGTTAATTTTCATCCAGGTATTAAGAAAAATCGACTTTAATGTGTCTTGTGAAACGTAAAATACAGATAATCAAGATATTTTGTCAGTTAAACTCGTTAGACTATCATTATCTCGTGTGGCGTAATAGCCCATAATATAGACCAAATATTCTGTTCGTTTGTTGACGATATTGTTTGTAAATGTAACGGCTATGAGGTTAATTTCACCAGTGACTTGCAAATACATTTGCCGACGAGTTAAAAAAAAAACGAAATTGGAGAAAATGATCTGTGCTGAATTTCATCAATTTAAATCCTTTTATCAACATCGTATTTCAAGGATTTTCTCCTAAAGATGATATTTCGTCGCAAATGTTTTGCACTTATTTCTCGGTGTGTTCTAGTTTTCAGTGCATTAATGTTTCATGTTTTCAGAACGCGCCTCGAGCAATAAATTGTAATTTGCGATAAACGCTAGCGCTGCGTTTGCAGAATCATTACATCTACGTTCATACCATAGTCTGTATTTCGTTTTGTGTTGTCTCTGGTGTTAATTCAAACACACTCGCTTTTAAATAAACCAAATGTTTGTTTACAAAGTAAAGTTGAGAGGAAGTGTTTTTATACTGTGTTTGGTTTATTAGGGTTTTTATTAACTGGATTGTGGTACTAGCAGAAGTTAAATGAATTATAACGATGCCTCTAAAAAATGTTCCTGATGATGAACGATTGGCATCCATAAACAAACAAATATTTGAAATCAAAAAGAAAATACAACTCTCTGGTAAGCTGGAATAAATGTTAGTTAAAGAATGGGTAAAATTCTAGTATAGGGGGTTTTTTGAAAAAGAAAAAAGTCTTGGAAAGTGGTATAATTCCACTCTACTAGTAAGGCAACACTATTCTACTAGGGGCATCAAGATACGGCCAATAGAAAAATCCGAAAACGATAGTGGGGAGGGCTATGAAGATCAGGGAAATAGAGTGCTGAAATGAAAAAAAATTATGTACATATACATGATACAGTTTTACTCCGCAGTTTCCCTACAGTTCATACCACTCCCCATTATCATATTTGTAGTTTGTATTGGTAATATTGTCAATTTATAATAATACATACACTCGCAATTAGGCTACCGCCCGGTGGTGAGCTCTCTCACCTGTCCCTCAACCAACCAACTCCTTTTCCACTCCCTTCCGGAACTTACCAACCCCTCTCACAGATACCAATTCCTCCCTCAACACATTCCACCCACAGACCTCACAAGCATGGACTGCGTACCCCGCTCCGTTCTCCTCCACCCCCTCTGAAGCTTCTCACTGTTGTTTCCTCTTCCTCTAAACACCCCCTTACTTAGCTTGCAGTGTAGCTCTCCCCATCCTCCCTCTTCATCCACCATCCTGTACAACCTGACTAACCGTTCAACTTTCCTCCTGTCCTTCAATGAGCTCTACCCCATTTCTTTCATCATCACTGATGGCCTATAGTTCCCTTCTTCCTCGCCATCTTGCCCCTGCCTTCACCTACCCTTCACCTATCTTGCTGCCTTTATCTGCACCGTTTCCAGTTCTCGCACCTCCACCTCCACATACGGGTCCCATACTGCTGCAGCATATTCTAACATTGGCCGTGCCATACGCCTTCTCCTTCACCTCACAGCTGACTCCATTCAGTACCCTTCCCAGCATACCCAGAGCCCTTCTTCCCTATGCAACCAACCTCTCTACCTGTTTTTTCCACCTGAGGTCTCCCTGCAGTACAATCCCTAGATCCTTATATTCTGCTGCTTCTTCTATCTCTTGTCCCTCCCATCTGTACGTGTCCCTGCTTATCACCTTCTTCCTTGTAAATCTGTTTACAATTATGAGTGTTTTTGTAATAAAATATAATGATTCTAACATGAATATCACAAAAATACATTAAATTTAATTGCAAAACAACCTAACCAATCAGTACCTAAATTCACAATATTACTAACACCCACACACACACACACATACACACATTATTTCTCAGTGCAAATAGGCTACACATGAAATATAATTTGTGGTTAAACTCCAAGCTTTGCTGATGCGTGATGCTTCTTGTCACTACCAAAAAAAATTGTCTGCGAGGTTGAATCACTGTTTTGGGTATTAACTCCGTTGCTGGTGCTGGGACTTTAGTTTAGTGCATAATGTTTGGTTACGCATGTATAGTATTTGTCCCTGCGAAGAGGCTACGCTTGAATATCATACATTACCACAGTAACATTTAGGTGTGTGCGAGTGAGTAATATTGTCAATTTGAGTATTGTTTGGTTAGGTCATTTGCAATTTAACATATTTTAGTTATATTCCTGATATTATCGGAATATTTTATAACAAAAACACATTTTATTGCACAAAGATGTAACTTGACAATACCTAACTTGACAATATCGCTAATACAAGTTACAAAGGGTATAAACTTGAGGTAATTTGTCGGGTAAAATTTTATCACGAAAACGTACATATTTTCCACCTGTACCCCGCAATTTTCCTGATGTTCGTACCCTCCCCACTACCGTATTTGTAACTTCTGTTGGTAACATTGTTAATTTAGGTATTTTTCAGTTAGGTCTTTTTATAATTTTACGCAATTATATAATTAAATATTATGATTACGTACATATTTTTCACTTGTTTTACCAGGCAATTAACACACTCACATGCAATACTACACAGGTAAAATTAATATACTATAATAAATGTAAGTATTACATGACAAACTGAAATAATTACGATACTCCCGCAATCACTCTGCGCTCGTAGCAAGACAAAATGTGTAGGGCCTATCCCACTTGATGACATTCCACACATGCTCACGTTTCCGCACAGTTTTTTTTTTTCTTCACATTTTGCATGGGCGTAATACCTTAGAAACACAAGTATTATCACACAATTATTTCCATTAACACGTCAAACACAATGAATTGCAATAAAACACGCAAAAATGCACTGCTCCATCACACACGTCCTAAAACTGTACTTGGGAATGTCCTTACAATACACTTCTTATGTAAACCAATTAGGTTGCACATTTGTTTTCTTTATCTGTGCATCATTGGTCACCGAATACATAGTGAAATAAAATGGCGATGCACGTCTACTGTGTATAAACACAATCCCTGAACATATTTCTGTATATTCTACTAGGTATTATATATATATTTTTTCTACTATTAATGGATTATGTAGTACTGTCGTCTCATGAATATAGACAAGGTAAGTCTTGAGTAATTCACCAGAATTACATAATGTCCCGACACTGCTTGATACCTGTGTTTACCGGTATAACCTCAGCACCGCGGCATAAATATTCCCCGTAAACTACGTTTATACATGAAAGATTTGTTTCTAAAGGTATTCTCACTTTTAAAACAATTTGGTAACCCAATAAAAATATGTTGGACTTTGACGTCGTCGGGTGAGACACGAGACGAGCAATGACACATATTGGTACTGGTAATATGGGTGCCAGCGGTGCTTTCCAATCACCGCACTATTGAGACTCAAGGTTCTCAGGGATGCTGTGGGTTCTGTGTGTCCATCTCACTAGTGCTTACTTACGATACACGTTGCAATACTAAACATTTAACACTTGAAAAACTCATGTGGCTAGGATACTGTCACTACAAATAAAAGAGTGGAGCATAGTGATACTTGCTTTTATTGATACCGTTCGTACAAATAACGTACCAAGCAATTTAATATGTGAAACTTGGTCGTGTCTAGCTAATTCCGTTTGGATGCTTCCCAGCCCGCAATTACTCTAGCGCACGCCTAGATGGATGACTTCACCATGGTGCTCGAAAACACTATCTTCACTAGGGAAGGGAGTCGACAGCCGCTAAGGTGGACTGATGATTTTTCCGTGAAGATAGGACGTGGAGAATTACAAGATGAGTCAACAGATGATACATAAACATGTGTGATTATTTGGCATCACTAGCGCAGACTCGTCGAGACTCGCCTCCAGCACATGGTTAGTGTGGTGACGGCCTATACACGTAGCCGGCTAGGCCGGAAATAATATCACCGTACACATATTACAAAATGACATAACTATAAATGAAATACGATGGAGCACGAGATGAGTATTCACAATAAACACACACATGTGTGAAAGCAAGTTTAGATGGTGCGGATGTTCCTGGATAATGTTCGTAGTGGACCACGTGGTGCAGGTGAAATTGCAATATTTCTTCGTAGAGACTGCAAATTAAATTCAGACAAATTGTTATTTCTGTTGGGAAAATTATTCCCTTTACGACTAAAGCATTTACAGGCTTGTAGCATGCCCAATGGCGGAAAAAGCAAACATCAAAGTGACAGCGTAGTCATACATGAAAAGCATCAATTTACGTGAAAATTACACGGAACCCTGAATAAAATTATGGCACACATGATTTTACACAAATAAGCCCTTAAAACGAATTAATGGCACAGATACGTACTTGGCGATATCTGACCACGTGGTCATATGTGAGGTGGTCGTAAAATGATCAAAACGTGATAAATACCCTTAAATACATACATTGACGCCGGCTTACAGCCAGTGGCACTAGAGCCCATGATGGCACTCACGTGTCACATGTCCTGCACGTGAGCGAAGAGGCCGATAATTTTGAACTTTCCTATAAATGTTCATTTCAGGGTAAAACGTGTTATATTGTCTTTACAGTTTTTAATATATCTTAAAATGTTTTAAAGTGTTTGTACTAATTTTAATTGTTTGGGGAATGCTGGGGAAAATGTCTGGCAAAAATGTACGCAAGCAAAGATTAACCGGTAAACTACATTAACTATGGAAACCTAAATCAGTGAACAAAAGTTGTAGTGGGTACGTGACAATGTCTTACCTCACCAGCTCTCCTAGGCAGACTGCCCAGAGGCAAACGTCGCACGGACGTACCATGGCTGCCTACGAAGTTCACATAAGCAGAAGTGCTATGGACACCGAGTAAAATATTTTATTATTGTAAAATAAAAGGAACTTTAGAAATTAAAATATGAGTTGACATTATACATATTAATTTGTAATTTCTTATCTTCTCTGAATGTCTTTTATCACTGCATTCTGGCCGGAGTAGAACTATTCTTAACTCCGTGCAGCGCGCAGTTTGAATTTATAACCAAACATTTTCCAATATTGACAAACATACATTTTAAAACACTTTAAGACATTTTAGACCCTGAAAAATAAAGAAGATACATTTTACACTCCAAATAATATTCCGTTAGAGGAAAGTTCAAATTGGAGCCTCGTTGCACACGTGCATGTACACGTGTCATGTGCGTGGTGAGCGCCGTCATGAGCTTTAGTGCCGCTGGCTGTTAGCCGGCGTCAACTTAAATTATACATGATTTACTGCATAAACACCACAATCTTCATAGGCATCTGCACTATTACATTTTTTTTTTGCAAACTACTTGGAGCTCCTCCAAAATTTCTATTGATTATGTTTAGTTACAATCATATCTAACATATCCTGATACTATTTTCCCTACTTCCAAAAACGCTCCTATTCTAAAAAATTATCAAAGATTGTCGGACTTCCAAAATTTAATGATTCCAAATTGAATAAAATAAAAATTTGTGTAAGGTGTTAATTTTTTTGGCAATTCTGGATTATTTAAGACTTAATAGCCTATCTCTTAAAATGATTTAACATATTTAAATTTGTTTGCTGTGATGTATGAAAGTTGCACTTTGCATTTCATTTTGTATTGCCTCTACAGTAGAGGACAGCATTTTGACGGCATGACGTGTGAGATTGGGTTAACTTAGGTTTTGAGGAGCGGTAAAAGATATTTGCCAGGAAAAGGTAGTTTGGAATCATACTGTACCCGGGAACCACGTATTGTACAGAGACAATACCTTGATGTTGTGGAGAGCTGACTGTTGACTCAGGGTCGTGTGCAGATGACCAAAGGCGACAATCCTTCCAATGTGGTGCTCCTCAGTTATGTTCCAAATTCGATTGCGTATTGCACGGTGGACTCTTAGGGCACACCACACACCTGTAAATACTTAGTGAACAATTGACATTTAACAGGTGATACAAGACAAATACACTGGAAATTAAACACTTGACGATACAAAACACTTTAGCGGGAATGTTAGGGCCCGCGCCCTTAAATGCTTGAAGGCGACCTGAATACCATATGCGTCACTGTTTACATTATTCTATTGGGTTTTATTGAACGTCCTTCTGATAAAGGTAACTTACATGGGTGTCAGCTTTTACCTACCTATGCAGGTTACACTGTAGAAATGGCACGAAGCCAGACAAAGGTTAGATTGTAAAGTTACGCTTCCCCAAACGATGCAAGTTCTGGGGAAGTTGAGAGGTGGAGAGTCTCTGGCGGCAAAATGAAAACGGTTCCTGTAAAATTAAATATCTGTTGCAAGTTAAATGCTTGTTACAAAAGTTGTTGGGGGTTCCTTGAGTGCGGAAACCGCAGATACTGTAACACACATCCACACTCTCGGAAAGTGATCCGAAAACTAGTGGTACCACGTGGTGCGCTGGCCGGCGTTGGCGGCAGGCCAGCCACGAGGAACTACTTTGTTACACCAGCAATTCACATACATAACAGCTGCACTTACCTTGCAATTAGGGCACATTCAGGAATAAAACTATAAAACACAACACCTTTAATATTGTAGCAGGCTGAACACACCCTTAGCTAATGCCTGTATGTGAACCCTGCATTACACAAAGCAGGAAAGCAGAACACAAATGATTGTGTCAAGCAGTGATTATAAACATTTTGCGAGATGTCAAATGAAGAGAATATAGGGCAGCACTAGGATGGTTGTGTGGCCAGACATCTGCTAGAAGCGTGAGATGGTGTCTGGACGTCAGTTAGTGGCTGACCTTAAGAAGGGCAACGAGTGGGGTGTACTGAACCGCCATTGCAATACGTCGAGGGACGCAGCCTTCCGCATCTTACAAGGTGAATTAGTTCCAAGGAAACGTCGGAAGGACATTAAGTAGATAATTGACAGAGTGGCTTTGCATAACAGTTATTATTAATATAAAGTAATTGCTCTCCCGTTTGAACATATTAATTATATTGTAAAGTGTTGTTCACTTGTGAGTATTACAGAATTATATAAAGGAGGTTTAAAGAGATCTCCGTCTTTAATATTCTATAAGCCCCAGTCACCTTAAAGGCTCTTGTAGCCAGGCAGAGTTGCCTGTAGTAATTTAGTATATATTTATATCGGCTGGAGTTTGAATACAGTACAATATGTAAAACAGAGCTCTGGTGAATGACGTGGGGATGAAACACATAGGAATGAAAATCACAGAAAATATCAAAAACACTCTTGCAAAAGCCCACCATGTTGTAAGGCAGTTTATTACAGCCAGTATTTAATGTGCCCGCATGCTCTTGCGTGACATTACCTTGCGGTTTTGCATACGTTTTACACCCTTAGCACTTGGGTGTTATTTCGTTGTATTCGTGCACATGAAGCGTACGTGGCTGTGTGGCCTCTCTGCTCTTTGTCACACGTCACATTACCTTGCTTAGCGCACGCATCACTACGGTTGCACTACACACACTGATGTACTGTGTTCCAATGCTGTTTGAAGTCGCCGAGTGAGCGCCTGGTAGAGTCTACTGTCTGCTGCACTGAACTCGCCTAATGGTGGGCAGATGGCCTTGAGGGTCGTGGGTGGTCTGCGTCAATTTGGAGAGCATTTTTACACAAAGCAAGTACTGTGATATTTTGATATAGCGTGTAGGCCAATTGATTGGACACAAATTCCTGCAAAACAACATTCATGTCTCCATTGCAAATAGAAAAAAAAGTGAAACTGTTCCACAGGAGAGAGGTTGCGCTAGTCTAGTGGTCATACTACTTGCCTACCATCAACGCGAACAATGTTTGATTACTGACACAGAGCTCACCAAAGTGTTTGCATTTGGGAAATGTGGCTGACATTGCTGTTAGCCTGCAGGTTTCCTCTGCTACAGCTACCACCACCCCCCCCCCCCCCCCCAATGTCGTCCTCACTGATGATCAAGTCCTCACTGTGGAGTGCCTCAATAAAACTATTCAGTCGCTGTTTAAGGCAATTGGTCACCAGAGAATTCGTTACATAGAACCGTTCAACCTGTAGACACTACTCAGGAGTACTGTTTGCTTTCATCACATTATTTCAGATCAATTTTTTTTGCATAATAACATGACAATATCACAGTTTTAGTGTTTTTGGGTTGTAGATATAATAAAATCCAATTCACTTGTCATAATGAAATAATTTGTATTTAAAAAAGGTAGGATACTGCAAGTTACTTCGAAAAATATTTGAATTCGCACTATAAAGTGTTAAAATATTTATATACATTTTAATTCCTTAAAGTAAGGGCATTTATATATATATATATATATATATATATATATATATAGTTTGTAAATCTTAACTTTACAAAAAATAAAATTTACTAAGCATACCTTAAAATTCATTATCACATGACCTTCCAGTCGCCTTGCTAAAGTTTTTGTAAATGTTTTTCTTTATTTATTTATATTTTTTTTCATAGAAGCATCCAGTAGATTCAGAACACCTACCTTTAATATAGCCTAACTAATCACATACATAATTAATGTCTTAAAGGTTGACACAGTCGGGTTAGACACGAGACGAACGAAGACACTATTTACTTACTGTAGATGGGCGCCAGAATTGTTTCCCATACACTGCACTGTGAGACTCAGGGATGCTACCGGTTCTGTGTGTCTGTCTTACCCGAGCGTACTTACAAAACACTTTTCATTAGGACGGGGCACGGGGTATGAACATGAAACAACACACATGCGTTTACTCTCGTCACTAACGCCTACTCGTCGGGACACGTCCTTGAACCACGTAATGTGTGGTAACGGTCGATACATGAGCGGGCTAGGAACGGACAATAATACAGCTGTACAAATCACCCAAATATCATTTACAGAACTTGGGGCACAACATGAATAAGCAAATAAACACGCAGATGCGTGAAAGCACTCTTAAATGGCGCGGATGCGGCTGGATGAAGTTTGTAGCGGACCACGTGGTGCAGATAGAATCACAGTAATTCTACGTGAAAATTGGGAAATGGTTACTGGATACAATGACAGCGTTGGGAAAATTATTCCCATCGGTAATAAAGCATACAAAACTCATAGCGAGCCTCATCGCGGGAATATCCAAACATGTGAAAGACAGCGTGGTCATACATACAAAGCATCAGTCGTGAAAAATTACAAGAACCCTGAATTAAAACAATACATATGACCCTGAGATTAATTGTAGCACACATGATTTTACAAGAATTATCCCTCTAAACGCAAGGATGGCACCGATACGGACTTGGTGGTAATGAACCACATGGATATCGGCAATGTGGCCGTAATACAATTAAACATGAGAAAACCATGAAAATACATACACAGAAATATCACCCTGAATATTGAGCATAGCAATTAAGCAGAAGTTTCAATTAAAAGCCATAAACCTGGGCGGATGGCGCCTGATTTACCAGTTGCGCGGATCGCATGTCTTCTCCGTCACCTTTTATTCCTTCTCTCGAGTTAAGTTCAAAAAACCACAAGGGCTGCAAAATATTTATTTAAACGGAAGCGTAATGCTGGGGATTTCTGGCAAAACACACGCATAGCAAAGGTTAACCGGTAAACTACTTGAAAACTATGGAAATCTAACTCAGTGTAAAAATATGAAGTGCGTACGTGACAGCGTCTTACCTCGCCAGCTCTCCTAGAAAGATTGCCCAGAGGCAGGGGTCGCGCAGACCTACCATGGCTGCCTATGGGGTTCACACAAGCGGAAGTGCTATGCACATTGAGCAAAAATATTAATATGTGAAAATAAATGGCACACAAATTATTTTTAATACAAAATTACTAAAGCAATTTCAAATCAGAAATATTGTTATTAAAGAACTGTCTTTTGAAAGCATTCACACCTGAATATCAGTGTCCATCTTTTCAGTGCAGCGTGCACTTTAAATATTCAGAAGCCAACATGGCACTATATTAGGAAAAGAACATTTTTACACTCTATTACATATTTTGCCCTGAAAAAGACATACATAATATACTTGCAACACATTTAGACCCTGAAAATAAAAATACATAACAGTGAGATAATTTCCCATTGGGAAAGTCCATGGTCGTGGTGGGGTATGCACATGTGCTACCCACATGTCATTTGGGGTAAGTGCTGTCATGGCATAACTGCCATTGGCTCTTAGCCAGCGTCAAGGTATAAAAACATCACATTCTCATCTAAAAGTTTGTAAGTAGTCTTCAATTTGTTCTATAATATAGATACTATTATTTTGTGAATTTTTTTAATGAACTTGTTTATGTCCTTTTAAGAAGTTATTTCTTTTCATAGTTTGTTAAATAATCAAAGAACTTAGTTGTAAAAAGCTTTTCTGATAAAGAGTTCAATGCTGCATAACTTGCAGCTTATAGGCATTGCATTTCTGTTATAGTAGTGTTGAACATTTTTATAAAACCTATCTCATGGGATATGAAGAATGGTTTACAAGAGGTTGCTTTGTTTACACCAGATATAATACGTAGAGCTTTTTTTTTGGACCGAAAATATTTTTTTATTAAGATTTGAATTTTCCCAGAATTAAATTGCATATGCCATTAGAGTGAAAAAATGCATATTATATCATGAGTAAAGTTTTTTTATCTAACGTAGAACTAAGGGCTCTTAACATATAACAAGTTGTTGAAAGTTTATTTTCTAACGTCTTGATATGTTCATACAAAGACAATTTCTTATATATTTGCAAGTTAAAAATTTCACAACAGCTGACTTTTTTTTTTTTTTTTTTGTACTTTATCCCTGCCTTGTTTACAAAATTGGTTGTACTGTGTCTTTTCAACATTCTTTAGTCATTTATTTATTTGAAACCCTCTATCTAAAGATGATAATGTTTTCTCAGTAATATACCTAAGATGATCAAGGTTGAATCATGTGGTTATAAGTATGTTATCATCAGCAAATAGTGTTATGTTACCATTTTATATATTACTTGGTAAATCATTAATGTAAATAAGAAATAGTAGGTGGCTAATATGTTCCCTTGTGGAACCCCACCCAGTATGAATATCTCGCCAACTTGAAGTACATAATTCATTTTTCATCATTAACTATTTCTACAGTTTGTGGTCTGGCTAGTAAGTAAGATTTAAAAAGGTTATGGATATTATCAGTAATTCCTAGATTGTATAATTTATATAACAGAATATCATGGTTCACTAAATATAATGCCTTGGATAAGTTGTAGAATGTCTCAAAAGTACTAAAATTGTGTTTTGAAATGCCATGATTTAAAAATATGCAATCTAATTTTGTTTATGTGAGGAAAACATGCTTAGTAACGTCTATAATTTGGTAGGTATTTCATACAACTATCAAATGATGAATTTTTTTGTTAGCACTAGCAGCAAACATAGACATGGCAGTTAGTGAGCATCCAATGTGTTGACGCCGTCGGGTGAGACACGAGACGAACGATGACACAAACACTTACTGGTAATTTGGGCGCCAGCGGTGCTTTCCAATCACCGCATTATTGAGACTCAGGGTTCTGAGGGATGCTGTGGGTTCTGTGTGTGTGTGTCTCACCCGTGTGTACTTACAAACATGTTGGCAATACTAAATTTTTACTAAACATCACTTTGAAATAAACACTTAATAAAACACATGTGGCTAGGACATTGTTACTACTGAATAAAAGAGGTAAGTTCACTGTAGACTTGTTTTTATTGTTACTATGCGTACACATTAACGTGCCAATGAAATTATGAGTATCTCTGTGATGACTAGCCAATTCCATTTGGGTGCTCCCCAGCCCGCAATTAATCTAGCGCACGCCTAGATGGATGATCTCACCGTGGTGTATGAAAACACAATCTTTACAAGGGAAGAGGGCAGACAGCCGCTAGGGTGGACTGATGGTTTTTCCCTGAAGACAGGACACTGTGAATTACAAATGAAAACACTTGATGAAACACATTAACATGTGTGATTACTCTGCATCACTAACGCAAACTCGTCTGGGCTCGCCTTCCAGCACATGGGTAGTGTGATGACGGCCTATACAGAGCCGGCTAGGATGGTAGTAATTGCACCGTACACAAATTACAAAAGATACACGAAACAAGATGGGACACGAGATGAGTATTCACAATAAACACACACACGTGTGAAAACAAGTTTAGATGGCGCAGATGCCGCTGAATGAAGTTCGTAGCGGACCACATGGTGCAGGTGGAATTGCAATATTTCTTTGTGAAAACGGCAAATTATATTCAGTCAAAATATTATTCGGAGCGAGAAAATTATTCTCTTTGCGATCGAAGTGATCACAGGGTCGTAACATGCCTGATGGCAGTAAAAGCTAACATTAACATGACAGCGTGGTCAAGTACAAAAAGCATCAATTTATGTGAAATTACACGGAATCCTGACAAAATTTAACATAGAACCCTGAATAAAATTTTGCACATACAATATTACATAAATAAGCGTTCAAAACACAATTATGACGTATACAAGACTTGGCATAGGTTAGCCACGTGGTTATATAAATGAAATTGCGGTAAAATATTCAAACATGAAAGAATACCCTCAAATACATACATGAAAACAAAACCCTTAAAATTGTGCGTAGCAATAATGCAGAAATTACAATGAAACCCCACTAACATAGAGGTATGGTGCCTGGTTCAAATTACGTGGGTCGTGTGACCTCTCCGACATCATTCTTCTCCTTCTCCTTGATTAAGTTAAAAATGCCACAAGGATGAAATAAATTAGTGAATCGGAAGCATAATGCTGTGGAAATGTCTGGCAAAACGTACGCCAGCAAAGGTTGACCGGTAAACTAAATTGAATATTGAAACCTACATCAGTGAAGAAAAGTTGTACGTACGTGACAGTGTCTGCTCTCCTCGACAGACTGTCCAAAGGCAAGCATCGCATGGACCTACCATGGCCGCCTACGGGGTTCACATAAGCGGAAGTGCTATGCATGCCGAGTGAAATATTTTATATTGAAAATAAAATGCCACAAATTAAATTAGACATTGTTTTACATTTCTATAACTTTCTTATGAATTTTAATATTATTTTCATGTCTCTTTGTGATGGCGTTCATGCCAGAATATTAAGTGTTCTTAATCTCTGTGCCCGGGCACTTTGAATTTCTTAACCAAACAATTTAAAAATAACAACAAACACATCAAAACATTTTATGGTATATTAAACCCTTCAAATGAAAATACAAAGCACATATTATACTGAAAAATAATATTTATGTGAGAGTTCAGAAATATTGGCGTCTTTGCGCACGTGCAGGATGTGTGCGTGGTGAACGCCGTCATGGGCTCTAGCACCGCTGACTGTTAGCCGGCGTCAGTGTACGTACATACCGTTGGTATAGAACCTTATTACCATAATACGCGTGGTTCCAGTAGAGAGAGCAGTTACGAAATATTGGCGTCTTTGCGCACGTGCAGGACGTGTGCGTGGTGAACGCCGTCATGGGCTCTAGCACCGCTGACTGTTAGCCGGCGTCAGTGTACGTACATACCGTTGGTATAGAACCTTATTACCATAATACGCGTGGTTCCAGTAGAGAGAGCAGTTACGAAATATTGGCGTCTTTGCGCACGTGCAGGATGTGTGCGTGGTGAACGCCGTCATGGGCTCTAGCACCGCTGACTGTTAGCCGGCGTCAGTGTACGTACATACCGTTGGTATAGAACCTTATTACCATAATACGCGTGGTTCCAGTAGAGAGAGCAGTTACGAAATGAGGATTTTATTTACCTACAACAAAACAAAACTACACAAGAAATCTGCTGTGTTTACTACTGTAACTGTTTATCAATAGAAACAGAGATTAGATCATCATGGGTGGAGTGTTTATTTTTTCTTAGGAATGTTGTAGGGTGCCGGTTGCATATACATTAATACAGCCAATGTTTTAGTTTTTAATATTGTAGAGATGTTATTTTTATGTAAAAAGTGTGTGCTATGATGCAAAGGAGTCAGTCTACCTTAACTGGTAAGTCATAATGAAATAAATAGTGAGAAAAAAATATAGTCTGAAAATCAGAGGATTTTCAAAATAATTTGTAGCTGGCTAACAGCCAGCAGCGCTAAGGCCATAACGGTGCTCACCATGCATGCGCAAAGAGGCTTCAATTTGAACTTTACTATAACGGAATATTATTTACAGTGTAAAATGTGTCTTCTTTATT
This sequence comes from Dryococelus australis, assembly GCA_029891345.1. NCBI lineage: Eukaryota > Metazoa > Arthropoda > Insecta > Phasmatodea > Phasmatidae > Dryococelus > Dryococelus australis. The sequence continues at coordinate 175,289,418 of CM056999.1, read as the reverse complement.
TTTCAGGGTCTAAAATGTCTTAAAGTGTTTGAAAATGTATGTTTGTCAATATTCCAAAATGTTTGGTTATGAATTCAAAGTTCGCGCTGCGCGGCGTGAATGCAGTCATAAAGAGACACTAAAATTTTACAGAAAATCAATAAGAAAATTCTAAAATGTAAAGCAATATTTAAATTATTTTATGCCACTTAATTTTCATATACATATATGAAAGTTTTACTCAGCGTGCATAGCACTTCTGCTTATGTGAACCCTGTAGATAGACATGGTAGGTCCGTGCAACGCTATGCTCGGTGCAGTCATTGTAGGAGGTCTGGCTAGGTAAGATGCTGTTACGTACGCACTGATGTAGATTGCCATAGCTCTTTATTAGTATACCGGTTAACCTTTGCTCGTGTACGTTTTTGCCAGATAATTTCCCCAGCATTATGCTTCCACTTAAATAAATAATTTGTGCCCATGCAGCTTTTTGAAACTTAAACGAGGAGAGAGGGAGAAAGATGTCTGAGAGGTCATGCGACCCACGCAACTTGAATCAGGCGCCATCCGCCTATGCTAAAGGAGTTTCATTGTAATTTCTGTATGATTACTGCGTGCAATCTTTAGGGCTTTGTTTTTATGTATGTATTCAAGGGTATTTTTCATGTTTAATTATTTTATGGCCACATCTTTTGCAACCACATGGTTTATAGCCGCCAAGTTATCTGTGCCATTCATGCAGTTCGAGGGTTTATTTATGTAATATCAGGTGCGCCACAACTTTATTAAGAGTTCTATGTCAATTTTATTCAGGGTGCAACGTATTTTTCTTGTAATTGACGATTTGTATGTCTGACCACGCTGTTATTTCTCATGTCTGATTTTCTTGCCATCCGGCATGCTAGAGGCTCAAAACCGATTCCATCTGCAACAGAATAATTTTTCCAACCAGGATAATATTTTGTTTGACCAGAATCTGCGGTCGTTGTGGAGAAATACATCATTTTCACCTGCACCACGTGCTCCGCTGCAACACTTATCCAGCAGCATCCGTGTCATCTAATACTGCTTTCAGGCACTTGCATGTTTATTGTGATCACTCATGTCATGGCCCATCATTTTCAAAGTGTATTTATGTGATTGTATGTAATTTTGTACGGTGACATTATTTCCCTCCTAGCCGGCTATGTGTATAAGTCGTCACCTCACTAACCACGTGCGGCAAGACAAGTCCGCATTAGTGATGCCAAATAATCATGCGTGTTCATGTAACTTGTTTATCTTAGTCTCATTTCACTATTCTCTGCGCCCTATCTTCAGGGAAAATCGTTATTCTACCCTAGTGGCTGGTGACCCTCTCCCCTTGTGAAGATTGTGTTTTCGAACACCACAGAGAAGTCATCCACTTAGGAAGTGCGCTAGAGTAATTGCGGGCTGGGGAGCACCCAACCGGAGTTGGCTAGACACGACCGAGAGTAATTCACTAATAAAATTCTGGCACCTTTTTCGTTGTACGAGTGGTAATAATAAAAAGGAAGTAGTACGGTGCAACAAGTGTTTCTCTTATTGTAATGACAGCTACCTCTGGCCATTGTTTTCTAAAAGTTTAGTAATGATGTTTATTTATGCAACGTGTATCGTAAGTGCACTCAGATGAGACGGACACACAGAACCCACAGCCTCCCTAAGAACCCTGAGTCTCAACAGTTGCGGTGACTGGGAAACACAGCTGCCCTCATCAGTAAGTAATTTGTGCCATCGTTCGTCTCGTGTCTCACTCGACGGCGTCAGAATGTAGAAGTGTGGCAACTCCGTGTAAGTTCAATGTTCTTAGTAAAAAAAATTATGATTCCTTTGTGTTTCAAAATCTTCTGATTTGACTTAGTCTAATTTTTTTTTTTGTAATCTCTGTAGCTATTGATGATTGTCGTGTTGCTTTTCGCACACCTGAAGTATTTTTCCAGCTTTTAAATAAGGATACAGTACATTAGTTCAAAATATATATTTGGTCTAGCTTATAATATTTCTTCATGATTAATGGTTAGTTAGACCTACACTTATTTAGTATATGCTTGGTAATTTTGTGCGCACTTGATTAACAGATGCTACCTTAGCCAGAATTTGTTGTGGTGACAAACATTTTGTTATGTATAAAATTAATTTTTGTTTCAGAGGGTCAACGGAAAGCATATTTTGAAGAATGTGATTTGGAAAAGAAGGAGAACATAGAGAAAATAAGGAATTTTAAAAAAGAAATTCGTGAATTGTACTCATGGCTGGGAACTTTCCCCAAGGTACATCTTTGTGTCGTAGAATGGCTGCATTTTGCAGTGTAAAGGGCGTTGGTGGTGACTCGTGATGTGAGGAGGCAAGCCGGCAATGTTTGGAGTCTCTCCGATTGGGCACTCAATTGGTACCCTGCTATAATCAGTTGGCCCTCGTAGCACTACAATCCCTAGCGAAAGAGAGGCCAGATGCAATAACTTTTGCAAAGTTTTTCCGTTCCAAAATAGTCAATCTGCCCAACCCATAATGCAATCACCTTTCAAACAATATTCTCTGTTCTCAAGCACCTGCTCCTCATGCCTAACATAACATTTTATTGACAAAACATTTCACTTTATATAAATAAACATGTTTAAACATACCTAAATATCATAGTGAATTATATAACAACTAAAGAAATACAAATTGTTTAAAATGTTTTTTTATTATAAAAAATTGTTTTCTTTTCTTGTCCCAATTCCCTATTCGGTTGCACCTGTCTCACACCTCTAAGATCGTAAGGATGCCCCCCTCCTCCCAATTGTATGTAGCCTAACACGAAACACAATCTAAATTGGCTGTGAGATTGTAGAAAGTTCTTCACCATCTTGTGAATATGTGAACAGTAGACATGTAGTTTGGGTGTGTGTGGATCTGTTTGTTGGAGCGTTTATGACAGAGTGAGGTGGGGCCACTGGATTCATATTTGGGAGGATCTGGGTTTGAATCCCAGTTTAGTCATCCTGATTTCATTTGTCATGGTTTACTGAGATCACTTCAGGTGAATGCGGGATGGTTCCTCACTACAGTACAGGCCATGGTTCTCCGTTCCTGCTTCTCTCTCAGTAACTTGCTCCATCTCTGATGACTATGGTGTCAACGAGATGTTAAACCCTGCTACGTACCTAGTTTGGCATTTGGGAGATAAACTGATTGTTATAGGGATCTGTCTTGGGTAGATTGTGTGCCAACTCAGGGGACTGAATATACCTGCTCTTTGTGGAGAAAGATGTGTTGCATAGTTGACTTTCCCTTGCAGTGCACTAGTGTAGTAGAATGTTACAAGAGTGACCTATGTGTGTCCTTCAACTCTCTCCAGAACCAGCCATGCTGACGTGAGGGACGTATGTCTCGTGGAAGGTGACGGGGTTCTACTTCTCACTTCGTAGGAAATCCTAAGTGTGGTGTAGAGTGATGCGCAAGTGCTTATGTTATGCAAGTACAGTTACAAGTTACTTACAACTTAAGAGTATTAAATGGACACAAAATTAGTACACAGTGACTTAATATATAAGTTACACTGAGTTTAGGATTGGTGTAGCTGGAAGATAAATATCGCAGCAGAATATGAAGTAATAAATCTCTCAAGAGTCGTAATAACATGACATGGCGCTCACTGCCCTGCTGCTCGCTCATGCACCAGCCACGTACAGCTGTGTGTGAAGTGCATGGGCCTTATGTGGTTCATGCAGAATGGGTCAATGATCCATCCCATGACCCGAATGACCTACTTTGCCAAGAGTAAACCAGTGCCTATGTGGTTATTATAGTCAAGTGTTGTGATCCCCCAAAAGCAGAGTCTAAAGTAAACATGGGCAATTATTATCTGCTGTTTACTTTCTCTGTGTGAAGTGTAGTTAATCAAAGAGTGCCCGGCCACGTGGCCTGCGTAGTGAAAGAGACCTGCAATTGGTGATGCTCTAAAATCACTACATATTTTTTGAGTCTATTTGCTGTATTTCTTTTAATGTGAAAAGGGAATATTTTTATTTTCAGTTTGATGTAAGGTAAAACGTAATTGACCTTGGTAGTTCCAGCAGCCACCATGCCAAGTGCCCAAACTTGAATTCCTACATGATTCAATAAAATTAATATTTTTCGATGTCCAGTGTTTTGTATAATTTTGCAATAATTTCTTATTTATTTTGCAAGCCCATTCAGGTAATCTCAATTTTCCAGACACGCATAGTAACACAGACACAGAACATTTGAAATGAATAATTACGTGTCAAAATTAATTCCTTAATTCCTTAGGGTGTTTTGTTGTGTTTTTTATTATTTTTTTATTTTTTTACATATTAAGTGTATATGTATAAATTTGGTTTTCCATTACGGAGTTGGCGGGAGATCTCAGTTACGTAGCGGCATCTCAGCGCCATCCTCCTCAGTCTAGTTCGGCAGGCCTAGAAGGGTGCACGCATTTGCATCGCGGGGGAACTTCATCATCTTGCCTGGTCAAGTAGCTGCAATAGTAAGTTAATATTTTTAACTGGAACATTTAATTCTGTACTTTTCTCCCCACGCTCGCATTCTCATCTCCGAAGACTCACGGCGCCAGAGATTTCAACACTCTTAATGTCCACGTGCTAAGCAGTGCTTTTATCAGTGTCGGCAGATGGCGAGCCTTATACGTCATGCCAGCAGCATTCGGAGGATTTTGTATCGGTGATTGTATATGTGATTTCACTCAGTCAATATATGTAATTGCATTGTTCATCTTATTTTATTTTAATGTTAATTTCACTTCGGGTCCTGGCCCACTCTAGAGTGTAAGTCCACGTGCTCATTTATGTAATGTAAAGGCATTGGAGACTTTTGTTGCATTTTATTTGTAAACATGAGCTGCGAGAAGGCATTTGTGGTGGGTTTTGGGAACCCATTGTTTGCGCAGAATATTATGCTCCTTGAGTTCCCACGATGGGATCCTCATGTGGTCTCCCACTGAATTCTGGTAGCTGGAATTCAGTGAGGGTGTCAGACAGTGCTAGACTAGGTCGTGTTCCAGGGTTTGTTGGTCTATGGTGGAGATTACATTGGCAGCCATTGCAGTGGTATACCTGGCCGGGGCGAATGATCTGCTCATCCAGCCAGCCTATATATACCAGATGGAATTCCAATACATAGGTTATGTATCTGATTGTAAACGTACCCTGCCAATCGCACTCAAGCCAGCTACATCTAGCTGCTTGATGGTCTGTACATCATACACAGTGGTATTCTAATTCGTCTGTGTATCTAGGGACATCTTCCCATCCGATACAGGCGTAATGGAAGCGTCGTGGACAGTGTGCGCATTGGATCCAATGGATGCCCGTACCAAGCCATGAATTCACGACACATTACTTACTTGCATCAAGAGCGTTATGTCCTGACGTTAGAGCCCGCACATGAGAAAAGTTTTAAAGGCTGTTCATGATAAAGTGAGCACTTTTGAATTGGTCCTTAGAAAAAGTCACTGTCCCTGCCTGCATATATTTAAACGTGTGCACTGAGTGACATGCGCCCAGGAATGTTGGTAACGATGAACGGGACTTAGTTCCATATTTTAACATAGAATAAAAAGTGTTAGGTAACCAATTGTGATAACTTAAATTATTTATTTCGCTTTCTGTTTTTTTTTTTTTTTTACTGCTTCGAAATCTAAAAATGACCAGATTTGTAAAATAATAATTTTTCTAATAGTTTCAGAATTTCACTTGACTGACACATAAAAAAGTGGTGGAGCCCATGACAATGTTAATTTTACATAAGATGAAAGACTACACAATGTGTATACAACAAGATCTTAAGCAGGACTTTCAGAAGTGCTAATTTGACCATGAATAGCCTATAACAATGCGTAAGCTCTGGTCAGAGTCTGACACGATCAGGCTAGCAGGTGTTAGGCGCCACAGGGTGTTTATTTCTGCAGACTCCCTGAAGTCCTGATGGGGGTTTGAAAGCCGTTTAGCATAGGCTAAACTTGTGGCGTCTGCGGTGCTATTAGACACTTAGGACATACCAAGCTCTAAGGTGACTAAAAAGGGAATTACTTAATGGGTACGCAATTTGTGTATCATGGCAGCGGCGTGAGTATACACTAGTGATTTAAGGTAACTTATTTAATGTCAACAAGCACTGGCTAAGCCTTGGTAAGTGCACTAAGTAGGGAACACAGGGACATCCTTCCTAGGCTGGAAACTGGGGATTTCAACCTCTACGGCTAATTTTATATTGTATATCTTGTGATTTGTTGGTCTAGTTTTTAACATATGTGACAAGACTTGAACAATTGCGATGCCAGTGTTGCGGGGGGCATGTGTATTATCAGGAACGCTTCGTATGTTTAGGCAAGATCCCAGTATAGGGGGTAGCTCTGGTTGGTTTACGTGTGGGTACATAGTCAGGTTTCACATTTTTCATTTTCCTCTGAGGTGGATGTGGGGCAGCTGCACTCTTCTCCTAGCTGGCTGGCTCGTTGAGGTAGTCGACGGCTGAACAGAGGCAGAGGCTGATTGCAGTGGAGTTGTGTAGTGGCTGCTGGAGAGTTTCTGGTGTGTGGGAGGGGTTACCAAGAAGGAGTTCTTTAACCACTGATTGTCGAGATCTAGGAGAGTGTCTCTGTACTGCACAATTAAATAATGCTCAAGACGTGAACTGCCTGGTCCTTTTGTAGATGGCAGAAATAAAGGAATATTGTCCTCTGCCTCTGGGGGAGGTAAATTGGCTATCTCTGTATAATAATGTCAACTTCTGTTTGTTACCGCCTTTCCTAGAGTACGGCATGAGAAAAGTTTTAACAAAAGAGTCTAAGATGAAGCCGGTTATTGGTTATGACCCTAACTGTACTTCTGGACACACTGGCAGTGATGGATGGAATCTCCTGCCTTTACCCAGCGGTCGAACAGAGCTTATCATACTACACATTATTTTATGCATTAATGCCCAGGTGTGGTATCCACTGTGGATCAAGTGACTAAAATAGCTCGTCCTCCAATCTAGCCGTTACCCAGTGGTGGCAGAGTAGGAAACTATTTAGTCTCTCAATTCCACAAGTGAAGTGGTTTCTAGGGTGATTCGGGTGCCACCTTAGGTTTTTCTGAAGGCTAATTAACACAAGGTCTTGGCTAGAGCCCTAGGGGGTTTGTCTATAGGGGATGACATCGTGACCTGTTACCTCAAGGTGGTAAACGAAGGAAGGAAGGTTGATGCAAGAGTGACATCATCAGGATCATCTTTTTGGCATCGGTGGCCAGGAGTTGCTGGAGGAGATGGCTGAAGAGGTGGAAGACGGTGGTCCTCTGGAGCTGCTGAAGGCTTTGACAGCCTCTGGTTGTCCCCGGTCACCAGTGTGTGAGAGGGGTCTAGTGGCTGGTGCACCCTTGCAGATCATCTCCTGGCCTCGCAGCGGTGGAGAAAGTGTTTGCACAGCACTTATCCATGGCTGACACTTCCGGCCATCACAGTGTTGAAGTTGCAGCAGACTGCCCTGAGGTCTGCTCTGCTAGCCCTTATACTAAAATTCAGAGCTTGTAGGATCTCAGAAGGGTGAGGGGGAAGCTATCCTTTCTTCGCAGGGGTTGAGAAATTCCAAGTTTCCGAAGGGGTGCCTTTTCTTATCGCCTGTGTCTGAGGCATTGACATATTTTATCACCTCTGCTGGAGGCTCTGGTAGCTGTGGCGCTCCAGTGGAATGCGTGCTGTGGAGCTGGCGCTACCTTCCTGGAGGGTGCCCGGCAGCTCAGTAGATAGTAAAATCTTCTGAGAGGGGTGTTAACATGACTGCTTCTGGACTAGTTTCATTGAACAGTAAAATCTAGGCGCACATGTCTAAAGTATCAGTTGGGCCTCACCAAAGTACCCTGCATGCACTTGCCCCACCTCAATTACTGTTTAATTGGCTGGACTTGCCCCATAAGGATAACGTGCCGTCCAAGATGGGGCAAAGTAATTTAGTAGAAAATATATAAAGAACAGGAATCCAAGTACTCACAGTCTAGTACTTGTCGATAGGTACACACACAAAATAGGACGGCTCTGTTTTTTCACACGATTGCGCGATCGCGATGTTTCGCTGGCTAAGCCAGCTTCATCAGGCGGCGAGTTATAGGACACTGCAGTATGGTGGAAGGTTGCTGTTAGTAGTCGCAATTGCATGAAAAAACTGTGTCGTCGTACTTTGTGTGTGCGCCTATCGACAAGTACTAGACTGTGAGTGCTTGGATTCCTGTTCTTTATATATTCTTAGTAGCCTAGCCGGCTATTTTCAATCTTAACTAACTAATTTAGTAGAGACAGTTTGCTAGATGCGCAGAAATGTTGTAATGCGTCAGTGTGTATAAAACATATTAACAAATAGAGGTATAAAGAATGATCTACTAAAGTAAGATTGAGAAACTAAAGACTAAATAAAGGAAATAATTTATGAATTTTTGAGTGAAGGATAAATTACTTGTAAGTACCTAATTCAATAAATTCATGACAAAATTAATATATTCAAAAATAAATAAATAATGAATGAATAAAACAGTAATGAATAAATATTGGCTATTAATGAATGAAGTCTCTAAAATGAGTAAATTGAAAAATGTATAGTAAATGAATAAAGTAATAATAAAGTATAAAAGTAAATTAATAAATATGTAAATATATTGAGGCATGTAAATAGAAAAGGCTGAAAGTGCCAAAAATATAACAAATAGTTCCTTTGTTGGAAAAGAATGTACTCACCAATGACAATGTCATAGGAAATGCTGGAAGTGCTTTTGTTGCATTTATGTTGGTTAGAGCTGTCTGACAGATAGCGTAGTGATTTAAGTCTGTAGGCATTTTACTAGAGAACGATGATTGTGCCACGCAGTCAGTCGGCTATTATGGCATGGCAGTGAGTAGTGTATACGAAGCTGGTAGCTGTGGCATTCGCGAGTTTAACCTTTGTGCGAGTTCAGTATTGTGAAAGTGTATTTGTCTATTTACTTCGCATTAGGAACAAACAACACGGAAGACAAAAGCAAATAAGATGCAACAGGAGGTGCGGCGTGCAGGAAAACTATATGAAACACGTTCAGAAAGACATTTATATGCAAAAAAAAAACCACCATGTTATTCCTTCACCTGTAAATGTCGTTATGAATGCAAAAATATTTCTGTACATCGAAAAACGTCTGTTCCTCGAATTGTACAAATGCTCTGAAAATGAACAAGAAAACATATTATTTGGGAAAAATACATGTTCAGGACATCGCACATCATCGTCATGGACTGTATGATGATCCAAGCACCAGTAGGTGGCAAGTTACTATATATTACATTGTTCCTGATGGAAATGGTAAAAACCTGCGAGTGTGCATTAAAACATTTAAAGACATTTTTGGGCTGACACCATGCACACTTCAAACCTTGCAAACTAGAAAGAAGTCAGGTCCCAAGGTATAACATTCTAACTCAAACTAATTTAAGAGAAAGTTTACCAAAAGTTATCAAAATTTAATACGATCTCAAATTATGTCATTTCCATGGCATGAAAGCCATTACTGTCTCAAAAAGTGTACACATGAATTTTTAAGTGCAGACTTTTAAACACGAATCGCCTGTTCCGAGCTTTTAAGGAGAAAGATCCACACTCCCAAATTTTGTACCGTTACTACTCTGATGTTTTTAAGCAGGATTTTCCCCGAACATAAATTTACTCACCCTATTGTGATTTTGTGCAATAAGTGTGACTTGGTTAAGGCTACAATTACATGCTCAACAACAGGAAATGAAAAGTCTGAAGCAGGGACAAACTTGGAACAGTATCACATGAAGGCTGAGGAAGCTCAAGAATGCATGTGAACAGACTTTAATACTTCACAAATTCCAGGGAATAAAATAGCATCACTGTGCATGGACTTACAAAAGGTAATGTTTATGCCTACTTTGACACAGCTTTATGTATTACTCCCGATACTTATCAACACACAATTTATACTAAAGGTACATTTAGCAGCTACAAATGACAGCTACACATGCATGTAAGGAGGAAGAGGCAGAAATGAAGTAGCCTCCTGTTTTTTTCAAAATTGTTACATCTGGAGTTATTGTAAAAAAAAATTAGTAATTTGGTGTGACAATTGTGTGGTGCAAAACAAGAACCGTATCAAATTAATGGCAGTAATTTATTTGGTCAGTAAGGGATTCTTTAAGTCAGTGTAACTGAAATATCTTGTCAGTGGGCACAGTTTCATTGACTGTGATTGTGACTATGGGGTCATTGAAAAGAGGCACAAAGTTTCCAAATGTATGGTGCCAAAGGAACTAGAAGACATTGTGAAATCTGCCTGAGTTAATTTCGTATAAAAGTTACAAAGAAGAAACCATGCATCATGAAGATCACAAACACGTTTGCTTCTGAAGAGCCTAGTTCGACAAAAACTAATGTGTTGAAGAAATGTGTCAGCTTGGATTCGCTCCCAGCAGTAGAGGATATACCACAGGTAAAGTTTATATTTGGCATTACTAAGGAAAAGAGGGAAGATCTTCCAGCAATGCTTCCATACCTCAAAGAAAAGTGTCTTCAGTTCTATAAAGACCTTCTTCATGAGAATTCGGACAACAGTATAATGGAGGGACATGCAGAAAATATCTAACGAATGTTATTGTTAACATTTGATGATGTGTCTTTATATTACTGTTAGTATTGTAATATTTCATGCTGGTTTTCTTACGCGTGTTACCATGTGACATATTGCTAATTAAACTACATCTTCTTTACTGAACATTAGTTTTCTTACGCGTGTTACCATGTGACATATTGCTAATTAAACTACATCTTCTTTACTGAACATTAGTTTTCTTTCGTGTGTTATCATGACAGCATTGTGTTGCACAAACCACTTGTGTTATCATGACAGCATTGTGTTGCACAAACCACTTGTGTTATCATGACAGCATTGTGTTGCACAAACCACTTGTGTTATCATGACAGCATTGTGTTGCACAAACCACTTGTTTTCTTATTTTATATTTTGTTACAGTAGTATTCTTTTATTTACCTTCAGAAAATAATGTTATAGAACAGAATGTTATGTATTTTATTTTGTAAATACTTTCTTATATTATATTTCTTTCAGCAGTGCATATTATTTCTTTCTTATATAGCAAGTTGTTTTCTGTAAACAGATATCATGCACATTCAGCATATGGCACTTCCAGCTTTTGGTACCTACAGAGTTTTCACAAACAATCTTTGCTCTACATTCAATATTCTCTACAACAAGCAATTGGCACACTCATCGTTATCCAAATATGTTACATCTTTTTTATAAACAATTTGAACATATTATACATTCCTTTCTCTTAGGACACTTCTGCTAGTAACAGGTTACTGTCTCTTATCATAATTGTAATTATATATTTGTCACAGATGATGCTAGGTCAATTTTTTGTAGTTCCTGAAAATTTACACTTTTGGCACTTTCAGCATTTTACAATTACATGCTTCAATTACTCGGAAATTGGGTCTTTTCCCTCAAAAAGGCAGACCTTCTCCTTCTGAAAATTGGACCATTTCCCTTTGGATGCCAGACCTTTTCTCTTTGGATATCAGGGGCCTCCGTGGCTGAGCAGTTAGACTGCTTGCATCCCATCAAGGTTCTCAAGACCTCAATGTTAAGAGCTGCCAAAATCTCTTGGCTCACTCAGCTTTGGATATTGGACCTTTTCCCTTCTGATATCGGAACTTCCACCTTGAAAATTTGATCTTTATAGTCTAATATAGGACTTGTTCCCTCGATTATAGGACTTGTTCTCTCGACTATAGGACTTGTTGTTCTTGAATATAGGACTTCTTTTACAGGAATATAGGACTACTGCAATATTAGGAGTACTCAAAAATAAGACTACAAATACATTATTCGAAAATTAGTCAACTACACAAGTTTTGCAGATGAAATATATTTTTCAAAAAATGTAATCTTACATGTATTTTTGCAGGCTGTTTTATTTAGGTTGACACCGGCTAATAGCCAGTGGCGCTAGAGCCCATGACGGCGCTCACCATGCACGTGTCACGTGACCTGCACGTGTGCAGAGAGGCCAATAATTTTGAACTTTCGTATGAATGTTATTTTTCAGTGTAAAATGTGTTCTATTGTAATTGCTGGGTTTAATATGTCTTAAAATGTTTTAAAGTGTATGTTACTTTTTCAAATTGTTTGGTTATAAAATTCAAAGTGCCTGCGACACCGATATTAAGAACACTTAATATTCCGGCATGAACGCTGTCATAAAGAGACTAAAACAATATTGAAATTCATAAGAAAATTATAGAAATGTAAAACAATACTTAATTTAATTTGTGCCATTTTGTTTTCACTAATTAAATATTCTACTTGGCGTGCATAGCACTTCCGCTTATGTAAACCCTGTAGGCGGCCATGGTAGGTCCGTGCGACGCTTGTATCTGGACAGTCTGTCGAGGAGAGCTGGTGAGGACACTATCATGTACACACTACAAATTTTGTTCACTGATTTAGGTTTGTCAATATAGTTTACCGGTTAACCTTTGCTTGCGTACATTTTGCCAGACATTTCTCCCCAGCATTGATCTTCCGCTTTATTAATTTCTTGCGTCCTTGCGGCATCTTCAGAAGGAGAAAGATGTCGGAGAGGTCACGCGTCCCATGCAATTTGAATCAGGCGCCATCTGCCTGTGTTTATGGCATTTCATTGTAACTTCTGCGTTAATGCTACACACAATTTTAAGAGCTTTATTTTTATGTATGTATTTGAGGGTATTTTTCGTGTTTGAATATTTTACGGCGACATCACGTATAACCACATGGCCGACTGACGTCAAGTCTTTGTATACGCCATCGTTGTGTTCGAGAGCTTATTTATGTAACATTGTATGTGCAAAAATTTATTTCAGGGTTCTATGTCAATTTTATTCAGGGTTCAATGTATTTTTTATGTAAATTGATGCTTTTTGTACTTGACCACGTGGTCACATTAATGTTTGATTTTACCGCCATCAGGCATGTTACACGCCTATAACCACTGAAATCGTAAAGAGAATAATTTTCTTAGCAAGAATAGCCTTTTGTCAGACTTTAATTTGCCGTTTCCAAGCAGAAATATTGCAACTTCACCTCCACCACGTGGTCCTCTATGAACTTCATCCAGCGGCACCCGTGCCATCTAAGCTAGTTTTCATATGTGTGTGTTTATTGTGAATATTCATCTCGTGTCCCATCTTATTTCATGTATCATTTAAGGGTCTATGTAATTGTGTAATTAGTGTACGATGCAATTATTCCTGTCCTAGCCGGCTCTGTGTACAGGCCGTCACCACACTACCCACGTGCTGGAGGCCAAGCCCCGATGAGTTTGCATTACTGATGCCGAGTAATCTCTCGTGTTAATGTGTATTAAGGGTTTCATTTGTAATTCACAGTGTCCTGTCTTCAGGGAAAAACCATCAGTCCACCCTAGCGGCTGTCTGCCCTCTTCCCTTGTAAAGATTGTGTTTTCATACACCACGGTGAGATCATCCATCTAAGCATGTGCTAGAGTAATTGCTGGCTGGGGAGCACCCAAGCGGAATTGGCTAGTCATGACCGAGATAATCATTTCATTGGCACGTTGATGTGTATGCATAATAACAATAAGAACAAGTATACAGTGAACTTATATCTTTTATTCAGTAATGACAGTGTCCTAGACACATATATTTTATTAAGTGTTTATTTCAAAGTAATGTTTAGTAAAAAGTTTAGTATTGCCTACGTGTTTGTAAGTACGCACGTGTCAGATGGACACACAGAACCCACAGCATCCCTAAGAACCCTGAGTCTCAATAGTGCGATGGTTGGGAAGCACCACTGGCGCCCATATTACCAGTAAGTATTTGTGTCATTGTTCGTCTCGTGTCTCACCCGACGGCGTCAAGGTATGTAATTTTACATTTGTCAGTTCACTGGTGCCAGAAACAAAATTTGATAAACCATATTGTTATTATGCAACATTCTGTTGTGTAATCTCAGCTAGATGTGTCCTCTCCCTGCACAACTGTTTGATCCCAAATGTCTGAATTTTATTATGAATGCTCTAGAGCATGTATACAAAATTTTGGATTTTACTTGTGTTGTGTTTAAAGTGTGCTAGAAAAAACTTGCTATAGCTGAAAATTATTTTAACTGCCTTTGGTGTCGTGGAGAAAAAGGGATATTGAGAGGAAAAGCATGTGAACACCCCGCATAATAAATCCTGAATGTTTACCTTTCCCCAACTTATTTTTTATTACATGAATTTTTGTTGAAGATAAATATGTATATATTGAGCTGTTTATTATTTTTTTAGGTAGTTCCTCATAAAATGTTCTTATCCGTATGAAACTTGTAATAAAAGTATATATTTATTGCAAATACCTTGAATGGGTTTGTGAAACTTTTTCAGTTGGATGATGACATCTTCAAGATAGTTCAGAAACCTTCCAAAGATATCGTTGCTCTGAAAAACAAAACTATTGATGAAGTTGTTTCTATATTGGATTATAAAGTTATAGATCTGAAGAAAAAGTTGGACCTTGTTCAACATCAGTCAAAACAGGTAAGTGAATGTTTTATAATGTCATCCATTAATTATAATTTTCAAAGTCATATTTCCCACATGTAAGGTGCAAATTATTATTTTTATTTTGCTGCGGGGTGTAATTATTTTAGAGAACTCGATACTTGTGGAGATTCGTGTTTTCCAGAAGATATATATGCTATCTTGTAGATTATGAACAAACTTCAGTGTTATATGTTCCCAGTGTGTGCCTGGTGTGAAATTAAGTGCACCAAAGGTGACACCACATTTTGTGCTACATGAGAAAGACTGTGTTTTGAAAGTCAGTACATATTAGTTGTCTGTGGGCTCGTGTGTTTATCAACCAGTTCTTTCTATATGAAGTTGTAATTATAAAGCTTTGCTCATGTAATTTATATGTGGGAACAATTAGTCTCAGTAATCAGTACTCTTCAGGGAGGAGAATCACTTTCCTTCGCAGGAAAATAATTTTCCTTACATGAGCCAGGAAAAACAGTTCATGAGTTGTGGAATTCCCTGACATCCACATCTTTGATTTTCACACTGCCTGCAGCTATATAAAGACAAATAATTTATTTAGTTATAATGCACTTTCGACTCTGAGAGTTTTGCATAATTATTACTAAAAAACTACAGTAATGTTTTTACATTACTCATACGAAAGTTGTAGTATACATGACTTGCCCAGCTCAATCCACACTTTAGGCAGCTATTGCAATAAAACCTCCTACAATTGTGCTATTGTACCTTCCTCAAACTGTAGAGCATAGAGGGATGTCTATTCATATTTACACAGTAAGCATTCTGTACAGTAGAAAATCCCTTGAAGTTGGTGAATTGATTAATGAAGAGGCATCTCGAGCTCATTTTATTGTAATTATTTTAAGTTATGTAAAAATGTATATAACAAATATTGTCTTGTGTATATTTGGAGGGACTTGGACGGCTCCTAACATCAAGGTCTTGAGAGTCAATGAGGATGAAGTGAGGTGAGTTCGGAATGCAAGGGTGAGGGAAACGGGAGATCCAGAGAAAAGCTGCATTGTCCAGCACGGCCCCCACATGCAAAGATATGGGAGTGGGAATCGAACCCAGTTTGCCTTGGTGAGTAGTCTGACCATTACACCACCGTGGCCCCCTGCACCATGTTGGTCATGTTGTCTGCTGGTTTGGAACTTCAGAGGATTCCTGCAACCAGAATGTTTGGTATTGCCTTTGTTTCAGGCATGAGTAGAGGAACAGTGTTAAGTGCATTCACTGGCTACTGGGGAGTTCTGGTCACAATTGTCCTGAGCAGAAACAGACTTAAAGGCGTTTGTGGGTGGAGTCATATAGTTACATATATGCTTCTGCATTGGGTTGAAGCCACACACTATGTTGATAACTTATTCCTTCAATTTTAGCATGGGTTTTGAGTACTTTCAGTATTCTGTTTTGGTATTTTTAAACTTTTTCTCTCCACTGATCTTGAAAATTACTAAAAGCTGTATTTTGGAAATTACTAACTCTTATATTTTTATATTATTTGTGATTTCAGTCATTAATAACACTGCGGGCAATAAAAATAGCATCCATAGAAGGATGCAATGAATAGTAATGAAACTTTGTTGAAGATGATTAGTATACACGAACACAAAAACAGTGCAGCAGGACAATTACGTACGGATCTGTGGTACACCGTCTGGACATCTTGAGTAGTATGTCACACCCCCTCACACTGCTATATACGCTGCAACTCAGTCTTCTGTGAAGTTCAGTAGATGCCAGATGTTGTCCTGAGGCAAACTGGCTTACAATTGTTGGACTGTGTTCCAAATCCCAAATACTGTGGCACGGTGGCAGCTGTTTCAACTTGTCCCACATATGCTCAGTTGGAGACATATCATGGGAGCGGGCAGGTTGTGGTAGTATTTGGATAAGGTAGAGGCATTTCTGGGGGACCCGTGCCTTGTGTGATTGAGTGTTATCCTGATGGAATATCACACCTGGAATCTTGGTCAGAAATGGGAGCATATGGGGGGCATAGGATCTCACCCACATAACACAACGAGAGTGGCTCTGCTATCATAGGCCATAATGCTTGTAATGGGAGAAGTGTGCTGCTTGATAAAGAGGTTGGAATTGTGGCATTCACCAAGGACTCTCCATACCCGGTCACTAATGATCATTAAAACCCATAACAATGTAACACTGATCACTAAACACTGCACACTGCCAGTCTGTGGCGTTCAACATTACTCTGGCCTGGCGCCACTGCAAACAGAGCTGCCACTGTTGCATAGCTAATGGCAGCACACTTAATGGGCAATGGGATTGCAGATTTGCCTCTGCAAGGCATCGGAAAATGTTTCATGGGCACGCAAGAGCCTTAACACTGGCCATTATCTAGGACTGGGTCGCAGTGGGTACCTTACGCTCTGTATGTTGATCCTCTACGCTGGAAGTCAACCTCATCCATCCTGAGCTGGTCCTCCATGTTTACGTATCTACTACTCCCAACAGCATTGGACAGTATGGTGCAAACAATCTACATGTTGGGTTATACAGAGATACAACCACCCTGCAGTTTTCAGCCAGATTATGAGTCATCTCTGGAAGTCTGTTAGTTGTGTAAAGTGATATCTTTCGTATATTCATACTATTTTTCTTTCCGTTATTGGTTTTCTTGTGTCGCAATACCAGACAATACACAGGGTCACTACCTAAACATGTTAGATTTGTGGAGGCATATGTAGTACGGTACCTACTCATGGAATTATGTTAAGGACGGGGAAAGGTATTCTCCACCATAGTAATTTTTATATTGGGTATTACTGAAACCAGATCTACGTAGTTGTTTTGCGTAGAACAATTCTTGCTAATGACAGAGGGAAGTAATGCAAGGTTGGACTTCAGATGGGAGGGAGTCCATAAGAAGAGACAGCCTGGGCTGGTCCAGAATAAAATGGACTTGGCAGCAGGGAAATTGGTTCACAATTGAAAACAATTCGCAAACATTAATGAATGAACTATACAGACACAATTTGCAGTGTATCTTTTAGTGGTAAGGCAGCTTACAACAGTTAACCCTCCATCTCATTAATCACGATTGTCATTGATCTCCATCTAAACAGACTCAATTATCTATCACCCAATAAATTATCTTTCACTCAATTAATGAAAAATACAATTAGCAAGGTGATCATGGATACAATACTTGAAAGAAACCACATTACATGCACACTAGATTCCTGCACATGTATTTCATTAAATGAAACGTGACTGAAATGTTCTTGAATTCTCGGGCCGTGACAAACCCAACACTGACACATTATGCACGAGACAGCTCAAGCATCCACTTTGTCATCACAGATGTGCATACATTACATAATACATGCAAAATTCAATTCATAAAATGACATGACAAAAAATTGAACACTGAAGAAAGGTTGTCCTGTGGAACATAACTCAACAAACACGAGTAACATTTGTGCCATGTATAAGTGGTGTGGATGTCTTTAACTTCTTAAGATAAGGAGAGTGTGAATATTCCACTTATGGGATACAGCGAAAGAGAAACAGTATATGTAGGAGGAACCATATCAAAACTATGTGTAAAAGATTGTAACTAGACTTTTATTTGCAAATTAACCACTACATCCAAGAGGCCACAAAATTAGTATAAAATTACTTCTCATCACTGGAATCCTTGGAGTCTCTCCACACAGAGGGAAATTCCATGGAGATTTCTGCTAGAAAACAGTGCCTAAAAATGTTTTTACAAAAGCCCAGTACTATACTGTTTTTTTTCCTTTCTACATTGACGCTGTATGGTTTTCTGTTCTGTACTCATAGTTGCATTGTCTGATATCCCGCATAAAATACATATAGAAATGGGAAAATGACTAATTAAAAGTTTCTCATACTATGATATTGTTTTATTTTGTATAAAACAGGGCGGTTTAATCCATGAAGCTATTAACTTAGGAAGGTAACTCATAATAGTAGAGCAATATAGGGTAAATGAATATAAAGAGCTATGGGTTACTATTTGGTTATATAATGTAACCTTCTGACATTACATGAAATACTAAAAGGTCAGGGAGCATTGTTAATGCAACTACATTATTTACTGTATTAAGAGCTGTTTTAGTGTACTGGATTTGTCCCAACCTTGAGATGTTTCCGGAGGCTGTGGAACTATGGCAGGTTACGCCGGTTGGCACAGCAGGCTCCTAGGGTCATCCATCTCTGCCGGCATCACATGGAGAAAGAGGCCTTCCACCGCTCTTTATTGTCCTCATATCTGCGTTGCATGGTGCAACCTGGCCTGATTCTCTGGCCGGTAGGGGGTTCCCGCTTACTAGGGTTTGGCAATGCGAGCCCTGATTGCGGCAACTGGCCGTCCTGAATTCTGCTCAAGTGTGATGGTGTGTTCAGGCGGGCCGTCGAACTAAGGCCTGCTCATGCTATCGTAACAATTGACGCCGTCGGGTCAGACACGAGACGAACGATGTCACAAGTTACTTATGGTAGGTGGGCGCCAGCGGTGCTTCCCAGACACTACACTTGAAGACTTAGGGATGCTGTGGGTTATGTGTGTCTGTCTCACCTGAGCATCTTTACAAAACACTGATCAATACTAAACATTTTATCACTGAAAAATAGGCGGGAGATTGGCTGTTCGGACACTACAAGTAAACACACATGTTTACACTGAGTCATATATCATTTATTGATTTCCAATTACAAAGTCGTACCAGGAAAATGAGTTAGTGATTGAAACTTGGATGTGTCTAGCTAATTCCTTTGGGCTCTTACCCCCAGCTCGCAATTTTCCTAGCACACTCCTAGATGCATGATTTTCTCCAGGGTGTTGGAAAACACAGCCCCCACAAGGAAAGAGGTCTACAGCTGCTAGGATGGGCTGTAGATTTTTCCTGGAGACAGGACACGGAGAATTACAAGATGAGCGTTAAACATGTGCAATTATTTTTCGTCACTAAAGCGGACGTGTCTCCCAGCATGTGGTGAGTGTGGTGATGGTCTTTACACACAGCTGGCTAGGACGGAAATAATGTCACCATACAAATTACACAAATAATGGGGACACGACATGAGTGTGCACAATAAACACGCAGATGCGTGAAAGTATATTTAGGTGGCGTGGATGCCACTGGATACAATGCATAGCGTACCACGTGGTGCAGGTGGAATTGCAGTAGTTTTCTGTAAAAATGGCAAATAATTACCGGACAAAGTGGTAGTGGTATTGGGAAAATGATTCTCCTGAAGTTTTAAGCATTTAAGAACTTATAGCACACCTGATGGTGGAAAACCAACATGTGCAAAAGACAGCGTGGTCATACATGCAAAAGCATCAATCATGAAAATTACATGGAACCTTGAATAAAACAATACATATTACCCTGAAATTACTTATAGTGCACATGATATTACAAAAATATACCCTTAAAGCGCATGGATGGCGCAGATACAGACATGACGATATCTGACCCAGTGGCCATGGGCCATGTGGCCGTAACACATTTAAACATGAAAAATACCCTGAAATACATACATAGAAATATAGCCCTTAATATTGCACGCAGCAACTATGCAGGAATTACAATGAAAAGCCTTTGGTATAGGCAGATGGTGCCTGATTTGCAAGTTGCGCGGGCCACGTGGCCTTTCCGACATCTTCTCCTCCTCTCGTTTAGGTACCAAAAAGCCACAAAGGCTGTAAATTATTAAGTCAAGCGGAATCATAATGCTGGGGAATGTCTGGCAAAACGTACGCAAGGCAAAGGTTAAGCGGTATACAAAAAGTGAAATATGGAAATTGAACTCAGTGCAAAAAGTTTGAAGTGCGTACGTGACAGCGTCTTATCTCGCCAGCTCTCCTCAACAGACTGCCCAGAGGCAAGCATCATGTGGACTTACCATGGCTGCCTATGGGGTTCACACAAGCGGAAGTGCTATGCACGCAGAGTAAAACTTTTAATATCAAAAAGAAATGGTACATAAATAATTTGCTTACATAATCACTCTAAGTTTTTAAATTGTGAATTTTCTGTGTTTGTTGATTGTTCTATATGGAGGCATTTACGCCGGAATAATAATAACGTCCTTATTATTCGTGCAGCGCACATTTTGGAATTTAACCAAACATTGTGCAACATTTTCGGAACATACATTTTTTAACATTTTAGAACACTTGGATCCTGAAATAAAATAGAAAGACATGATTTACACTTTAAAATAACTATCCTGTTACGGGAAAGTCCAGGTTAGGGCCTCTTTGTGCATGTGCGTACCCACGTGTCACATGAGTGGTGAGTGCCGTCATGGTCTTAACACTGCTGGCTGTTAGCCGGTGTCACAATATATATTTAATGATTACTCTTTCAAAATAAACAATTAGAAATGAAAAATACAAGTAGCTCGTACTTAACAAATCTTAAAATGACACACTCTATTTCAACGCTAATTAATGGATACTTAGATGGGTTAGTAGGACCTGCAAACTCAATACAAAATGTAGAGTAAATATACAAACTCTGGAAATTACTTAAACTGGATGACTTGCAGTAAAGGTTGTATATAAATTAATCTACATACTTTAAAAGGCTCGTATGGTATAGCCCAGTTTCTCCAATACTACACTATCTATCCACTACTGAACTTCCATGAGCTCCACCAGTAGTTGCCTTCAATGTCACCTCCGCAAATACTCATGATCAAATTACCGCGAGCTGTGCTCAAACACTGCCTATATTCAGCCGCAACATCCACTGTACAATGGTCAACTACGCCCCACAGGTGATGCCCTAATGCCTACAGATCACGAGGAGCCGAAACATGTGGCCGTCATATTTCCCAGTGACTCACTGCCTTGTGAAAGATAGTCCTTCAAACTTCAAATGAAAACGACGGACATGTCTGCTATCAGACTCTCTGCCTGGTGAGGCTGGCCTACCCAGCAAAGCGTCGTGAGCGTACATCAGCTTGGAAAATGTGTGTCTATGCACGAGCACGGCCCTTGAGTAGTTGTGCATTCTCTCTACTTTTTTTGTGCAATCAGTAGCATAGTGGGCTATTCCCACTATAGTTTAAAAATAATATACACACAATTTTATTTCAAATCTATAAATTTATTTGTAACATTAAATAACACAATAATTTTAATTTTTAATAATATTGAAATATATTATGTTAGCAGACAGCACGTGGCAATTTATTAAAACACAGAAGGATATTTTATAATTACTTAAGTTGTCAATAAAATAAATAATAATATAAAAAATTAAATTTCAACTTATGTTAATAAAACATTGAAAATTAAATACAATTGGTTAAGTGCAAGAAACAGGACACCTATTTGTTGCATTACACGAGAAAATTCACATTTCAAGTTAAAACAGGTCTGACATTGTGAGGTTCAGATTAAAATATTATCAAAACCAAAATTTTAAAGACATTTAACACATTTGTTCCCCCTTGTCAAATTTCAGGCGTCAGTGGTTTGCTACACAAAAATGTACAATTCACATTTCTGTCACTAGATTTCTGTAACAAATTACAAGTAGACTGTATTTATTGTAAGCATTCTCAGACATACACCAGTGTAGGTATTTGAACAAACATGCAGTTGAGGTAGGTGTTGAGTATGTTACCCTAAACAACTGCAGAAACAAAATAACACTGCAGTTTCCCTGAATGTAACATAACATTTACAAAAGCTGTTTTCCTTTATATTATAGGAAGAAATTTAGTCTTGTTGTATTATAGGCCTCCAGTTCAAGCCTTTGTACATGTCTGTATTTTCTACATAATGTTTCCTTACAGGAAAAAGCTATTTTTTTTATCACACTTTGTATAATGCTTCAGAGTACTATTGTGGAAATTATTTCCACATCTACATGTCGTAAAGTGATAAGCTAATAATGATACACAATATGGAGCCTCTGGATTATATTTGCTAAGTAATTTTGTGCCCTCCGCCAAAGGGGTCAGTATTTTGGTTACTCTGCATGCAAGGTTTTAAAAGTATGTCATTTTGAGACTTATCTTCACACCTCAAGAATGTAAGTGGGTCTTTCTAAACATCATATTTCCCACATACTTTAGGGTGTTTGTTGTATTGAAGTAGATTATTTCTGTCTCCGTTACAGCAGCAAAAAAATTTTGGCCGTGATAAATTGTAAAAATTTTATCACTTTTCATGAAGAGGGAAATTTTTTTTGTGTAGCTTTTGTCTCTATCTCCTGGTACACACTTGTCATGTGACTGCCACATGTTTGCAGATGTTTTATTTGGGGCTGTAAATTACTGGAGGATGTGAACTTCTATTCACTTGTCAAGCCAGCGAGAGAGTAAATTTCACCATAACATTTTTTTTTATGAAACTCATTTATGTATATTAATGAATAGTTTTATCATTTTATTTTTTAGTGTCAGCACAGAATCAAAGTACTTGCAGATGAATATCATGGTCTTCTGCAAAATAAATCTCGGCAGCAACTGTTGGATAAAACAAGAACACCAGATGTTCAGGTACGTGTGGATGTGTGATAAGTAGTTTTCATTAGTGTAAAATAGCATGTAGTGTGTACCTTGTTACATTTCAGACAAATCACAAATGTACAATTATCACGTTGGGCGGCGTTCGTAACATTTCAAATTAAATTCCATTGAATATTTCAAATAAATTAATATGTCGTCAGTTTCATATTCTGAAATATTTTTTGTTAAGTTAGTTCTTCCAACAAAATTAGCACAATTGTCAATTCAATTCTTCTCAAATACAATATAATTACTATTTATTATAATTTAATTATTACTTCTTCATCCTTCGGATTTTATTGTAGCAATATAACGTGGCTTGGTTGCTAGCGAGGAGCGGAGCATGCCGGATCTGAGAGAAACCCTGATTCATGGCGAGAAATACAGAAAATATGTTAAAAAGTTTTTACCAAGGTGCCAGTTCATCTACGGCATAGGTGAGCACGTGGAGACTGTATCTCAGGGCCAATAGCAGGTTGACAGCCATGTGGTGGTCCTCTCGCACCACATTTTAGCGAAAGAAGTTAAGGCAAGAGTTCAGTTTAGCACACTTACACAGTTCATGACTTGAGCACGTGGGTTTTCTGGAGTGGGCCAGATCTCTAAGTTACGTTAAGTACAAATGCAATAAAATAAGACTAGGTCCATCTGAAAGCATATATTGACTGAGCGAGATTACATCCACACGACAATACACTGCATCCCTCGAATAAAGCGGGCATGGCATACCAGGCCTGCCATAGGCAGATACTGCAAAAGCACTGTTAAGCGCAAATGGAAATTTAGGTGTGAAAATCTCCGGGGCCGTGAGCCTGACGGAGATGATAGTGCGAGCGTGGGGAAGCAAAAGTTAAGACAAGGTTCCAGAATTAATAAACTTACTATTTCAGCTGAGTGTCCTTACAAAAGAAGTTGAAGGCCCCAGCGACGCGAAGCAGGTGCAGTCTCCTTGGCTCGCTGGTCTAGACTGAAGAGGGTGGCTCAGATATCCCATTACCTAACGCAGATGTCCCGTCATCACAGCGAGGGAAATACAAAATACATACACTTGAACAAGTATATATAATAGAACACTCAAAAGCATAAAACAAGGTCTGGAGGAATTAAGAAAGTAATTCCACGTAATAAATCATTTAAATAACATCTATCATTCTTGTTGCTATGCACGTCGGAAAAATATGAATTATGTGAAAAAGTCTGGATAGGCTGGTGAAGCATTTGGAAAATCATAATAAAATAAAAGAAGACATTGAACACTTACATAGGCGCTTGCAAGAACAATATTAAATTAAAACATTAAATGATATTAAGTTGTAAAATTTGAGTTCAGGCACATGGCATGGTGGATACCGGAACTGCTGAGATCATTTATGTTACATATTAACAAAACTGAATAAAATGCAGGATGCCCCTTTTTAAACAAAAGACATGACACAAACACTGCAAAATAATGATATTATGAATTTAGAGCATTCCAAGTTATTTGTTAGTAGCATTACGTGAACCACGTGGTTTTCCACTCTGAAGATTATCACACTTTATTTACGGAGAGCAGAAGGAGATAACACTTCCCCTTTTATATTTCAGACTCTGCTTTCAGGGAATAGATTACTTTAGCACTGTAAACGTACTGGGCTGAGTTTACTTGTTGTTACATGGGTCATTCGGGTCACTGGACGGTTAACTGATCTGTTCATGCATGAACGACTTGGTTAATGATCATGATTGGTTGACGCACGAACAGCACAGTGAGGTGGGGGGGGGGGGGGGCTGCTTCCTGAGCTGGACAGTGAGGGCACATCAAATTATTTTAGATATTAAATCATTAAAACATTCTTCCTATACTACTCACATCCATCAATGCAGGTGGTGAGAATTATTCTGTCAGAAAAAATTTGTTCTATTTTATTTCTGCCTTACTTATGTTGTCTACTGTCCTCCGATTGGCTGTCGTCTGACCATGACATGTCTTTCCGCAAATCAGCAGTGGCGAAATGAGAGGAAACCAAGATAATTTTATTTAGTACTTTTGTTTAATAAACATTTAATTGCTTTTCACCCTCTAGGAAAAAATTGAAAATATCAAACAAAATATTAATACTTAATACTGTCTACAAACAAATGAAAATTACTTATGATCTCTACGTCAATAAACTATTAAAATAACCAAATATTATACTGTTAACTCATATTGACTCATGTTAACTCATATTTCAGGTGAGACAGGAGACAATTACGATACACCTGTTACCTGTGGTAGATGGGCGCCAGCGGTGGTTCCTATGCACCGCACTTTGACACTTGGGGATCTCAGGGATGTTGTGGGTTCTGTGTGTTTGTCTCACCTGTGTGTACTTACAAAATACTTTCAATACTTGGAGAGAGCTGGGTTTCAATTCTACAAGAATACATAATTTTACATGGATAAGTTTGTTTTTATTGATGCAAGTTACATCGCGCCAAGAATGAGAATTTATGGTTAACAACTCGAACATGACTAGCCAGTTCCGGTGCGTGATGGCACAGTCTCCACAAGGTAAGGGGTCTGCAGCCGTTGTGATGGACTATAGATTTTGCCCAGAGACGGGACATGGAGCATGAACATGAACACTACTATGGCTTTATCTTTGCTAATGCCTATTTGTCGGGACTCATCCCCGAACCACGTGTTGTGTGGCGATGGTCAATACACATAGCGGGTTAGGACAGAAAATAATAATGCCGTACAAAATTACATAAATATAAATGGATGGACATGAGGCATGACATGAATAGGCATAATAAACACATAGATGTGTGAAAAAAGTACTATGTAGTGTAGATGCCGCTGGATGAAGTTCGTAGTGGACCACGTGTGCAGATGGAAAAACTCATTATTTTACGTTAAAAATCGGTGAATTGTTACCGGCCAAAATGATAACTGCGATAGGAAAAATCCTCTCCTCAATAAGGGAACATACAAAAGCTCGTCAGATGCTGGATGGCGGAAAAGTACAAACGTGAAATGATCATGTCGTCATACATTAAAAGCATCAAACATAAAAAATACACGAACTCTGAATGAAAATAATACCTATCACCCTGAGATCAATTATGGTGCACAAGATGGAACAAGAGTTAGTCCTCTAAACATGGTGACGGCGCAGATACGGACTTGGTGGTAGCTAACCATGTGGCCGTGGGCAGTGTGGCTGTAAAACAATTAAACATGACAAAACCCTGAAAATAATTCCACACAAATATTACCCTTAAGATTGCTTGCCACAATTATGCAGAAATTACAATGAAAAGCCCTATGCATTGGCAGATGGCGCCTGATACACAAGCTGCGCGGGCCGCGTGGCCTCTCCGACATTATCTCCTCTCGTCTCGTTTTAGTTCAAAAAGCCACAAGGCCTGCAAAATAAATAAGTTAAGCGGATAGCATTATGCTGGGGATGTCTGGCAAAACATACGCGAAGCAAAGGTTAACCGGTATACTAAATTGAAATTATGGAAATCTACATCAGTGCAAAAGTATGAAGTGCGTACGTGACAGCGTCTTACCTTGCCAGCTCTCCTAGAATGATTGCCCAGAGGCAGGGGTCGCGCAGACCTACCATGGCTGCCTACGGGGTTCACACAAATGGAAGAGCTATGCACGCCAAGTAAAATTATGAGTATGTGAATTTAAATGGCACAGAAAGCATTTTAATACATTTTCACAAATAGATTGTTAATGCTGAATTTCTGTTAGAATTTCAATGTCTTTGAAGGCATCTGAGCTTGGATATCATTGTCCTGTTCTTCGGCATCACGCGTACTTTGAATTTGAATATTACAATATTACATAAACTCTGAAAACAAACATATTACACTTTGCAAACATAATCTGACCCTGAAAAAGAAATACGTAACACTCAAATAAGTTATCCGTTTTGGGAAAGTCTGTGCAGCGGTACTGGACACGTGTTTACCACCACATGTTACATTAGCGGTGAGTGCCATCATGATTTGATTGCCCGTGGCTCTTAGCCGGCGTCAATATAAATAATAAAATGTAATTTGGAAATTATATTAAAGAAGATGTCTACATAAGCAAGTACTCTGTAATCATATATAATTCAAATATATATATATATATATGATAAATGTTAAAATAACTATGAAAAATGCAATGTTACATAACGCCCCTTAGTTTGGAACAAATTTTATAAATTGCTGCAATATGTTTTTACAATCCAATTAAAATTTCACAATGATCATATATCCGTGTTACATTTTTGCGTTAGCTTATTATTAAAAATAAAACATTAACTTACAATCTCTTCTATATGACTCTTTCAGTTGCCAAAACCTTTATATCTTAGGTTTTTCACAAAAAAAAATTTTTTTTTATATGATCCTTATTTCTATTAAAATTACATTTATGTTTATCTCGTTATAATCCATTTGGTTTTATTACCAACCAATTATGTGTCCTTTTGTTATAAAAAAATTATTTATAGTTAAAATCCCAGCTGTACATATCACTCTACCCATCTCATTTTATCTCGTTGAATCATAATTTGGATCTATGATTTTTTCTATGGCCTCATGAATGTCACAGATATCTTCATTATAATACATTTATAGGTTATGTAATTCACATGTAATTTTGACAATTTTGCTGGTGTACACTATCATAATACCATAGAATAATTAACCTAATATTGATACCATGGAGGTAGGAGTAAACAGGAGATGGCATGTTGTGACGTAGATGAAGCCACTTTGAGGTAGGCAGTTTTACTACGGATGCTCTAAGCCGCCATCACTGTAGCCAAAATATTGTGCTTACGTTAGTATGATGTTGCGAGAAAGGTTGCTTTCATAGCATTTGGTGTTGAACAAAGTTGATGAGAAATAAATTAATATATTGTCGCACAATGTCTTTTCAACGATTTAAAGATTTCGCCTCATCAGTGAGCAAGCTTTGCAGCTCAATTTCAACGGAGTTTTAATTGTTTTTTACACATCTCGAGACCCAAGATTGTTCTGACGACAATGGCTCATGGACGGACGCTCCACCCTGAAGATTATACTGTTCACCAGCCGAGCCACCAAGGTTATGCATTAAAGGCACTTCATTACCACAACACGCAGCCAGATGGCTCTACCAGTACGTTCTGCCGTATCTTGATTCTCCAAGCTGGCCAGTGACGTCACGCCTCCACCGCAGACTTCTGGCGGGAATCTTGACCACCCTGCTCTTGCCTAACCGCTCCTTCACCACATTCATGCCGAAGGACTCTCCTATCCTTCGTCTCCACCGCAACCTGCTTGTCGGATCAATCCTTCTCTCAACCTGCTTAGTCTTCACCGCACACTGTGCAGAATATCCAACCAGCACCCACGTCGTCTACACACTAGACACTGCGACCCTTTTGGGCAAACACTAGTAAGAGTTGTACCAGTTTAAGTTAGTTTCATTACGCTCATCTACCCTGCCATTGTTAGCTAAGGACCAGGTCGCTTTCACCTGGTTCAACATGGGTTAAGCTTCCGTAACTCTTAACGATGTTAGGAGGTTGTGCGACACCACCCTGTTTACTTCTGTCAAAAGAAAAAAACAGATATTTTACCAACTCAAGGGTATCGTTCCCGCAGTAGTAATTCCTCTCCCAGTGGACTTCACGTCCGTCCAAGGGATTGTAAATGACTGGGGAAGTTACTTAAAAACTGCAATACATCAGAGTACCCACATACATGTTGGACGGCCAGCCTTTCTGTGCACTACAGTGGATAGAATGGTAGAGCCCCGACACTAGGTACTCAGTCTCTTGAGGCCAGCTTGCCTGCCCAGCGGCTACTCTCTCCACAGTACTATGGCACTGGAGTTAGTGTTCCCTGAGTTGGAGCAGACTGTCCCTTCTGAGACACCACCCACGTGCTGGGACTATCCACCAGCGAGACCTGACTCTCAGTGCTCACCGTGTTCCGACACCAAGTGCTGGGATAAGGATACTGCCTTCAGTTGGCAGACACTACACGTGGCTGTACACCAGCATAAGACAACACGTCACTTGTTCTCTTCAAGCATGAGAGAGAGTGATTGTGTCCAGATGCCCTATTCCCGTCAGAGTGGTATCTCAGAGAAAGTATGACAGGTGCTTATTGACTCTGGATGTCTGCAGGAGCTTATCCCCCTCATCCTCAATACACTCGCACAACTCTCACAGATTGACTTGCGCCACCTGCAGATACCGTCCATGCCAGAGATCCTCAAGGATTTCTTCCAAGACCCCATTCAACTGAGCAAGAAAACACACCTCGTGTTTGCAGGTTACTTAAGCGGACAGGATCAGTCTTTGGGACTTGTCAATCCCCGATTATTGGGGTTTTAAGCTAACAGAACCAATCCCTCCAACTAACACAACCTTCAAGCTCCTGCCCTCTAATCCACTTAGCTCAAACTTACACCAGCCGGAGTTGATTCAGGTTAAGCTGCCTCCACAGGTTAAGCGTCGCCCAGGTATACTGCCTTAAGGCCAATCCACTGAAACGAAAGATCACTCTCACGGAACCTGATTTTGTGCCCTGCTGCAAAGCTACCAGGCCAGTACTTTACACTGGATGTGTGCCAGTACCATGTAAAGATTGAATTGAGCCAGAAACCCCCACCACCGGTTGCACCTGACCTAACACCAACCAAAAACTATTCTTGACTTAGCGGCGATCTTTTGTAACCCTCAGGGCGTTACACATCAAAGAACGTATCAAGTTTTTCTAGCGCCCAACGTGAGGCATAACTGCACGAGTAATGACTGGCCATTACAACTAGGTCAGCTAAACCTACCAGTCATAAAACGGACGTTGGGGAATCCAGTAAAGACTCCATGGTGCTCAACCAGCAAGCAACACGCTCACTGACGTGAGCGAGCACGAGCTAAACTGCACTTTTGCAGCCGTAACCAAACACAGCCGATGTTCGAAGTCAAATTGTCCCAGCATGGAAATTCACTGAATCGAGCATGTCCATTGTCAACAATTTTTTCACTATACCTGCCCAGGCTGGGCAGATGAACCATGCTACACCAATGGCCTTTGATGTGACAATTGTAGAAACCATCATAGCACATTCTGCAACTGGATTACCTGCTCAGGGCATGGTACTCACACAGTGCGCTGCATACTGTGTGGGGAGACATACCTCCGCGTGTGTATTGGTTGGCCAGATGAGCATATTACCCGACCAGGAATGGTCTATAAGTGTGAAGTTGTCGGCGGGCCACTGAATACAGACCACACAATCCAGGGCCGGCCTCCCACACAAGCACTCCTTAATGTACGGGAGAGTTACAATTACCGGAGTTTGCAGGATGCCCTCACGAGGACCTGCTAGTGTTCACTGCAGAATATGAAAGGGAATTTCGTACTCACGAGGTACCTGAAAATCATTGGGTCTCATGAGCACAATCCAAACTTAAGGGCAAAGCCCTCGAATGGTGGCAAAAGTATGGGGAAATTATTTCTGAGTGGAGTCAACTCAGTAGCCATTAGCCATCTTGCTCAACAATTCACTAGCGAGCAGGTACTGGCGTGTCTCACTACAGAGTTCTACAGCCGTACGCAAACACCGCACGAGGAAGCTGAAATTTTTCTGCTGCAAGTTACAGAAGTACCGCCGTATCTTTCCAGCCGGAGAGAGAAAAGTTGTGTGCGACATATAACCCGCATGTTGTTACCCAAACTGATAAATCTTCTACTCATCATCTCTAAGCCACTGAAAGTGGACAAACTTATAGAGTATGTGTGGGGAGCGGAGCACAACTTTAAGGTGCAAGCTATCCTCAACCGCCCGAAGCCAACCAAATCGACGGATTCAGACAAACCGTCTGAATGACTAACCAAGATGCCTCCACCTGCACCACCTGCTCCCAGCTTACCGAAATGTTGTTACTGCCCTGCATACCACCCTCATAAGGATTGCCCACAGCGGCAGGCATGTGGTGAACATGTGGAAGAAGGTTGCACAATGCGTATGTCACGTACTACCCAGACCACTACAGACAAGAAAAATGTCTCGCACACAGAAAATGCAGCCACCGGCGGGCCAAAAAGGGCGACCCCGCCAGACCAGAAGAACAAACAATACAGCTCGTAGATGAAGAGACTGAGTCATCTGAAGCCTCACACATCGAAGTTCGTGCCAATGGGAAAAACGAGCTGGTACTGCTCAACTCTGCTGCATCCGGAAACTTTGCTTGTTGCGACATCCTCATGGAAGAACGAAGGGCATCACTGCATCCTCAAATCAAAACAGTAAGGATGGCCAAACTGGACTGTACACTCATCATCGATGGTCATATGATACTCATTGTTGTTTAGAACTTATACTAGACCACCCATGGCTTTAGCAGCAACAATGCATCATGGACCATGGGCAACGGAAAGTATACCTGGGCGACAATCACCATGTAACTATCAACTGGGAACACTATCCCAATGCCGCCAAACCACTGCCTCTCCACGAAGAGGAAATCAACCATGAACTCTCAGAAGCTTAGTTCCAACAATCGAAGCCTCGAAGAGCACGTCAGCGCTTTTGGATCTAGGGGAATGCTTCATCAGACAAGAACCATCCAGCACGAAATACTGCTGAATATGCCTGCAACCTTCTACAACAAACCTTTCAAAGTTTCTGCCAGGTGACACCACCTCATTATGGAACAACTAGTAGACATGAAACACCAAGAAATCGTCGAGCTGTCAGACTCTCCGTACAATTCTACATTGTCTCTATGGTCTTGTGTGTGTTGATGCGACACGTAAAGTGGCAAAGGAACTAAGTATCAATCATCAAGTGCATATTAGTTATGTTGCAAAGCACATCATCTGAAATTCTGATGTTATTTCAAAAGTCACGTAGAATTTGGAAATAAACTTTGTGAATTGCAGGGGTTTTCACATGTGAATAAATTGACGAAGGAACACATGCGCAACAGTCATCAGCTAAACATTAACAAAACAAGTCTAGCACATTTTAAACATTTAAATTTAATGTTGCTTGGCAGCTTGCAAGGGGCGAGAGATGCCGGATTTGAGAGAAACCCAAATGAATGGCTAAATATTACTGAACAGTTGGAAATTTCGGCAGGGCACCAGCTCATCTATGTTACGGGTGAGCACCTGTACTCTGGTTCTCAGGGTGGTAGTTGGCCGACAACCACGTGGTGTATCCCTCTCGTAGCTCACGTTTACAAATAAAATACAACAAAAGTCTCCAATGCCTTTACATTACATAAATAAGCACATGGACTTACACTCTGGAGTGGGCCAGGAACTGAAGTGAAATTAACATTAAAATAAAATAAGATGAGGAACAATGCAATTGCGTATATTGACTGAGTGAGGTTAAACATACAATCACAACTATGAAGTCCCTCGAATACTGCGGGCATGGCATACAAGGTTCACCATCTGCGACACTGCAAAAAACACTGGTTAGCACGTGGCAATTAAAGTAGTAAAATCTCCGGGGCTGCGAGTCTATGGAGATGAGAGTGTGAGTGCAGAGGAGAAAAGAAAAGAGTTAAATGTTATGGATAAAATACACTTACTATTGCAGCTACAGGTCAGACAAAAATGATGAAGTTTCCCTGCGAAGCGAGCGCATGCACTCTCCTAGGGCCACTGAACTAGACGGAGGAGGACGGCACTTAGCCGTTACTGAATGGAGATCTCCCGCCAACTTCGTGAGGGAAAACCAAATTTATACATATACACTGAATGCATATATAAAAGCAGAAACAAATACAGCAAAACACACTAGGAATTAAGGCATTAATTCAGACACATTATTCTTTATTTTAAATGTTCTGTGTTTGTGTTGCTATGCATGTCGCGGATATTTAAATCACTGGAAAAAGTCTGAACAGGCTTGCAAAAGAAATGAAAAATCATATTAAATTATATGAGACACTGGATGCTGAAAAAACCCCTTCAGTTACACTTCAATAAATTAAAAGATAAATTTAGTGATTGTGCAAGGATACCACTGTGCTCTGACTGTCACAGACCGCGAATGGTCTGGGGTGACGTCGACCTTGTTGGTGGCAGTCACGGGTGCAGTGTGTGCTTGAAACAAACGTAAAAATTTTGAACATAACCCATGCAAATTTCCAACATCAACGTTGTGACAAGCACATCACATGTGAAGGCATCGGGAACAGGACAATTGTGTGCGCATACTGTAACAAAGTGTACCACCTCGAATGCCTCATACAAAACAAATGAGCAACAACAGACAAAAATGGTAAAATCTTGTGTAATGCTTGTTTGAACATTTTCTTACCTAAGTGACAAGCCTCCGCTGACTACATCATCACAGGTGGCAGCATAGCACCATGGTGTTGCCACCAAAATTCATGCCACCAAAGTAGGTTAGAAACAGTGGCATGCAAGCAGTGCAGATGGATTACGCATTGGCATTGTACGACCGAGGGAGATGTGGCAAACATACTAACAGAAAATTTGTGATGCAAACAATGTGCCCTCGTACTGTGCGTAACACTGCCACCACCACAAGTTAGGCAGCACGTAACACCGCCATCAATAACAACTACTAACAAGCAAACAGTACTGCACTATAACAGCCCATTGGCACATTCCATGGGATTAGCACCACTGCCAACCATAATGCCGAACACTGGCTTTGTGTGGCCATAGCAACTGCAGCAGTGACAGCCACAGTGAGAGCAAGCACTACACGAGCCCAATTCCAGTTGATGCCCACTCTTACTGGGCGCAATAATGAGGA
Organism: Dryococelus australis; assembly: GCA_029891345.1. NCBI lineage: Eukaryota > Metazoa > Arthropoda > Insecta > Phasmatodea > Phasmatidae > Dryococelus > Dryococelus australis. The sequence continues at coordinate 175,255,517 of CM056999.1, read as the reverse complement.
CCCACAGGCATTCTTGGACGACTGCCAGTAATGACTAACCACCAACTGTGCCATGCGCTTGTGGACACGGCAGCATTGCATAGCTTCGTAAGGGTTTGGTTTGTAGATGTGAGGAAGTTGAAACCGGCCACGCAGATATTACAACTAGCCACTAAACAACACATGGGGAAGCAATGGACGAGACCACCATTACCGTCCGCATCCACGACGTGGAGACCACAACCATGGTCCTTGTGTCAGCTGACCTACTGGAGGATGCCATCTTGGGCATATCCTGGCTTACTGAACAACATACAATAGTGGACAGCCAGTGGCCAGGATACACTTTGGACAGAATGAAAGGGGTACGGTTTACAATCTAGAACCCAAACCCACGAACAACACACCGGGAGTCCAACCGGACAAACTAGATCACACAGTTTCCATTGCGTACAGAGACACTGTACAAAAGCTACTGCACGAGAGTCAGGATGTGTTCATAGCGGCCGATCCACTGTGGTGCACGATGGTGGCAGAACATGCTATCCCGTTAGAGCATGAACACCCACTCTTTGCAGGACCTCGCAGCTACCAACCACATCAGTACACAATCATAAAGGAACAAATTCGAGAGATGTTGGCTGAGAGCTTCAGCACAGTTACACTGGCACCCAAAAAGGACAGGACGTGGTGTTTTTGTGTGGATTTCAGGCCACTCAACCTGATCACACAAAGTGTACCGCCTCCATACATAAGCGGTAAAGCTGCACTGCACACATTGGGAAAGGCGATCATTACGTCATTGAACCTATGCAGTAGGTACTGGCAGGTACAAATCAAGCTTGAGGACCACCACAATACTGCGTTTACCACCCCCCTACATTGTAGTAGATCTCAGTTTTGTGCCATGCTTTTCAGCCTCAAATGTGCACCAGCCATGTTTCAAGCCATTATGGTCCGGGTGCTCCATCGCTACATAAGAGTCTTTGCTGTCGCGTACCTGGACAATGTGGTTATATGGTTCCAGACCTGGGAAGACCATATAGTCCATCTTTCGTTAGTGCTGGAATGCCTAGCCGTCAACCAACTCACATGCGCAAACCGAAAGTACTACATAAGCAAGATCTGCGCCGAATTTCTTTGGCACTTGGTCAATGAGCATGGCAGTAAGCCAACATCTGAACAGTTAGGTATCACCAAGAGTTACGAAGTGCCTCGTACGCGCAAGCGATTGCGCAAATTCTTCGGCCTTGTTAACTGGTTGCGGGAGAATATTTGTGACTTTGCCATGATCACAACACAGCTGACTGACATGCTCTCACCAAGCAAGAAGTACCAGTGAACACAGAAACATGACAGGTGTTTCAACCAACTGAAAAGCAATTCAAACAATGCACCACCCTGGCTCGGTATGACCCAAGTAAACACCTTTACTTACAGACCGACGCAAGTGAGAAGGGGTTAGTAACAGTGCTGTTCCAGATAGGGGAGAACCAGGAATGCCTGATAATAAAGTACAGCAGCGCCAAGTTTGGCCCCACAAAAAGCGGGTAAACGAGCGAGAATGTTTGGCCATAGTGTGGAGTGAAAAGGAACAGAGCATACCTGGAGTACCAACGATTCACACTGCGGACGGACAACCGCTATTTGCTCTGGCTCCACATCATGAAGGAGGCCAGGAGCAAATTGGCACGATGGGTACTGCTCTTACAAGCCTACGACTTTGAAGTATAAGATGTACCTGGGGCAGAGAACCAGCTGACAGATGAGCTGTCGCACGCATCTGGCAACACGGTAGCGAGAGAGCACGACGAATGAGACGAGCTCCTACCTTCTACCACAGCCATCGACCGACCACCAGGTGAGGGCCACGGCAGCTGCAATGCCATAGAAGCCCCTGCTGAACAAGAACTGTGGTTGGACGAGCTCCAAGTACTCGTTTGTGAAGTACAGCCACAATGTACGAACACTCAGCAGTACACAGGAGAGCTTGTGCAAGGCAACACATAGTGGTGGTGCCTGGAAGACACACATCGAAACACTACCACGGCAACCAGATGCACCATGGTGCATCTACGCACCAAAAGATGCAAGGAAACAGGTGCTTCAGCAAGCACACAGCAGTCAGTTTGCAGGTCACCTGGGGCAGCACAAACCACCAGGAGTGTGCAGCAGAATTTCCACTGGCCAGGAGTCATGAGATATGTACGACAACACATAAGGGAGTGTGTCACCTGCAACCAGTACAAATGCCGGAGGGCATATGGGGTATTGTAACAATAGACGCGAACACAGAGTGAGCCCTTTGAGATGGTGTTGTTGGTCCTGTTGGGGGCCCCTACCCCCGAACTCCCACTGGAAAACGGTTCATCTTGGTGGTGAGTGATACCTTCTCAAGATGGATGGAAGCATATCCAGTCTCCAGCGCACGTGCGTTCGCTCGTGTGTTGGAAGCTGAGTTTTACCCCTGCTGGGGTTATCCTCGCAACCTGATGGCACACAGTTTATTGGCCGTCAATGACGCAAGTTGTGTACCCGATGGGGTATTGTACACGAAACGGACAGCTGTCTACCGCCCACGGGTCAACCTGACAGAGAGATGCAACCAAGACCTAAACTCCAATTGCGCCTACGGGTCGGTAAGAACCATATCTGGGCAGAATACCTGCCAGTAGCCTTGTTCACCATCAGGAGGAGAGTGAACTTGGCCACTGGGCAATCACCAGCAGCCATCCTCCAAGGATAGGAGTTTCCGCTTCCCGGTGAGTTCACCGGAAGGCACGACACAAACACACACACACACCAGAGGATGGCGCAGCAAGGCATCAGCGCCATGAACAAGAGCTGCAGGCTGCTCACGACAACCAAGAGTGCTATATTGCAAAGTGGGTACCAGCTAAAATATAAGCCCCACGTAGGTTGCTTCCCGGGCAGATGGTGTATGTCCGGGAACACTGTCTATCGAGTGCAGCAAAGAACTACTGCGCGGGGTGTGCACCCAAATGGAGTGGGCCACACACAGTTCTGAAGCCATTCTGGTAAACCACATACCTTATCAAACTCAGCGGCAGTAAGAGGATCGCCATCCACCGTGACGACCTCTGCCTGGCAGTGCCCAGCTTAGTAACACGTGATCAGGAAGGCGAACAAGTGCAACCATAAAAACCAACAATTCTGAAGTTGAGGAGTATGTCCTTTGACGAATCTTCTCTTCTGTGACGCCCGGAATTATCACACCCATATGGGACACAGAAGAGAATGAAGTGCAAAATAAAGACACCTGCATGAAGACACAGCAATGGCAGCACTGTAAACAACTCATCTACAGACCTGACAGGGTCACCCTGCAGTGTCACGAGGTCAAGCGTCATGATGCCAATGGCCGAAGACGTTGCCGAGGGTGAACCACTAGGGGCCTCTGTGGGCGGAATCTCCCCACGGGACAAATCTCTGGCTGGTAGTGCCGCAATGCCTGCCTGAAAGGGCCACATCGGTAGAGAACTTCAAGTCACAGGATGCTTTGCAGTAAAGTGATAGGCGGCGTGTATCAGGTTCCACAAGCCTGACAATGGGCCACTCTTCTCCCTCCTCACCAACACCCACAACATGCCGCGTCCACACAGCAGTAGCAGAAGGAGCAGCAATGGATATGAGATGAAGGAGGAGGGGGACTCAACCCCTTTCCACCGCTCCAAGCCGCCACTCCGCCAGCACCGCCCGGCATGCAACTTGTGGTGGTGACACCCCCACCCCGCACACGTGCGGAAGCTCACCAACACCACCGGGGTCACAACCTTGTGCCAGCCGTAACCAGCAACACATCATGCATGCGCAGACCTTACCAACTGATGTGTGCTTTCGATGAACGACAATGATTACGTGATGTAGCCTTGAAGTTCACGGGAGCCCGGTAATGCGGCAGCCGGACAGCAAGGAAGTACCTGCCATACTAACAGTGGAGCCACTGGTTCTTGTCCATCCTGCTATGTAGCGCTGTGGTCACGTGACCAGCATAGGCGGCACGCGAGTTTTCAATGTAAAGATTGCGCTACGTGTATTTGAATTCCTGGAAAATGAGTGTTTCTCGAACATGCTGTGATTTGTATTTGCTGGAATCAAAAACAAGTCGTTGTACCCCAATGTGGAGGGGGCTTTTTCTCAGTGAAAAATTTTGTACAAATACTTCAGCAGCCAACAGCTTGAGAGAGACTCGGCTGCTGGGGACAAGACCAAAAGGTAAGTAAAAACTGTGTGTCTAGTTTAGGGCCCTTCAGGCCAAAAAAAACATAGAAAATGGACATCTTTATGTCCTTTGCTGGTAGAATTAATATTGAAGGTAATCCAAGTATTGGAATTGATGGATATTCAGAATATTTACAGAATATTAAAGTATCATCAGCCTTGCTCTTTAATGTCACATAAAGTGACTAATGAAACTGAAAGTAGTTGTCATGAATATTATAAGGAAATATAACGTAAAATTACAGTAAAACCCGTCTATTATGACCACTTATCTATTGCGACCTAATCCCGAGGAATTGTGATAAGTTTTGGTCAAAAAAGTAGAAAATTTGAGGCACGTCTAAAAATAGATACAGTAATCCCTTGTCAACCGTGGTATCTTGAACCGCGATATCAGTTATGCGCGGATTTGTTTTTGTAGACCTTTTCTCCAACCACGGTACTAGTTTCTACTATCCCCAGTTTCCAGTCTATGGAAAACTAGCCCTTACTTATGTTAGTGGTCACGCATTTCTCAAGCTGCTGCCATCATATACTTTGACATTTGTTGTCCCAAGCAGCGTGAAACAACAAATTACTTAATACCAGAAGGGGATACTGGTGTATTGTCAGTGGAAGCTCGGAGGAGGAGGGGGGGGGGGGGGGGGGAGTTGCAGGCTGGGTCAGTGAGGATTCTTTGTCCTAGTCACATGCCGCCACCTCTGCCTTACCCTCCCTGTCTTTTTTCGCTTCCATTATCCCTCCTCTTTTGCTGTAAAAACAGCGGCACATTACACAGACTAGTTTCTTAATCAGTGTATGTATGATAACTTCAAATTTAATTCAATGCCCTTTTTTTAAGTTTATGTGCACCCATGCCGACGTAATATGCTAATTTTTTATGGTGGGCAATTGTTTTCTTGTGAAGTCAATTTTATGTGTAAAGTGAATAAAGATAAGTGTGTGCAAATAAAATGTGTTCTTATGTTACAGTGCACCTATATGTCAAATTCAGCTGTTTTAGACGCTGCACTTGTTCGTACAACAGGAAAAAACTCCTCGCTTGAACCTGTAGTTTGAAAAGAGTGGCATGTCAGGGTCAAGAGAGCAGTTCAGTTTGAGCTCAACATGGAACACATATTTTTTTATTTTTGCACCAGGTTTACTAATATACATAAAAATAATTTATCATTTGTATTCCAATTGAAGTTTACTAGGAAGACTGCATCTTTGGAATGTGCACTTATCCAACGCCCACAGTTAAAAAAAATTCCATTTGTCACTTACATTGTGTATAATCTAAGAAGTATCCTAAGATTATTTGCATTATTGCCCTATGGTAACTCAAAATGTATAGTAAATATGCTGCCAAACTTGACATTTTATGGAATTTTTAAGCGTACCAAAAGGCATACCCCCTCTCCACCCTCCAAGAAGTTGTTCCTGACCAATACACAACTAATCAGCATAAATATAGAGGGGGAAAAAACGATGAGACATTGTAAACTACACGACCATTAAATATATAATGCAGGTTAAATTGCCCAGTACTAGTTTTTTGTTTTTCACTTTCATTAATATGCCCACCTGCACTGTGTTTGAGCTGAAATGCAGTGTGTTTGATATGCACATTTGATGCTTGATGTCTTTCTACTTATAATTAAATTGACTTCTACTCACCAGTGCAAACGAACCGGGAGCACCTTCAAAGGCGATTGAGTTGCCACAACCAACAACGAAACGTCAGAAATAGTTTTATCTACCCAAGGCAAAGGGCAGGTGCTCCACGTCAGATATAATTATTCACCGGCTAACCCACTGAAGCCATACAGCAGGATCAACGGAGTACAGCAGCACACCACTAGATGCCACTACCAGTATCCTCGCAGAGGCATGAGTCTGGATCCAGCACCCACCACTGATGTCATTCTCCAAGGATCTATGTCACGCATTTTGCAGCTGCTACCCCTCCCCAGGACAACCCCCTATGCCAGGCTATCAAGGGGTATGCCAACGAGGAGTATAAATAGAGGACCGCACCAAGGCTCTTAACTAGTCTTCAAGCAATTGACGTCTGTCCTGTTCCTTCACCGCACCTCTGGTGCTGTGGAAACCATCAGCTCCTACGTTGGTCTTCATCGTGCACTAGTGGTGCCGAAGACATATCCGCTCATCAAGACTTCAACGCAACTTCGGGGGCCGAAGATCGTTCTCTTCACCAGTCTTGCATCGCAGTGTTCACCGAGACACTTACTGGTCCCTTCTGGATAACAGCCGTAGATTAAATTAAAGTCAAAGTTGTTTCGATAGCCACTTTACTGCCTACCTTGTTAGTCTAGAAGAAGGTTGTCTTCACCTGTGTTCACTTAGGGTATTCTACTTCCATAAACTCACGTGGATAGGAGGTAGTACTTCCCCAACACTGTTTATTTCCATTTAAAGAAATAAACACGGTTTTACCAACTTATGAATATCGCTTCCGTATTCATAGCACCTCTCCTCGTAAACATCAGGCGTGTACGAGGGACAGCAGGTGACCGGAATTTGATTCTCTCTGTTTAGATACTTAACACTCAACAACAGCACAATCTTGGAAGGCCGCCCATTCTCTGCATCTAGTGTAGTGAATGGTAGAGCTACGACACTAAGTACATGCTCCTCTTAGGGTCGTAATGTCAACTTTGAGGTTGCTCTTCTCATTGTGCACTGGTGGTGCAGAGAGGAGTATTTCTCCGGGTCTGGGACTACCAACCCTATCAGGATATCACCTCTGTATTGGGACAGTCACCAGTGGTACGCAGCTCAACTAACCTCACACCCCTGGTGCTGGAGTTGGAGGGTGAGATACGGCATTGGCTGGCTGCCACATTACGCACACTCATTACACGCCTCCATATCAACTGCTCCACTTGTACGGAGTCCAATTGTAGAATTCTGTCTCCCCTCATGTCCTTTAACAGTAGTGGTGGTGTTCATAACTAGGCGAAACGAGTAAAGACTGCCTCTAAATATCCACTGGAGCTTTACTGCCTTTCAGCCGGGTTCGTATATCTCAGTCCACGAGAAAAGGCAGCTGAACTTCGCAAGCTCTCTATACCAGTTCCGTCAGCCTACGAACCTGCTACGTTTGAACCACCGACCAGAATTGCTGAGGCTTACCACCCAATTGTGCAGGCCTACCTCAGTAGCCAGAACATCAACCTAGATCTCATCACTCTTCAACACCGGGGACACCACGAGAACTTAGAAACTCATCAGCCACCAAAACCCTCACAACCAGGCCGACCAACACATCCATCTCAGGGGCAGCCCCTAGTGTGCTGCCAGTCGAGTCTCAGTTGGCACAGCTGCAACTGCTGATTGTACATCACCCAGGTTTGCTCTAGCGAGTGGTTTCCCGCAGAGGCAGAAAGTAGTGCTCAACTTTGTTCCTTGCCGGAAACCACTCCTCCAATATTGTACACTGGCCGAGCTCTTGTTTCGTGCAGAGACTAAGAACCACTGCCGTTAGGGTGTGCCTAGCACGCAACCAAATCACTTTGGCCGCGTGACGTGACTACTGCTGAAACCCGTCATGTGTCACATGGTATTGCCTATTTATTAAAATAACAGACATTTCAATTGAGGGTGGCTGGGTAATTTTAAAACATTATACACTTCAGAAAACAACATTGTGAAAATCTCCAATATAGCTAAAATTGTTTCCAGTTATACTATGAATTTTCCATTAACAACTTCTCTATGGTTATTGAACTTTAGATTATGTACTATCTTTGGTAAGCTATACACTATGCTTGTAAATATTTTTTTACATATTTATTCCAGTTGTTTGCTTCCTCAAATAATTATTCATCTTATTTATAACATTTTTCTTAAACAAATCACTTATATTCAGGGTTCGATTTTAAGGCCTGTCCACCTACCCGGGACAGGTAAAATCATGTCTGGACAGGCAGAAAGGAGGGAGTGATGGAGGGATGCATGGAGGGAAAGAGGGATGGAGAGAGAGAGGGAGGGATGGAGGGAGAGAGGGATGGAGGGGGGATGGATGGATGCCACTTTCAAGGCACTGTCTCCTGCTGTGACAGGCACTCTAAAGAAATATTCATCGTGGCCTTGGAAAGGAGGGGTCACCGAATTACCAGCTTTGTGGGGGTCACACACTATAAATAAAAGGGAGTGCTAATTAAAAAATTATACATATTGATAATTTTTAATTTTATGAATGTGAACAAAGTTGAATTATTCTGTGAAATGTGATACACAACCTTGTATATTTAATATTTTTTATTTGATAAGTTTAAAACATAAATTACTTAAGTTTCCAAGACCTAAATTAAAAAATATATTATTAAAGTATATTTTGAGTGCTGCTTTTATTGTCTGATTTTAAAGAATTAATGTGAAATTAATTTTCCTAATGTTTTGTATGTTTACTTAAAGCATCAAATATGGACTAACACAGATTTTCATCAGCCTCCCAAAATACTTTTAACATTAGTAGAAGTCTTTCAGTCCATTACTGATATGTCCATTGTATCAGCAAGGAAGTATTGGTTTGTACCGGTATCTGTAAAAATCTGTATCGGCTCAGCACTACAGTTTCCGGCATCATGAAGGTAAGTAACTGAAAGGGGTTGTATGTTGCAGACTTCTAAGAAGACAACTGCTATAAATACCATCACCAAAAATTTGGAATCTTGCCTTGGAGACAAGCAAAGTGAAATTTGTGTGGTTTTAAAATGTGGCCTTCAAAAAATGAGTTTGGTGATAGTTCTATCATTAGGTTTTTCCCCCTTGTCTTGTAAACAATGGGGTGAAGTGCGAGATGATTTAGCTAGAATGGATAGGTGTAAAAACAACAGTGTATCAGCAGTATAGTCCTGTGTGTAAAGCCAACTGGAGTGAGATCAACCTAAAATATCACAGTGACTATCATGTATTGTCGCTCATAGATCCCTGCCTGCTCACACTGCAGATGGTGGAAGATTTTTGCTAATGTAGTCTATCAAGACAGAATGACGAATGTCTACATGATACACTTGTCTTTACTTATTCATGTTCAGTTGTAGTCATGTTGTGAAAGTGAGTTTGATCCTAGGCCAGTAATCAATCTCTGGTGTTATAATGCTCAGAGAAAGCGTCGACCCTTTCAGCCACCATACAGAAGCTGTGAGGAGGGAAAGAATAAGTATAGGGAGTCATGAAAAAGTGATTACTAAATGTTTGTGACTGAAATAAAGAACATTGTAAAATAATTTGTATAAAAATTCTAATATATAATACTTTTTTTTGAACGAGACTAAAATTTCTGTTTTGGGTACGGCGGGCAGGCAGGTTGGATGATGGACAGGCAAAGTTTTGATGCCACCTGTCCATTGTACAGGTTAGCTAGATCCTTAAAATCTAACCCTACTTATATTACGTTATAACTCTGCTAATTTTTTCTGAATGAAAATCATTATCTTAAAAAAAAAATTATATACAATTATTTTCTACACTAATTTGTGTATGTTCTGTCATCCTTCACTAATTTCTTTCTCTTTCTTTTGAATTTTACCCTTCTCCTAGCGTGTATTTTTACCCTTCTCCTAGCGTGTATTTTTATCCTTCTCCTAGCGTGTATTTTTACCCTTCTCCTAGCATGTATTTTTACCCTTCTCCTAGCGTGTATTTTTACCCTTCTCCTAGCGTGTATTTTTACCCTTCTCCTAGCGTGTATTTTTACCCTTCTCCTAGTGTGTATTTTTACCCTTCTCCTAGCGTGTATTTTTACCTTCTCCTAGCATGTATTTTTACCCTTCTCCTAGCGTGTATTTTTACCCTTCTCCTAGCGTGTATTTTTACCCTTCTCCTAGCGTGTATTTTTACCCTTCTCCTAGCATGTATTTTTACCCTTCTCCTAGCGTGTATTTTTACCCTTCTCCTAGCGTGTATTTTTACCCTTCTCCTAGCGTGTATTTTTACCCTTCTCCTAGCGTGATTTTTACCCTTCTCCTAGCGTGTATTTTTACCCTTCTCGTAGCATGTATTTTTACCCTTCTCATAGCATGTATTTTTCTCCTTCATTTTTTCTTACAACTTTCTCATATAGAAATAATTCATCTTTTTTCTCTTTCTACTGCCTTAACCTCACCCCTCTTTTTCTTTTCCTCAGCTTTTTTTTGCCTTAGTATTCCTCCTCACCAAAATTTACCCACCTCTGTTTTTTCAATTTTACTTGAATTTTTAATGTGTGTGTATCATTTATCTCACCAATGGTTTTTCTTTCTTTTATTTTTTTTCCCTTTCCCTTCTTGCTTTGTTGTGTACCTCTGTTATGTTTGTCCTATACGGTTTGGAAGTTTGTCCCTGTTGTTTATTTGACCGCCAACCCATTCCCCCCCCAATCCATCCCATCTTGATATTGAAGTCAACATTACTTTACCCATTTCTTAATTTTAATGTTTCCTGATTATCTTCAAGAATTTTTTCCCCTTGACCTTTCACCAGCCATATTCTCATTTACATACTATGTACTCGTATTATTATAACTAGCAGCCCGCCATCACTTCACTCAGGTTTTATGGAGTTTAGTGAAATTACATAACATATATATATATATATATATATATATTATATATATATATATATATATATAATATATATATATATATATATATATAATATATATATATATATATATTATATATATATATTTTATATATATATATAATAGACACACACACACATGCTCGCGCACACAACGCACACACACACACACACACACACACACACACACACACACACATATTGGTGCCGGCTAGCAGACAGTGGCGCTAGAGCCAATGACTCCGCTCACCATCTACATGTAATGTGTCCTGCACGTGTGCAAAGAGGCCAATGATTTTGAATTTTCATATTTTCATATAAATGTTATTTTTCAGTGTATGTTAGTATTTAAAAATAGTTTGGTTATAAGATTCAAAGTGCCTGCGGCACCAAGATTAAGAACACTTAATATTCCGGCATGAATGCCGCCATAAAGTGAAACTATAATAATAAGAGAATTCACAAGAAAATTAGAGAAATTTAAAACAACATTTAATTTAATTTGTGCCATTCTATATTCAATAATTAAATATTTTACTCTGCGTGCATAGCACTTCCGCTTATGTGAACCATGTAGGCGGCCATGGTAGGTCCGTGCGACGCTTGTCTCTGGACAGTCTGTCGAGGAGAGCTGGCGATGTAAGATACTGTCACGTACGCACTACAACTTTTGTTCACTGACTTACGTTTCCATAGTCCATTTAGTTTACTGGTTAACCCTTGCTTGCGTACGTTTTTGCCAGACATTTTACCCAGCATTACGGTTCCGCTTTATTAATTTCTTGCGTTCTTGCTGCATTTTTAACTTCATTGAGGAGAAAGAGTAGAAAGATGTCGGATAGGTCACGCGACCCGCGCATCTCAATCAGCCGCCATCCCCCTATGTTTATGGCGTTTCATTGTAACTTCTGTGCTAATGCTACACGCAATTTTAAGGGCTTTATTTTTATGTATGTATATGAGGGTATTTTTCGTGTTTGAATAATTTATGGTGACACCACATATAACCACGTGGCCGACCGACACAAGTTTTTGTATACGCCATCGGTGCGTTTGAGAGCTTATTTATGTAACATGTATGTGCAATAATTTATTTTAGGGTTCTGTGTAATTTTTATTCAGGGTTCAATGTACTTTTCACGTAAATTGATGCTTTTTTACTCGACCATGCGGTCATGTTAATGTTTGATTCTACCGCCATCAGGCATGTTACAAGCATGTAACCACTTCAATCGTAAAGAAAATAATTTTCTCATCAAGAATAATATTTTGTCTGAATTTAGTTTGCAGTTTCCACGCAGAAATATTGCAATTCCACCTGCACCACGTGATCTGCTACGAATTTCATCCAACGGCACCCGTGCCATCTAAGCTTGTTTTCACACATGTGTGTGTTTATTGTGAATGTTCATCTTGTGTCCCATCTTGTTTCATGTATCATTCAAGGGTTTATGTAATTTTGTAATTAGTGTATGGTGCAATTATTCCCGTCCTAGCCAGCTGTGTATAGGCCATTACCACACTACCCACGTGCTGGAGGCCAAGCCCCGACGAGTTCGCGTTAGCTATGCCGAGTAATCATACGTGTTAATATGTATTAAGGGTTTCATTTGTAATTCACAGTGTCCTGTCTTCATAGAAAATCTGTCATGTACCCTAGCGGCTGTCGGCCCTCTTCCCTTGTGAAGGCTGAGCTTTCACGCACCTCAGTGAGATCATCCATCTATGCATGTGCTAGAGTAATTGCTGACTGGGGAGCACCCAAGCGGAATTGGCGAGTCATGACCGTGATAATCATAATTTCAATGGCACATTGATGTGTATGCATAATAACAATAAAAACAAGTCTACAGTGAACTTAACTCTTTTATTCAGTAGTGACAGTGTCCTAGCTACGTGTATTTTATTAAGTGTTTATTTCCAGTGATGTTTAGTAAAAAGTTTAGTATTGCCTACGTGTTTGTAAGTACGCATGAGTGAGACGGACAGACAGAACCCACAGCATCCCTGAGAACTCTGAGTCTCAATAGTGCGGTGATTGGGAAGCACCACTGGCGCCCATACTACCAGTAAGTATTTGTGTCATCAATTGTCTCGTGTCTCACCCAACGGCGTTAATATATATGCGACTACCCGTGACTACCTGCGACTACCTGTGTCTACCTGTGAATATCGGTGACTATCTGGGAGTACCTGCGACTACCCACGACTACTTGCAACTACCACTCATCTGTATCCAGAAAGAACCATGATTCATCATAGAATACCACTCGTTACCAATCTGCAAGCTGCCATGCTACCTGCTCCCAGCAGAAGATCAGACATGCTGTGCGATGCTCAGGTTGTAATGATAAACGTTGTAAGGGATGCCAAGACAACAGTTCCTGCTCTGCTAGCCGCTTGGATATGGTACTGTTGGACACAGCCGTATCTTCAGTTGCCAAGACATGTCCATGGATGATGAGCAGCTTGTGGTCTTCCAATGTCGACCCGAGCCTTCTCGACATGTGTTTGTACCTTCCTGATCCCACTGCATCCAAAGCTGACTTACAGTGTAGCCAGAATGGTCAAAGTGGCGAGAAGTGCTCTGAAACGTTAAAAACTGCCTCATGTAGGCTGGCGATGCAGTCTTTCTCAAATTCATCCAGCCAGGCAAAGGCTTGTCGAATGCAGTGTTGGGACATGATACGTGCTGTTTACTGATCTTGGTTCTGTAGTTCACACTGCTATTAAGGCCTTCTTTGGTATCTTACAGCTATGAATTATGGATTGATGTGTATAGTAGCATATCTGCGTTAGACACAAATGGGACACATGTCGGTCTATTAACGATACTGTGTTTGAACCTTCTTTGTGCTTGCACAATTCGTTCTTGTGATCAATTTTTGTTTTACAAATGAGTGTAGTTTTTCGCATGCCGTATAGAGTAGAAAAGGAGCATTCGGCTGAACAGTTAGTCGAAGAAGCACAAAGTATTATTCTGAGTAGTATGCTTACATTTATATACACTTTAAAAAAATTTTCTTGCATATTTTTCATCGTAATGTGCTGTCTTCTGTATATGTTAGAAGTTGTTTGTAGTGTATTCATCGTGCAATGCAAAGGTGTGAGTTCAGAGCAGTGAAGCATGGTGAGGATGTGGCTTGTGGGTTATGCTCAGCAAGTGTGCTCGCTGGAGAACCAGATCCACCACGTGGAGATGAACATGATGGAGGCAGAGCACATCAGGAAGAAGTACCGTGCCATCAGGACCAGTCTGTTGGAGGACAGCGTGGTCTTCGAAAGCTCTCTCCGCGAGCTCGAACAGAGTCTTATCAAACAAGACCAAGAGATCCAGAACTTGAAGGTACAGCCCGAGTAGTAGCATTGTGTACACTTGTACACCTCTTGTCAAACAACATGATGGTTGTGTGTGTGAATATGTAGTGTTGTTATATTCTAGCAAGTAGTCAATTCTCACATGCCTAAATTACCCAGCCAGTCTTTACAGAAGATCTGCAAGTCCAGTTTTATTCATATTACAACTGTTTGAATGAACTATTCCTTTATTTTAGGAAATTCTGTAAAGTAGCAAAGTGAAGTTAAGATTTGAAACTGATGTTTATTTTCTGCGTATTTCTCTGAAGCAGTAAATCATGTAACATAGAGTGTAAAATTTTGTATACAGATAATATTACTATAAGTTATTATAAAATCATTATAGTATTTTTATACTGGTTAATACTGTATTATGTTAACGTGGCTTGGCTGCTGGCGAGGGGCGGAGTACGCTGGGTTTGAGAGAAACCCAAATGCATGGCTAGATATCATTGAATACTTATAAGTTCCGGTAGGGCGCCAGCTCATCTACATCACGTGTGAGCACGTGTATTTTGGTTCTCAGGGCAGTAGTTGGTCGACAGCCACATGGTGTATCCTTCTTGTAGCTCACAATTATGAAAAAAATACAACAAAAGTCTCCAATGCCTTTACATCAAATAAATGAGCACATAGACTTACACTCTGGAGTGGGCCAGGACCCAAAGTGAAATTAACATTAAAATAAATAAGATGAACAATGCATTTACATATATTGACTGCGTGAGGTTACACCTACAATCATAAATAAGTCCCTCGAATACTGAGGGCATGCGTACAAGGCCCGCCATCGGCCGACACTGCAAAAAGCACTAGTTAGTGCGTGAACATTAAAGTGGTAAAATCTCCAGGGTCCCAAATGCACGGGGAAGAAAAGAAAAGAATAAAATGTTCCGGTTAAAAATACACACGATTGTAGTTACTGGTCAGGCAAAAACGATGATGTTCCCCTGTGACGCGAAGGCGTGCACTCTCCTAGGCCCGCCGAACTAGACTGAGGAGGACGGCACTTAGATGCCGTTACTAAATGGAGATCTTCCGCCAACTCCATGAGGGAAAACAAAATTTATACATATACACTAAGCAGAAATAGACACAGCACAAACACTTTGAGGAACTAATGCATTAATTTTGACATATTATTTATTTCAAACGTTCAGTGTCTCTGTTGCTACGTGTGTTGGGGAAATTGCAATCACTGGTAAAAGCCTGAACGGGTGTGCAAAAGAAATTAAAAATCATATTAAAATTATATAGGACACTGAGCATTGACAAAACCCTTCAATTACACTTCAATAAATTAAAACATTAATTTAGTGAAAATTGTAGGAAATTATGTTTGGGTGGTTGGCATGGTGGCTGCCAGAACTACCAAGATAATTTGCTATTTACGTTACACAAAACTGAAAATAAAAATATTCCCTTTTCACATTAAAAGAAATACAGCAAATAGACTCAAAAAATATGTAGTGATTTTAGAGCATCACCAATTGCAGGTCTCTTTCACTACGCAGGCCACGTGGCCGGGCACTCTTTGATTAACTACACTTCACACAGAGAAAGTAAACAGCAGATAATAATTGCCCATGTTTACTTTAGACTCTGCTTTTGGGGGATCACAACACTCGACTATAATAACCACATAGGCACTGGTTTACTCTTGGCAAAGTAGGTCATTCGGGTCACGGGACGGATCATTTGATGCGTTCACGCATGGCCGTGCGTGGCTGATGCACAGCGAGCAGCATTGATCTGCCTCCCGAGCATTGTCGAGGGCAACATCATTCATAAGCACAAAACAAGATCCGGAAGAATTAAGAGAGTAATTCGGAAGTCCGAAATTCGTTACTGAAAGTTACAGTTCTTGTTGCTGTGCGTGTCGGAAAAATAAGAATTATGTGAAAAAGCCGATATGGGCCGGCAAAGCAAAAGAAATTCATTAGAAAATTAAACAACACTGGCATTCAAAAAGGACAATTATAAATTAAGACAGTAATTTAATATTACGTAAGAGAATTTAAGTTTTGGCACGTGGCATGGCAGATATCGGAATTGTCAATATCATTTACTTTACACGTTAACAAAATCTGAGAAAAAGAAATATGCCCTTTTAAAACAAAACAAATATGACACAAACACTCAAAAATTATATTATTAATGATTAGTGTCTCAAGTCTGTGATTAGTAAACATATGTAACCCACGTGGCTTTGCACTCTTTGGCTATTTACGCCTCACTTAAGGGGAGCAAGCAGGAGATAACACTTTTCCGTATATAAAATAGTCTCTGCTTTCAGGGGCACAGATCAAAACACCACAGTAAACATATTACCGTGCGTTTACTCTTCGTCACACGGGTCAATCGGGTGGCGACCCAGTTCACTGATCCATTCTTGCATGAATGAGTAGAGTGAGCTATGCACAGAATGCACGGCCGTGCATGAACAGAATAACAGTGGACTGCATCCCGAGCGGGACAGTGAGGATGTCAATGTAATCAACAGATTTTTATCATTTGTGTTCTTTTGTTCTTCCGTCCATCTTTACAGGCTAATTTAGCTTCATAAAACTAAGATTTTCTCCATTCATATTGTTGTTCAGCTATTGTGTTACTGGTTGTGGTTTACAGTCCACATATTCACGCAGTTTCAGCTGCCTAGCAGTCTGCTCCAGGGTTATCTGTAGTGCTGAGTGACAACTTACCAGACATCTCATGTCAGATGCTGTGTATTTGTCGAACAAGTGAATGTTTTTATGAGACATTTCACACAAGACTTTCACATTTAAATACTTATGGAACTAGAGAGACAAAAGTGCTAGGGATTTTGCTTGTTTTCTGGTTGTATGAATTTCCAGAAAATAAACAAAGAAGCGCTGGACTTGCGGGACGTAACTAGAAGTACTCTTTCAAAACAAGAAATGAATGCATTGAATGCAGGAAAAGCTAGAGAAAGACAGCTTCAAGATTTCAGGCAAGTAGTAGCGTTATTCCATTCAACTGCTATTTATATGTAACAAAAGTTTTACTTTGTGCAAGATATGTTTTATAATGTTTGAGCTGATCCTGTTGTTATTGAATTGGGAATGTCAATAATTTTAGTTAGGTTTTACCTTTTTATAAGGTGACTGATGATTTATAATGAATGGGGTGATTAGAATTTTCCTGTCATGGGGGTTATATAGTGAGATAGATTTGGTAAGTTGAATTGAGGAACCTTTTGTGTTTCTGTCATACCTTGTTTCTGCCTCCACACATAATTACCATAGAGCCAGCTGCAATATCCGAGGGACAGGTATTTTTTTCTAGCCAGTCCAACCGATGGAAGAGCTGAGATGAGATGGGGATGGAGAAGTGGTGGAATGATGTGTGACAATGGGAGTGTCTTGAGAAAATTCATGTACCACATCAGTGTCCAGTACTCTTTGCGTGTAAGAAACCGTGCCAAAATCTCTTACCTGCTGGGCCTTAGCCTAGTGTCACTCATCTAATATCAGGAAATGGTTTGTAATATTTTGAAATTACCCCACTAGTGTTGGGCAAAGCTATTTAACGTGGTTCTGACACAAGTGAGGTGTGAGATATGCTGGATTCTAGGCAAACCCTCTCTCATGGCTGAAAAATTTATGAAATAAGTTCTTAATTTTGTCAGAATTGAATATTTTTCCGGTAGGGCGCCAGCTCATTTACACACGGGTGAGAACGTAGACTCTGGTTCTCAGGGTGGTAGCAGGTCGACAGCCATGTGGCAATCCCCTCACAACATACATGTCCAATTAAAATAAGTTCCAGAGTTATACGCAGTCTATACACTCTGATCAACATAAGAAGGTGCCCGGAGTAGGCCAGGTCCCGCAGGTACTTACATACGAAGCAATGAAACAAAGACTTGGGTCACTAATTAGCTATATTGGCAAAAGCGGCAGTACACTGTTACACAACATAATGACCCTTAACTGAAGCAGACATGGCAATTGGGCCTGCCATAGACCTGAGCCTAAACTAAAGTGGTAAATTCTCCGGGGCTACGAGTCTGACTGAGATGAAATTTCGATCGTGGGAGGAGCTGACAAATAACAAAAGTTCCGTTACACTAAAACTTAACACTATTGCAGATTACTGGTGAAGAAACAAAAGGTAAAGGCTCCCGCGACTCAATGTGCATGTGCTCCCTACGCCCACTAAGTCAAGACTGAGGAGTGGGGGCGAGATGGCCAGGCACCACACCGGCGATCTCCCGCCAACTCCGAGAGAGAAATTTAATTAAGTACAATATTGCAACAAGTACCCAGAGAATTGCAACAAGACATAAATGAACACTGAAATAATTAACAAATATATTTCGACACGTTAAATAATGTAGTAAGAGTTTCTTAGTCTGTTTGCATGTTAATTCTCGGTTCTCATTAATTATGTAAATTAAGCCGGAATGGGCCTTCAAGGTACATGAATATACATCACGCACTGAAGTTACGTTAAGACGTGAGACTGAAATCAATGTAAGAGAATTTAGTTTTATCCAATTACCATGGTGGAAGCCGTAACTGCGTGGATGTTTACATGTTACATTTACTACAGAAATTAATATTTGCCCCAATAGCAAAACAAGACACAAGTATAACACTGTAAAATTATAGAAAAAATTATGAGTGTGTAGGTTTTGTGTGTGGAAGTAGTTCCATGACTACGTGGGTTTTCACTCGCATATAACATTTCCCCTCTGTAATGACTGACTCTGCTTTATGGGGCAATTGTAACTTGGGGCCAGGCGGGTCATGACCCAGTTGTGCATGAACGGCAGAGATGACCTGTGCACAAGGCACGTGGATGTGTGTGCCCGGAGCAGGACCCAAGCAGCGTTAGTCTGCCTCCTGAGCAGAACAGTGGAGGCGACATCATTCCAGTCATACTTTGTGCAGGTTTTGTAATAAGTTTAACGCAGTCAGGTGAGACACGAGGCGAACAATGACACAAATACATACTGGTAATATGGGCGCCAGCGGTGCTTCCCAATCACCACACTATTGAGACTCAGGGTTCTCAGGGATGCTGTGTGTCCGTCTCACTCGTGCGTACTTACAAACACGTAGGCAATACTAAACTTTTTACTAAACATCACTTTGAAATAAACACTTAATAAAATATATGTGGCTAGGACACTGTCACTACTGAATAAAAGATACAAGTTCACTGTATACTTGTTTTTATTGATATTATGCATACACATCAACGTGCCATTGAAATTATAATTATCTGATTCATGATTAGCCAATTCCGCTTGGGTGCTCCCCAGCCAGTAATTACTCTAGCACATGCATAGATGGCTGATCTCACTGAGGTGCGTGAAAGCACAGCCTTCACAAGGGAAGAGGGCCGACAGCCGCTAGGGTGGACTGATGGTTTTTCCCTGAAGACAGGACACTGTGAATTACAAATGAAAACACTTGGTGAAAACATTTTAACACGTGTGATTACGCTGTCTCACTAACGCAAACTCGTCTGGGCTCGCCTTCCAGCATGTGGGTAGTGTGGTGATGGCCTATATACAGAGCTGGCTAGGACAGGAATAATAGCACCGTACACTAATTACAAAATTACATAAACCCTTAAAAGATGATGGGCCACGAGATGAGTAGTCACAATAAACACACACATGTCTGAAAACAAGTTTATATGGCATGGATGCTGCTGGATGAAGCTTGTACCGGACCACGTGGTGCAGGTGGAATTGCAATATTTCTTTGTGAAAACGGCAAACTAAATTCCATAAAAATATTATTCTGGTAGAGAAAATTATTCTCGTTACGATTGAAGTGATTACAGGCTTGTAGCATGCCTGATGGCAAAAAAAGCAAACATTAAAGTGACAGCGTGGTCAAACACAAAAGCATAAATTTACGTGAAAATTACATGGAATCCTGACAAAATTTAACATAGAACCCTGAATAAAAATATTGCACACATGATATTACATAAATAAGCTCTCAAAACGTATTGATGGCGTAGACATATACTTGGTGTCGGTTAGCCTTGTGGTTGTACGTGATGTTTCTGTAAAATATTTAAACATGAAAAATACCCTCAAATACATATATGAAAACAAAACCCTTGAAATTGCATGTAGCAATAATACAGAAATTACAATGAAACACCTTTAGCATAGGCGGATGGTGCCTGATTCAAGTTTCGCGGGTCGCGTGACCTATCCTTTTCCTCGATTAAGTTGAAAATGCCACAAGGGTGAAATAAATTAGTTAAGCGGAAGCATAATGCTGGGGAAATGTCTGGCAAAACGTATGCAAAGCAAAGGTTAACCGGTATACTAAAAGTGCTATTGAAATCTACATCAGTAAACAAAAAGTTGTAGTGCGTACGTGACAGTGTCTTACCTCGCCAGCTCTCCTCGACAGACTGTCCAGAGGCAAGCGTCGCAGGGACCTACCATGGCTGGCTACGGGGTTCACATAAGTGGAAGTGCTATGCATGCCGAGTGAAATATTTTATTATTGAAATAAAAGTGACACAAATGAAATTAAATATTGTTTTACATTTTATAATTTTCTTTGAATTTTCATATGAATTTAGTGTCTCTTTATGACTGCGTTCACGCCGGAATATTAGTGTTGTTAATCTTGGTGCACTTTGAATTTCACAACCAAACATTTTCAAAATAATAACAAACACTTTAAAACATTTTAAGACATTTCAAACCCCGAAAAATGAAAATACAAGACACATTTTACACTGCAAAATAATATTTATGTGAAAGTTCAAAATATTGGCCTCTTTGGGCACATGCAGGACATGTGCGTGGTGAACGCCTTCATGGGCTCTAGTGCCGCTGGCTGTTAGCTGGCGTCAAGTTTTGTGTATTTTTGTAGGCATGTTCATGTTTTTTTTTAATTTCTGACAGCTTAATGGTTACTCTACAACCATCTGAGTTCAACATGAAAACTTTGGTTACATATGACATGTTATTATGCATCATCAAGAATATGTGTTGACTGAAGTACTGTACATATGTTTGTGGAGCAGGCTGCGAGTGGAGGAGCGTAAACAAGAGTTGGAGAGGTTGGAGCGGCGAATTTTCCCGGCTGGCCGGCCCATCATGCACCATGACTCGGGCAGCTCGCATAGCGGCTCTCGGCCCGGCACTGAGCAGGCTGACAGGCTTACAGATGAGTTGGAGAATGCATTCATTATGCTGAAAGAAGCAACGGGTGAGGAACTGTTACACACTGTGTGTTTGTTTGGGATTGCTCTGGGATCGTGGCTGTGGTGCAGTTAGCAAATTACAAACCTGGGAAAATGGGTATGATAAGATTAGCTATGATGTCTGTAGAGACACCTGTTTTTCATGAAAATACTGTCATCATTTAGACAATTTTGATGAGATCATTTCAGTACATTTTTACTACTTTTGTATCATTTAACAACAATTTCAGTGATTTTTAAAATTTAATACAATATTTTAAATGATAACATACAAATGTTATTTTAATGGCTAAAGTTTGTTGATTCAAAGAAAACAAATACTACTATCAGTTCATGTATGTATTCAACATGTGTGTATACAAATACTACTATCAGTTCATGTATGTATTCAACATGTGTGTATACAAATACTACTATCAGTTCATGTATGTATTCAACATGTGTGTATACAAAAGAAATGATAGATATGAATGTATAAAGGGGGAGAGAGAAAGAAAGAAAGAAAGAAAAGAAAAATGAAAGCAACCAACCATAAAATAATTATTCTGCAACATTTTTGTAGAATGCCACATTTTGCATCAGTCCAACAATATGGCTGCAAAAAAATAAGTCCCTGCTACGGGCCCATGCTAAGTGCATGGTACAAGGTGAATGCTGATCCCCAGCTCACAAGCGTAGTTCCATTTAAGTGCTATAGATGGCGGGGCAACCACTTTATTTGTGTTCACTCATTTGTTTTCTATACCTAGGGCCTACAAATTTTCAGAAATTGTGAAATACCGTAATGCAAAATAATGTGAAATATGTATAAATTACTTTTGTTTGCGGAATTGTATAATAATTCGTATATTAATGAAAATGCTTCCAAAACCACAATGCTAAGCAACGTTTACCATGAAACTTCTTACAAACAATTAGTTCTGCATTTTTTAATGTATGATAAAGCATTATTTGTAATTTATTTCACATATGTGCCGATAACAGTTAAAATTATTTGCTGTAATAATTTTGTTGACTCCACAGTCCACAGATGTAAACAGTTGTACTATAGAACACAAACAATTTATAAGTAGATTGGTAGCATGGTCAATAGATTATTGTTATAGTACTATTTGATATATCAACCTGAATCACTAAGCGCTCGTTTATGTGTAGAATCGCAGATAATTTTTATTATGTTTTACGGGCAATTCTAACCAAAAATGTTGGCGATACTACGAAAGTAAATATAACACAGATGAATATTTTTTTAGATTAAGTTGGAAAAAAAGATAATTAATCAAATAAGCCGGAGTGGGCCGGCAAGGCACGTGAAGGTGATACACTGAATTAACATGGCATTTACAGACTTTATTAGCACTTTAAAACATAGAGATTAAATTATGAAAATTATTTAATATACATGAAAGAATTTTACGTTGTGGGATTGGCATGGCGGAAGCCAGAACTGTCAGTATATTTTACGTGTTAATTTACTACAATTCAAATTAATAAAACTGCCCTTTTAAAACACACAAAATATGATATCAGCACTGTAAAATTATGTAAATATTTATAAGTGTCTTTAGCTCATGTTCTGTATCAAAACTTGGCTTCAGACTTGGAGGCATTTTACGCATCACTTAAGGGAGCAAAAGGGAGATAACACTTTCCCTTGTGATTCTTAGACTCTGCTTTATGAGGCACAGATCGGAATTGCACTGCACACGCGTAACACTTGAGTTTACTCTTGTAAACAAGAGGTCAGGCGGGTCGTTTCCCAGTTTAGTGACCCGTTCCTGCATGAAGGAAGGTGGTGGAGGCGCACGGACTTGCGTGCCTGGTGAGCAGCAGTGGTCTGTCTCCCGAGCAGGACGGTGAGGGCGAAGTCAACTTGTTTTTCTGTTAAATTGAAATTTTATTCGTATTTTATCTATAAATTATAATGCTTCATTTATAAATAATTTGAATAAAAAACGGTGAGAAAACATGTGTGTTGGTAAGACTGCCCGGTAAGAAATACAATATGTAGTTCTTATATAAAATACAGTTACACCGAGTTCCCACGAATGTGGTGCTTTATCCTTCCGGTGTAATTTTCTAGACATAGTTAAGTTTAGTTTGCACGAGGTGGGGGAATATCCTGCAAGTATAACTTTAGCAGGGCTTAAGTAAACTGTGAATGGATTAAAGCGAGTGGGCAAGGTTGATATGCCACATATGCCTTGAGTTACACATTATCATGTTGCTTGGTGTCCTGGTCTGCGTAGGGGAGACTGAGACAGAGCAGGTGCTGCAGAGGTTCCTGTCGCAACGGGAGACGCACGCACGCTTGACCTATCTCAAGAACATTACAGAGCAGGAGAAGCAGGCTCTGGAGAAGCGTAGGGAGTACATGATGGCAGACCTCGAGGCCTTCAAGTTTGCTGAGGTCAAGGACAAAGAGCAGTGGGTACCTGCTAGGGTCACTCGGGCATTGTCATACATCTGTTACATCCAGCCTTTATTTTTGCCCCTTGCGAGTTAGAAGGATAAAGTGTGTTAATAAACCCTTCAGCATGAACAGAACATCTTAAGGTGCTATCATTTATAGTAGAAAATATGACAGATGTAGCAAATTTTTAATAGCAGGTGTTATCCTTTTTTTGGTCTGTTGTGTTCACACATTATACTGAAAGTATAATAAAGACATTTTTTTTAAAATCTACTTTGCTTATGAAATAATACAATTTTTGTCTGGAAAATAATTTTTGAAATGTATTTTATTGCTTATAATCCCTTTGAAGTTGAGTAAAAAGAAAAAGGATTTTAAGTGGTCTCTTTGTAAACGAGAAAGGTGTTGAATCTCTGAGATCATTATAGCCTGCGAGAACCTCTTTTGCAAACAATTTGCATTAGTGACATCTTGACCTGACAAGCGCAATGCTAGACACCAAACTGCGTCAGGTGAACGAATTGTGAAAGAGGTGAAAGATTGAAAATAGAGGCCAAATGGAACAAATGTAGGTGTTGCCTGATGTTTTGGGTATTTAGTTTGCATGCTGGCCGCCCAGTTAGCCTTCAGCATAACAACTGAGTAAAATTTATAATGTGTTATCTACACTTAAGATTTGCAACTAAGAGTATTTAAATTAAAGGTTTACAACATTTGAAAATTGGCATGTTTGCTGCACAAATTTTGTGTGACTGCTCTATTAGGTTATCTTGCAATTTTTGTGCTGAAAAATCCAAGCGTATTCATTTGGCAGGAGAAGTTAACTTCATTGGGGTATCTAATCTTTGGCAGTTTAACTTTATCCCATTTCCCTATTTTACGTTAGTACAATGTCTCTAAACAACTTTCTACATGGACTGAAAGAAAATTCACGTATTATAAGTGACATTATCTGCAGGTATCCCTGGCAATAATTCACCATTGTGGAGCAACAAAATGGCATCCAAATCAGTTTTAGTTATGAGACTGACCACTAGTGTGTTCCTGTGTCCATTTTGCTCACCATGTTAGGCTATAAAACATATTCATCCATGGTCAAAGGGTTTTCTTTCCATTTTGGCGATGAATATTATTAACTATTGTGTTGTTTCTGCCGGTAGATTTCATATTAACTGTAAAAAATACATGTAATCGAAGCCTTGCAGGTTTAAAACAATTCATATTAATGGTATTTCACATCAAATGAATTGTTACTTGATTTCGTGAGATCAGCAAGACACTTGCCAAAACCGGGAGTTTCATAGTAAGCAATATCTTATTAATATGGTTTCACTTTAACATAATCAGAGCACAAAAATTCTGCCCGACCAAATACCTTACTGCTGTATTAATTTTTTATTGTGGTTTTTGTTTACTTAATTGCATACGATAGTCAAGAATTTTTCTGATTTGCGATTATTGATTATTTACATGCAATCTGTGCTTATCAATCAGTTATGGAATCAATTTCACATCCATAATTATTCCAGCTGTGTTTGAATCAGTGGTTTTAATTATTCTCATAGAGTCTACTAAATAGTTCACACTGTGCTGTGTGACAGACCCTATAAAAAATTTACCTGAATTCTTTTCTCTGGAGAGGTAGTCATTTGAAATTACAAATCAGTCATGTTGCAGAGATTAATCAAATGTGGGTTGCTTGCAGAATTGCAACTCAATTCATATCATTTTTAAGGGTTTTTTTTTTGTGGTGTAATGTGTGTGGATAAATAAGTTCCAAAATATGCAACCCTTTGTCACTCAAAGTTTTTCTTAAACATTTATTGTATGCTAAAGAATTTGCAATGCTCTATACTGTATCTTAAGAAAGTTGATTTTTTTCTCTGTGACAGGAGTATTCTAGAAATGGAAGATCTGAAGAAACTCATAGAAGATGAGAAGCAGAAGAAAGCTGTAATTGAAGATGCTACTCAAAAAATTACTGGAAAACTATCAGAGATACGAGTAATATTGCACTCTTTTTGCAGGAAGTTGCAGGTACTGTATGACATTTTCCTTTTAGAGTAAAATAAAAAGGAGCGTAAGTATTTTAGGTGTCAGGAACTAGTTTTATCTCAAAATCCAAGTGGCTTATGAGACTTGGTGTAAGATAACTCCAATGCATTTTGCACACCATCTGTGATGACACAAGCCTTTGAATATTTGCTGTAGAAATACTACACATGCAGCATTAACAAAGTGTAGTATATAAGAATTTTGAGTTCATGTTGACACGTGATGGCATCCTGGCCCTTCAGACTGTCTTCCACGCCACGCACTCAACAGTAGCTTCAGCTAGCAGCCGCACTCTACGCCACTGCCAAGTAGTGTGAGCGTGTGTTAGGAGCGGGGTAGTGCAGTGCAGTGCAAGTGTAACGCCTCCACCCCCTCGGAATGTGAGGGGATGCAATGGGCGATCCCATATTTAGTTTTGTATAATGTTAATTTTATGAAAGTGAAAGACCCATATAGCTTGGGAATGCTGAGAGATGCCCCTACAAAGTTATATAACTGTTTGTTTTATTTGTAAGTCACATGTGTGTTCATATCACCTGTTCACCCTCATTCCACGTATATTTTGATTGCAAATGTTATGTATTTAGAGTTTATTTAAGCATTTACACACAAAGAAATTGTTCTTGGCGAGTTGCATGCTGCCAAACTGGCATCACACGAGTTGCCAGAGAGGCAGTTTCAGTAGAGAACTCGGAGGGCATGTGCCGCATTGGTGCGTGCTCCGATGGCACACAACAGTTTTTTTAAACTATCATTTAGAGTATCAATAGCAGTTAATTTATCGGAACCTCTTTGTTTAATCAACCACCGGAGATACCACACCTCCTTCCCCAGAGCTTGCATCGTCTGGGAAGCATAACTTTACTATTTAAGTGTTGTCTAGGCTTAGTACTTTTTTTTTACAGTGCTACCGTCCTGCTAGGGATATCATTAGTTTGTATCGCAGAGTGCAGTGTAATTTATGTACAAGGTAAAATACATGGAAGTGTTTTCAAACCACGTGTGTTTAGTTCCAAGTACTGCCTTTGGGCGCAAGTCCCCTAGAACCCACTATATCATCCTGAGTAGCCTTATTACTAGTCAAATAATAATACTAACAATGAATTAAAGTGTTTCTGAAATCAAGGCATGTGGTCAGCCTTAAATAGGTCCACTATTCAACAGTAAGTATCTCAAGTGAGGAGCATCCATAATAATTCACCAAGGGATCACATATGTCCAGGCAGTCTGCCCGCAGTACCCTAAGAATACCCATAGCAGCAACAACAATGTGTTACCGCATGGTAATGGTACCTGACGCCTAGTCAGAAATTTCCTTCATTTCAAAATTTTCCTCTCTAATGTTTGTCATCGCTCCTCAAATCCATCCTAACCCGAGACCACACAGCCAAACTGCATCAATTGGCGCCCTTCGGTGTGGCGTAATTTTCCCTCGTCATGCTTAACCATTTTGAGTCTGAATACCTGCAAAATTCCAAACACCTAAATTTTTCCTTCGTTGCTTTTCCCTCTACCATTTCCGCCTGATAGCCCCAAGGGAACATTGGAAGCTACAAAATCTACGGATAACAGCCTTCCGACTCCTTCCAGACACCAGAAAAATGCCCAGGGACGCCGCACAACGTGGCGTGGAAAGTGCATGAAAAGCAGTCAACAGTCTGCATTGTACCAGCAGAGTCAGGCAAATGCAGAAGGCGGCCATATTGGGTTGGCGAGGAGTCACCACCTCTTCAACCCTCTAAACTTCGGAAACTCCGTCGAGCAGGCAGGTGTGATTGTACTTACCTCTTCTCCCTGCTTCAGCATCACCAGCAGCTGGGAGTTATCGATTGGCATGAACGAGGGAGGGTGTGTGTGTGCGTGCGTGTGTGTGTGGGCATGCACACACCCACCCCTTCTTCACCTCCAGTTAGTACTCTCCTTTAGTGGGTGAAGGGAGGCCATACTCTCACTCCATAGCTGTGATTGACTGCCACGCCGTGCTCGTTAAATGGCTGGCACAACACACGTGAGTGTGCCGATGCCCCTTGTTGACAGTGTTTGCATCCATCCCAGAGGATGTGGTGGCCAAATTTGAACTAGGCACAACATATGTGACTGCAAGTCCAGCCCACCAAACAAATGTGTTGCGAACAACCGTGAGTGCAGAGACAGCTCCGATGTAACTAAAGTTCAAAGTTCCATTCCAGATTCTTTTAAAATTTCAGCCAACAAGCTGCATCAAAATTAGAAATACCAAACTGTTGGAAATAAATTTTCTTGTGCCAACTTGTGTGTGCGGGCCAGGTATGCCCACGCTCCACTGTACCCTGTGTCAACAACAGTACCATACAGTGTGCCTGACTGCGAACAAACTCGCAACCATCCAGGTACGAAATCTTCAATGTAACCAGTGTAATTGCCATACCAAATCATTGAACATTACGCCTCCGAGTGAGGATGTGTTGACTAATATCAATTTTCATTCAACACAGTGTCATCGCTGAACATGTACAGGAGAAAACTGTGATGTGCTGCAATGTCGAATATCTGCAGTGCAAGTACACATGCATGCCTACAGCCAGGTGAAAGACTGACAGCGGAAGGTGATAGTTTCACGTGTCGACAATGCACGGCAGCGGCTTACGCACCACATGTCCACAGCATGCACGTGGCCACGGTAAACACAGCAGTGCCGCTCGCCCATTCCACACATCAGCCAACCTTAGCTACAGCATCTCTCCCTCATTTGCCATCTACTCCATACCTACCACCAGTTACCATGTATTTTCCTGCAAACCGTACGCTCAGCATTACCAACTGTCACACCTCAATTTCCTCAAACCCAGCCAATCATGTCAATTCCTACCAGCAGCGAACATGTGGCCACATGGCAGCGGAAGGCAACAGCCAACCTGCTTCAGGACCGACCACCGTGACCATGCCCTCGCGGTTCCAGTCACTGCCAACTTTTGTGGTTTGCCTACTGAAGAACCATCAGTGTTGTTAGACGACTGTATGTCATGCTTAAAATGCTACGGAGTATGCGTAGAGGAGTGGCCTAGCTACGTTGGGGTGCAACTGCGTGTTCCTGGTGGCAATCTCTCAAATATTATGGCTTACAATGGGAAGAGTTCCTGCACTTTTTCAGTGCCGTTTGCGTCACTCCAGGCCCAAAGTAAACAGACATTGGAAGAACATCAACAGAATGAGAAGCTCACAACGTTCATCACAAGGAAGGTATATCTTGTTCGACACTTTCACCCACAATTACCTGAACGAGAGGTGCTAGAGGTGGTAGCGGAAACTGTACGCCCAGAATATTGCGCAGTATTAGTGCCCCTACTCAGTAGCGGTTTGGACAAACTGATGCGAGCCGCCATTATACTCGAACGTAATCCATGCCAACCATGCTGCGACCACAATTCGAGTGCCGCATGATGGAGCCACGAGCAGCGCTCAGATGTAAAGAGAAGGGACAGAACCCCATACAAAATAACCAAAAATCAATATAATTCAGTCAACACAGAGATAAAAATGCAGGCAATTAGGACAGTGTAAACAAATTAGTGAATGTAAACAATGGCAAAAATAACTATGCGATGAGCAGTGTAAACAACAGAAATGTCAAGTGGGATTGTAGTCAATCCCCACCATGGCTGTGCCGCTATGGTGAAGGTGAAATCATGTAATCAGATTAGTCACTAAACAGGCTACAGTGACTTAGAACCTATTACTACTGCAATAACTACTCTGGATATCAGGGACAACGCTGTTCTGGGTGTCCCATGGTTAACTGAGCAGAACACAATAGTAGAGCCTGTGGCACGTTGCATACATTTTGGTGCTCAAGAGCCCAGCCAAACAAACACCAGCTATTTCATTAATGGACTTTGACAACAGTGTACCACCTGAACACCAGGCAGTTTTTCAGCGGCTTCTTGACGAGCGCCGGGATGTTTTTGCCACACACAACGCTTTGCACAGAGCCACAGTAGCTGAGCATGAAATTCCACTAATGCAAGAGAGGCCTATCTACACTCCGCCATGTAGTTATCTTCCACATCAGGCACGTATTATTAAACAGCAAATACAGGAGATTCTAAATGACAGCATGATTGAACTCCTCAATAGTAATTACAACTCAGCCATCACGCTCGAACCTAAGAAAGACGGCATGTGGAGGTTCTGTGTTGAATTCTGCAGAGGTGGACAAAATTCCTATCATGGAAAAATTTCCCCAAAAATTTAAAAACATATTTTTTATAACAAATCCTTTACAATGTTGATAAATGTGACAATTTACAGTAAATAGTTGCACATGCACACTTTGTAATTTAGAAACAAGATATTGATTTAAAACATGTTTAGAAATTTGTCAACATACAGTACATTTTAATGTTTTAACTTTATATATATATATATATATAAATAGCTTTTCACTCATGCAATAATTTGTTAACTTATGTTCATAAACAAAAGTATTTTGGAAAATTGATGGAAATCTGTGTTAGTCAATGTCACAATATGTGATGCTTTAAGTAAACATACAAAACAATAGGTAAATTAATTTCACATAAAGTCTTCAAAATCAAAGAATAAAAGCAGCATTCAAAAAATACTTTAGTATTTAGTAATATATTTTTTATCTTAAGTCAGGGCAACTTAAACAATTTAAACAGTTAATATTACGATATATCATCGTAGGGTAATACCCTGAAGAACGAATTTGCTTCCAATACATTTTAATAACAAAACTGGAAAAAAACATCGCTATCATTAAATCCGGAAATGATTCTTAAAACCCAAAAATCGAAATGAAACTCATAATTTAATAAATAAACTTACCTTATAATAAGTTAATAATACACAAAAACCAAACTTCAGAAAATTCCTGGATCCTTATGCTCCCACTACTATCAACTTGAACCTACTCAGGCCACATTTAACATTTCTGTGGCATTGCCCCGTAGGTTTTGCAATAAACTGTATTAATGCACTTGCAAAATATGTACTCTTAAACCCATTTCTTTCAAAAAAACAAAATATGGTCTAGTTGATGATTTGTGCTTGGGTGATTTTCTACATATTTAGTTGGGTATAAAAATAGTTGTTTATGAACAGGAAGATTTGAAATTAATGCTCATCATAGAATTAATATTTAAGATGAAAATGTTACAAATGAAATTTTAAACAGAACCTTTTTTATAATGAATCTGAAGTGAACACTTCCCATGTTCAGTATAGAGGGACAACTTCACATGTACACTTGTCGTGAAATAATATACAAAACTGATATACCAAATTTACATACATAGATTATATTAATATACATAATTAAGAAAAAATTTGAGTATAACCCTAAGTTGAAACTGAAATGCATTGTAACCTTTAGGATGATAGTCTTTCAAGGGACCAAAATGAAAAAGCTCATATGAATGCATGCTGACAAATAATGCAGTTTTCCACAGCCTGCTGTTTGACAGACACATGTGTGACATCAGGTATGACATCTTACTTTCTGAACAGGAGAGAGTGAAAAGGCTGCTTTCCCTCCTCGCCAGAACAGCTTGTTGATGGGGCAACGTTTCTCGCTGATGTTACTGTGTCCTCTGAGGCTCTGCCTCTCGTCAGTGTCAAGCTAGTAGGTTGTCGTCTCACTACAGGTGTGGAAACTGGGACAAAAACTACAAACTTACTTTCTGAACAGGAGAGAGTGAAAAGGCTGCTTTCCCTCCTCGCCAGAACCGCTTGTTGATGGGGCAACGTTTCTCGCTGATGTTACTGTGTCCTCTGAGGCTCTGCCTCTCGTCAGTGTCAAGCTAGTAGGTTGTCGTCTCACTACAGGTGTGGAAACTGGGACAAAAACTACAAACTTACTTTCTGAACAGGAGAGAGTGAAAAGGCTGCTTTCCCTCCTCGCCAGAACCGCTTGTTGATGGGGCAATGTTTCTCGCTGATGTTACTGTGTCCTCTGAGGCTCTGCCTCTCGTCAGTGTCAAGCTAGTAGGTTGTCGTCTCACTACAGGTGTGGAAACTGGGACAAAAAACTACAAACTTACTTTCTGAACAGGAGAGAGTGAAAAGGCTGCTTTCCCTCCTCGCCAGAACCGCTTGTTGATGGGGCAATGTTTCTCGCTGATGTTACTGTGTCCTCTGAGGCTCTGCCTCTTGTCAGTGTCAAGCTAGTAGGTTGTCGTCTCACTACAGGTGTGGAAACTGGGACAAAAACTACAAACTTTGTTTAAGAAAACAGTGGAAGTTGAGGATCTTTTTCACTGAGGCGGTCGTTTCCAGATGTTATGTTCTAGCGGGCTTGGGCGCACAGGAAAACTTTCTGTGTTCTCAAAAGAAATATTAATTATTTATACTAAAGAATACCTCAGAATTACAGCAATGTTTAATGTTTTTCACATCAGCGAGAAATTATCTGTAGATCTTACAATTGCAGAAGTGCCGATTCGGTCAACATATGCAAATTCAGTAGAAGCCGAATGGAATCGGTACAGCTCTGATTTGATGTATATCTGAGGTGGGTGTATGATGTATACTTCATGTGATGTATCATATCACTGCTCTATCTGTGTTGAATATCTCAGCTGTTGACTGCCACCCAAATGTTTCATTTCATTGTGTTTTACTTTTCTCTGCAGGAAAAAATGTTTTTTTTTTCTTTGAATGCAGTTGAGATGATTACAGGAAAGTCTGAAAGTAGGTTAATTGTAGTTCTCATTTTCTCCTATGATAAGCAGAGACGTACAAAAGAATGACAAATCTACGTTACATACTTAAAGGTATGGGAACTGTTTGTACGCTCGCTGTAGTATGGTCAAAATTTTTTCTCGAGTATCTTTGTGACAGTGTTGTTTATTTCTGAAAAAATATTAAATGCTGGTATTTGTGCTATATTTACACTTACTTGGTTGTATCTTTATTTTATTTTTAAGCATGGGCTGAAGATAACTTCTTGAACATGTGAAAATTCCACAAAAGAATTGAAAAAGACGTAGTCCTGAATTTTGTGAAAATAATTTTATAAGGCCTGTTTTTTTTTTGCAGTCTGTTGTAAATGGATTTATTACTGTGGAGCTAAACTACAGGTGTATTATGGTGATTGTAACACTTTCTCCTGAATCCAAAATTGGTTTTACTTGCAGGAAATCGAGGGTATGCCAACAATTCAAGAATCTACTGATCTCGAGTCTATGTATGAACTAGTGGAGTTCTTGGAGAGAATTGTTCGGAAGGCTCTGGAACTTATTGGAACTGATGAAGACTTGAATCAGAAAATTGCTGCTTTGGAGAAAAATGTATTTAATTTAAATTTTTGTTTTTTACTAAGCATAATTGTTACAAAGAATTTTTTTACACCTAATATTTTACTTTGCTTTATTTGCACTATACTTGTAAATGTGTGTGAATGTGCATTTGTGTGTGTTTGTATGTGTTTATCATACAGCATAATCAATTTTGTTCATTTTACACTCTTGCAGTTCAAGAATGTCTGATGTGATCCAAATGTGTGTTCATGTTTTATGAGTTGAGTTAGTGTGAACACACATCATGTTCAAGGTAGATGAAATGAGCATGTAGTATCCTTGCAACACCCTTTCCATGGGGTCACCATCTCTTGGAGAGAGTACTCTCGAGTGTTTGAGGTTAAACCTGGTGTAAACTATCACCATCTCAGAAGTTCTCTTTCAGAGTGAACAAAAGAAATTTATATTATAGAGTTAAGTAATGTAGTGATGTAAATCATGGAAGTTCACATGACACATACTTGACATTGAAACCCCCACTGGGGAGAGTCAAGACGACCTCACTGTTATGGTGTTTCACAATCACAATATATTGATTTGCCCTCC
This sequence comes from Dryococelus australis, assembly GCA_029891345.1. Lineage (NCBI taxonomy): Eukaryota > Metazoa > Arthropoda > Insecta > Phasmatodea > Phasmatidae > Dryococelus > Dryococelus australis. Next base: position 175,221,845 of record CM056999.1, on the reverse strand, counting down.
CCCTACATCTGCGGCACTTCCGCAAACACTATCCAAAATCCGTAAACTGACTAGTAACGGCCATCGAGCGCAACTTGCCCAGATTATAATAATAGAACAGGTGGGCAGTACCTTCAAATTTGAGGACGTAGAAAAATGTGCAGACGTAGCGCGCCTCCACACAGGCGCCCGCAGCTCGTGGATATTTACGAACTGAAAACCGCCGTCCAGGAAATGCAAAGGCGAAAGTCCCCGCTGATCGCGCAGGCAGCTCCCAGGCGATAACCCACAGCAGAAAAGTACGGCTCGGGAGTTCGGCAGCTCATACTGTAGCCCACTAGGCAACGTCATACCAGAACTGGGTATACTACAACTTCACACATGTTACCTTACCTTGTCTGCTGCTGTTACAAGACTTCTGCAGCCCCGCGCGGCCTCTACCACATGTGGCACACTGGCAGCTCCCAGACAATAACCCACAGCAGAAAAGTACGGCTCGGGAGTTCGGCAGCTCATACTGTAGCCCACTAGGCAACGTCATACCAGAACTGGGTATACTACACCTTCACACATGTTACCTTACCTTGTCTGCTGCTGTTACAAGACTTCTGCAGCCCCGCATGGCCTCTACCACATGTGGCACACTGGCAACTCCCAGGCGATAACCCACAGCAGAAAAGTACGGCTTGGGAGTTCGGCAGCTCATACTGTAGCCCACTAGGCAACGTCATACCAGAACTGGGTATACTACACCTTCACACATGTTACCTTACCTTGTCTGCTGCTGTTACAAGACTTCTGCAGCCCCGTGCGGCCTCTACCACTCGTGGCACACTGGCAACTCCCAGGCGATAACCCACAGCAGAAAAGTACGGCTTGGGAGTTCGGCAGCTCATACTGTAGCCCACTAGGCAACGTCATACCAGAACTGGGTATACTACACCTTCACACATGTTACCTTACCTTGTCTGCTGCTGTTACAAGACTTCTGCAGCCCCGTGCGGCCTCTACCACATGTGGCACACTGGCAGCTCCCAGACAATAACCCACAGCAGAAAAGTACGGCTCGGGAGTTCGGCAGCTCATACTGTAGCCCACTAGGCAACGTCATACCAGAACTGGGTATACTACACCTTCACACATGTTACCTTACCTTGTCTGCTGCTGTTACAAGACTTCTGCAGCCCCGCGCGGCCTCTACCACATGTGGCACACTGGCAGCTCCCAGGCGATAACCCACAGCAGAAAAGTACAGCTCGGGAGTTCGGCAGCTCATACTGTAGCCCACTAGGCAACGTCATACCAGAACTGGGTATACTACACCTTCACACATGTTACCTTACCTTGTCTGCTGCTGTTACAAGACTTCTGCAGCCCCGTGCGGCCTCTACCACTCGTGGCACACTGGCAACTCCCAGGCGATAACCCACAGCAGAAAAGTACGGCTTGGGAGTTCGGCAGCTCATACTGTAGCCCACTAGGCAACGTCATACCAGAACTGGGTATACTACACCTTCACACATGTTACCTTACCTTGTCTGCTGCTATTACAAGACTTCTGCAGCCCCGTGCGGCCTCTACCACACGTGGCACACTGGCAGCTCCCAGGCGATAACCCACAGCAGGAAAATACGGCTCGGGAGTTCGGCAGCTCATACTGTAGCCCACTAGGCAACGTCATACCAGAACTGGGTATACTACACCTTCACACATGTTACCTTACCTTGTCTGCTGCTGTTACAAGACTTCTGCAGCCTCGCGCGGCCTCTACCACATGTGGCACACTGGCAACGCGCACATGCTCTGCTGGCTTTCTACGGTACTCGGTAACTATACAACACACTGTAAATATAAAGTAAATTCACATGTGAAATGAGGTTTATCTTGAAATTCTTAATATTAAAAAAAAAAACACAAAATGAGTGAATACATGCATAATTTTGTTTCAATGCAGCAAACTGCATCTTCACTAGTGATCGGAGCATTGTCCCTGTGGTGAGTATAAAATTGTAGAACAGTAAATTATAAATGTAAGGTTTTTTCCTCCTTGTACATATTTGTGACCTCAGAACATTACTGACGTATGATATTTCAGAATACAAAGTACTGTGTATCCCAAACCACAGAAGCACACAACTTTACTGCTGTAGCATCCATGTTAACAGTGCTATCGAGACACAACTTTTCTTTGACAGTTTACCAACATAAAATAATATCTCTGTAATGATAGAACCCAGAAAATCGGGAGGGGGAGGGCACATTCAACTTTATTTCTACAAGTAAATATGTACAGGCTGATGAAGTTGAGTGAACCAAAGTGGAAGGGGGTGCTGTTTCACAATTCCTCTGCAGTTGTAGACGGTGACAGTAAACTACAGCAAGCTTTGCAGAGAGGAGACAAGAGACATTCGCAGGTGCTAGTTGAGAGCTGGCTGCATTCAAGATGTAGTGTTGTTTGTTGGATGATGAGCTGTCAGCTGCACAAACTGTTGACTGTGATGTCAGGAAGTCACCCACACAGTTGGAGCTCTGTGGTATCCACCGAGACCTCACTGCAACAAGTGTGTCAGTGTTACCACTACTTGAAAAACACAAAGCCAAAGCACTCTGCAGAGGTAGACACACAGTCTTACATGACATGTCATAAGAGAGTTTTACCCAAGGTGTGTTGGCAATGGTAGAGTGAAATGTCACTTTTTTACTTCTTTGTGTCAAATTATTTGCATCGGCAAGTGGCATTTTACTAACAGTGCATGTAACTCAATTAGGTGATATTTGTGTAGTCAAAAAGTTGGTCCTTCAGACATCAGAGACATCTGAACACAAACTGTGGAAACTGACAAATCTTTCGAAAGCTTCATATGTCTGATAAACTCCAAATATACATTTAAAGTAATGTATTTCTTTACCATCTTATTCACTTTGTCGTGGTCTCTTGGAGTGTACTTGTGGCTGCTGTGAAGTTTCTTTTGTACTCTGGTTGTGCAGTAATTTGTTTCCTACTACCGTATTTCATCGGACATGGGTAGCACATTTTGAACAAATAAATTCTCTTGAAAATTTTCGTTGTATCTGTTATGTGAATCATAGGTTCGATACTCGACAAACAGAACACTTGCAGCGCCCAATTTCAATGCAACAAACATTGATTACGATCCTGGCCAGCACTTCACATCCATTCGCTGTGAATGGCACAGATTTTCCTTGAATTGTTTATTTAGGCAGTAACAATGGGGAGCATACTCTGCCCATACACAAATACAACATTCTAGTCTCTTCTCCGCCTGTTCAGATGTTGCTCAACCTAGAAACAAACGCAGCAGTTTAGTTTTCTCCTTCTCTTGGCTGATGGATACGGAAGTGGATAGCCTCTATGCTGGACCAAATTTGCATCCTTTTAAGGAGAGACAAAAACACTTTTGTCGTTCTCTGCTACCGTCAGTTGCTATTAGCTACTTGTCTAGGCAGGAACCACTTAAACTTGCCCCCTCCACGCTGTGTGAAGGGGAGACAGACAGAAAATTCACCCCTCACCACTCTAATGAATTTATCTGTGGAGGGGTATCTGGAGTGGAGCATTTGACCATGGCTCAGCTGCAGTGCTGAAAAAACTGTATTTTTTTAAGGTGTAGAAAATGTTTATTCTCTTCTGTACATAAGAATTATGATGCAACCATTAAGCTGTGGAATACAGTAACCATTTTGACGATCCATGTTTACATGTTTTGTGCCAGTTACTTTGCATGCTCTAGTATGCACTGCAACAGTCGTAAGCATGTGATGCAGGAGAGGTGTTTATGTCACAGATACTGATCCCTCAACTAAAGGTGGCAGTGGAAGACATGCTGATTGCACCTCGCGTGCCGTCGGTGCAGAAGACTGTCGAACAGAAACCTATAGTCATGTCGGAAACAGATGATGAAGACGAAATACCAACCAGAACGTTCCTCAAGCGCCAGGCTCAACTGATTGTTGATGCAAAATCACGCCGTAAACAGTTCCCACATCTCATGCGCAATAGAAAGATGAGATAAGTACATATTTTCAGCTTAGTTCTGTGAATTAAGAACATTAGGCTTGGCCACAGTATGTCACAGAGATAGCTAATTGCACTCTGTCCGCAGATATTGCGGAAACTGTTCCAAAACAAAATGTGTTAATTGCACAGGAAAGGAAGCAGCATATTATTCTCTAAATGGTATTTATGTTTTGGGTCTGCTGTTTATTCTATGTGAAAGAAGTGTGTTTATACTAATATTTATTTTGTAACTTTTCTATTTTTGTAATTAAAATATTTTTTTTTTGCCACATGAATATGATACTTTATTGTTAGAGATAACGGAAAATCCTTTTAACTATATAGCCGCAAATAAATGCTACAAACCCATTCATCCGTGACAAAATGCTATAATCTCATAAACTTGCGAATTTTCGCTACATCTTAACGTCCATTGTTTATTTTGATGAGTCCATTTTTTTTTCAGTGCCAGAGAGTGTTTACACTTGACAGTAGATGGTACAACTACGTACCGTATAGGTATGAATATAAGGCAACCGTTTTTACATAAATGCCATATTTTCGCATGCTGGACATGTGCGGTGGCACATTAATTCCAGGCTAAAAACTGAACTGCATGTGCAGGTGGCCGCATGCCCTTGAGAAAGTCATTGACAGGCTAGCAGCTGTGATGCGCCAGCAACTTGTTTTTTTTTTTTGTTCCGGTAGTAGGGCGGGCGGGTTCTGGACCACTAGGCAAATGACATGGAGTGGATTAATTTATGGATTAATGGCTAATCCGATAAATAGTTTAATCCAGGTAATCTTAATTCGATTAATTTGCAAACTGTTTAATTGGATTAAGGCTTAATCCGTTTTTTGGAGAATTTCCCAAAATTGGTATTTTTTATATCTGTTCTATTTCAATTTTCTTAATTTTTGGAGTGGTATGTATATAGGGGATCAATTTTTGGAGAGCGATGTTCACTCTTGGACAGCTGGGAAGAACACCTTCACCACCTGAGCCTTGTGTTCCAAAGACTCAAATGCTACAAGCAGACATGTAATATTGACAAGTGTAAGTGGGGAATGAGTAAGATAGAATTTCTAGGGCATTATGCCACAGGGAACGGACACGAACCGGAAAAGCAACACGTACAGCAGATTCGGGAGAAACCCGCCCCCAGGTCGCTAAAAACAAGTCGGGAAAATTTTTGGATTGATAAATTGGTTACGAGAGTCACTTCTAGTAGTATTAAGTCTTATTTAGGAGTAAATCAATAGTGTTAATGTCAAATACTGGTTTTTTCCTTCCTTTGTGGCATTGTCATAAACATGCTAGAAAAACCTATCAAATCTTGTAGAGTGGCCAACCTGTATGAGGGCAGAATGGAAAGTATGCACTTTTTGAGAAAGAAAGAAAAAAACCAAACTTTTTTTTGTCAATTAAGGAAAACTGATAGCTTCATAACCAGGTGTTTATGTAATTCTTATATCATATAATTCAAATAAATGTATTTTATCTCTAATGCCGTTGTTGTGTTTTTATTTTACAATAAAGGGTTAACCTTTCCATCTTGTCCCCTCTTCACCTACTACCCTCACTAGTGAGCTCTCCCCATACATACATATAAAGGACGCCCTGAACACCTTGGGCCACAACAAAGTGTTGACCATGATCAACCTGAGAAGTGGGTATTGGCAAATACTGGTAGAGGCAGAAGATCGCCTTCTCAGCACCAGATGGACGGCACTTCCAAATTTGTGCTATGCCATTTGGCCTGAAATGTGCTTCGACTTTGAGGTGCAACACGTGGCAGGTGATAATAATCATCTTGCTGACCACCTTTAACTCTCTCTGGGAGTAACTTTTGCGCAAGACGAAGAAGAGTACATACTCACCCCCCCCCCCCCTCCCAGGGATGAAGAGGAGTACATTCTCACCCCCCCCCCCCCAGGCGTGAGATGTTCACCATGTAACCAGTACACTGTGCGAACATCGCAGCAGTGCGCAATGCAGTTCTCCGCTATGCATATGACAGTGCAAATCACACTCAGAAAAACCTCACCAAACACTTTCATTGGCCTGGCATAGCCGTACATACTAGGGCATTCATATGTGAGTGCGTGCAATGTAATTGCTACAAAAGCCGCCGGCAGGATGGACTCCAACAACAACACGGCCGAGAACCAACAGAACCGTTCGAAACAGTGGCAATCGATCTCAGGGGACCCTATTCGCGAACATCCGCAGGAAAAAGATTTATCTTGGTTGCGACAGATTAATTTTCCCGCTGGATTGAGGCGTTCCCTCTCCCCAACATGCAAGCTCGTATGGTAGAAAAAACATTACACAATGGGTTCTTTACCTGCTGGGGCTATGCACGAAATGGGGCGTAACACACCATGTGATTGCCATTTAATACCTGCGGGTAAATCCAACTTAACACACATACAATAACCTGAAAACACAACTGCGTTTACGTATGGGCGAGGACCATGCTTTCTGGGCCGAGCATCTGCCCGCAGCTCTGTTTACACTCCGCCACAGGATGAACTAGGCAATCGGCAAAACACCCGCCCAGCTGCTGCAGGGGTGTGACCTTCCCCTCCTAGGCAAAATCCCCAGCAGTATGCGGGAGCACGCCACAGATCCTGCGGGAGGGGAACAAACAATAAGGGAAGCGCGAGAAAAACAGTGGCGCTACACGGCCATGTGGGGCCCGACCTCCGCTCACCCCCCCTCCTCGCCAAACCTGTGCCCACTTCGGCCAGGACAGCTGGCGTATGTGCGAGCTCATCCATTGTCCGTGGGACAAAAAAGGATTTTGCGGAGACCGCAGCAAAATGCACTGGACCACACCAGGTTATCCAAGCCAAACACGACTCGTGCTCAATTGAACAGACATCGCACTGCAATTTTTAACAGCAGACGCCCTACGACTTGTGAGGGATGGCATTGCGAGGCCCAGCATCCACCAGCCTTTGCTGGGAAATGATGCTCACTGATGTGGAACAATCAGCACCACATTACATCGAGTACGACTGTTGTTACGACGCTCGCCTGGCAACTGTCAACAACACGTCATCCAGATGCTGGAGTTCAGCAACATATCTGACAGCGAGTCAGGGAGGCTACCTGAGGACGGCCAGGATCAACTGATGAGGGCCCTTCCTGTTAGTGTCATGATGCCGGCATTCTGCAACAGAGGAAAGCAGCAGCGACGAGTCGGGGACAAAGGAGCTGTCCCCTCCGTGTCGCTCGATGTGTGCTCACCTGCCCGGCGCGCCACATGCACAACATGCGGGCATTCTCCAGCAATTGCCGTAGACTGTATGGGACCACCGCCCTCTCCGAGACTGCGAGGGGGGGGGATGTGTGGACCCTCGATGTGGGTTTCGAGGTGATGGTTGTTTCAGCTTCCGTTTCAGGAGCCTGGGTTTTGAACAGTATATCGTTTGGCAGAGGTTCCTGGGGGCTAGCATCTCTCGACTGCACCATGATCGGATGAGATTAATAGGGGCCCTTCATTCCTTGATTGCGTTCACTACAAATGGTCGTTTTGTAGTTATTGGCCAAGCTCGACTGCCTGAGGTCGAGGGGTCCTTTTGGTAGTTGGGATTGCGACACTGCTTGTCTGGCAGCCTTGCCAGGTCGGGCAGTCCCTCTCTAAATGCCATTCCGGGCAGTGCCAGTAGTGTGGTAAGGGAGCGGCGAGAAGAGGAGGTGGACCGTGCACAGCTGATTGTGTAGAGGAAGGGGACGGGACAGAGGCATGTGCCTGGCTTTCTAGCAGAACCTGCACTCTGTTGTTTTGTTCCACCTACCTCGCCCCCGCTCCCAATTCATCGACCGTTTGCGGTCTTGGAGTCAGCAGGAGGTTATGGTGGCAAAGGAGGAGGGAGCACATGGTACTTTGCACACAATTTTGTTCGCTTTCCCCAGGGTACATAATTCAATGCATTTGCGTTTCACCACCTCCCTAGGGTGATGGGTTCGAGTATGTAAGTCTATTACAAGGTTGGCAATCACCTCTTCGCCTGTTAAAGCGTGAAGCGAGGTGGGTTTTAAACTGGCCCCATTCAGTCAAAAATTCACCATATCATTCCCACCATTGTTTAACCTACCTACCACTGATTGGTAGGTATTTGGTGTTCTCTCATTACCTGCTCGCATTAGTTTAAGAACGCGATTGGGCCTTCACGAGGTTGGCAGCTAACTTCCGGGAGCTGAAATTCGGCTGTGGGTAAGGATGTCGCGAGACTGAGTCTTGGTCCTGGGTTCGATGATCTGTGTGTGAGGTTCCACTGGCACACATCACAATGGTACACCTGACCGGGACAAGTGACCGTCTCGTCCGACCAGCTTATACACAGGTGATATTAGGCTGCTGCACAAATAATGCAGTGGACGGTATGCATACCTCTGCCTTCACACACTGGCCAATTACAAGAGGCGGCTTGCCTTTGTTGGCAAGCTTTGAAATAGTATTCCAAACAGACTGTGAAGTCATGGGCATCCTCCCAGCCTAAGCAGGCATAGTGGAATCACCTTTGAAAATGTGCACAATGGATAAAATGTAGGACTGTGTCTGTATGAGTATCCATTGAATACTTTTAAAGTATATCGGGGAGGTTATAGGTAGGCATTTGCCTCGAGGACATCATGTGGGCTCTGCTCTGAACCAGACGTGATTTATCGAAAGTAGTCGAGTGCTACGGGGTGTTTATCACAGGCTCCCCAAAGTCCTTTGGGGGCGGGGGGATCCTTGTCTTTCCGCTTCAGGTAGGGTGTATCGTGATTTGTGGGCGATGTGCAGGGGCTCTGAACGGCCTAGGTTGTCGAACATCACCCTGCCTTAATTTTGTATTACGTGCAGTTAGGCTAGTTCCAATCGAAACTTTTCTAGGTAAATTGGAAAGGATACCCTTATGTTAGACACAGTGTGACACTAGTCAGGGGTGACTAGCATGGTCTAAGGCACCAAGTCTGAGCTACTTGTAGCATACATCACACGTTGAGTACCAATTGATGCTTAGTCAATGGTGACCAAAGTGATTGGGAAAAAAAGGGGGGGGGGGGAGGGGGGCTCCTTCTGGTCTGTCTAGCCAGAACTATTACAGTTGGGTGCCAATTGACAGGCCACTATTGCCTCGTTCCTAATTGATTTGAAATTAGGTTTTAGGACTCAAGACTCCTCTCAATAAGCAGCAGTCACCGACTACACCAAAAGGATGCTAAATTCAATTGCCAGGCTGGATCAGGGATATTACCACGTTAGGAAGTTGGATACAAGCCCTTTTGACTTGGCGACTTCAGGAGCCATGATTTATGTGAAGTAGGTCGAGTTGGCCTCTGGCTTACACAAAGTCTGGGACTGCGAGCACACCTTACTTACTCGGTCAGGCTTCCTTACCTTGCCCACCTGACTCGTAACCTGTTTCACCAATTTCAGGGGTGGTTGGTACCACTGGTATTGGTCCCAAGCCCAGGCAAGCTGGCTGCTTGTCAACGTGTGGTGCGAGTAGGAAATACGCCTCTTGAATAAACAACACACTTTTAGGAAAATACATATATATTATGTAGTAATAAACAATGTGACATACTATCTCGAACCAAGCAAAACTTGGTTGGAAGTAAACTACATTAAAACAGGTGGAGGAGACCTGCTCCTAATCTAACTTGGTATAGGATGACTTTGACTGCTGTAAAAACAACTCGGTTGCAGCTATTCTAACTCGGGATATTGCAAAGACACTTAAAATTAGCGGCAACTGTTGAACTAGAAGGATCAACAGCGGAAGTGTGAAGTGAAGGCACGCAGGCTTCTGGAAGCTGTTGGTGGTTGAAGCCTCTAGTCATTGGTGGCAGTAGTCATGGGTGGCTACTGAAGATCTCTTGGAGTTCTTGGAGAGGACCATGAGAGGGCCGCTCGGCCCGCCCATGCCTGGGCTGGAGTGGGAGGTGTAACGTCGATCTGCGACATCTGCCTGGAGAGAGCGGGGTGGGAGAATCTACCTTTGCACTTAGCTGTTTGACCTCGGGCGCTTGGCCATCTTCGGAAAGCTTGGAGACGCTGTCTAGCACGTGCTTTGGGGAGGTTGATTTGTTCCGTGGCTGGAAACAATGTATATTTCACATGCTAGGATCACCTGCTAGACTAGAGCGATCCTGTGCGCACTCGTGAATAATGTGTTGGGTTTAACCCTTCCACAGGATACGTAGATGATATTGTCCATTTCATGTAAGTAGGGTAAATTTTGACAGTTCTAGAAAAGTAGCACCAGTCACAATGTATACTTCCACCGAGCTGTTTTGTCACCAAAGTAAAAGACATTTGTAAACAAATGTTTTGAGTCGAATTTTCCTCCTTCCTTGTGTTCTATGTCATGGCAGGCACTGAAAATCTTACTGTCCGTTAAGTAATTAATGTAGGATAATAGAGCTACGTTGGCATTCCAACTTGTTTTATTTACGCAATTACAGAGTTAAATTTTTTGGGGTTCTGTTTATTTATTTCAAGGGAAAAAAGGAAACAGCGTGTGCAGGAGGGTGGCACTTTAGTTTAACGTATTTCTGTGAGACATTGTTTTGATGTTCTTACGAGCATGTAGCATTTTGAGTTGCATATTGTTTTGATGGAGGAATGGAAAATTTTGCTTGTATGGAAATATCATTTAAATTATTTATCTTCGAAAATTTTAACTTTAATGAAAAATTAAAATGTGATACATACGTCGCTGTTTGTATACGTGCAGATGTAGCTATATATACACATGCACACACTTCGACTGAAATTTACCTTACACTCGTTGAATTTACGATATTGACAAATATTATTCACTCACTACAAAGTGTGGAAAGTACTGCTTTTTCAGGCCATGTGAATTTAAATAATTGTGTTAATTGATATACATTTTACAAACATGCAAAACTTACTGTTTGTAAAATTTGTAGCCTCTTGAACATGTTTTTTTAATGGCAATACTTGCCAAGTTTACTTCATTAAAACATTTTTTTCGTCATTAGAATTAAATAATTTATTTGCAGTATCATTCATTCAGAAAAATTAACACTGCACACTTTTCCTGATACAAACAAACATACTTATATATGTAAATTGTCTTTGTGTCACTTCGTTATTGAAGGCAGTCAGGGAAATGGCAGAAGAGATGCGGTAAACACGAGATGATTAATATTACATTTCACTCACGAAAACGCACAACAGTAACTACAACCAACTATGATAGAAAAAAGGAACTAAAAAAAATTATTAACTGGCGATTAAATATTCAGACAATACCAACAAGATACATATTCGTATAATAAACACAAAGAGAAAAAAGCACATGCACAATAGCAGTTTATCGGCCTAGAAACTGGAAACACAAATGTGACTACCATTGGCTGGAAGCGTTTACTGTTTGTATGTGTTGACATATGCTGTCAAAAATGCTAAACATGTTTTTAAAGTCCAGTCAGTAATAGCCCAAAAAATGAAATACTGCTTTAAAAACATAATTTAAACCATAAATGTTGTAAGTATAATTAAAAATTTGGTAGTGGTTCCTGGTAGAATATAACACGTTAGGATGAGTCGCTGTAGCGTTCAGAATGACTCACAAGCGGCACATGTCAATATAAAAATAATAAAAGTTTCCCTACGACTAATTTATTTAGTCCAGGAATATTAGGGGTTTCACCTCGGAATGAGAGATAGTCCGCTATAAACTTGTATAAACCTTTATTTTGACACCCTAAAACTTGCCTCAAAACCTACCTATCGTAGGGTGTCCGCGACCACAGATATTTCAAGGTCAAAGAATAGATTTTTTTTACACATTTATTGCAAATATCTCATTTCCTATGGGTTTTATGCTATTTGTATTTATTATAAATATTGTAGAGTATTAAATTCTCTACAACTTTTGTTTAAACATTTTTTTTATATCTTGAACCATTTTCGAGATAGAGGGCAGAGCGCGCGCAGTGTTGAACTATTTAGAGTATCATTCGGGGTCAACCTGTAGTCCCGATTAAAAACACGCCGTATAAAGTTTGTAAATTATTGATAAATATATAATTCTAAATAATTTGCATTTTTTATTAACTATTACGTTATAATTAATACTTTTTTTCAATAATTCAGTATCTATTCATTTACTAATACTTACCTACTTGTGTACTTATAAAGTTATTAAGGGAAATGCTTTAATTATTTTTTAATTCTAATCTTATTTATACTAATTACTTCCTAACTAAATAAAAAGAAAAGAATTAAATTTTTAATTAATGTTTTTATTGAAAAATACCATTTCATACATTTATGAACTTTGAAATTAAAAAAAATTGAATAATAATAAGAACTACAAGTTCTAATTTCAATTTTCTTCTTCATCGTCGTCTTCCAGTCGCTGTAAAATTTCAAATTCCTCCGTGTTCTCTTCTACAGTTCTTAGTCTTTCTGCTTGAGGATTTAAGATTTATTATCGTACCAAGCTTTTGATAAAATATTAGCGTGTGAATCACGAAAAGAAATGATCGTAAAAGCTCCTACTTTTATCGTAATTATTATATTGGTTAAGTACTTTTGTTGTAGCCTTGAAATAATAGTTTTATCATCTGGTACATACCCTGTCAAGACATCTTTAAGCTCTTTTAGTGTAAATTGTGAATCATTATTTTCTATGTAATTGAAAATCTCTATCATAACTTCTGAAACTTGATTATCTTGACGAAGTTTCGGATGAGACGATGGTACTTTAATTGTGAAGAAATTCGTATAACAAACAGCATGGTATTTAGCTTCAGCAGCAACTAAATCATATTGAAAAAATATACGATTTTTCACCAATTCTCCGAAAGTATCACCACGTTCTTCTGCTTTTTTCATAACATTGTCTTTAAACTCAAGAGTGCTCACTGCACTTATCTTGCGTCTATACTTTTCTTTTTTCTTTGTCTCTGCGGCCTCGTCAGCTATTTCACCACAAAATAAACACTGCTTCTTGAAATCGAACACTTCACTTAGTCTTTTATGCGGTACAGTTGGAGAAGCTGTAGTTTCATCTTGTTCTAGTCGCCGTTTTGCTGCTAATATAAACAGTTCGGCACTTTTCATGCACTTGTACAGAGGTTACTGTTTTTAAATAATCAATAAGACCGCCGTTTCGTTCGATACTTGCAGTTCTCAGAGTTTTTATACCACGCACTAGATTCACTAATGATTCACCTTCCGAATCTGACTTTTTACATAAAAACACAAATTATCCATCACTCTTAAAATTGTACGTCCGTAGTTACCAAGATACGATTCAAAACTAACTAATAACAGTGGTTCCTTGAAAAAGAAACCGGTCGTGAGTAAGCAATTGAACATCTGTCCTTTCTGGCTATAAATAGAAAGGTACGTACTATACAATAGAGGTCCGTTGTCCCAGGTATAATTTTTAACGTTTTAAAAGAATCTATAAGTTTACGGATTTCAATATAGATGTACTTAATTATTTTCTACTTAAAATGTAATTAAAGTATTTCCCTTAATAACTTTATAAGTACACGAGTAGGTAAGTATTATTAAATGAATAGATACTGAATTATTGAAAAAAATTATTAATTATAACGTAATAGTTAATAAAAAAATGCAAATTATTTAGAATTATATATTTATCAATAATTTATAAACTTTATACGGCGTGTTTTTAATCGGGACTACAGGTTGACCTCGAATGATACTCTAAATAGTTAAACACTGCGCGCGCTCTGCCCTCTATCTCGAAAATGGTTCAAAATATAAAAAAAATGTTTAAACAAAAGTTGTAGAGAATTTAATCCTCTACAATATTTATAATAAATACAAATAGCATAAAACCCATAGGAAACGAGATATTTGCAATAAATGAGTTAAAAAAAAAAAAAAAAAAAAAAAAAAAATCGATTTTGACCTTTGACCTTGAAATATATGTGGTCGCGGACACCCTACGATAGGTAGGTTTTGAGACAAGTTTTAGGGTGTCAAAATAAAGGTTTATACAAGTTTATAGCTGACTATCTCTCATTCCGAGATTCTTGCCCTCATTTGACTAATATTCCTGGACTATACTACTATATGAATATCACACATATTTTTAGTCTGTTAATCATTTTGTTGCATATCCGTTTTCATGAATTCATCAATTAGTTGCATTGAATGACGAATTAAGAAATAATGTGACCGAAAACACAGTTGAGAATCACAGATTATTTTCAGTGCCAATCACAACTGTGATTGCCAAATATCAGTTACATAGTACCATCTTTAACACACACTGCATGAAAACTGAGGGAAGGAGAAACAACATGCACAAATTTATAATATACAATCACTAGTTTCTGATAAAAGTTTTATTCATGGCCATTTTTAAATAATTTATTGAAAATTTACTTTAAAACTCAAAATCAACAATTGCAACTAAACTTGCACACATGGAATCTTCAGTCATACACAGAATTTATAAAAACTATACATAAATAGTAAATACACAAAACTGCAACAAACAGATATGTACACTACCATTAGACAATACAAATGGGAATAAACCATACTTCATACAATGCCACGGAGTTAGCAAAGTTTAAAAACACCAGAGAGCACAGACAACAAAGACTGATAATTTAGGTAACAAAATAAATGAAACAGTCATGCTTGGTTTGCGCAGCGTGACGCCACACAGCAATGTGGTATTAACGGCAGAGGGGCACATACTCAGGGCAGATGACACAAGTCAACATGGTGTTGTAATGAAGTTTGGCATACCATTCACAGACAGTAATATTAAGCAGCTTCCATACCATAATCCTACTAGAAACCAACTGGAAATGTATTCACTATTTTAGTAAGGAAATAAGTGCTACAGCAAGGAAAGTTTAATGGTAGAATCATAATCACTTGACCCAATATAATAATAATAATATATATATAACACCAACCAGTTCACTTGAAACACCACATGACACAAAAGTATCCAACAAAATATAAAAGATATAAGCTCTGCTATTGCAATGTATACAAACTCTTACCTGTACAAAATGCTTGTGTGTACAAACAAATGACTAACACAAACTTTCTTGTCGGAGAAACAAAACATCCCAGCAAACACACCACATAAATTCCATGCTGCAAAGTAATTTACACCAATTCATATATGAGAGACACATTACATTAATTAAACCCTGTAATTACTAAGTTATGCCATTTAAGGCTATACAGACCCAGTTTGATGCTTTCAAAACTTAATAAATGAATACAATCACGGGAAGTGAGAACTGTAAAAACAATGAAATTTAAAGAAATTGCTTTCACAAAAATCACAAGCACACAAAATAAAACATGTTGATTCTGGATTCACTAACATATAACAGTGTTAACTATCAGACGAAGGCATTACAAATATGAATAATATGGGAGTTTTAAAATGATCATGAGGCGCTGTAGGAACAGCAATCAAAATAAACTCAGAACACGCAAGGTGATATAAAGCCACAATCACAAACTGCTAGAACATTGTATTACCACAGGGAGTGTTTTACAACCATTTCTCATATGGTACAGTTTGTTTGAGTAGCGAGTGCAATGTTGCAGTGTGCCACAGCTCAGTGTGCCTCCAGTGTAAACAGACGCCAACCTGCTATTCAGCCAATATAAGTAGAGACAAGATTATATAGTGACCAGAGATAAAGCTTCAACACACAAATACAAGCTAATACACCACAATTTAAGTTCAAATTCAGCCAAAGTTTGACTCAATTGTTTTTTTTTTCTCTCTCTCCATAAAACGTGGGGGGGGGGGGAGGAGGAGGAGGAGGAGAAATAAACTTTTAATTATTAGACTCTAGGTTGACGAAATATAGGTGATTATGGTAAGACACTGTTAAGCTCAAAACCATTAAATAATAAACAAGACTAACAAAACCGCATAAGTAAATATAAAAAATAAATTAACTTATACTTCAGAAAAAATTAAAACTATATAATAATTAACCATTGTCATACTCTCAATATTTTAATTCCAGTATGACATATCTTGCCAACATAGGTATAAATAATATGGAACAAAAAAAAGGAATCTCTAATTACAAAAAAAAAAAAAAAAATTATATTAAAAAAAAAAAAGTGCAGACAAAATGATACTTTCTAAAATACGAAAATGCATATATTACATGGTTTGCAAAGACACACTACCTACTATTGGTAAAGTTTCCTTTGAAAATATCACACCACACACCCTCAATAAATATCACTAAAGGAAATTCATTCAAAAGTTCAGTATTTAAAATAAATTAGTATTTCGGCAACAAATCCTCTCTCTATATCTCTTGAATGAAGCACATTAAAATGATTGCACTTGGTAAAGCGCACAGCTCAATATTAATATAAACACTTTTCGCAACCAGCAGGTATAAAGTAGTTTACATTTCTAGGATGTCATTCTATTCCTAAGATGTCTATTTAATTTAATACAGTAAAACACTGTTAAGACATTTTTTAAGGGTCTTTAATCCACAAACACTTCTTAGCTGGGAAAACATTTTAACTCTGAAAGTTGCATTGAAGACTTAAATATTACTTGCAACATCAGAAATCACAGTTGCAGGCAGTCCCAGTTCTTTGGCTATATTAACACGTGTAGCTGAAGGACTAGAATCAACTTTCTGAATTATCGCTAGTTTTTCTTTTACAGTTAATGCATTTCGTTTTACTGTCGCCGTATTCTAGTCGGTTACAACAGAAACATTAATGTATTTGAACCAAGACACGAATAGTCGTCATTAATAACAGCATCGAACTTCCAACCGTGCAAAAAAAAAAATCAGTTTAAAAACACAATGGACCCAGTAGTACGTTCAAAAAATTTGTCTCTGCTGCATTGCTCAGACTTTGGAGATGCAAGCAATTTTACGCATAATCTACATGCTGCCTTTGAGAACGAACCCTAAATAAACGTGGGGAAAAAATATTTTCGCATTTCGTCGGCATTGTTGCATGAAACAGAATGCGGTGGAACATATAGATTGTTTTGTGAAGTTTCAAGTTCGTATGTTAGTCATCCTGAGAGTATCTGCTCACTGACTTGCATTGAACACCACGTCATATAATCTACGATTGCTTTTACGCAACATAACCTGTTAACGAGTTATGTTTCGGCTTTTGTAGTTCTATCGTTTTAAAAATAAAGTTTTGTGTGCACATTAATAAGCAAACTCTCATAATTTAATATTTAAGTTGACTGTATTACACGGGAAACCACACACTTCACAATATCTTATACATGGGAAATTTTAAGATGGCCGTTATGACGAAACTGACGGCCAAACATTTCAGCTGGGAAAACAACTTTCATGGGAACGCATTTAACAACAAGTTTTACTGTATGCCATATACAAAGCATTTTGATTTTAACACTGTCTGTACAAGGGGGAGGGGGGAAGCACCAACATCTTTCATAGGCAATTTATACATTTTACTAGGAGTTAAAATTGATCAGTTTTGATTTCTACAATGTTAGCGATTTTACAAAGTCATTCTTGCACAGGAGTTTACTGTATGTTATAAGATACGGTACCAAAACACATATATACATACCGCTTCTCACCTAAACGTTGACGTTTTTACTGAGAAAAGAAAGATTGTGCTGCATGCCAGCACGGTTAAGATCAACACATGAAAATCGATGGCATTGCGACTCGACAGCGAGAATTGATTGTTTACAGCATATACTTAGACCATGTACTAAATGTGACTTAGCAATCAGCATGATAAGTGCCATATAAGGCAAACAAAACCAGATTTAGGTTTGAAAAATGCTAAAACAACTAATACTTTTATGTAAAGCTCATACATTGAATTCAAGTAATAACATCTTGGGTGACACAAGGTAAAATATTTATTGCACTATAAAGTCAACTTCAATTTAGTAAGGTAAAGTGAAATTTAGTTACTTAATTGACAATAGGGTATTTGGGTGGGAAATTGAAATCTTACGTTAAAGTGGAGGATATGTTCGTGTGAAGTATGCTGAAACGGAATTTTACTGCATACCTTAGAAATGCAGTTATAAACAAAATGATTACCTTCAAAACACTAATATTATATTCATTATAAAAATAATTATTTCTTGTGCAAAAATGAGCTCGAAGCTTGGAAACTTTTTAGTATGCTTGCTTCTATGCTTGAACTAAAAATCCTAGACTCGCAGACTTCTAAATTAGACTGTGATAAATGCACAGAAAAGCGACACACAATTAACAAATATGGTTTAGCAAACTTGCATCATTTTCAGATATGTTCATACATTATATTGTTACGTGTTGCTCATTTGCATGACTTCCCTTGCCTAACCCTGCTGGAGCCAAAGGCAGAAAGCATAGTAATTTACAAAGGCAAGCCACCATGCGTGCCAGATAAGCTTAGTGGAACATGTGCACTCTTGACCGTCAGATTCAATTTCTAGGGTTATCTTTGAAAGAATGCTCTAGTATCACCCTTGCCTCTCAGTGAGACCTTCTACATTGGGTCACAGAGACTACTACAGCCGTGACAAGCTTCTGAGCTGACGAACTAAGGTTTGGAGTGTTGAGCGAACTCAAGTACCACGTACATGAAGACAGAAAAGCAATGCGCTAGCAGTAGTGCATGGCAACAAGAGTTAAAGTCTGCAGATTGCAAGCATCGGTACAACACAAGAGTAGACTAACGGGCGGGACTAATGAATTGGAAGCTTGAGTGACTGATATTTAGGATAACAATACAAATAGGCGACTAATCATAGACACACATTGATAAGGAGTATAATTAGAATGAGATAAACATTAAAATTGTGCTCACTGAGAATAACAATAATGATAATAGTGGAGATAGGTAGTTTTCATAACTGCGTGAATAAATTAAAAAAAATATAATTTAGTTCTTTTACTCTATTAAAATACCCACATCAATAAACAAAGTGTTTAATTTGCATTTACAAAACATGAACAAGCATGTATTTTTTTAAACAGCAGTCTGGACGTAATATGGAAAATCTTCCAAACAACCTGTAGCATGCAAACTTGCAATAAACATGACCTGCACAATGCACAATCACAAGGATGAGAACGACATGTGGTACGGTATCAAAACTTACCCCCCCCCCCCCCCCTCAACATATTAGGTACAAGAAGTAACGCTGTAACTAAGAAGCTGCTCTCGAAAAGCTTCCAGTGGAAATTACGTAGATGAGAAAATATGGTCTTTGGATACCACACGGACATAACATTACAGTATAGCCATGCCAACTTTATAAAAAACTTTTATTGTAAGTGGGTTGCACAAATAAACACTGATAAGCAGTTTACCGAAGCACAAAGAGGTGGAAGTTTATGCATTATATAGGATTGTGCAAGATCTCGAAACCCGGAAAAAATTTGAACAAATACGGCATTCTCGAACAGCAAACTAGAAAATTAATCCCCCCCCACCCCCCAAAAACCATACATATGATAATAAGCAGTTGAATACACAAGTGTGCAATGAAGGTGAAGGCATTGTCAAGGCACTCCACGCATGTCTTTAACCAATGTGTTCAAGCACAATGCAAGCTTGAAACAAAACAAACATTCTAAAGTGACAGCTCAGATGATGGTTATCCTGCTTTATGTAGCACAAGATAGTGTACTGAATGCGATGTTATTAACCAAACAGTTATTAAAATTAATTCATTGCACAGTGACATAACAATAAATTACGCATTAAAGGCATGCAATGACCAGGAGGCCTACACCTCACAAACAAATTGCCAACTTGCAGAGTCGTGTTCTGATATAAAGCAGGGATCACACGATGCAAAATGCATTTCGCACAAGATTTCGTACGAGAATACCAACTAAATTGCATGCAAAATGAGTTCACATGCAGATAAATAGACCACTACTGGCTCGCATCAAAATTAGTTGATAGCGCTGGTCAGTACCGAACAGCCAAGGTATCATAACACAAAATATGGTATGTGTTTCAAAGCTATCCCTCTAATACATAACTGTTATTATTTTATTCTCAGCGAACTGTCACACCTCAGATTATGATTTTCTTTTACTCTATGGTGAAGTTTACAAGTCATGTGACCAGCATACAAGGACCAATAGGATCGCAACTTACATCGCCTTGCACGAGAAAAATAGGACCTGCTGTATCTCATCATTCCATGCAAGATGTGCCTTGCACAAGAAATTCTCGCACAAGGTTGGTACTAATCTTGCATCGCGTGATCCCTGCTTAACACGTAAATTTCACATCATGATATTAACGCAGACAAATATTTTATAACATAAAGAGGTATACCATGAACCCGATTCTTCTTTTCACGGAAACATCAACCAGTAAGTTTACAGCGAGTGTGTGTATATATAAGCACCAGGATGAATAAAAACGTCACTGCCTACTGCGCAAGCGCAGTTTCAAAAAGAATTCTATGAGAAAAATATCGCTTAGTAGAAACAATATGTATAATTAGTTTATCAATAACTAACCAAATTAAACAATTAACTTTTTTTTGTAAACAGCGCATTTCCACTTATTGTGGATCAAGTGAACAATACAATAGATGTATTTTGCATTTGAATCATTAGCGAATTTGGTATAACTGGTATTTTGGTACTCGTGGTTACTCTGCTCTTTGTAAGCTCAGTTCACGATGGAAAACATGTACTTAATGAATGTGAATGTTTCAAAATAAAAGTAGGTATTCATTATGACGTGGTTCACGTTATTACCTAATAATTGAATGTATGTTTAAAACTTAATCATACGCTACAAAATCATACGATTTTTAAAAATACTTAAGGCCGGTCACAAATATGTTAATAAACTAAAAATTCCTCATTCTCGTCTCGATTTCCGCAAAAATTTTTTTTTCTTTCTCGAAGCCCATATCTTATTCTTGCACAACCCTATTTATTACTACTGAGAAAGCACACTTATAACAATAAAAACTCAAAATAAAACTAAATATAAACGAAGAAGTCTCAACCCCAGCAATATTGTCCCTAGAATTACTCACTGTAAGCACGTATCAATACACACACATATCTAAGGATAAAGAAGCTAAAATTTACAATTTTAATAATGAAATTAGTATTAAAGCACCACCATGAAATCTTGGCTCAACAAATACATAACCACCTGGCTTGATGCTCTGCCACCACGGCAACTGCTGTCTACTCAGGAGCACCAACGCAAGGTTAACAGTGTCACCAGAGATCTCACCACTGCCAGTTCTGTCATTTAGCAGTTTTATGGTATGACCAAGGTACATTGAAACTTATAATTGTAGACATGTCTTCTTTCATCTTGCAAAAGCAGGAAACAACTTCAACTATACTAATTTGTAACTTAAAAATCAATCAGTGAATAATTTTATTTAGGACATAAATTACTGAATAATTTAATTTAGAGATGGTGTAAAATACTTGCTTCCAACAAATGATAAGACACCATAAGTATTCAACTTCCCAGATAATTCAAAACTATAATGCAAACATGGAAGGTGGAGACAAGATGGACTCAAACGAGGGAAAACAATTATATCTGGGGCCAAACAGGCCATTCAAGTAAGCAGGATTCTGTACTAGGAGTAATTCAGAGGATGTCCATGACACAAGCAAAATATGTACTTTTGTCCACAGCTGCTAGTGCAATGGCTCATACTCCACCTTCCGAAGGCAACGTCGCAGTACGGAAATGGACCTCTGCCATGTGCTTGGATTCTGTAACCCAACAACTTATCTCGACTTTGATCAAGTTTCAGTTTGTGAGAATAAGATTCTCTAACTTTTTCAAGTCTATCGAAATGGTACAAGAAATGTCGGTCACTTTCTCTGATGACTCTCTCATCATTGGATGGCCATTGGAGAAAGTGAAATTGCATCATCTTGGCAACCAGTTGCCAATCAGATCCTTTACCACATGATTAGTTTTTATGTACACTAATATTTATTTATATTTTATGTGTTGACGTTAGTAGTACCTATTCTGAACAGAGTAAGCAAGTATTAAGTATTTTATGCTCATCATTTAATAAATGTATTTATTAGTAAAGAACATTGCTTATAATGAGTGTATTTTAATTCGTAATCTGTAACCACCCCTTTATTTAGATATTAATCTGAAAGCACAGTCTCTATATAAACGAATAGTAATGAACTGCCAGCACCTAGAATAGTACATAGTTATTTTAATGCTATTTTAAATAATCGACAAAATACAAAATTGGATTTTAGGTACGATTTTGTACATACATTTAGGCAAAATTTCAAACACATTACCGTAATATGCTTAATGTTAAAGAAAAGTATTTATGTTTTTAAAAAGTAGACATTCTTTAAACCTTCTGATGTTTATGAATTAATACTTAACAGATTTTAATAATTTACACTCATACGCAATTACAAATAAATATTTATAGTAATGAATAGAATTTATCTACTTTAGCGCTATCTACGAACAGCAACATAACTGTTACTATCTTAATCAAGACGAGGTGAAAAATAGTTACAGAATCAAAGTGCTGGCCTCACAACTGCATGCTAATGGATTGCTCAGCAACAGCAATGTTTACTGATACAGGGTTCTCATAAAATACCCATTAGAGAATGGCAAGTTCCTCAGAAATTTGGTTCAAATGATTCCATTTAAAATTCAAAAGAAATCATATCACTCTGTACAACAAGATACAATTTAAGTGGAACAACAAGAAAAAAAATTTTTTAGTGTCACATACAATATAATTTTCTCAGGAAGAGTACAAAGGAAATAAAATAATTCTACAAAAGGATATGGCAGGAATAGGTTGCTAGCCTACTAATTACGTTGTAAAAGGGTGATGGAAAGCACAACTACTCTCACAATTGTACTCATGCATGCATGCACGCATGCAGTAGGATGAACACACTTTCTTTGTAGATGCACTGTTATGATATTTCTCTGGTGGAGACAACTACTTCAGTC
Source organism: Dryococelus australis (assembly GCA_029891345.1). NCBI lineage: Eukaryota > Metazoa > Arthropoda > Insecta > Phasmatodea > Phasmatidae > Dryococelus > Dryococelus australis. The sequence goes on along the minus strand of CM056999.1, from coordinate 175,198,853 downwards.
AGTGAAATTTTATGACCACACACACACACGACTGTATATGTGTGTGCCCACAAGTACTACTTGTTTTTTCCACGTTCTTTCAATAATGTAATTTTCCTACACAGTGTATATTGCAATTCTGTGAACAGAACTGAAATCCTTTGTCACGGCATGAGAATGAATATCACACCAACATGCTAGGCTATAGCTCAGAAGATACATAAGCTATGAACAATGTTCAACAATAAAGGCTGATACAGTATTTTCTCACAGTGATGGAACAGTTCTAGAGAAGTTGGCAACTCTGCATTCCTGAAAGCACCTTTAAACCTATCTCACCACAACCACGTGTGTTAAAACACTACCAACTGGGAAACTGGACCAAATGTCTAAAAATATTAACTAAAAAGGTTTCAATTACATACGCTCCTGAGTCATTCTGCCCACAAGTAACAACTTATGAGCACTTGTGTTTTTCACTTTTAGGTACTTTACATCATAAAACATGGTTATGGCTGGTATACATTAGATTTGCATGCAATTAAACCCTTAATTCACAAATCCTGGATTTTAACAAACAAACCAAATTCAAGTACCTTCATCAGAACCTAAAAAAAAAAATCCTTCAGAAAAAAAAAAAAAAAATATATATATATATTTTACTGTATTCTTCTTTGCTGTGGCATAATCAAACTCTTACCGCTGTGTGTAAACCTATGTACCTGCTTACAAACTTAATAGTTAATATTCCAATAACAAATCCTCTGCATTTTCACTGTACTAGCTGGGAATTACATAGCAGTCCAAGTCAAAACTTTGTATGGCAACAACTGAACATGTACTTCCAGGTTATCCTTTCACTCCTAAAGCTTATATCTAAATATTTAATCACAAAAACGTGTAATTTTCAAACCAGAAATTATGACAAAATGAAAGGGAGAAGGAACGGGGAATATATATCATATTTAAAAAAACCCCCCACGTTTCATAAAACTTTCTCTTTGGTTTTGGAGACATGAAATTGGTAAATATATAACCTCAAATAAATTTCACACGTGCATAAATTGACAAGTCCCTTGGCGAGAACTGCGAGGACATGTAAATGAGGGGTTTGACACTAGCAACAATGCACTTGGCACAACAGGTGAGCCTGAACACGTACACACAACTGCATAGTTCATGCCCCATTACCTGTCAGTTACCACTGCAGTAAACTGTTAACTGTTCCTTTACTAAACAATGACGTTCGTTCAATGTCAGAACCTTAACAAAAACATGTATGAGAATCTATTTTACAACATAAATATCTATTGAATTTCAAAAGTTTAGGATTGTGCACAAACATCAAATATTCTTATGCACTGAACAATTGCAAACAACACAATTTGTCTGTGCACATTTGTAAACTCTTATTAATGTGGGGTTCTAAGTTGATTTCCAGTTTAAACTGGTTAATTTAACTGGTAATGGTTCATAAACTATGCACCTAGTGTTTTTGTTTCATTGAAAAATTACTCTTGTAGCATGCAACAGAAATATCAGAAAGGTTCACAAAAGCGATGTATACAAAGCACTCATATTTTGCAGCATGTAAATATCTTATTGTACATTACAGGACACAGTTCATAAATAAAAAATTCTCACATGTACACTGGATACTAACTGAGGAGCTAAAATAAGCCCAGAGAACTGTTTTCAGTGCAAACTTGCACCACCTTGCATACAGTGAAACCTTGAGGTGTACACGTTGCAGGTGAACTATACACACATGCTTAGGGTCGGCTGCAACGTTAAGGCAGTTTCTGAAGCAAAAATTAAACTTAAGCAACTGACGTTCTCTCACAAATGCCTGGGTTATTGGTAAAAAGCCATTTCGCACAAATTTTCTAAAGCAGAACAAGCACAAAGAGGAATTTATTTCCACAACATGCATTAATCCTTCACACAAGTGATTGTTACTATTTCCTCAGAATACAGCTTATTTTCCCGGATTCTCAATTATGTCAGATCATGACGTCCACAGATCCAGTCACATTTCCAAAAGTGAGTTTAACAGATCTACATACTGTATTATTTTTCCAAAGACACAGTGCTTTAAAACAATAAACTTGGACAACTTTATGCAGCAAACGGCACAAAGCAGGACAACAGCCTTGGTTTTCTAACTGCAATTACCAAAAAGAGAAGAGGCCACGGTTATATCAAGGAAAAGTCTACAACTAGACAATATGGAATTGAAACAAATGGAAATATTCATACAATGAGGAAGCATAGTGGAGGCTGGAAAGTGGAACAGTTGAGAGGAGATGTAGTCTGCAGATGTCCGAGATCTGGTGTGGAGGAAAGAGTTGCAATTGAAGTGTAAACAGGTCATAATACTACGTATGTGCCGACTGTCTCACACGTAGTGGGAATGTGGACAATATGTTTACGAGGAGCGAGCATGCTGACAATAACAAGGCAGGGCATAGTTAGAAATGAACTCGTACATGCATAAGCAGGAGTAGATGATTTGAACAATGCCATTAAAAAAACTTCAATTAAGTGGCGTGGACACGTACAGAGAACGAGAGTTGAAAAATGCCTGAAATAAATAGAGAGAAAGGATACCCCCCCCCCCCCAATGGAAGACAAAGGAGAAGGTGAGACGAACAAATAATGGCATGGTATAGCAGGTGAGGTCATTGAACCAGCATTTCTAAATCACATATTTTTAGATTTGTTCAATTATGTAGAACTTAAAACACTATTTCTGGGTTTAATAGGAGTCAAAAATGGCCCGTTTAGATGATGTAAATTTATTCTCGGGAACCATGACACTAAGGTCTACTTTATCCATCCAACATTCTAGTTATGAAATTTGATTTGGAAATATAGCATGGTTAGTGTGATGAATACCAGTATGTCTTATTTCAGTTTCACTTCATTTTTAAACTGATTCAAATAGAGATTTCAAATCAAATATTAAAATATTTGTGAATAATTTAAGGTTTTCTAATATTAACAGACTCCTATCCAGCAGAGGACCTAGTAGTAGGGGTGTGATGGTTCTAGATTTGATAGGATTAATTGATGGATTAGCACTTTAATTGAAAAATAGGCGAGTTCGAAAAAGGTGATTTACGTGTTAAACAATCTGTTTCTGGAATAAAATATGTTCCTCACCTACTTTGATTTTAATTTCCTCGGGTGACTGTAAGATCCCCAGTAGACACAGCATCAGCCAGAGTGGAGAAGGAGACGGGATTTTTGCTGTACTGAACGGCAGAGCCTCAATCACTAGACATACAAACCCTAGGGAGGTTAGACCACCGCACCACTTGAGTTGCCGGAGCAAGTGTTTGACAGGTTCTGTGTTGGGCCTATCCACCCTAGGGTCTACACCTGTAGTAGCTGTTGGAACGATTTACGAAAAACCCGCTCTCCAACCACCACACTGGTTGTGTTGCCAGTTGGGGTGAAAATACGAGACTGCGTCGCAAGCTCTCCTCTCATGAGGCAGGTCGTAGTCCCCCCTCCCAACATGCCTTACATTAAAAGGGGTGGTACAGATTTGCAGGAGAGGAAGACCAATTGAGTAACAGCAGCATCTGGGGACTAGCCAGCTCCTCCAGCGCCAGGTGGCATGACTGCTGGAGGTTGTCTGTTTACCTGCGCCGGGATTCGAACGGCTGGGCTGCAGCACTGGTCTGGCAGGCTGGTGGTGGTGCAAACATAGACCGGCCTGCACACTAAAGATTTGTACTAACCATGAAATAGTTCAGACTGTCCTGAAAGAGTCACGTATCAAACTATAAAACTTAATTGTTTGGATAACTTCAAACAAAAACTCTGGTATTGGAAGCCATTTGTATGTCTCATGTTTTTACTATGCATATGATATCAGATTTAAAAATTTACACATTCAAGGAAGCGTCATACAAACACAAGGACAACGAAATCAGGGAAGTTATTGGTGAGATTACGTCCTTAACATAAATCTTGAGTATAGAGTATGTTCACTACCAACTGAGCACTTCTGAAATAAAACTGAAAAAAATACCACTATCCCAACATGCATATGTATACTTTAATGGGAATGCTGACTACCCAGCTAAGTTGGTAACAATGGAGGGAAAGTAGCCATGACTTAAACGTTGAATTGAAAGTGTTAAGTAAACACCTGTCAATAGTGGAACTAACTATTTTGCTTCTGTTTTTTTTTATGCAGATAAATGTCAGAATAAGCACATTCGTAAAATATTCTATCTTTTAATATTTGCACAGTTTCACTAGACTTACAGCTGAATAAAGTGATGAGGCCCATTGGCAATGCTAATTTTACAAATGATGAAAGAATACACCGTGTGCATAAAAGTAAATATTAAGCAAGGCTATAATGGAGTTGCTAGAACATATGGTGTACGGGAGGGAGGGAGGGAGGGAGGGAAAGAGAAGTGTAGTTTCGAACAAGCTAATAATAGAGGGTAAAAGGAACCACTGAGGTAGGAGGAGAGTGGAGATGGAGATGATCAGATAGTTTGGGAGAAAAGACAGAACACTGAATGAAGCTCAACATTTATGTTAACCATTTTTCACAGAGTTTGGCCATGTGATGTCCAGCTAAATGTTATGCAAAAATAACACTGAGTTTCACTTCAAACACCAGTTTGCCATGGTGCATGCAATAAACAAAAAACAGTTTTTGGCAGTGAAACGTAACCGTAAGCACACAAAGTTATTTAAAAAAAACCAAGAAGAAAGAAATTAGTAAATAACTGCAAGCCTTGAAAAATAACCTAACAATTTAAAAAACATGAGAATGTGATTACATGCAGGAAGAAAGAGGAGAATAGCAACGTGATGCCTGAAGGGATACAACTAAAGAACGTGGAATATTTTGAGTATGAATCTAGGCAGCGACCTATATAATGGAAGCCTGAAATACAGCAATGCTGTCTCCAAAAAAACAAGAGAGATGCATTGAAATGACTACATGCCTACACGAACACACACCTGGAGTGCAAGTAATGAAGAGGCACTAACAAGCACACAAGTGAGAGAATGGATAAGATGGGGACAGCTGAAAATTAGAGATGTGTGAAGAAAAAGGCACATGGGGGCAATTGGTAAATGGAAGAGGGAAAGACAAATGGGCACACGTCCCAAGATGTGACCACTGGCTGGCAGCTAGGTGTGTAGCTCAATGATGGGCATAACACTTATCACGTATAAAATAGCCAAGGACCAACACAACCCCTAAGGTTTCAGTGTATGCACCTAACACTAGAATATTTTGTATAGCACAGTACGAATAACCAACACAACATAACATGACACACAATCCAATAAAATTACACTCTTTAAGCTCACAAAAACACAATTTCTGCATTACTTATTTACTTACAACTGAAACTACCCAGCTTCGGTAACCCCCCTCCCACCCAATTCCCATTGCAAACTGCATGAAAAATTACAAGAAATCTAGAGAGATGTGCATACTTAACATGATACTGTATTCCAACATACAAACACACATTCACATAAACATATGTACACATTTATCAGCTTCAACATTTTTAGGCAGTGATCTTTTAGCATTGGCAGTATATTAAATACAATTACAGTACGAATGACAACATGATAAGGCTGTAAAAAATGTTAACACAACTGTCCCACACTTGAGCCAAGTTACCAAGTAATACATGCATGCCATACAAAGTAAACTGAAGCCTCAAAAATATACCTTCTCTGCCAGCTTGCAACTAAGTAATTACTGTGAGAGTATATCTCCTTTGATTCAACAATCGCATGTATACAAGTTTAAAATGTAAATGACAAAATAAATAATTTTCAAAAATACAACATGAACACAGAAAATAATGAATACTCAAACAATGAAATCTCAACAAAATTGTTGTAGGTAGATTACTCCCCCCTCCCCCCCCCCCAATCCACTTCGCTCCTAAAAGGTAGCCTGGTTCATCCATAAAAATTTTATTTACATTTTAATGTGTGATGACCTGCAGAGCTTCATTACACATCAGTAATCAAATCACTGCAAAAAATTATAAAAATCACAGTGTCGACACAATGCAACAAGCACACTGATTATGTGTATCATTATTTTATTACAAAACAGATTGAACAGATATCTGAAACATACCATATTTATTCGTGTATAGTGTGCACTCGTCTATAGTGCACACCATGATTTTTGCAACAACTTCCAGGGATAATTTTTATAAAAAATAAAATTGCACTAAAATTTTTTGGCGCCCTGTTAGTAAGTATGGAACAAAAACTCCCGATTAACCGAGTTAATCGGAGCCAGAGAAAACACGAATAAGTGAATTTGTATTAAAAAACCCGGATAATCGAATTTACACTTTTCTTTTACAATTAACGGAACAGTGATATTGGCTCCGAAAATTGTGATAAAACACAGAACATAACTAATATACATTTTAAAGCAAACACATATCACGCACTGTATGAGCAGAATTTAAGTACATAATACTTTAACTGATATTTATGTTGTACCAATTATAATTAATTCACAGTGCATGAGTATACAGGGCCAGCACCGGCGCACGCAGCGCCAAGCCAGTGGCGCTGTGCATAGTTGTGTCTGTGTGTCGTTTCCTCATTGTGTCCTTTAAACGGCCTCCCTACCAAGCTGGCAGCCACAAACTTCAAATAGGGAATGTTAAACAAAATTCCTTCTCTTTGCGTCAATTTTAGACACTATTTCAAACAAAAAACATGTTGACGCAACTTTTTCGGAGAATATTGTTACATAAAGTTTATATATATATATATATATTATATATATACACACACACACACATAAAGATTTATCCATCCTTTTTGTCATATGCAAATTTCAATAATTACATTTTATAAAGAAATATATTAAACAAAAAAATTGGCAAAATATTTTAATGTAGCAACATTCCTTAAGAAATTCCAAGTAGAATATGTTTTGTATGAAATAGTTATCTTTAAAATCAGTGTGATGAGAAGGAATTTCGTTTAACATTGATTCCCCGTTTGAAGTTTGTGACTGCCAGCTTGATAGGCAGGCTCAATGGCAGACTTAGTTGAAAATTTAGAATACAAAGCAATAAAGACTATAACGAAACTGTAAATGAGGCAACCTGACATTTAAACAATACAGTACAATCCTCATCACTAGGAGCTTATTTAAATTTCATCGACTTACGCACATAAAAGTTCAATTAGAAAATACTAAGTTTTTGTAAACATTTAAAGACTTGATATGAAAAAGTGCAAGAAAGTTAGTTAAACAGTGCCTTTCTTGAAAAAGTCTTCATTATTAGACGTGCATCCAATGTGCTGGTCTATGAAAAGAACACACTTCACCAGGATTGATGGTTTTGTTTATAAAACGTCATGCTCAATTTTTTTCCTAACTTTTCCATGATAACTGTCCTTTTACGATTTGTTAACATTGTGAAAACACTACAAACAGTGAACAAAAACCTTGGGAGGGGGACTGAGGCCATGTCCGAATTGACAAACTAAGTTTCAATTAGGATGCTGTCGACAGTCACTTGTTTAGCTTAGCACTTTTAGCAACACATTTTTACATTAACAGTGAAAAATATTTTTATCTAAACATCATGTTTAAAACGGACGTAATATCTACAATCATCACTGGAATGCTGCAAATATGTTAATAAATAAGAAAATAATAAGTTATACAATAACTTCAAAAAAATTTGTTGTGAAATATATAAACAAAGCACAACAGTTACTTGCTTTTTAAAACATACCTAGTGTAGTTTCTGAACAATAATTTGTTTTAGAAAACATTTGTGCATGTATTCATTTTGAATTTTTACTAATATCTGCTAGATAGAAATTACAAAATCTGCAATTTCAGATACTGCCCGACGTGCTACGACGGGCGGAATTGGACGACTCGCCTAGTCCCTTCTCCCGCACCCCGATCAAGTTCGCTAGCCTGTGCAACGGAAACAAAGAGGGCTTGGCGGAATGACGGCAACATCTGGGGGTTATGTGCAGATGTAGGGGATGGAGGCATAAACATGTGGCAGCTCTGGTTTGTGGTGTGACAAGATGCCATTAGGACGGGAGGGGGGTTTGTGACCTACACATAACTTTGACATGAGGACTGAACAGTCACGGGACAAACTGAAGGGTCACTGAGGAGAAAGAGAGAGAAGGGAGAGGATGCTGTAAAAGTGAGGGATGCGACAAAAAGACAGTTCCATCAACATCCCTGTACAATTTATGGCTACCACTGCCCCTTCCACGTTTTTTTCTTTTTCTGTGTATAGCGTGCACCCCTCAAATTTTTCTTTATTATGGGAAAAACAGGTGGGCTATACACGAGTAAATACGTTATTGTGTGTTAATTAGCAAAGACTTGAAAGTGATTATTAACAGGGAATCTTAAAATCCATTAGTGGACAAGGGAACAATGTACCAGAAAACCTCAGGAAAACCAGAGTGGTGCGAAATAAACTAAAAACACCACAATGTGAAACACTAGTTTTTGCACCAATAAGTAGAGACCCGAAAAAGTAGGTGTTAATATTTTTCAAAAATATGTGTTATTTTACTGATAAAAAGATGTTATTTTTGTCGAAAATAGCTGATATTTCCTTCCTATAAAATGCAGATTTCTGCATGAGAATTGCTACAATTTTTAACGTGCTCTTTATAAAGACATACATAATTTGAGATGGGTCACTTTATTCGTAAAACCTGAAATTGGCGATGTTATTCCTATTGATAAGCAGTGTTATTTCTGTGCAAAAATTCATAACTCCCAGAGAAATATAGCTACAGTTACTGTTTTAATACAGACAACGGTTTATCAACGGACAACATTGAAAACAAGTTCAGATTTTACTTAAGATTATTTATTCTGCCTGTCCCCTGGAACAACAAACCGTCACAATGCACTGGCAAGGAAATACTGTTTCATGAAAAGAATAATGTAAACAATTTATACACAACTATAAAAGCACTGTTTAAAAAAATAATAAAAGTGCCTCGTACGAACAGAAAAAAAAAAAATTACAGAAATCCGCCTATACGTTTTTGAACGATCAAAACTTTCAACAACAGATTTTTTCTTTAGGCCCGCTGACGAAACTTTTATTTCTTCAAAACATGTCATATTTTACCGCATATATTTACGGAGAATGTGTATGATAAAATTACAGTTTACTGGACAAATACAAGTTAAAAATACATGATTAATTGATTTACCAACATATTCCTCATAAGTAAATGCATATAAACACATTTTTCACTGCCGCCCCACTCGCTTGGTAAAAAATAAAGAATTGTTGATTAAAACATGACGATGCTACGATACGAATGTAAACAAGCGAGCGAACTGGTTGGCGTGAATTCCATAGATAACATGGTGCTTGGTGGACGTGAACACTAGAATGGCGGGTTTTCCTAATGAACAAACTTTTGCAGGGCTGTGAATAGAATGTTCACTCAAATTGACACATCACTTGCGCTCATGTTATCAATGGTCGTAAATACACGTTAAACATGTTTTTGTTTAAGGTGATAAATCAAAGAAATCTACTGGTCAACTTATGCATGCATTTGTACTCGAATATCCAAAAAATACTTCAAATACATCTTAAGAAGCAACTATGTGATGTAAAACAATAATAATTTGCGAAAATACTACAATTAATGAATTACAGCTGAAATTCTCACTAATTTTTTAGGTCTCTACCAATAAGTAACACAACCAGGCAGTTATGCTTGCTCCATTTGAACATTTACTGTGAATGTAATTAGCCTTGGTTCCATGCCAAACTAACTTTTATAACAAACTCTGAACTAAGTGGAACAGGATGGCATCAAACAATTACACAGTTTCTAGACATTGAGAACTCAAATACTATATTAAAAATGGCAGCCTCCATTAATTTTAATGGAAATTTAGGTATCATCTCAGGAACCATTATACAGTAAAATCTCTTAATGAATTACATTGAGGAGATAAGAAAATATACTTTATATTTTATTATGACAAAAAATTGCAAAAAAAGTCTACAAGATGACCAACTACCATTCCATTTGTTGTTACCAAATGAACACACATTATGGGAAACCACCACTTACAAGGCCACATTTTGTTTTTCTAAGGAACCATAATCCATTTTTATTCCTATTTTACCATCAAAGAGTAATACAGGAGTAATGTTAACACCCATCAGCATTATCAATTTTTGTTGGATTGTTATTTACTACTTCAGTTAGCTAATTTTTAAAGTTAAATTTTTTCATTAAAGTGAAGTTGTGGCGAAGGATTTAATGCCTTGAACTGGCATCATCCACTAGCTGCAGCCCACAGTTACACTCTGCAAACTCCATTATACAGAAATCCCTTTCTTTAGCCACAGTTTATTTTGACATTTTATTGAACAAGTAACATTAATGTGGTTATTACATAGTACTAAGAATTGCCACAGGAAACATGTCTTATTTTAACCATGAATAACCATTTTTACATGTGTGGTTGCTGGCCATATTTATTTTCTCTCCCCCCCCCCCCCCTTTTAACACACAAAGAGATGAGTAACTTAAAAATAAACATCATAAATAGTATGGTTCGTTATGAAAGGAATGAAAATATAAAAAATGTATGTTGGCACATTAAAAAAAAATCCAACAAATATTTAACATGCACAGTAAAATATTGCCAACAAATGAATTACTGAGGTAGCACGATTTCGGAATTACAAAATTGTACATTATACTTAATAAATCCACCGATTTATATGTGTTGCAAAGGACAGACATCTTTATTCGCTACACAGAATTGTACGCACAAGAGAAAGGGAATTTATAGTACAAACTTAACTGAAAACTGGTAAATGGAGGCCAGAAACTTAGTAACGTGGAAATTACGCAGCTACTTAAAAGAGTAAATTTCATTGACTGCACTGGGCAACATCGGTTACCTTAATAATTCTCAGCAATTACACAATATTCGAAAACCAAGCTTTTCAAGGAATAAGGGACCATCTCATTATTTAATAATTTCTGTCCCATGTGGCAAAAAAAAAAAAAAAAAAAAAAAAGAATTTAAGACATCGTACAAACTCCAAAATATTTGCTAGGTAGTCCCCTGTGCCATGTCAAGGATCAACTTTTAGGGCCTTATTCATAGTCAGAGTTTCGTCCAGTCCAAGGATGATCCGGAGATGATCTTCCTCGGAGTTGGTCTGGGGTTAGTCTGGACTAACTATATCATATTCATAAACCCCGACCAAAGTGAGACTAACTTTAGTCGAAGGATCATCGAAGTACACTGTTGCCAGGTTTACTGCGCATTACAGATTTTTATCTCAAATAAAACATCTAAGTTACACTAATGACAAAATAGTACCTAGATAGCGCTAAACACAATATAACTTATTAAAAAATATAAATATTTTTCTTTTTCAAATTGAATAGTAATTTACAAAAAGCGTTAATCTAGGCAACAAAAATCCAAATATAATCAATTATACTGTGTGCTAAAGTGAAAATAAAAGTATCAGTTGTAAATATACAAATATTATATAAGGCAAGTTTGGAAGTAAAAGGTTATATAAAAGGTCTTGACCTTTATTAGGTTTTGGCTATTTCCGTTCAAAAGTGATGCTTTCAGTCACTTTAATAGTTTCAACCTTGTCTTTATGACTATCATATATGGTACCACTGCAGGATGTAGGACGATAAAATTAATATACTAATATCTTATTATTGTATACTGATTTGTCAAATTTTCATAGCAAACCTCTATGCAGTGGTAATAAGGGCTGGTTTCATTTTATTATGCCAATATTGTCTTGTTTATAATGATGTTAAATGTGTATTGTAATGCTAAATACATTATAAACTGATTAAAATTCTATTATCCAGATGAGATTCAAACTTGCATCCTTCTGCACCTCAATCCACGATGTAACCATTGAGCTACAGAATAAAGTGTATACTGTATACATTTGCAATTTATGATTTGTATTACAATTATTTTTGAGCGTATTAATATCACGTCTCTTAAGAATCTGTCTTCAGAGAAGTCATTTGATTGACACAGAAATAGAAAGGCATTGCTGTAGCTTGAAACCGATGTATTATTCAGCTTATTAGGTATATTTCCTTTAAATTATTATCCAAGGAACATTCCATCCATTAGGTCGGCTTATTTTTGTATACAGATTGGCAAAATCTGCCTTAAACAAAATTCTTATGTTTCGTGAACTTTATATAGCTTTTACTGGCACGTAATATCAACAAAACTGTAGTATTTTATGTTCACAATGTTTCTTTTAGACCTTAATACTTCATTAGTCCTACCCTCTGTCTGGACTAAAAGTTAGGCCGTACTAAAGCAAGATGATCCGCGGACTAAAGACTACGAATAAGGCCCATAGTGGGTGGTTATGGAGTTTGATTATGAAGCTTTGCAAAACAGATCCTAAGATGGATTGATCTCCCCTTAAGAAGCAAACTGATAAGACTCCTTATTCACTATTTAACATGCACATTACAAGACTTTTAATATTTGATGGGGGAAGGAGAAATAGGAGTGATGTAATTACAGGTTTCCCACCTGGAAATTTAAATTTGTTGCAGCAGGTTTAAAAAAACGGCTAATAACGGGTCACAAACACGCTTACCTACCAAAAGAAAGCACATTCCAAACGATTGATGGAACAGTACACTCATGACACCATGCACGTTGGAAACGTTATTTTCATGATGTCCGACACAGCTAAGAATGGATTTTCAGGCTGCTGCATCTCAAAATATATGAACCTGATAAATATTAAAATACGATAGAGGCATGCATTAGACTTCGCTATAGAGTTGATCCAAGCTTAAAGTGACGTTCAGGTGAGTCACCGAGTGAAAGACTGCACAGCAGTCGAGTCCCTTGTGCACAGGGGCGTGGTACCGCTCTACATACTCTGGTTTGTGTCACTCGCAGTAATTCATTGATGTTTGCCTCACTCATATACACATATGCGTCACTAGGCGACTGCCTCAACTACACACCTGAATACTGTTCAAACTACGAGGGTAATTTAAAAAGTAAGATACAATGAGTGTCGTATTCCTCCTTTCACCTAGAATTTCCAGCCCGGCTGCAGCAGGAGTCCACAGCTTTGTCACGCAGCCGTTAGGCCACTAGATGTATATTGCATCAGACACTTGCAGTATCAGTTGTTGAGATGGCTGTACTCAAGGAAACATGGCCAAACGTGGAAGTGTGTACTGTAACCACGTATTTGTATCTAAAGAGCAGCTCACCAACAATTCGTCAACTAATATCATGTCATGGAAACAGGTATGGGCTTGGTGCACAAGTTCAATAATGGCAGGACAAATGTGCAAGATGACTAACACACTGATTGGCCAAGAACATCCACCACAGATGACAAAGTGTGCCATACTGAAGTGGGCAGTGTGAACAATATTCTACTGAAAAACATGTTCACACTTGCTGCCAAGGCAACTATCAGGTCACATAGCTACCAGGATGGGATTGCCTGTAATGCACTTGATACAGTTTCATTTGGAAGGAAAGCCATTCCCGCACCATATTGTTACAGCGAATAAAATTTGTGTGCATCATGCGACACTGTAGACATAGCGACTGTCATGGAAACACACAAACGCCTCCACTTTCCAAGATAAGAAAGCTCCATCCATAAAGAATGTTATGGCAATGGTATTTTGGTATCACGAGGATGGACTACCAAAGTGAAACATTATACTAAATCACTTATTTCCACATTAGGAAATATCTACAATATCAAATTTTTCATGTATTAAGATGTTTGTACTCTAAACAGAACAAGAATCTTTTTTCCCCTGACCTTTTTCTAACACTATTTTTCAGTAAGGATTGGCACCTTTCCATTATAACACACTTTTACACTAAAATACTACTCTGATCTTACAAAATTGCTCACCACATAGATTGCAAAGGAAAATGCCTAAGCATATAGTTCACAGTCATTAAAACAATTTTATATGATTCTGGCAGTGGTGCACAATGACAACTGCCAAATAAAGCATGTACAACACAGAATTCCCCTAACATTTAGCTAACTTGTTTGAAATTCCCTGTTTTCCAAACCTGTGGCAACCCTGTAAAAACATGGTCCTACAAGCGTATATAGTGCAATCAAGCCACAAATATATACAGTCGAAACTCGATGTATCGTTATCGCATGTATTGATAAACTGCATCCAGAAACAATTTTTTTTGGTCCTGGCGAAATTGCTACGTAAATAATGTTAACATAAAAAGCTTGTATTGTTTATCGCATGGTGCGTTGATCAAAGTATATTTCGGGTTCCTTAACCTAATATTTCCTGCAACTATCGTTTATAAGATGGTAGTTTATGCAAACATCTAGTAACTGGATGTGAAAAATGTCACGCAGTCGTTTATCACTGCTCTGCGGCATGCTGTCCGTCTTCCCAATACGTATGTCTGGCACTGTAAGCCTGTGATCCGAGAGACTGGCTTGCTACTTCCCCTTACACACCTCCAAGAGGGGAAGTGGTTACCTAGCATCCTCTCTCACCCTTCTGTCTCTGTCAGCCGTGCGATCTTCTTTACTCCCCTCACATGCCTTCGAGAGAAGCTGGTGTCTAGCAAAAGGAAAAAAACCGTGGCTGTATGGGCTTGCCTTCACATTTCGGCTTAGAGCAAATGTGTGCCCGGAGATCAAAAATATTTTATCGAGATTATGCATCACTCAAAATAGTTGCACCTATCATCACTTGTATTTTGAAGCAAATGGTTTTGCTTGAAAATGTTACGCAAAACATTTTAACAAGGAATTATTATTTCCAAAGATGTTTTCTTTTGTGATTAAAGGTCTTTTTCCCCCGTAATGTTAGTGTTTAATAGTATCTAGTGTAAAATCAACATCATTAAAAAATGTAATATTTATTTAACTCAAGGGGCAGAATCTTCACGAATAAAATTATATGCCTAGAAGCATATACTTGACCTCCCCTTGTTGGCAAATAATGTTTGAAACATTCAGCGACTTGTGTTATTAGTGTAAAGTTCATTTTCAGTAACTTCTAGTGGGGAAATTGGAGGATTTGTATTAATTTATTTAAATACAGACGTGTCTTTTATATAAACCGATAAAATGAAAGGACCTATTTGACACCTTTTGCAGTCTAATAATGGCTAAATGGCTGGGTAAGCACCAAGCTGAGTGCGAGTGCAGTGTAACTCACGACAGGTACAATCAGAGGACGTGGTTTTGAATGAGGCAGTGAAGAAATCAACTATAATTACTTTAAAAGACAGACATTTGGCAACAAGTAGCGGTGTGGAGTGGTAATCATCTCGGCGCCTCCTCTGCCACTACCGCCACCACCCACCGCTGTGAACATACTGCCTGATTGATAACTTCTCCATGCCCTCTTAGCAGAACGAGTGCGTGCAGGACATTCTAAATTTGACTTACATTCTGTGTCATATTGTTTTCACTTTCAGAGAGTTTGAAAGTTTTGGGTCAGCTTGCATTTGGTGTCGGATTACAATCAATTATATACAATATTTTGAGATGTTATTTCTTTATTTAGACAAGTTTAGGTGAAATGTTTTTTAAAAGTATTATTTAAAATAATACTTTTTCTAAAATTCCCATTTTTATTGTGTTTATTATCTAAACTTTATTAACAGATAATATACAGCTTATACCCAACTTAAAACTTTTATAAGTTGTATGTTATTGCTGTACAGGTCAGAAAAACCTCATCTACTGGAATCCCACAAGTATGGACATTTTTGGCAGTCCCCTGAATAATGATAGATCTAGTCGACTGTATGCACATATTTTTAAAAATTAAAAAAATTGACAAAATAATTATTACTAAAACTTATAATTGATGTCGATGTATTTGAACATGTTTATTTCTAACACCAAAATATATTTATATATAAATCTAACAATCGTCAACATATTTCAGAATATCAGAGTTATAGTACTACATGCCAAAAATATAAATATTTTAAATTTCAATCAAATGTCCAACTTGTAAACACTGCAAGTAATATCACTTTCAACTGAAGCATTTTTCTGTACACACTTTATGCACTATCAGCTGCTTAAAAGATTACGTGTCCTGGCTATGTAATTACAAGATTTGAGTAAAACAACAGAAATACTAATTAACTAATGCTTATTACATCAACATAAAAAATATAAATAAAACTGCCAGTATCATTATTCATACGTATACATAATTTTTACATACTGCGATTAATACATTATTGCAAAAAATATTATGGTTGGTGTTTTTTTGAACAGTGCAACAGTACAGTCTAACAACTTATTTTGCAATGCTGTGCATCCATAGTGTTATTGGTGAACAGTGAAATCACTTGCACATCCACAAGTTCAACAACTGGAACAACCTAAACCAGGCTTCCAACTGCTTCACTCTGCTGTAGGAAAGAGACTGACAAGTGTCGCCTACATCTCAATATACTACTGGACTGTTACGGGAGAGGGCTCTTTTTGAAAGTGATCTTGCCTCAGAGGACATGAGCTTTGTTGCAGTTCAAGTGAATCAGCCTGCAAATTCACTACTTCGGTAAACATTTTCCAGTATACCAATAAAAATACTATGTAATGGTTTCCAGTCAAAATAAATATTCACATAACTGTTTTGTTATTGCTGTGATCACATTTAACCAATGCAAGTAAATTTTAATAGAACACAAAAGTTTTTTTGTATTTACATACATATATATATATATTTTTGGATTGGAAAAAGTGAAATAATGCTCTTTATTGTCCTGCATTTACGCCTTGAAAAGCTATCGCTGAGACAGTTTACCCACTAGTATGGTGCAGCTTACGAGAGCTATGTGGGACCTAGTATGACTCAAACCAACATCTTCTAACCACAAGGCCAAGAGTGCTAGAGGCTAGACCACTGCTGCCACAGCACTACGACTTGCTAAATTAAATATAAACAATTCACTTTGTAACTAAAATATACAAATCTTGTATTATATACCTCGAAGCAAACCAAAATTAACTATAAAACTATAGCAAGTACAAACATCTTTTTAAACATAACCTTTTATTCCGGTTTGAAGCACGATGAAATGTAAACTCTAACTCGTTTTTAAAACTTCAGTTTACTTTTGCTACACTAATTCCATTATATACATCTATGCAAATCAGTCTGCATCTTAAATAATTGCTATTTATAGTAAAAATATAGAAATATGGATGACTGCAAGACTTACCACAACACTGTAATATTTATGTGCACAATTATTTCTTAATGAAAATAATATCGTACACAACACTCTGAAAAATAATTTTTAAATAAAACTGCTAAACAAAATTTGTAAATAGTAAATTTCCAAATAATCAGGCACCCATTTGTAGACAAATGCTTAAATGTTTTTGAAAGTGTACTAAAGGAATTGCAATAAATTTGATTACCAAAATGACATATAAACCCTACTTCAAAAATACTGTACCAACTATCAGAAAGCAAAAGTACCTTGAGCACTGTTGTTACTGTTGTATAAGGAAAATTATAACATGACACAAAAAGTCATGCAGTAAATGATCACTATTGCAACATCAAATTGCAATGTTTCAAACAAACAAATTTAAATTAATTTGGTCAGTTACAAGAAAGTCTACATTCTGAACAAGAACTATAATCAATCAGTCAGAATAGAAACATCAACCCTCACACATTTTATTAAACTAGAAGTCTTTGTATTGATGAGATGACCAATGTTGGTAACAGTGGGCCATTTTTAAAATGGCACACAATTGTGAAAACAGATGAGTAGGTAACTAAAATCATTTCTTATTAAGTATCTAGTATTGCGCAGGGTGAGTGGCAATGACATGATCCGAGCTTTGCTCAGTCAAATGTGTATATAAATACGAACTGCACGGGAGAACTGACAGTTTGAAAAGAAATAATTCATAAGAATTACAAGTTTTGTCGGTTTCAATGCACAACTATTAAAATATTTTATAAAATTTAGTACATCATATGGGATTGTAATTATATTTTATACACATATAAAATCTCTCCTTTTTCAAACTTTACAATTCTTAAATTTTTTGGAGTTCTCTGTACAAAATTTTTCCTACGCTAGTTTGCACGAGCAGTGTTGCTGCTACGTCGGAGGCCCCTCCCACTCTATCAGGTACTGAGTCCTCCCTCCGGGCAGCGTCCTCCTCCCTCTGATACTGAACTTCTCTCCTGAAGCAATCCTTGTAGCTGCACCAAAATATATGTTCACTGAAGATTTCAGTTCATCTATGGACACTTCAACTGGATTCTGCTTCACCGGCGAAGACTTGACAGATACGGGTTGTGGCGTCAGCTTCTTTTCGCCAGCCCTCATTTCGACGCGTGGGGCTGCTCGCAGTCGCCGGCCATTCAGTACGTACTCCAGGCTGTCGTCGGGTCCACGCCGCACGCTCGCACCAGCTCCTTTGGACGGTTCGCTGTCGCTGTACTTGCACGTGCTGCGCAGACTCCTGCTACCATCTGCCGCTTCCAGCCGTGTAGGATGGTACGCTGCTGTCTTGCTGGCAGTTCCTCCCGCTCCGCCGCTCACCACAGCCACGCCATTCGACCGCGACCTCGTACGACGGCACCTCCGCCGCTTCACCTCCCCATTACGATCAATGCGAATGTCCTTTTCGCTAAGCTGCCGCTTCGTCGGCCTGAGCACCATTGGTTGTGTCTGGACGGGTGTCAGCGGTAAAGGGAGGGTGATAGGACACGTGTTAACGACACTTGGAACAGACGTGTTGAACAGCGACGCAGTCACGTTCAGGCCATTCGGGCCCGACAGAAATGCCGGCAGGTTCCTGAACGGGTTGTTTTTACCTTCAAAGTCTTTGGGTGGAGGAATGAAGGAATCGAGCGTGCCCCTTGAAGAAGCCTCATCACCACTAGTGTCGACAGGAGTGATGGGCGGTGCTGCCGGCAGCGACGTGGAGGGTTGCGTGATGACAGACGGGGCCATCGCAACAGCCACCTCGCAGTCAGGGGTGGTGACTTGCCCCATGGAGCATGTGGCAGGGGAGGGAGTGGAGGAAGAAGGCTGGGGCGTGTCTGGGGCAGATGACGATGGTGGAGTTGGTGGCAAATCTTGCATGCTCTTCTGCTGCTGCAAAACACGTCCGCCATATTATTTACCAACCACAAACATAACACCAACTGCCATATGCTTTTGGGCAGCAGTTCTGTAATCTGAAAGTCTACACAGTTAAACTATTTCACAGCACATTTCCCATGAACAGTAAATGTAAAAGTCATCATACCAACATTCTCTGAGGAAGGAAATAATCCACAACCACACATACAATGGGATGAGGGCATTTGAAAATGCACTGGAATCACAAAGCTACAGTACTGGCTACCATGCGAATCTTGCACGGTCAAATATTTATCATCTCTGCCTAGCTGGTGCAGAGGTTTGGTACAAACCATGTACATATTTCCAAAAATAGCTGGATATTTTGTAGAGGTGCGAAAAAAACAAAATCATCTATGAAATGCTTTGTGGCGAAAGACAAGTTTCAAGTTCTCATTAAAATTCCCAGGACCTTTCTTAAATAAGGACAGTAAACTCTGGACGAGAAAATAAATATATGTATACAACACTATAAAATTCCAAGAGGGAATACAGTCAAAAAACAGAACAGCAACCAATTACGAAAATTATATGTATATACATGTCTTATTTATGTATTTTTTTGCACTCAGTCCTGTTCTTCCATGACATATCTGGATCTCAATGGAGAATGTCCAAAAAATCTCCATCTAGTCATTCACCTCCATCACACTAGTCATTCAACAATCAGTAACTTTTAAGGTTGAGATCTTGAGAGCCATTGAGGGTGAAATGATGTGGATATGGAGCAGCACTGGATTGTAAAGGTGAACGAAAATGAAGATCTCCAAGAAAAACAGCAAACCAACATTATTGTCCAGGTAGGATTTCCACATGCGAAGATGTGGGAGTGGCCTAAATGGGTATCGAACCCTGCTCACCTCGGTGGGAGGCGAGCACCAACTGTAGCCCCTTCTGCTGGATTTCAGCATGTGGAAACACTTATGACAGATGCTCCCACTGAACAAAATGAAACTACAACAGATTCTTTATGAAGTACTCTATCTTTAGCAAATTTTTCTGTAGTTTTTCTACTGTAATTCATCACAATATGAAAGCAGAATATCCTGTTGAGTTTGCTGTTTCGAGAAGAGAACAAACAGGTTGGGGGGGGGGGGGGGGGGGGGTGTACCCCTAAGTTTATGTAAAGATAGCCTTTAATACAGTACTGCTTGAAACTAGTTTTCACAGTTTCAGTTTTGTATTTTGAAAATATTGTTATTTTGTGTGTCATGTAAATTACAGCTAACTCTCGATTCTATGGTTCCCAGGAAAAGGGTTGTTATTTAGAAGGGGTCATTCGGAAAAAACCTTATTTAATAAAAATTTTTATGGTTCTCCAAAAAAGGATTGTCATTTCAAGGGCTTGCTATTCATGGGGTCTTAGAAACGAGAGTTGGTTGTATTATACAATCAAAGGAGAACTTCTGAACAAGTGCTTTTCTGTGAGAAGTACGTGGTTACTGGAGTTCAACCACACACTGTTTACTTATTTTACAGTATCTTTTTGATTCCTTATGCACATGCCTAAAAATGAAATAACCCCAAACATGTTTGCAATTTTCTTTCTCTAACACACAGGCAGATGCTCATGTTTTCACAGCATTTTTATGTACACTAATCCGTTTTACCCAACTCAAGTTTCATAAAACTCAACACTCGACTTGACTCAAGTTCCATGACTTGACTCGAAGCTGTAAAAATCAAATTCGCCCGTCACTATAGAATTTTCATAAAAACCTGATCTACAGATTTTGTATTATGTTTTATGGAACAGCAGGATACAGGACACTCATTTGTACATTTTCTGAAGTTTATATTGCTTCACTACTGTGTCTAGTTTTAGTACTATGATCACCCAGAAGGAAAGATCACTTTATCCTTCTCAGCAGTCCCTATTCAAAAATTAATAAAGGTAGTGAAGTTGTAAAGACTTTATAAAGCTGAAGAAGCTATCATGTATGGTGTGTCATGCAAAATTTTTTGTTAAACCAAATTAAATGTAACTCACTGCAGAAAAAATTGATAAATCCAAGAAGGCGGGGACTGATTCCCTTAATAAGGCCATTTTAAAATGAATGACAGTGGAAAGAAACTGGGCTATGTAGCATGGTTAAATCAAGCAAACAGGCTCCAGAGAGAAAAAAAACACAATAAATGCTCGGAAGAGGAGAAATATTATGTTGACACGTGCCACTTATACCACTGTTAAATATGATTACGACTCATCGCGCCAAGTATTTCATACTTCAACCCATGTGAGAGTTGACACCAGAAACCAATACACAGATGGCACCACTTAAATCTACTGGGCAGCCGAACACATGGTTTCAAGGTTGCGTAACCAGCGAGCACGCCATCTCCCCCTTCCACCTGCGCTGAGTGCCAACAAGCTGTCAGGGTGCGGCCGAGCGCCACCGAAGATCCACGAAGCAGACTGCTGACGAGAGGATTCTCACGCCAGCCTCACATGCCCTCCCACGACCACCGCTGCACCCTACAGTTCTGACCACATAAGTCAGTGTGCGGCCGGGATCCAGAGTCATTCGTCTTGCTATTCTTGAGACACCCTGAAAACTCTCCAGTGCTGGGGCCTCCAGCGAACCACAAGTCTTCACCAGCCCTCAGCAGCTGCTCCCTGCAATGACTACAGTCTTCGACGACCTGTTACAGGAAACTTCGTTCTGCAACAGCAGTTAAACACGAACACACCTTGCTACTACAGCAAAGGAACTTTAACTTCTTTTTGTCTCTTCCAGACATCCATTATTTAGACAGTTTTAGTTCAGTATAATTTTTATTCAGTCTTCTAGTTCAACCTCCCCTCTAGCCTAAGATCAAGTCACTGACACCTGGCTAACATAGATTACTTTCAGTACTCAGTCTGCAAGGTAGGAGATAGCACTGATCACTGTATTTATTGAGTTCTAAATAAATACAGCTTTGTTCTCTAGCCATATGTTTTTCATTTCTAGAGTACTATCTACTTCGCCACCTAGGAACAATTTGCATTGTGTACTACCGGCCAGAACCGGGAATGATTAAATCATAACTAGAGTTGACTGAAAACCTCCCCCCTGGAGTGTCCAGTCCTGTATACACCAATTAGACGGCCGCCTGTTGTTTCCTCATCCGAGCACCTAGGTGCTGGATGGAAAGAACAGAGGAGCTACAACCACTAGGAATATTTCCATCCAGGGAGCGACAGCAAGCCTAGGTTATATCCCCTGCCAGAGCAGCCAGGTGGGTATCTGCTCAACATCTCTGATCTGCCTGCTAAGGTGGGAGATCGTTCGAGGCAACGAGTGAGCTCGGGTTGACAAGCAGCTACTGGACTACACTATTATAGGGAATAGATTTTGTCCGTGGTGCACAACGCGTACTGTTCAGTGCCGAACCATGCTCTATGTCTTGTAAGACAAGAAACGGCAGATGGTGTAGGGAACAAAAGGTAGCTCATCTTGCTGCCAAGCAAAGGCTTACCTTAGCTCCTCCTACGAAGGAAAGACAGGCGGAACGGGACTGCGCCGCCTCACTAAGGTTACGAGCAATCCAGACTACTCCAGTGTTGCACTACATATCTTCTCCAACTCACGTTCGTACAGAATGGTAGCTAGGTACGGAATCACCAACGCCAGGTTCTGGAGCCAGGAGTCAGCGGCCTGGAACTAACAGTACTGTGTGAGCCGGCCCAATGCAACCCAACCAAAATCCTGCAGACTTCAATACCAGTTCGGCTCAGCTGCCAACCCAACTTCACCAACCGGCTGAAGATCTCAAGGGTAAGTCAGGTAGCACTAACACGTCTCGTCAGCTTCCGCTATGACGACCATCCACTGTATCAACTCTAGACTGTGTGCCGATCAGTAAATCAACCAGCCCAGCAAACTCTCTAGCAACAATCCTTATTGAGACGCGCAACTGGTCTAGCGCAATAAAACCATGATGATCGTGCCAAACCATCTAAAACCGGGCACGCGTCATTTAAAGGTTCACTCTATGGCCGACTCCACCCCATCTGAGCATGCCAAGCGCGGGGCGAATTCATTCATTAACCAACTGAGGCTTGAAGATAATAAATTACAAAGACTTTCGAAAATCGTTAATCATCAACAATGATTGAATTCCACATCTGAAATTATGTTTTTCCATGAACGAGTAAGAATGAGTGTGCCGTCACCTTCCAAATAAAGATAATAAAATACTTATTTGAAATCCCACTACGCTACCCTGCCGCCCTAGAAGTTCCAAACAACCCTCAAGATAGCAGCACCCCTGTGACCTTCTGACGTCATGACTCGCGTGCTTCAGTCCAGGGAGCATGAAAATGTCATCGCCTCCACCAGAGGTAATACAAAATTGAGCGGCACTCTTGCAGCGGATAAACCAGCCAGTGTGGAAAGGTTACGCTATTCCCTGCCCCCAGAGAATCGCTGACACAGGGCGATTTTAGTATAAATAAAAGCACAGAAACGTGGTCCAAGAGTGTTTCCGAGCTTGCCGGCCGCACAGGTTCACGAGCTCTCCTACTGTCTGCGGAAGACTCTCTCCTCTCCTCTGGAGCCCGCCAAGGGCTCGAACCTCCACCTCCAGCCAGCAACTTGAAGAAGGCCACCAGCACTCCAGCCCCAGCTTGGACAGGCTTCCTTCAACTGACTGCACCAGGGCCAACAATCCTCGTCCACGGTAAACTTCTCTACCTCTACCCAAAACCAGGACCTCAGCCAACTTCCCTAGACTCCAATGGTAGTAGGCCGTAGTGCGATACCGACCCCTGGACAACGCCCTGGTAAACGCATGCTGTCAATAGCGTACATTTTGTATTTTGCTTGGCCTTTAATGATTTTTATAATTAATCAATTATTTTATAAATATTCCCCCAGGCTTGGCTTCGCCTGTTAAATATTATTATTAATTTGTTCCTACATAGTTTGTCAGGAGTAAAGTTATTTAGCTTGACACGTGCTGCTACACTAGTAATCAACTTTGATTACGACTCATCGCTAACGTTCCTACTTCCACTGCTACAGACGTAAGAAATACGAAAAGAGAATTTTCTACATGAATTCTATGTTACTTACTCTACCAGGCAACAGGAACTTATAAGCGAATTCTCATCATCTGAAGGTTACGCAACCTGGAAGGCAAGCCCCCTCCTGCCCTTGCTGAGAGCCAACAAGCTGCCCGAACCTGGGCAAGGCAGAGTGCTACCAACGAGGCACGAAGCAGAAACGCTGACTACTGCTGACCAGTTTTTCGACTCCCACACCAACCAAGGCAGGATGCTCGCCCTCCCTGCAGCTCACGCCGGCAATCAACAAGCTTCACCTATATATGTCCGGATGCTCCCGGGCTCGGGCAGTCATTCTTGTTTCTTCTCTAGCAACATCCCCGAGCACTGCCTAGTGCTGGGACCCCCCAGAGAACTTCTGCTTTGAGTACGCCCCCAGGTGCTACTTCACCATCGATAATCAGAGAACTCAACAACCAACGAACACGTTTACCAACACGTATTAAATTCACTTTGTCTCCTCTAGACACCTTTACCAGAACAGTTTAGTAGTATATATATTTTACCATCTAGATTTAACCGCCCCCCTGGCCAGTGCAGTTGCCTTCAGTCCTTTACTGCTTGGTAGGAGGTAGCATGCATCACATGTTTATTGACTCCTCGATAAACATAGTTTGTTTCCTACACTTCAACTTTTTCTTTTATAGAGAGGGACTTTTTATATAATTGAATTATCTTTTACTATCCGTCAGTTTTCTCACACACCCATTAGACTGCCATCTGTTGATTTCCAACTGTCGCAGCACTGTCTAGTGCTGGCGAAGAGGAACAGAGGAGCCACAACCACTAGCAACATCTTCATTCAAGGAGGGGCGACAAACCCAGGTTACTTCTTTACACCACAGCACTGTTAGTGCTCTTAGTGCTGTGGTAACTGTAACTTGAGTCCTGCCGCTTGTTCGTGTATGAACGCACATCCAGTGGAGGCATTGGTGACCCACACAGCTCCCCGTCTGTGATCAGCCCGCATAGCGTGGGGGATCAGTCGAGACTATTACCGAGCCTGTGTCAGCAAGCCAAAACCGGACATACACTGTAAGGTTGTTCTTCGTTAGGGTGCACCCCGTATATTATAAGCAGTGACTCTATGCCCTACGAGGTGAGGCACTGCAAAAAACGTAGGGAACAAAACGCAGCATTGCTTGCCGCCATACAGTTGAGTGCACTACCTCGCCCTACGGAGGAAAGGCAGGCGGAGCGGGACCGCGCCGCCCAACTTAGACACCAAGCAGTCGTGCCTGCTCTAGTACTTGTAATATATTTGTCGTCTTGCTTGAGCATACATCCTTCGTGCAACTCTGTGGTAAGAGGGTTGTTAACCATACTGAGATAGGATACGGCTGGGAAAATCCGAACTTCTGGAGCAGCGAAGCCTACATCTGGAAACGCCGTTTCGGAGTGAATCGAGCTCGCCACTACTGGGCGAGACCCGGATCAAACACAACACCCAGGACAACAGCATAAGTAAGCTGTAACCAACACTCCTCGCCTCCTGCCTTGTAACCCGATCCAATCACCCAGCTTTTGGTCTAACGAGAAAATCCTCGACCCATGTGCCTGTCAGTCTATCTAAAGCTTTTAGCTTGTATCTCGTTAGCCAGGACTTCCCGCCATCCATCATTTTACATCATAATAAATATCACGATTTATTTTAAACCAGTGTTGTCTCCTTCCTTAATTTGTTAGTTAGATCCCTTTCGTAATTTCTGCATAAATTTCAGTGAATTGTATTTTAACTTGGTTCAGATCAATTGCATAGTCCCTTAAATTATTCGCTTCTAGTCCGGGAGAGCAGTGAGCTGAATATCTTTACGAGACGTGGCCTGATAAAGGTCCACTCATCAGGGCCTTGAACTGGGACCAACTCTCTATAAACTCGCCATATTGTCCCACCACTGACGGACAAATTGCGGTGGGTCCTAATGACCCATTGTTTGGGGGGAATCCCGTGTTCCATTAGTTCTCGTTCGCAGTCCACGAGAAACTGCTCGGGATTTACATACGTTTTCCCGTTAAATTAAGGGAGTCAACTCGCAGGGTAGCCCAGAAACAGGTGGGCTTAAAAGGTGAGCTGGGTTGGGTGGTTTACATGTGTGCTCACGCCTACAAACCTCCCAATGGCACACCTTTCCGGGGTTCCTAACCTTCTTGTCTACCCATCCAATACACAGATTGTGGAATGTGCGATTGCACATTATGCAATAGTCAGTATTTCTCCCTTGTCCCTGACATTCAGGCCATTGACAGGCCATGTAATTTGATTTTCTGCAAGATTCACTTCTGTATTCAAGCCCACCCTTGTACTGGGGCATGTCATCCCATCCATTACAAACGTAATGGTACTCGTTAAGACAATCAGGTCCAGGCCGACGCCTGTGCAAGCTGGAAAGAAGCAAGGCCCGTTGCTTACCCCTTTCTCCGCAGGGTGCACTTAATGCACGTAGTGTCTCAAGCAAACTGTCCCCAGTGTCTGACATACAGGAATACTATAATTTTGGGTGCCACGGGGTGTTTACTGCGACTCCTCAAAGTCTTAAAGAAAAGAGTGGAGACAGAAGAAATCTATTTTCCCTGTAGGGAGCGGCAAAACCGACACGCACTTTAAGTGTGGGAACACGAGGGAGAGGGGACTGTGCAGCTAGCTAAGTTCAGCTATCAAGGTTGAACTATATGAAGCTTATGGTCCTCGGTTCGGGGACCAATTTGACGCATAGTCAAACACGACCGACTTGGGTGACTAAAGAACAAGCTGATGTATCTGCTGCAGGAGCGCCACTCAATTTCTGATTGCCTTTGGTAGAGGTGATGACATTTTCACGCGCCCCGGACTGAGGCAGGCGAGTCATGACGTCAGAAGGTCACGGGGGTGCTGCTATCTTGAGGGTTGTTTGGAACTTCTAGGATGGCAGGGTAGTGTAGGAGAAATTCCGATAATTATTTTATTATCTTTGTAGGAAAGTGACTGCACACTCATTCTCACTCGTTCGTGGAAAAAACATAATTTCAGATGTGGAGTTCAATTATTGTTGATGATTAACTATTGCCGGAATTATTTTTAATTTATGATCTTCAAGCCTCAGTTGGTTAATAAATGAATCTGCCACGCACTCAGCACACTCAGATGGGGCGGAGTCGGCCCTACAGTGAACCTCTAAATGACGCAGTAATTAGCATGTGTCAGTGTATAAATATAACGTAACACTGATGTGTGGCTGGTTTTATACGGTTTGGCACGATCATCGTGGTTTTATTGCGGTAGATCAAGTGTGCGTCTCAATAAGGATTGTGGCTAGAGAGTTTGCTGGGCTGGTTGATTTACTGATTGGCACACAGTCTAGAGTTGATACCGTGGAGGGTCGTTGAAGCAGAAGCTGATGGGAGGTGTTAGTGCTACCTGACTTACCCTTGAGATCTTCAGCCGGTTGGTGAAGTCAGGTTGACGGCTGAGCGGAACTGGTGTTGTAGTCCACACGATTTTGGTTGGGTTGCATTGGGCCGGCTCACACAGTACTGTTAGTTCCAGGCCGCTGACTCCTGGCTCCAGAACCTGGCGTTGGCGATTCCGTACCTAGCTAACATTCTGTACACTATACCTCTCAAGACAGGATGGTAATCTGGATACAAAATTCTAGCTTCTTCACCACAAACACAAGACCTGCTCTCCAAACCACCCATATTGGTCTTCAAAAAGTCACCTAACCTCCACAATATACTGGTTCGTCCAAAGCTGCAGTCCACCACAAATGCCAATCAAACTATCACTCCCAAAGGATCCAACCCCTGCACCATTCAACAACCCTCCAGTTTTTTTTTTTCCAGCTGACTCACTAACGACACCCCATCCAAGGTAATTACAACTGCGCAACACACAATTTGATTTCTCAGCTACAGTGCCAACACTGTAATGCAGAATACATCGGCCTCACCACCAACACACTTAGGCAAAGAATGTATGGCCACAGAGCAGATACCAAACAAGCCATAGCTGGCAACATCAATAACCTACAGAACAAACCAATAGCAGCACATGCAGCATCACACAACAAAGATTCTTATTCCTGCTACAGTATCAGAGTAGTGAGAACCCTACCACCTTCAAGCAATAGTTCAGATCTCAGATGCTGAGAACTAGCTCACCAATTTATAACTAAATACAGGTAGACACCAGACCTCAACATAAGATAATCCCAGCTCCTTATTATACCTGCAATTTTTCAATTTTTTCGCCCCATCTTAGTTTGCCACCCGTCCGCTAGGTTTACTTCTAACAGCGCCCTTCCACCACACCGCAGTGTCCTACAACTCTCCGCCTGATGAAGCTGGCTTCGCCAGCTAGAAAAAACTGTGTTGTCCTACTTTGCGTGTGTGCCTATCGACAAGTACTGGGATTCCTGTCCTTTATATATTATTAGTAGCCTAGCGGCCTATTTGCAATCTTAACTAACATGCATCACTTTAAAGATAATGAAGAATAAGTACGTGTATAAATCTGTATGAAACTACTAACCTTCGCAATAGCTATCTTCAGCAGCTTCCTGGCAACTGCACAGTTTTTAATGCGCTGCTTGTTGCGCTGTCGCTGACGCTTTAGGAGCCGCTCCCGGGGATATTTCTGTCGCAGCAGAGCTTGCTTCAGGGCAGACCGATTTGCTGTGGCGAAAGGTGTTGATTTCTTCACAAAGCCACTGCAGTAATCTGGACTTTTGACACAAACCTGAAAGAGGAACCACCACATTCGTACTACAATGAAATGTCCACATGAAAAACTGTTCTAACTGTTGGAATTAAGCTCACACATCACAATTCAGTCTTAATGAAAATATGGGAATAAATAAATTCAAACTGGATCATGTTGTTCTGATTCCTTACCTTGAGTTGTTATCAACTAATGAGCATGCCAAGCAAGACGTAAATACAGATATTGTAACGTCTCAATTTTACCAGTGTTATGATAAAGCTATGAATGTCTTTGATTTAATGTAAATTTCGCAAATGTTTGATGCGTGAACTGTTATGCATAGCCTTGTGAAGACTGTGATTTCACGCACCTCGGTGAGATCATCCATTTAGGCGTGCGCTAGATTAATTACGGGTTGGGGAGCACCCAAGCGGAATTGGCTAGTCATGACAGAGATAACCATTTCATTGGCACATTGAAGTGTATAAACAATACCAATAAAAACAAGTCTACAGTAAACTCAATATTTTATTCAGTAGTGACAGTGTCCTAGCCACATATGTTTTGTCTATTGTTTATTTCAGTCATTTTATTAAAAGTTTAGTATTGCCTACGTGTACGCATGGGTGAGACGGACACACAGCATACCTGAGAACCCTGAGTCTCAATAATGCGGTGATTGGGAAGCACCGCTGGCGCCCAAATTGCCAGTAAGTATTTGTGTCATCGTTTGTATTGTGTCTTACCCGATGGTGTCACCTTGTTGGATATTTAATTGTAAACTTTCAATACATACATGTTCCTATGCATAATTTTGGCTTGCCCAATGTGGTAGCATATAAACTATGTTCTTATCACCACCTTCTTTAAATTTTAGTACGACTAAATGAGGTTGCACACATTTCACCGCTTTTGACAGTTTTCCTTACCGCTTTTCAGTTTATTTATACAGCGAAAAGTTCATA
Source organism: Dryococelus australis (assembly GCA_029891345.1). Classification (NCBI taxonomy): domain Eukaryota; kingdom Metazoa; phylum Arthropoda; class Insecta; order Phasmatodea; family Phasmatidae; genus Dryococelus; species Dryococelus australis. Next base: position 175,168,953 of record CM056999.1, on the reverse strand, counting down.
TCATTACATATGGGTAGGGAACCCAGAAAATGGTAAAATAGAATGCCTGAATTCGGTGCAAAAAATAGTGAAAATAAGTGTTAAATTTCTGTGTTTAAACATGAAAGTGGTGTTAAATTTTGGTATTTTAAAATTTAAACTGTGAACAAATTTCAGTATTTAAAAATAAAAGGTGTCAATTGTGGTGTTTAAAATCAAAGCAATGCTAAATTTATGTTACTTGTTTAAAAAATAAACCAAATTTCTGGGTCTGAAAATTAAAAAAATTTTGGTAAATTAGAATGTTTTGATATAAAATTAATGCAGATGTAGAGTGTCTCAATAACAAATAGAAAAGTAATTATTAAATACAAGAAACAGCAGTACCTAGAAAATTCATTAATTTAAGAAATGTGGGGTAAATTTTGACAGTTCTAGAAAAATAGCATGGCCACAATGTATCCTTTCAATATAACTGTTTTTCACTGAAGAAAAAAATGTTTATAAACAAATGTGAGTCCAGTGCGGACTTGCATTAGGCTGTTTTCTCGTGTTCCCTGTCATGGCAGGCACTGAAAGTCTGACGTTAAGATATCTTCCATTCAGTCATTAATGTAGGATATTATAGCTAGGTTGGACTTCCCAACTGTTTTATTTTTGTAATTTGTACAATTTGTTGGGGTTTTGTTTATTTGATTTCGAGGGAAAGAAGAAAACAGTGATGGAGTGAGGGGGGGTTTATTAGTTTAACGACATTCGTGAGACGGCACTGTTTTGAGGTTCTTGTGTGTGTGTAGCCTTTTTGAGTTGCATATTGTTTTCATGGAACAGTGGAAAATATTGCTTGTATGGAAATAACATTTAAATTATCGTAACTTCGAAAATTTTAACATTGATGAAAAAACAAAACGCGATATATACTAGTGCTGAGCCGATACAACCAATATCCGATAACAATGAACATGAGTAATGGAATTAAAGACTTCTATTAGCACTAAATAATTTTGGGAATCTGATGAAAATCTGTGTTAAAAGTCAGTGACACAATATACTATGAGATGTTTAAAACCTTCGGAGAATTAATTTCACATTAATGCTTCAAAATCAGAGATTATAAATAGCACTCAAAATATACCTTAGTAATTTATTTTTAAATTTAGGTCATGGCAATTTAAGAAATTTATGTTTTAAACAAATAAAATTAAAAATATTAAATTCACAAGATAGTGTATCTCAATTCTCAGTATAACTCAACTGTTTATATTCAGAAAATTAAAAATTAATATGTTTAGTTTTTAAATTCAGCACTCCTTTATTTTGCTGAGAGTAAAATTAAAGCACTGCCAGTTCTTGGGTTATGAATGTCAGAATCATTGCTAATAACAGAGCAAAGCTGGTAATTCCTTGACCCCCTACACAAGCTGTAGATGATTATCTTCTAAAGTGCTTGTCACAGCAGGCAGCCACAGTGGGGTGGGTCCAGCATTTCTCTTCCTCTCCCTCTTTCCTATTCCTGAAGATGATTATCTCACAGCAGAGAGGCATGTCCCTTCCTCCCTTTGTGGTCCTGGAGTGACTGTCAGTTTAGTGCTTGGAATAACAACTGCAACTGCTGACTAAAAAAGCAGCAGTTAAGTCCCTCTTACTCCAACATGCCACTCTATCATTAGGGACCCCTTAATTTTGCAAATGGCCTCTTGACAAAATTTTTATATAAGCAGGTAGGGCCTACAGTAGAACCTATCTATTAGGATCCCTCAGGGTTCCCGAGAATAGAGTCGTAATAGCGCGGGGGGGGGGGGGGGGGGGGGGGGCACAACAAAAAATCTGGAAAATTTTGGGCCAATTTTGACCCATCCTTAACCCCTATGCCACCAAACTTGCCATTTATTGTATTAAGTTCATGTTCAATTGTTTCTAGCGCATAAAAAACAACTTTTTAAATTAAATATAAATACATATGTATATTTTAATAGCTGGACGTCTCCTAATTAATTTGATACCCAAGAAAGGCAAACTGGCCCATCCCTTGCAAAAAAAAGAAGGCCTAAACACAGTATGACATGGCCATTTAAAGTATGTGAAAAGACTAGACTATGTATTATTAAAATATAAAGTTATTATAAAAGATCTATTATGGGTCGTACATTGCTATGAGGCATGTAGCGATCAGAAAGTTTAGGTGGCGTTGTGCAATACGTGTACGCGCTATGCTCTTGCTTTGGTGTGGCAGTTTCATTGCTAGAAAATCGGAGGCCAGTTTTCCATAGACTGAAAACCGCAGATAATAGAAATTTGTACCACAATTTAAGAATAGGTCCACAAAAACAAATCCGTGTAGTGTGCATAACTGATACCATGGTTGGCGAGGGATTACTGTATCTATTTTTAGCAGTGCCTCATATTTTCGACCTAAACTTTTCATGGTTCCTTGGGATTGGGTCCTAATGGAGGGGTTTTACTGAATTTCTCAACAATTGAGGTTATTTTGGTGGTGTCACTTACCGTTTTTGTTTCGCAAAATAACACAAAATTGGTCTTTTTTCTTGTTTTACACGAAATAGTGCAAAAATCTGCTTTTTCATGAAATATTACATTTTTAATCAGTATTTTTAAGAGTTGCATGAGATTTTTTTTCAAGTTCAAGGTGAAACTCCACAGTTTAACAGAATGAGACTTAGAATGAGAATATCTTCAGTTCCCCGTTTGGTTAATGTAAATTCCATCTGGTTTTAATGCCTGTGGTTTTTGGAAACTCAATCATTATGATATAATAAACACTTCACTCTCATTTTTGTGTTGTGGATACTTATGTTTAAGGTGCAAATTCGATTAACCATTTCAATATGTAGTAGTCAGGATGGGAAGATGAAACAATCAATGTATCTCAGTTACATCGCTGAAGTGATATCGCCAACGAGCATCTATTCCTACGAGACATTGCTATGTTTCGGAAATAAACTAATCTTCGGCGACTGCATTTTGTCCTCTTTCACTTTTCGTCGCATAATTAATGTTAACTCATTAGCATTGGCATAGATTAGATTTACCAGAACCCCAAAACCCAGAAATGAACCCCGTCTCTCTTCGCCTCGTCAAGCATGCAGCTGCACCTCCACCCACTTGTAAAATGAGCACGGAGCTGGGAAGATCATCCACCTTCTTCAAAACCAGATACTGAAACGTCGAAGGGTTATTTCTGTAACTTCTGATTTTGTACCCACATGTCAGCTACTTGGCCAATTCTCTATAAAGGCCGGGCCCCTCAGTAAATTAAGGTCCCTGCCTAGTTCCACCTATGCTTCCTGTGAAACTGGCTTCATGGTATTTGGCATCCCTAAAGGTAAACAGAACCTAAGTCTCTTTCCAGGATATCTACCAAGTCACGTTTACCCTGGGGTCTAATTCCCCTTCATCTTTGGTTAGTCACTAAAACAAAGAAACCCAAAGCATAAGCTTTCCCCAACGAGGGGAACCCCCGACGCAGTCTAGCATTTCCTTGTAATTTTGAACACCAGTATACGTTTCACTGGAACATCCTATATTGTGTACCAAAGCGAGGAGGGCAAGTGAGCATCAACTTTCATATTGTTTCTACTGTATTTTTTTCCTTTTATCTGCCTAGTTTCACAAATTTAATATGTGTAAAGTGATACAAATATTTTTACTGCTTTAGTAATAATTTTGTAGTTTTTACACCGCTTTAAGTTTTTTTGCACAGATTTTTTTACACCACTTCAACAAGTTTTTTGCACCGATATTAGAAGTTTTCATTTGCCATTTTTCAGTGTCCCTACCTATCGTCCACTGGTATAACGGAAAATATCAGGTATAATAAAATTGGTTCTGGCAGGCCAATACTAATATTGGCAGATTTTTGACATAGGGTATCTATATCAGATCAGCACTAATATATACGTCGCTGTTCGTATTCGTACAGATGCAGCAATACACACACACACACACACACACACACACTCAGTTTCGCCGAAGTTAACCTTACACTAGAATTTACTGTGTACATACACAAATAAACAGATATTATTCACACACTACTTAATTGTTGAAAGTGAGGCTTTTTCCGACCAAGTGCATTTCAGTAATTATAGTGAAGGTTTACAAATACATTATTTACAAAACATGCAAACATGCCGTTTGTAAAATTTGCACCTCCTCAACACGTGTTTTTCTACTGTAATACTTGCAAGTTTACATCACTAAAATCACGTTTGCTCATCACTATAGTCTGTCTCATTTAAGGATTCCAGAATTTGATAGCTACTGCTGCCAACATTTTTAAAGTGTAATACTGTAGCGTCGTATTTGCAATAACGGATGTCAGCTGACAGCCATGTGAAGCAATGGTGGTATCCCTGAATAACTCTTATTCTTTCTTACTTCGGCGAAAAAGAAAATATTGCACAGGGCAAATAAAAAAATATGTAAGCATTTAGGAATAAACGTAAATAATATTACGTTATAGTATTCTGTATAAGGTTATTAAACGTTTATAGTTTCAAATTTGTTAACTTGCATACAGAAATAATGAAAAAGGAAGGTTGTTTATATTCACTGACAAACAACTGGACACCATGTTGTTATTGTGAGATGCAATTTTTACGTGCGGGCGTAACAGCTTAGTAAGTTCCGAATTGAATTAATGAATGTTGTGTGAATAGTTACTTAAAATGCAGCAACTTAAACAATACTTCATGCAATAGCCAACGACAGCAAGACATGATCCTAATGGGAGAACTCGAAAGTCGTTCTGTGCTAGAAACGAGCCACCGATTGCTTGGAATTTCATCAAAAACAGTCACAAAGTAAATAGCGATAAATTATGTACGTGAATATTTGGAGTGTGATGCATTTGGTGGGGAAATGTAAATATCTTAGACAAACGTTTGTTGATAAACATGTTAAGTTTGTGTGCAGGTTTTTAGCAGACAACATTTAAATGATGTGTGCGGTTTTTAAGCAGACAACATTGAAATATTAAGCATTCATTTCATTTCTTAGAAGGAATGTTAATGTTACAAGAGAATTAATTTTTGTTTGGTCAATAAATAACCAATAGTATTGACGCTACCTAAACATTGAGGTTACATTGTTCCCCCGCATGTGTAGACCAAAACCACGAATACAGTTGTAATTAAATACTAATTATTTAGGCCTAATTACGTTAAAACTGAGCTATATAATGTTCCGTTTGTCCAGAAAGACTATGTCAAGTACATTTTCTTCTATGGTAAATTTTTTAGCTATGGTAATAAATACTAATTGTATAGGACAACAAATTGTACTGAAATTTGTTTTTGAGCGACGATGGGCATGTATATTACATATCCACGTTACTGTAATAGTACATACGGACAAGTGTTTGATGTAATTGCCACTAGTAATCACAGGCATATTAGTCTTCACCATTTGTGAAGAATGTTTTTTGTACATGCTTATCTTATTGTAATTGCTATAAATAGGTTCCATAATTATTGATTATAGAAGACTTTTGCAGTTCTAATTAACTATTTCTGTGTGTGATTTGACTCGCCTAACTCTTATTGTGTTTGTTTACGGCCTTAATGTGATTATTTTTAAGGTACTGGTGAGAATGCCTTTACACAGAACTCCAGCAGACTTTTGTTTTTTCATAGTTCATTTTACTGTTCAGCTAACTACGTGAGATTCACATTATTCTTTTGATGAATTTGTAAAATTTTTCAAGAGGCGTATAAAGACGGCAATTCTGATCATACTGTGATTTAATTTTTATTACAGTGTTAATTGTAACCAACATCAATGTCTTTCTATCTTGCCTCAAATATTTTCCTGTTGTGAGAGTTGTTACAAACTTGCAAGTCCAATGAGATTTTTTGATTTAAAAAACTTTTTTTTTGTGTTTGTGATTATTGATTTGATAGTAATTAATATCTGTTTAATTAATTGTAAGAATATGAATATATTTTATTGATAGTATTTTGATAACACAATGTAGATGTTATCAGAAATAAAATAAATATCTGCGTAATCACATATTTTCCTCAATGATAGTTGAGATGACTGAAATGTCAAGCAAAAATTCCCATTATATTGACATGTTTTGACAGTCACATGGAAAGCACATACTGGCGGAAGGATATCTATTCAGTTTGTTTACAAGGTACTACTTTCATACAATCTCAAAATCTGGAAACCTTACACGAGACAGACTATAGCATTAAATAATTTATTTGCAGAATCATTAAATAAAATAAACACTGTATATGTTTCCTGAAACCAATAAACTTAAATTCGATACGAAAATTATATTTGTGTCGCTTTATTGCAGACGGGGTTAAGTAAAATGGCGGAACGAGAAGTAAGCTGTAAAGACATGACTATTAAAATTACATTTCACTTCTTTGTTTCCATTTAATCCACAAAAACCAGCCAAGTACTTTTTCGCATCTCAGTCGGCGCACGTGTTACAGAACTTGCACATCATTAGTTTATTCTTGATGTCAAAAATACAGAAACCTTCCTGTTACATTATGCGTTTGCAATAAAAAATAGTAGCTATTTCTTGGAATCTCAGAACAAAAATAATTGCTGCAAAATACTATGAAGCGCGGCAAAGTAGATAAACACATTTGCCGTAATGGCAATGCAATCAATTGTAAACTATTATTTACCCTATCTGAAGAATGTAAATATTCATTTTACCGCCTTTTTCATGCAAAATATCGCATTTTGAGAAGAGGTGGGGGGAAAAGTAGATCTCGTGAAAACTGTGAAATAACATACTATTTCAAGGTACTTCGTGTATTTCACAGTTCTCCATCTTCTGGGGTCTGTATCAATACGCAATCAATAAAGACTTGAAAATAGTGGTGTTATTTTAGCACAAAAGCGGTATAAATAAGTCGTGTTATTATTTTTCCACGGCATTGTAAAACAAAGTGTTCTAATTGTGTGTAAACTTAGTACAGGTTTTACGTAGGCCCTAATTTATTTTCTTTAGATAGATTACTTTACTCCTAATCGAAAAGAACACTTTTTACTTTACTATAATGAACATATAAAACTCAAAATACCGAAGATAAAAATTCTGCAGCACTGATGGTGCGAAATTCCTATAAAAAAAAATAAAAAAGTTAAGACATAGTCTAACATGATAGTTGTTTAGGCATAGTCTAACACGATAGTTGTTTAGGCACAGTCTAACACGATAGTTGTTTAGGCATAGTCTAACACGATAGTTGTTTAGGCATAGTCTAACACGATAGTTGTTTAGGCACAGTCTAACACGATAGTTGTTTAGGCACAGTCTAACACGATAGTTGTTTTTATTTCAACTTCACCATGCACCATAACAATATTACGTATGCAATCTGAAATTTTGATTCAAAGTGATGTCAAAATTAATACTGGATTCCACGAACAACCAAGAAAGAAACCTCAAACATTAAAAATATTACAATACAGACACGCTGTTTGCAAACAACAAACTACTGTATTAACCCGAATATAAGACAACCCCCTACATTTGCCCATTGCTGATAGGAAAAATTGAATTTTGCCACAAATACTTATTGACAGGACATGTCTATTTGCTTTTGCAAAAACCTCAGTTGTTCTTAAGGCCATGTGTTCAATATCAGCCTTTTTCCATTTCGCACTGTTAAAACTTCCAGCAATAGAAGTCTGAATTCTCTTTTTGGGAGGCCCAGTGACAAACGTTTGTTAATTCAGAACAAGTTTTTCACTTTTGACATGTTTTAAAACAGTATCTCGTCGCTCATATGAAACTTTACAGTTACAGTGTTTAGGACTACAAATTAATGTAGATGTGTCAGAAGCATAAGACAGTCACTACGAAATTCTTCTGCCCGCTATCTTGCACCTCCAGCGTTTTTAGGCATTTTGAACAATTATAATTTACGACACATTGAGATACAAAACAAGATAAAAAGAGCGATAATTCAATTAAAAAATATAGTTTATGTTAATAACAGTACACAACCTCATTTTTATGTCCAATTTTCGCTTATGAAGAAAGGAGAAATTTTGCAAAACGTAACTACGCATTTTTGTAAACAAAACTTATCGCGCAGCGCTAAATACTCGGCTGTACGAGACAAGAGTTCGGCTGGCCCGCCATAGATAGATAACATGATGAGCGGTAGACGTCAACATTTCACAAAGTTACTTGATTTTGTTGTGGCCAAATAAATGATCACAGTGCTGTGTATTGAAGTTTTCATTTAAAGTTACTCATCACCTGGGCTCGTTCCACATATGGCGTGAACAGAAGTGACAAAAAACATAACCGTTAGCATATACTGTGAATACTTATCCACTAAAACAACCGATTGACTCCCGTTTTCGCTTCTAAATCCACAATAGCACATCAAATCAGTCCAAGAAGTAGGTTTGTGATTTATGAAAAATAAGAATTCGTGATAATAATACTTAGTTTTGTAAATTTCGTGAATTGTATCTCCAGGTGTAAAAAATTGTGTTATTTCAAGTTTTAGGATAATACGTGTTATTTTCCACGCTACTGTGATCGCAAAATTTTCAGGTCTCTAACAATCAATTGTCAACACTTAATAGATCGTAAATGATTATTTACACTTTCTGAAGAATGTAAATACTCGTGTTTAACATCTATTTTGTGCAAAATTTCGCATTTTGCAAAAAAAATATTTAGATTTCACTAAAATTGTGAAATAAAATCCAATTTGACAGTATTTCGTGTATTTCGCGGTTCACCATTTTCTGGGGTCCCTACATATGAGTAATTATGAGACAATTAATAAAATCTCAAAAAATATTGAAATGATATATAAGAACAGGTATTCACGTACTCACAATGTAGTAAACGTCGACAGGCGTGTGTGCACACACACAGTAGGTACACAGGTAGTTAGTTGGGCTTAACGTCTCGTCGACAGCAAGGTAATTAGAGTGGGATTGGGGAAGGAATCGACCATGGCTGGTCATATCAATAACCTACAGGAAAAACCAGTTGCAGCACATGCAGCATACCACAACAAAAGTTTTAATTCCTGCTACAGTACCAGAATTATGAGAGCACTATTACCTTCAAGCAGTAGCTTACCAATTTATAACAAAATCCAGGCAGTCACCAGGCCTCAACGTAAGATAATTACAGATCCTACCACATTCATCAGCTATACCTGGAATTTTTCAGTTTTCCTGCCGAACCCTAGTTCACAACCTGACTGCTAGGTTTACAACTAACAGTGTCCTTCCACCATACTGCAGTGTTCTACGACTCTGAACCTGAATGATGCTCGCGTAGTCAGCGAAACGTAGCGATTGTGCAACCACGTGGTAAACGTGTCATCCTACAGTGTGTGTGTGTGTGCCAAGTACAGTAGAACCCCTATAATAAACTTTTCAACGAACAGCACAAAAATGGTGTATGATGCGGTAATGTGTATGAAAAGGGAAGTAGCAAAAATTAAATTTTTTATATGAGCTATTTACCAGAATAATGTAATGTTTTAAAATGCAAACATAAGAACTAAATATGTTCATACTAATGATAAAATATTTGGATTTAAAATATTGCTACACCAGAAAAATACCACAAAAATATCAGAAATACAGTATACACATTTAGCAATTATAAACATACAGTATAGGCAAAACAGTCAGGTAAAATAAGCCATCAAACTATTCACATGTGAAAAAATTGATAACATTTCTTGGAGAGAGTGGGCAATGTAAATATTTACATATTGATGATGAAATATAAGAATTTGAAACATTCTAACAGTACAGTAAACATACCATATAAATGCAGAAACATTCAATTAAATCAATGATCGACATACCAAACAATCTAAAATAAACAAAATTTTAATGAAAACAGCAGGATTGGTAAACTGTAATTTCTTTGAGAGAAAAGTGATACCTTTAATAAAAGTTAAAAACTAGGCCTACTTCTTTCAAATTTTTTTTGGAATTTTCGTCAGTTTTCTATTTGAACAGGCAAGTTGTAGCATCTGACTGGACAACCCTACTTTTTTGAAAATGTTCCTGATTGTGATGGGATCAACTTGAGATCAAGCCCAAGCAATGCAATGTAGTGCAGTTAGTACACTGATTTTCACTGTGCTTGGATCTTGAGAACACTAACACTGTGAGTAACTTCTGAACAAGCCACATCCTGTACTTTGCTTTGAAACTATGTATTATTCCCAAGTCTAGCAGTTGCAGTTTGGTGGGAACAGTCAGACTTTAATGTTTCTCAAGCCAACAAACTGTGTGTGACCAGCATAGTTATCAACGAAAAGAAGAATCTTGCAGTTTAGCACACCAATTTTTGCATCTAATGCATGCAGCTGCAGTGTAAACAATTCCCTCGTCATCCATGCTTTCTTGTTAGCATGGTATTTTGTAGGCAAAGTTTTTACACCTTTAAAACACAGTGGTTTCAAAGTTTTACTTACAATAGGGGGTAATAATTTTCCACTGCCATCACAGTTGGTGAACAGCAAAACAAGTTAAACACTGCTTGCTATGCTTCTCACCATGACAACTTTCTCCACGGAAATTCAAGTCTGTTATTAGGCGAGTCGGGGGGGGAGACGACCACACAACCAGTTTCATTCACATTGAAAATATAAACGTTCATACTCGCTCACAAGGGGGACCATAGCTTCTCTTTTCAGTGTTCCACAGTCTCAGGATCAAAACTCTTACTTTCGCTGTACACAGTGTTGTGACATTTTTACAACTGTCAATCCAACCATTAGATGATGTGAAATCCTGGATGCAGATATGCAGGGCTTTCTCACGCAGTAGTTTTCCAACCACGGGGAGACCTGCAGCATGTGTGTTGATGAACTATTCTTTAACCAAGAGGTTTAGTTCCTCGAAAGGCGATGTTTTGATGGCCATAGATTTTTTTTGCCTTCGGTCATGTTCTCTGTGCAGCTTCCTCTATCGATGCTCTCATTTTTACAATTGTGTTGAAAGTTGAAATGGACATCCTGAGTGTGTGTGTTAACGATACACGTGTACCGACATTCTAGTCTAACTGCTTTAAAATATCCATGACATTCTTATGCTCAATCGTTAGCGGTCATCATTTTCTGCTTGTTGACTCCACAGCCGAACATGCACTATGTTCGAAAATCTTTTTATGAAATACAACAGTTACCATGTACAATCGTCTTTCGTGGCCGCCGACGCAAAGTAAATAAAACACCCGAACCTAAAAAAAAATTGTATGCATGTTCACCAACATGACACCACCTTGCCATCGCCAAGAGCATGCCTGTCTGAAAATATTGATTGTAGAAGCGCTCTTCGCTGCGAGATGGCAGCGCTACTAGCATGTGTGTCTGTCCAACAATATCGAATGTAGAAGTGCTTATCGCCAGATGGCAGCGCTGCTAACACCCAAATGCTACTGTCACATGGCATCGATGCTAGTGCCCAAGCACTACTGGCCATAGACAAAGTGCACTGTCTTCACGTCTGTTGTATAATCTTCGGTACATTTTTTACGTCGGCACTCAGCAGTAAGTAAATAAACAAATAATTTTATTACAGATAAAACATTCAAATGTAAATTTTTATGATTTAAAACGGCAACAATTTTGTGCATTATGAATTTTTCCCCTTTCAGGGTTTATTGAAAAAATTTAAGAAGCGGGAAATTAATGATTTTATTAGTGAACGATCCGGGAAAATTAACCATTGTAAATGCATATAGCACTATTGATGGGACCAAAATAAACTGGTGCATGATACGGGAAAATGTATAAAGGAGGAACGTATCATCGGGGTTCTACTGTACTACACTGTGAGTACTTTGAATTCCTGTCTTTTTATATAATTTTGATAGCCTAGCAGCCTACTTGCACACTTCATAAAAATATATTAACAAACTGTTCTTTACGATCAGAAAAAATTACAGAAGTGGGCAAAGAATGTCTGAAAGGCTACGTGTAACCACGTATCCTCCACTAAAATGGTTCTGAGAAATAGTTGCCTAGCAACCAGAATGCCACTCGCATTCTCACACACTTCCTCTGGTGACCACCAGGGTGATGATAAAGGAGCCAGTGGGGGAATGGCCCGAGTTGCTTCAGAATGTCCTTTCCCTTTTTAAATCCGCGCACATGTTTTCTATAATTTCTAAAAATTTTTATGGCTTCTCAAAATAACTAATATGAAAATGGCTATCTTCGTGTAATCTGTTCTCATAGTTAGGAGTGGCTGACTAACAATGTAGTTATGGGTGTGCTCATCAAGTATAGCTATGTAGTGGTACTGGTATGTAGGAAAGAAAGGAAAGAGAAAACTTCTCTCCATTAAGTTACGCACACATCCTAATTTACCACGTAAAAGCATTAGGTGCAACCCAGCCCTAATCTTCCATGTATTTTTGACTACTTATTTTCCCCCAACAGATTGTGGCCTATAAATTAATGGCAACGAGACAACCATGTATTTTATTGTCACATACTAACGATGAACTCTCATTGCTAATTCTAGCAATTTTGCCTATGGTTTATTAATTTTTTCTGATTTTTACGTTGTTCCCGAAAATTAGTATGTAAAATTGCTACAGTTGCAGAATGCAGGATCACCAAAATTGGGGTTTACTACATCACAATATGACAGTATGCACTCTTAATTTAAAAATCAGACCAACCTATTATAAAAAAAAAAGCTAATAAAAAGGTGTCGCTTTTTTTACTTTATTGGAGCATAAAAGCAGGCTAAAATTTTAAATAGTACCATCATATTTGTTCTGTTGCATTGACCACTGCTTGGTAGACATAATGTACAGAGCAAATATGAAGGTGGAGGACGTACCTTGTTGGCAGAGAAGATGCCGTCAGGTCTCTCCGGCCGTGATATGTGGAGCAACTTGAGGCCAGCCTCAGACGGAACAAGGCCGTTGATGATGTTGCCTTGAGGCTTGGTGGCGGAGGCATTGGTCGCAGACTTAATCATGCTGGCATGCCCGTTGGGCAGGAAACTGGTGCTGATGTTGCACTTGCCTGACACTAGGGAACTGCAATGCAACCTGCACATTCTCAATATTCACATGTCCCACGCAAGGAAACACAACACTCCCTTATCTCCACCTCTCATAACTATACATTTTTAACACTAACATCACACAACAGTAATTGAAAATGTATGTCACCAATAACAGGCATGTACCAAATACATTTATGTAATTATTGTAACCATGTGAGATAAACAGCTCAGATGTCACAAAATTCCAAGAGTTTTCGTAAATAATTGGATCACCGGAACTATAAAAATCCTCTCTACAAGTTATTGGACATACCATAATTCCTATACACTGTATGATATATTAATTTCTAACATTGTACACCACATAACCAAAACTTGAGAACACAAAAGCAGGCGACGTAAATGTCCAAAGAGTAGGATGTCACAGTTTAATAGAACATGTAATTACGTATGATTATATTGAAGTAAGCTAAACAGATACATATATATTTTGGGGCACTATTTTGCATATATTTTGATGAATCTTAATTTTTCAACGACACATATTTATTGGCATTACAGTAAAATCATGTAATATTAATATTGTAAACCACACATCCATTTATTAATTTTATCCTAGGACATATTTTCTACAGCACTATGAGATATGATATGTAATTACCTAAATATTTAAAGGTTACACTTAAATGTTAATTTTGGTTTTCAGTAATTATTGTTCAATTTTTTAAGTTTAATTCTTCCTTGTATTTCAATACTTTGATTGTATTTCATGTTTTGATCAGTTTATTTAATTATATTTTTCTACTGGAAGAAGCTCTCTATCTTAGGTTAGCTAAGGAGATATGTAGATCCTTCTTGGGAGGGACCTTTAAATGGATGAAGAGATTTGCTGGGATTTCATCTCAGAAATCCCCAGCACCAAAATAAGCCTAGAATTATATAATTGTCCCAGAAGTTCTAGCTGAGGTTTCTGAGCCAGCCATGTATAAGAAGAGGGTTGAGATTCAGATATTAGGTACATATTTATAGTGGTTCCAGCTGAAATCGAGACGCCGCTCAGTGAAGCGCCGGCGCCTTGTTCTAGGCTGTAAGATTGACCTGCACTCAGATGATGCTATAAACATTGTAAAGTTTGAGGAGTACATCACTGATATTAGGTGTTATATTTCATTACACCAAAGCGACTACTATGTTGCGTGAGAGTTTAGAAGGAACTGTTGAAGTTTAATTACAAGTTGTAAGGGTATAAACCAGAGGTCCAGCTTTTACCATGTTAAGTGCTGCAGCAAATATTTAAAAAGCACCTGAGATTACTATTGCCAAATAATTTTGAGTTCTATTAAAAGTTTTGTGAATACTACGAATTTAGGAAGAAGTTATAAATTTCAATGGATTACTGAGTAGAGAGACCTTATCAGCATTTACCTGGGATTGGAGCTCAGTTAACTTTGCGTAATTTAAAGACACGCGAGGAGTACTATTTCTGGACTCAATATATTTGATTTCTTTAAATTTCAATCTCAAATTAATGTTTAATTTTGTTTTATTTAATTAAATTGGTTTCATATTACATACTGCGAGGATGGTGGTATTTTCTTAAGTACACATAATCCTACTTGCAGTAAAAATACATTCATAGTCAACACCACCTCAAATTGTAAGATGTCTTCACATTCTTAATTATTTCACATATACAAGTCATTTCAATTTTTCTATCATTTTTCTATAAATTGGTGTTAATAAAATATATTAAATTTATCTACATGTTTTTTGTTTCAAGTGCCTTTTCAGATTTCCAGATTAATACAAATGCCCAGAATAAGGTAAAGATGCCTTAAGGTATAAAGGTGCAAACACGTGGGGAACCCTGCTTTAGCCGGTGCATTTTAGGAGAGCTTGTGTTAGACCCCCGGCGACGTCAGGGTTCACCGCTACTATCTTTTACCTTTTTCAAGGTAGCTCTTGGTGAATGAGGTTACATTCCTCCTTCTTGACCAAAGCAACCACTATGTTTATCATCTTACTGACCACACCAGGTTAAACAATCATTTACAGCATTATTATTGTAAGTCCTATAGAAAGAGTTAGTTACATCTCAAAATAAACAGACATTTTGCCAACTCAAGGGTATTGTTCCCGTAGTAGTAATTCCTCTCCCAGTGGACTTCACGTCCGTCCAAGGGATTGCAAGTGACTGGGGAAGTCACTTAAAAACTGCAATACATCAGAGTACCCACATACATGTTGGATGGCCAGCCTTTCTGTGCACTACAGTGGATAGAATGGTAGAGCCCCGACACTAGGCCAGCTTGCCTGCCCAGCGGCTACTCTCTCCACAGCACTATGGCACTGGAGTTAGTGTTCCCCGAGTTGGAGCAGACTGTCCCTTCTGAGACACTCACCCACGTGCTGGGACTATCCACCAGCGAGACCTGACTCTCAGTGCTCACCGTGTTCCGACACCAAGTGCTGGGATAAGGATACTGCCTTCAGTTGGCAGACACTACACGTGGCTGTACACCAGCATAAGACAACACGTCACTTGCTCTCTTCAAGCATGAGAGAGAGTGATTGTGTCCAGATGCCCTATTCCCGTCAGAGTGGTATCTCAGAGAAAGTATTACAGGTGCTTATTGACTCTGGATGTCTGCAGGAGCTTATCCCCCTCATCCTCAATACACTCGCACAACTCTCACAGATTGACTTGCGCCACCTGCAGATACCGTCCATGCCAGAGATCCTCAAGGATATCTTCCAAGACCCCATTCAACTGAGCAAGAAAACACATCTCGTGTTTGCAGGTTACTTAAGCGGACAGGATCAGTCTTTGGGACTTGTCAATCCACGATTATTGGGGTTTTAAGCTAACAGAACCAATCCCTCCAACTAACACAACCTTCAAGCTCCTGCCCTCTAATCCACTTAGCTCAAACTTACACCAGCCGGAGTTGATTCAGGTTAAGCTGCCTCCACAGGTTAAGCGTCGCCCAGGTATAATGCCTTAAGGCCAATCCACTGAAACGAAAGATCACTCTCACGGAACCTGATTTTGTGCCCTGCTGCAAAGCTACCAGGCCAGTACTTTACACTGGATGTGTGCCAGTACCATGTAAAGATTGAATTGAGCCAGAAACCCCCACCACCGGTTGCACCTGACCTAACACCAACCAAAAACTATTCTTGACTTAGCGGCGATCTTTTGTAACCCTCAGGGCGTTACACATCATTCAGCTTTAACAAATTAAATACAATTTGAATTAATAAAAAGGTAATAGATGTACAATATAATGTAAAATATAGGGACTTAATGTGCACACATGGATTGGAACAACACTAACTTAAAAAAGCATATTATTACTGTAGCTACAAATTTTATTACTATTTTTTTTATTTGGTATTCAAGTTAAGTAACAGGTAAGTAGTAATATATAATCATTAAAGAATCTTAAAATTATAAAATGGATTTTTTTTTTGCTAGGCTATTTGTATTCTTCCATCATCATCCTGAAATAGACACCTGGTAGTTATTACCCAAAAATAATGGAAGATTATTTTCCAGTAGTTATAATGCTTAGTACAGCAGATACCCAATTTTACAAGATGCCACTTGTTCATGGGAATAAATGTATAAACTCACCACACCCATAAAATTTAAACTGATCAAGATTGACCCGAGAAAATTGTGCTAAAAGTGTGGTTTCCATGCAAAGTACATTAATTGATTTTGGCAGAAAAATGTTTTTCCCCTCTAGGAAATTTGTGCTTGTACAGGGAAGGGAGGTAGGGAGGTAGAGAGGGAGGGAGGGAGGGAGGGAGGAAGTAATGAATGATAGACAGGTGTGAAGAGAGAGAGGGAATGGATAAAGATGAAGAGTGGAGGAGAGGGGGAGACGGGGAGAGTGGAAGAGAAGTGAGAGATAATGAAAAAACTTGAGAGTGAGTGCTAAGACAGGAGAGGCAGGAAAAGAGAAGAGGAGAGTAAGAGAGATGAATAAAGGGATGGGAAAGGGAGAGGAGAGATTGAAATACACAGGGGAAGTTATAGTAAGGAGGGATAGGGAGGGTAAGGAGGGATAGGGAGGAAGGAGGATAAGGAGTAAGAGGGAGGGCAAGGAAGAATAGAGAGGAGATGGAGGAAAAGAGAGGGCATTAAGTAAGGGAGTAGGCAGGGGGAAGGAACAGGAATGAGAAGGGAAGGAGGTTGAACAGTTCCGAAGGTTGCCGACATAGTCCACTGTGGTTGCACACAAGTGATACTTACAAATAAAAGTCTAGTGGATTCAAATCAGGGATCTTTGGGGACTGGTATGAGGCAGACAATTACAGCTGCGATGGCATTCAACGATAACAAGATCCAACCCATGAGCCATACACTGTACGTTATGTATTAAGGGCTGTAGTAAGGAAACAAAGCTTTTACGGACCTATGTTCATATAACATTTTTTCGCCCTCCAGATGTGAGGAATGTCTCCTCGATTCATAATAAACTCACACCAACACACAGCCATCAGAATAAGCCACGCACGCGTACGCCTGTCGGACATAATCACAATGGGGGGATGACGTAACTTAAAACCAACAAACCTTAGTGAAGGAGGAAGGAACTTGAGACGTTTGATGCCTGTCCACCGCTCCTTGAGCACCTCGTCGTTGACAGGTCTGATGTTAGGCAGTGTGTAGCTAGGCGCAGGTGGCGGCACTCTCATCCTCAGGCCCCAGATTGTTGTACGCTTCTTAATCTCTCGGCCGCACTTAAACCTACAACACGCCACCAACATTCTCTCTTACTTATATACAAAGGGATACTGTTGTATTGTTCAGAAATACTCTTTGGAGGGGATAATATTGTTGATGGATGTAATTAACAAGAAAAGAACAGTGCACTTCATGACAAAGGTATTCTTCAGAGGAATTTGACAACTCATTTTCATAAAATGCTTCTGCTTCAGATGGGAGGCATATTCACTCTCATAATTTTGTAACAAGTATTTAAATGTATATCCAGTACAGAAATTCTTGGTCACTCACGGTCAGTCAATCAACAGCACTCCACCCACAAGCTGGTGCTAGTAACTTATCACAGCTGTTCACTGTTGCCTGGTTTGCAGTAGTGGCCCAAGCACGAGTCGAGCAGAATGTTTCTCAGATGCGCTCAAATTTTTTTTTAAATAGAGTATCTCATTATAACTAAAATGTTCTCAGACGAGCTCAAAAATATTGAAAGATCTCATTAAAATTCAGTCACTTTTAGCAAGAGGCTTAAACTGATGAAAAAGTAGGTAATAAATCTGTATCTCCTGCAGAAAGGCAAGAAGCTGTGTTACAATTATTTAGGTACCTCCCACATAGTGGCACAATGTTCTTCAAAACATACCTGTTTACATTGTGGCCGAAAACATAATTCATCATTACACTCTGACAGACAGGTAACTGACGCGCAACCCCCATCAACTTCATATGTACATGCTAAACAGTAATTGAGCTCGGACTTGGTTGAAACTGATGGTAGTGCACAGTTTGTGGCAATATCAGCCAGAACCTCTGCTCGCACTGTCATTCTTCTGTCTACAGTCATAGTGAAAATTGCTGATTGTCAAGGAAGGTTTCACAACTGCCATGCAATTTTGGATAGTGCTGCCCAGGGCAGCTATATGTCAGAAGTGCTGGCACAGAAGCTTTGCTTGCCTAGGATTCGCAGTGCAGACCAGGTGTCCGGACTGTCTCAGACACATTAAGATTAGGAGAATGGTGACTACTAAAATCAGGGCAATTGCAGAGGGAGCATCAGAGTTCAGCCAGTACATATTGTGTCAAAGGTTACCAATCTCTTACCCCCTACCCAAGTGGATGCTAATAGTATCAGGGAGAAATTAGGCTCTCTTCCCCTAGCTGACCCTTCGTTTGATACCCCTGGTGGTGTAGAAGCCATTTTGGGAGCAGAGGTGTTCTGGTAGGAGGCAAATTGAGCCTTGGAGAGGGGATGCCTGTTACCTTTGAAACCAGTCTTGGGTGGATTTTTATGGAAAAATGCCCTACGACCCGTGAACCAGCACATCCAACGGCATTGCTGTGTACCAACACACTCAAAACTGTCCTCAAGAGATTCTGGGAACTAGAGGAACCCCTCTCATGGTTATGCAGTTGTCTCCAGACGAAATTGCGTGTGAGCAACATTATAAGAAAACACACTATCGCCCTCCCTCAGGTAGGTATGGTGTTTGTCTCCCATTCCGTCCCAACATGGAACTTGGCCACTCTCAGGTGACTGCTCATAAGACGTTTCGTGTAATTGGAGCGCAAGTTACTTACTCAACCTGATATTAAGTCTCTCTACGTTGATTTCATGACAGATTATGAAACCTTAAAGAATATGGAACATTTCATGCACTCTGTCCCAGAGCTCAGTTCTCAAGATTACATAATTCCTCACCATGGAGTTATGAAACCTTCTAGTTCTACGACTAAACTTAGAGTTGTGTTTGATGCCAGTGCCAAAACGTCAAATGGAAACTCTCTTAATGATTGATTGTATTCAGGTCCCAAATTGCAAACTGACATTATGGATCTTATTTGTAAGTTTAAAACCCAACCATTTGTCTTTTGTTGTGACATCAAACAAATGTATAGGCAAATTGTCATGCACCCTAACGACAGAAACCATAAGCTTATTTTATGGCGTTCAAACCCAACAAAAGCTCTCACCGTGTATGAGTTGAGTACAGTCACCTATGGCATGACAAGTTCTCCGTTCTTAGGCATCCGAACTCTGCAACAGCTTAGTAATAACGAGGTTCATGCATTCCCTCTTGTAGCAGCTGTGCTGCATACTCAGACATTTGTTGTTGATATCATTACTGGTGCACCATCACTCAAAGAAGCTCTTGTTGTGCGGGACGAGCTCATCCAACTACTGCAGAAGGTATGTTTTGAATTACGGAAATGGGTTGCAAATCAACCCCAGCTTTTCAACGGTCTTCCAGTGGCAAACGTGAAATGCTCATGTTCACCAATGATTCAGCGCATGCATATAGCATTGTGGGACTCCAATGGAGATGCTTTCTTTTATCACGTGGAAGGGAAGGTGCAGTTTTTCTCCAAGCAAGCAGTCTCATATGTTGCTAGGATATATGATCCTCTAGGATGGTTCGCTCCTGTTGTGATGTGGGCAAAAATTCCTTCAGTCACTGTGGCTACATGGACTTAGTTGGGATAACCCTCTCACCCCATCACTTTTGCATCCTTGGCAGCACATCATGGATGGAATGGTAAACATGAATTATTTGTGAATTCCCTATCCATATGCACTCATTTAATTTTTAAGCGTTCAACTCAATGGTTTCTCAGATGCATTAGAATAGAGTTACTCAGCTGCTGTCTATATCCGTGCAATGTAATCAGGTCACTCCACTTGTCAGATTAGTTATGGCGAAGACTAAAGTGGCACCATTAAAATGTGTCTCCCTACCCTGTCTCGAGCTTTGTGGAGCACACCTTGTGACCAAACTCCAACATCATTGTCAGGAGCTTCACCTTCCAGACTATCCTGACATGTCAGTATATGCATGATCAGATTCAATGGTGACACTCGCATGGATCAGGAGTGCTCCCCACCTGTTAACGACGTATGTAGCCAATAGTGTGTCTCAAATTCAGGAATAGACTCCCCCTAGTAGTTGGCAACATGTGAGTTCAGCTGACAATACTGCTGACTGTGCATCACATGGGTTGATGCCTGACCAGTTGTCCCCTGATCACATCTGGAGTACAGGTCCCCAATGGCTACCGCAGCCCTGTTCCACATGGCCCAAACAACGTTGCACTGACACCCAACTAGAAACTCTCCCAGATCTCAAATCTAGTAGCATGGTTGTTACTCAAGATGAGCCTGGGGTGAAGATGTTTCAGCGATTCTCAACGTGGATGCAGAGTGTGCGGGTACTTGCTTGGGTAATGAGGTTTATTCGCAATGCTAAAAGGGAACCTCAGCTTAAGTGATGTTGGTGAATTGAACTTGGCCACAAAAAATCTGCTACATGGTTCAACAGACAGTCCTTTTCCACGAAATCAAATTATTAAAAGGCAACAAACCATGTTCACCTCGTATACAGCATCTTGCATTTGGTGTCATATTATTTCCATTTTCAGAGGATTTGAAAGTTGTAGGTCAGCTTGCATTTTGTGTCGGATTAGAATAAATTATATACGGTATGTTGAAACATTTCCTCTATTTAAACGAGTTTAGAAGAAATATTTTTAAATGTATTATAGTTCTCAAATTCAGTGCGAAGGGCCCTGGTATCGGCGTATCTGTATTGGAAAACAGGGTATGAAAAACTCAAGTATTGACGGCTATCAAAGTTTAAGCATGTCTGTGCGGAGCACTTCACTCACTTTTGTGGGAGTTTCTTCCTTTTCAACGGTCGTCCCAGCTTTCTCAAGGCCGCATGCTATGGGTACAGCCAGGTGAAGCGGACGATGGGCCTCCAGAGAGCATCTCGAAACCGGCTTGGCTGCACTCTCTGTGACGGGTCTGCCATAGTGGAAAAACCATCTTCGGCAATGGTCGTGGGCTGACCATTAGGCACCGGGAGACGATCAGCGGCCAGAATGTAGTGATGAGCTGCTGCCTGGGTGGCCGATTGCAGTGGTGGTTCAGTTGTTGCTACCACCTCCTTGGTTGCAGGTGCCGGAGTCGGAGGCCCAAGGGTGTCCTCCAGCTTGACAGCGTACTCGCTATGGAAATCCTTTCCTCGTCTGGGAAGCTGTGCTGGCGGATCGGCCCTGGCGTCTAGCAACACCAGGACCCCGGCGACTGGCTGGGGTAGTCTAGATGACTGGCTGTCTTCTTCTACCCCTCCGGTTGGTGGTGCCAGAGACAGAGGCTGACTCGGACCGTCGCGTCGGCACTGGTGGGTTACTCCTTCCCTCATCTGGGAAGCTGCGCTAGAAGCTTGGTCTCTGTATCCAGCGACACAAAGACCTCGTTGTAACAGTTTGGCATCTCCTCTCGCCCTGGAAGCTGCGCTAGCGGATCGGCCCCCGCATCGGGTAACAGGCTATCTTCTCCTGACCATCCAACTGAAGAAACCTGAGTGAACGGCCCAGTGGGGACCTCCGACTTGACAGCGACCATCAGTGGCCTCGTACAAGAAGAGTGGCCAGGGCATCAGGCAATGCCGGAACTTGGATGCTGGAGGCTCCTGCGCTGGGTGACCTCACAGCTGGCTGGGTGGCCGTGCTGTCCACGTCTGGGCAACTGAAGGTACCAGGTGAAGTAAGGTCTCTAGGAGGGCCTTGTCTTGGCAGGCAGTTCTGGTAGGTGCCTCTCTCGTGGGAGGCATCTCGACGGTGGCTGCAACGTGATCCGGTGCTGCAGTCTTCTCGTTTATGTAGCCCATCAAGACCGGTAGTGTTGCGGTTGCCTGTCGAGGTGGTGGTTCCGCTGTCTCGGCGGCACTTGATTCTTCGTTCTTCTGGGCGATTGGGCATGGTGGTGGTCGTTTATTCCATGGCTCACGATCCAGTGGACTATGCAAAGAGATTTTGCTGGTACTAGGGGTACACCTGCCTTGTCGGTTAGCATCAGTAGAGAGAGACCCTGCTACTTTGGGTTTCGGAAACTCCACTTGAGTTGCAACGGAGTAGCTGGCTCCCCGACTGGTTCAAGTTTCAAGTTCTTGCACTCTGGGAGGTGGTTGCCATACCTCTGGAGCAGTGATTCTTGCTGGCTTGCAACATCGTCCAGCGTTTTAGATGTTAGAGGTGGCTGTGTGTAATTCTGGAACGAGAGTATCCCTGGGGAAGGATGTTATTTGACCTCTGTTTGGGACTTCTTGATGTGGAAACTGCACATGATGATGAGCTCTTTGGGCATAACTTGTCTTCTTCGGTGGGTTTGGGGACTGTCTGTCCATCACTACTCGCAACTGTAGCAGCAGTGTTTGTTCCCTTGGTCCAGTGGCGGGATTGGAGACTGAAAGGTCACGTCACTGCTTGATTCCCAGGGAATCATTAGGCATTTTTCACTCCCACCGACGTGCACCTAGCATTGTTCGCAGACTACCACACACTTTTGTTTTTGGAGCCAGGGCTGTTAAATAACGGCTTCCCCTATTTCTTGTGTTACTAAAAAACTCCACAAGGGTGGTCATCTGGTCGATATGGATGGTAAAAGGTGGTCAGGCTGTGACATCTGTACTCAGCCGTCCTGGGGCATCAGGAGAGCTCTTTGTTGGGGCATGATAAAGTTGCCAGGATAAAATTCCCAGTGGCTGCAGTGTCGATCACGGCTCCAGTCGCTCGCCGGGGTGGATCCTTACTTTTATTTGGGGGGGGGGGGGGGGGCGGGTTCCCTCGATTAACTTCGTAACTTGACGCTGGGCTTGGCTTTCATTTTGCCCTTAACCTGTCGGGGCGGTGGTCTGTCTTCTCATTTCCCCTTCCAGCCGGCCGGTTTTACAGAGCAGTCATGGTTTAAACGTCTCTCGTGACAAAACCAGCATTTTGGTAGCGGGGCAGGCGTGACCTTGTCTTCTTCCCACTCTCCCATGGTCTGCGTCATGGAGAAGTGTGGCGGAGGGTTGTTTATACAGAGGGAGTAGAGGCGGGTGCACGGCCTGTCATTCATGCTTCCTCCTTCCCCCTTCCCCTCTATCGCGGTTTAGCTCATCTTGCTCATTGTAATTTCACTCAGTTTTCCACGCCTGCTCTATTATTTCGACCACTGTCAATGGCTTTGGGCATTGTAGGAAATTCTTGATTTTTGGTAACAACAGGCGTGTTACCTGCCATACGC
The DNA here is from genome assembly GCA_029891345.1 of Dryococelus australis. NCBI lineage: Eukaryota > Metazoa > Arthropoda > Insecta > Phasmatodea > Phasmatidae > Dryococelus > Dryococelus australis. The sequence goes on along the minus strand of CM056999.1, from coordinate 175,145,164 downwards.
AGCTCTCATCGTCTCAGTCTGGAAATATTCGCCAGTACATTTGTACCTTGTGGCGGACAAATATTTCCACCTCTTCATCTGGCGTTTGGGTTCACCGCACCCTTGGTTGCAAAGGCTCCTACCAGTACCTCACATGTCTTCACCGTGCTCCTGGTGACAAAGATTCCTGCCATCGTTACACTTAGACACCCCCCACCCCCTCAGGGCTAGCACCACAGCATAGTAAAGTCTATATTATTTTCATATGACTTTGTCTACCTACCCCACTAGCCTACAAACAAGTCACTTTCACCTGTCAATGCGTAGTCAGTTCCTGTTGATAGGAGGTAGTGCAACAACACATTGATTGTTTCCTTACACAGAATAAATAAGTTTTAATCCACTAGAAGGTATTTTTCCCGTAGATATACACCAGGAAAGTACCCACACACAATCTGGATGGCCACTTTCTGTACACCACGATGTACAGAACAGTAGAGCCTCGATACTAGGTACTCCGCCTCTTGGAATTAGCTTGTCCTTCCCACTGCTCTGCTTGCACCCAAAGAGGTACTTCTCCGGGTCTGAGGTGACTCAGCCTTCAGAGACACTCACCCACATATTGGGACTATCAGCCAGTGATACCTGACTCTCAGTATCCACCACACTCCTGGTGCAGGCACTGAGATAGAGGGACAGCATTGGGTTGGCAGAGATGGTACGTGGTTGTACACCTGACGAGGACTATACTTTACCTGCCTCAATTCCATTGATTTTAATAATAGTGAGTCTTTCCCCATAACCTACTATGGTCGTAGTGGCATCTGAGAGTGGATTATAAGGGCAGCATCTACCTCTAAGTACCAGCAGGAGCTTAGTCCCTTCCACGCAGCACTTGCACTCCTCGGACCTAGGGAGAGGGATCAAGCCATTCGTCGTTTAGAGGACCCTCCACGCCAGAAGAAGCACCGGAACTATTCATACCTTCTGTCGAGCTAAATGGAGAAACACACCCCGTGTTCAGTGCATACCCGAGTGGTCAGGACCAGTCCTACGGGATAGATAATCCATGATTTTGATGAATATTAATTGCCGAGCCAACCCCAGTAACAACTGACACTCATGATCACCTGTCCGTCTGCAATCCAAGTTCTAGCACACGCCCTAGCGCTAGCTGATCTGAACCACCGCAGGTCTGACAGCCTCCACAAGTTACACGTTGCCCAGATATCCCTGTAACTGGTCCCGCCTAAGCACAAGGTAGTACTTGCAGTACTAGATTACGTGCCCTGCCGGAAGCCCCATGGCCAGTCTTGTACACTGGTCGGGCTCCAGAATACCACGAAATGACTAAGGGCCCTATATTACCCTGGGTGCATCTGCCCTCACACACACCAAAATACTTGGAGCAGTGACGTACCTATTTGCCACAGGACGTCACGCGTTAAGGTTATCAACCATTGAATGAAGCTAGAATTTATTTCAGCAACTACATGAACTACTTTGAATGTAAATATTAAGTAAAGAAAAACTTATACAGGTACAAATCACAGACGCATGGTTGAAAGTAAAATAAAGAAAGCAAACATACCAACTTACCTGTTTTTATTGTTTGTCAAAACTGCTAAGATATTCTCTCGCCTTTCCTCAACACTAACATCAAGAATCTGAAAGAAAAAAAAAACCCAAAGGCATTACTGGCACAGACATAGCAAATTGTTAGCTTCTAGCTACTTTCACAAACACAGGACTTGTATGGCAATCCCCCTATGAAATGTACATACCTTTGGTGGAAGTTGAAATGAGTTCCAGTTTGTGTTGACGTACGGAATAATTGCAGAATCCAGATCATAATACTTTTTCGCATGAAATATGGTTAAGTTGAAGAGTGCTAAGTGTACAATATCAACCCACTTCATTTCTAAACGGCGAACAAATTCTTTCCCATAGTTGCAAAGTGAGCATACGAAGACATAAAACCTAAACAAACAAATAACAAAATATTACATAACGACAAAAGACGATATGCTGTACTTAATTCAAATATATGACAACAGTGAATATAAGACACCTCCTCTCCTTCCCTCACGTGATATTCATCTGGTTGTTAAATAACAGTTCCATTGGTTCTCAAGCAACAGAACCATACTTGTATAGCGAATCTTTTTTTTGGATGGTCCCGACAAATATCCTATACAAACCATGTTAAAAAAACACTGCATGCTACAACCCATAAATCATTAATTTACCCTTAACCATCGATCAGATATTCTGTCTGAAAACCAAAATATATTCGGAAGAATTGTTTAGCTACGAAATACAGTGGACTTTCAAAGATTCATCCCACTTATTTATGTTTTATGAATTTCTCTTCAGTACATTCGCCAAAGATTGCACGCATAAGTGGTTTTTGAACGTTATGTGAATACAAAACAACACGGAAAATCAATGACTGGTGCTATCGATAGTATTGTTTACATTGCACAACAATTTTTCTTCTTCTTCCTAAATCTTTACTGCATTTGTAGGTTAGCAACTATGAGAAACTATATCAAATACTTTTTCTTCACACATGTTTACTGCACTTAGGTTGGTGGCAATGCGAACAAATCACACAATCTTGGGAGGAAGGTTCCTTGGCATTAGAGGTGGTGTGGCAATACAATGTTATGGTAGCCGAGCCAAGTTGCAACTGCATGTGACCCTAGAAAGGGTGGATGATATACCTCCTATAGCCTCTCTCCACTCATGGTGACCTAAGACTCCTTGTACCACCCCACGTTACGCAAATAGGGCTACACCGCACGTATTCCTATGATAACCAGGTCCTTCGCGACCGGTAAGAGGTATCTGCCATTATGGCTTGGGCCGACAGTATGGTACCTAGGCCCAACCACTTGGCATTCAGGTCATTGGGGTTCAATACTGGAATTTCAATGTGAAGAAATTCAATGCATGGCAAGTGACTGTCGCGAATGACAGTTCCCTTAAACTGAGTCCTCCTGGTAGAGGGACGTGGTGGCGACTGCCTGGAGGATGTGATGAAACTGAGGAGGAACTCCAGATGTCTTGAGTTGGGAGGATGGTGGGTAACCGGCCCTTAATCGGGTGTAAGATGCATGCCCGGTGGGATTTGTCCTCGACCAGAAGAATGGGTAGTGACTCTCCCTGTTCGCCTGACTTCGACTTCGGATAATAAATTTAATCCTCCAATTTACAGTGAGGGCTGCTTTCCCTGGTGAACCATGACACAGGGGAGACTGCTTTGCTGCGGTGAGTTGAGCACTGGGAAAGTATGCCACTCTGGGTTCGTTGTAGTCACCCCTATCCATTAGGTTGGGCTCAAGATGGGAAGGGCGAGCACCCGACCTCTCATGGGTGTAAGGCTTGCGCTCGGTGAGGTGTTACAGTGTTCTCAACCAGGGATTGCCTCTGTTCACCTGACCTGCCTTTGGCGAAGCAGTTAGTCTTCAATAACCCACAACTGCCATGGAAAATAAGTGAGTGCAAGGGACAATTGGTTGGCCCCAGAGGTTATCTCTGGTGACTCAACTGTTGTGGTTGCATTTGTGATGGCAGTGGTTAACTCCGCAAGCTGGATGAGGTCCGGAGATATTCCCCCTCTTGTTGAAGGACAAGGTGGTGAGCAGCAACTTGCTCCGGTTGTGCCCTGGAGAGGCACTAGGGGTATGGATAGAACAGTGGCTAGACCACACTCTTGGTATCCGAGGGCGAGGGTCTCAGAACATTGTAGTAGGGCTTTATTAGCTGTACTTGGATATCAGGTTGTGGCTTTGGATCTGGTCAATGCAGGTGAAAAGCCGGGATGTCTGCGATGAGAGGGCGTGATCCCTCTCCCCCGTCTATTGGTAGGCTGTGGCGACAGGCTGCTTATGGCTACGAGCACCACGTTAAATATGAAAAAGTACAATGGCTGAGAAGCCACACTGTATAATCTCAAACACTGTACCCAATAATCTATGGCCTTCTTATTGAAAACGTAATTGGGATGGAATGAGGTTAGAGCCATGGCGCTATTTAACGGGTGTGATTATTATTGAAACTATCTGCTGCGGGTTTGATTAGAATTGTAAAGATTTGAAAAAGACTTGGCAAGTAATAATTGGCAACTAGCGTTGCAAATAAATCAGGGATTGACAATGGCTTGGCTGACGAAGGAACACTGAACAAAAATATTAATATAGCAATATTAAATTTTGCTAAATTTCAAAAACTGAAGTTTTTAATTAAAAGTGAATATTTAATCATAAATTGACTTGAATTAGTTGTTTTAATGACATCTTATGGGTGTTGGTTTAAACAAAAATGCATTTTAAGGTTATGTACAATATTTCTCAGGCCTAAAATCCAACTCCGCATCCTTCGTTTACCCTCATTCTTCGTATTTTCTTGTTGGTCCACTGAAAAACGAATAATTGAGGATTCACTGTATATAACTCAGTTCTGCTAAAACAAAATGGTGCCTCTGCACTGTATTATTTATAGGGTTGCCAAAAATAAAGTTGTTAAACGACACAAATTTTGGATAGCTTATTAATTAAACATGGTTTTTCAACATCAACAACATAAAGTGTTTAACATGCTGTGGTGCTATCTGCAGAATGTTGGCTACATTGTGGTTGGGACTGTGTGGTCACACTAAGTCAGAAACGTGGGGTTACTTTTACGCCTGACTTTACCAATGGCTGGTGTAAAGCACGGGGTGCATGACTATTGTACTTGGCACAAAATACGGAACCATAGTCACTGTCCTACGGTGGTTGAACACGCTGTTGCTGGCTTACCATGGCGATTGATGCCTGGGGTGCTGACCCAGTTGCGGCAATGGTAGTTGGTGGCTGGAGCAGGTTATGGCCTTGGTTGGGCTGGTGCGACGGCCTCCCCCGAACCAGGGGTTGGCGATGCCGTACAGTGGTACCTCCTTGTTCCAGCAGAAGGCTATTATGATGGGATGTGGTCGTCTAGCAATCTTCATGTGGGAGCTGAAAACAAGGAAGGGGAGGGAGCTAGGAGGTGAGGCCGCTCTAGCTGTTGGGCAGCTTGAGCTCTCTCCCGGAGCATAAGTGCAGATATCACAGGGTTACAACCTTGATTGGCAACAGAGGGCATAGCTGCCTTCCTAACCTATTGTTAAGCACCACTCCTCTGGATGTAGAGCATATAGGAGGTGACCAAGTCCCTGGCTCCTGTACTTTCAACAGCATAAGCCAAACAAAACAAAAGCAGCAACCTTTGGTCTTAAAATAGGCACAATTCTGTGCGGTGGCTATACTATGGCTGCCAATCTATGATATGTGGGTGTGGGTCTCAAAAGGGGTCAGACATCCAGGACCAGGCGAACACTTAACTCCGGCACAGTTAAGCGCAGTGGATAGAGTATAATATAGGTTCAATGACTAGCTGTCATTTGGAATGCCTGCCAAATGGTTGGGGCTCTATCTTTCTATACACCAGGGTGTAAAGAACAGGTGGCCGTCTACTGTGTATATGATGACGTACAGGCATCCCTGAGGAGGGGACCGCAGTCCTACATTATGGATCGAAAAGAGGTTGAATAATATTTTGTGGTCTCCTGCTTTAATCCTGATGGACATGGTGTCCACATAGAATTAATATAAATGTACACTTTGAAATAATACTCCGTGATAGGCTGAGATACGGGTTTATTACAGCAGGAATAAACCTGGTGGCCCATACTACCTCCTTATCAATCAAAAGTTGACTGGAAGTCAGCTACGGTGGCTAGATGAAGATGACCTGGTTCTAGACTGGACAAGGTAGTTTGGCTAAGTGGCTGTGACAATAACTATCCCTAACTATATTAAGACTATTGACCAGAAGGGACTTTGCGGGGGCCACTTACCAGAAGGGCAGTAGGGTTTGTTACCACTACCAGAAAGGCAGTGGTTGTTGCCATACAAAACGGGTAGGCAAGCGAAGATAAGGGTTTGCAGACTGCTGCAAAGTTAGCTGGTACAGAGCCTCTGGTGAAACCAGTAGCCTCTGGTGCTGGTAGTGGAGATTCTCTGGGAGGTCCTGAAGACAAAGGCGAAGATTGTGCAGAGCTTCTGGTAAATAGTAAGGATCTGGTTGAAGTAAACAGCCCCAGTACACGAGGTGATGGAGTGAGCTACTGGACATAGAATTACGTTCTAGGCTGCGCACGTGTACTTATTCTCTGCCGGCCTTGCCCTCGTCCAGGGAGGTAGTGGGAGATGTGACATCAGGTGTGAGCTGTGACAGTTAAGGGTTGGGAGGGGGAAACATCCCTCAACGGTCGGCTACCCGGCTTCGGGCTGCTCGGCGGCGCTCAGGTCGCTTCGTGGCAGCTGGCCGTTCGGCAATCTTCGGAGCCCTTCATGGCACTTCGGGGAGGCTCGCTTGCTTCCTGACGTATGGCAGATGGTGCAACTCCACCTGTCTAATCGCCCCCGCAACGAGAGGCGCATCCTGTAGGCACTGGTGGTTGTTCATCTTCTGGTTAACTTCGCCTACAGTGACGTAATATTACATGGCTGATGCGGTGTAGTAGTTTATTATGCTTCAGAAAGCATGCGTCGATAAGATATATCAGTGAGCACCATTTTGAACAAACTGTAATAGATCTGCAATATAGCCTAGGTCACACACAAGAATCTGACTTATTATCTAGAGCACCAAAAATAACATTTACAAGCATGTTTTTCATGTGTGCGTACATGACCACAAACACAAATACCCACTTTTTATGTACAACAGCATAATTCTTATTAACTTACAACTCAGCGATGGTTTCAGTAACTAAAAATACCCAACTAACTGTGAGATGGGTTGGTACAGCATGGTAGTCAGCATCTGGTGCAACATATAAATATATTGTAGAAAAGAATGTTTTGATTCCTGCATAAAAAAAAAGGGATAAAAAAAAGGATAAGAAAAAATGGGGGAGAGGGAGGGGGAGAGGGGGGGAGAGAGAGGGGGAGAGAGAGAGAGAGAGAGAGAGAGAGAGAGAGAGAGAGAGAGAGAGAAGAGCAAAATTTGTTGTTCTGTACTTCCATTAAATTATTATGAAGACAAAGTCTTGCATTGTTGTAAGAAATATGACGTGTTCTGTTCTCAATCTACTAAATTAAAGTAATTTTAATTTTTCTAAAAAATAGATTTTCATTTACCAGTTTTTAGTGGTTTACCAAAATATTTTTGAAAATTTAAAGGAAAATTTCTTTATAAATAAGAACAAGAACAAAATGTGAATGCGAAAAAGTAATTGCAATACCATACGTTAGTTTACATAATATCCACATGTGCGTGTGGGATGGTGGTGCACAGTTGTAGCTCAGAACATACCTGTCCCCATAGTAGAGCGGATACTGCAGACACTGGACACAGTTCTCGTGAAACCACTGGCGACACTGGCCACACTGTAACATCTGCATGTACCACTCTCCATTTTGGCCGCAGTAGCAGTATGTCTGCTCAAAGTTGACCCGATGGTGCGCGTCCCACGTCAGCTCGTCCGGCTGAAACATATGCCATACAGTCACCTCCCTGTTTCCTGTGGTATGCCGACTGCTTCTACATGTAAACATTCTGTTGTTATGTTTTGATGTTGATGTGTAAAGAATGTCAGATGTTTTCAATATGGGATTTTCCATCTGTGAGGAAACATTCACCACAATATTCCTTCAGAGGAACTACTCCCAAGACAAACAGACCACTGGACAGTCTGTATCCAGGCAGCGGAGACCAGTTAGTAACTTGGAGTGTGTTCGAACAACCCAACATATCCAAAGTGGTTGTAACTGGTAAAGAAGACAAACCAAGATCAAGGAACCGTCTTACCAGTCAGTTGAAGAATCCAGTTATCATTCCCCATTACAAAAAAGTGAAACAATATCATGCATGAAAATAATGATAATACTTTTATTTAAAGATGGGACAGTTCAATTTTTCTTTTGATTCTCGATTCCAGCAGTATTTTTCTAGATTCTTCGATTCTCTATTGTCTCAATTATAGGTAGCTCAGAATAATTTTAATTTCTGCAGTTTATTAATAAACTAAGCAGAAGACAATAATACATAATGACTATATTTAAATTTGGTTAGAAACTTTGATTTACTTACTTTTTGCTCTTATTTGCACACACACATGCGCGTGCACACACACACATATAATGTTGTAAATGCACTAAGCTTTTAGTATTATTTGTAGCGATCAGTAGTAGCAAGGTAGTGAAAATAATGTGACGTAGATGAGTGAACCATTTTTAATTAAACACATAAATTACTAGTATGTAACATACATAAGCGCTTATTTGAAATAACCGATAACAGTATTCTTCTCAAATGTTAATCATGTAGATAAATAAACACAACTGTTTGAAAGGTATATACTATATAGCCAAATTGCAAAATGTCTGATTAGATAGCGTTTCCTTTTATTATAATTGACAATGGACGTTTAAAATTACAGACAAATCGTTTCAAAATTTTAGACATTAAAGAAGACTTTGTCACAAATTTAAAAAAAGAAAAATCTCATTAATTCTACAGCATATTAAGAAAATTATAAAAGATATATATTTAATAAGGCATGTAACATATTCAAAATTACACCACACAGTATGTAGCGGATGATGTATGACACACAGGTTCAATTAATAAGCACAACAGAACAAGATGTCTAAGGGTTCCTCCCTTAAAGAAACTACACATATTTTAATGAATATCTGCATTAGAATTGTTTCAACGTTTGAGATGCATGCCTATTCATCTGGTCTTATTACAAGTTTTTTTTTGAATCCCTGAGCTGAACAGTTTATGCAAACCATATTATTTATCTTAACAAACACACAATATAGCAACACATATGTATTTTACTTTTTTAAAGAACTGAGTTTAATAATGAGTTTGTATAAATTAATTTTGTTACACCTGGTCTAACTGTTGATCTTATATTTCACTACTAAGTCTTATAACAGACTGTAATGTTAGAAGTGAATATTTAAAAAATAAAATTATTTTGCTAAGGAAAAGTGAGAATAGGAATTTAAACTGAACTTACCTGAGCCAGTGTGTCTGGGCTGGAAGTTCTTTCATGTAACTCAACAGCATTTATGAGTTTTCTCCATGCATTAGTTGCATATTCATCTGAGCTGAATACAGATGTCTTCAGCCTAGGATCCAGTATAGTTGCCATTATGTAGAACTGATTTTCCTCTATGTCACTGTACTGAACTTTGAGAGATGAGAGAAGGTCATTCTTTATAGCCTTTACTACTGAAGTTTCGGCTACCATCTTTTCTAATTCTAGTAGAGTTTACGATAGGAATTATTTCTGAAGCAGTAATGTTGGATGAACTAACTGCAAGTGTGTGGCATGATCAAAAATGTTCATGATGTTTATAACATTCATCATCAGCTCCCACTGTGACTGACTGAACTCTACACGTAGTTTGATTTCTGAAGAGGAAAGAATAATTGCCTGCTTTTGTTCAAGTAACCTTATCATATGGAGTGTTGCATTCCATTGGGTCAATTTATCTTGAACTAATTTACGTTATGGGAGGTTAAGTTTTTTCTGTGCGATTTCCAGGATTTTGTATGCCTGCGAAGAATGTTTGTAGTGTCCTACAATACGTTTGCAGTTAGTCACCATGTTTTTAATACTTGGTGTATTAAGTAAACCATCTTTGATGTGCAATACATGGAAGATGGTCAAAATTAGATGAATTTAAGATACAGATAATGTTCCTAGCATTATCTCGAACTATTACAACTTTATAACAAATGTTTCATGGCTGGAGTATGTCGGTCAGAAACTATGAAATGTTCTCTACATTATGCAAAATTTCTATAAATAGAACCACTCCAATACAAAGGTGATGTGGCTTGGAGTTATTGTCTATGATGTGAACTGTAAGACTCATATAGCCATCATTAGTTGTTGATATCCAAAAATCTATTGTGATACTTAAGTATTCTGCCTTTTGCAACAGGAGTTCAACTTCAGCCTTGCAGTCTGCATACATTTGTAGGATCAGCTATTGAGAAATATGTTTTCGGCTAGGCAGAGAATATTTAGGTTCCAAATGCTCCAACAGTTCACAGAAACCTCGATCCTCAAAAATGCTAAACTGCTGGTTGTCAATGTATTTCATGCGAGCTACTTTTTCAGTTATTTCCATACTCCTTTTATCTACAGGTAAAAACTTCGCTTTTCTCTGTGTATAACCTGCGAGAGTGAGTTGAGTGTACTTGGAACGTACTGGTTGTACTGAAATGTGAGACTGAGCAGCTTTTGTTTGTGGTGAAGCTGTCGAGCTAGTACTTGGAATACGGGATGAATCTGAATTATTTGTTGGAGATGCACAAAACCCTAAGTAAACAGAACTATAACTGACATTTGATAGCTGGCCAAAATTAAGCGTGGCTGGTTCACATTTTAATTTTTTTTTTGCATGACACATATGATTTGATCTATTTTCTCCCAGTGTTTTTTTCATGTTCATAGTACTGTGTGATTTCCCACCACGGGAAATTTTGGAAGAACACAAATTACAACTCGCATAATTTATGTCACAGTCAAGGATGCTGAAATACTTCCAAACTTCACTCATTTTCAATGTTGAACAAACAAGCGTATCTGAAATCTTCACTTAATTCACATACACACAAACACCATTTTTTCACCAAAATCCTGTAAAAATTGTGCGAGGATTGGGCCTGTAAACTGTAAATACAATCTTTCTTTATTTATTAATTGTTTTTCTTTTGCCGTAATATCCGCAACAGGCCTGCAAATACCGGAGCACGTGAACTGGGCGCATTGTGTGTGTCTGCGATGTGGAAGATGGCAACTGCGGAATTGCTGTTGGATATGGCAACGCTGTCGTGACCTTACCTTGCTCGCCCACCAGCTGCTATCAATCGATCAATGTCAGTTCATTTACTTTATGACTTTCAAAATCATTTTTAAAAATTACTGTAAAGGATGAGTGCAGTACAGTTATGTGAAACATTTCGAACATAGAAAATGCCATCGATCTATCTGTCCATGTTTTTGTTGTTATGCAGTTGCCATGCAAGTGTTGTCGGAGACGGAAAGTTATCTCGTCAGTTACATATTTTTGTCATAGTGTATTTAGTTGAATGTGGATTTTATTAGTGACTCTACATGAGTGAAATGTATTTTGTGGCATGTGCATTTTGTATTATTGCTTGTATGTTGGTTTTTGATGTCTTGGCACCATGCCATTTTCTGGCGTGAGTATTATATCAATTCTATTTTTAAAATCTGATAAAGTTTTAATTGAATGAGTTTACAAGTGATTTGCATTGTATCAGTGGTCAACAAAAGTGATTTAATTGATGTATCGTCAAGGTTTGCCGTTAAAAACCAACAGCACGTTGTTATGATATGAACTACAGCCAGTATATAAGTTTACTTTTACAGCATTTCAAAACTGCTCTTACAATGTTAAAATGTACGTGTCCAAAAAAACTTTTTACGCCATTTTATTAATGACATTCCAGATTGTTACGTTCCTCCAAGCTTAGAGCCTTCGGAAAAATTTATGGCAATTCAAATTGCTGTTGTCTCCGAGTCGTTGCTAAAACATTGTCTCATGAAAGACGTAAAACTAAAATTCCCTACCCAATCAATAAAAGAAACAGAACTTCATCTTTAGTACTTCATCACAACAAAAATTAAACACGTTGGAAATGCCAGATCCCACCGTTTGTTTTCTTAGGCAGAGGGATACATTTGACTACGTTACTTTTCCAGGGCTCAAAATTTATTGGAATTACCATTAATAAATAATAATAATAATAATAATAATAATAATAAATGCTAAGATCAAAAAAATTTAATCGCAATCTCAATGTGCATGATGTATGCTGTTCTTACATTGGTACATTGCCACCTCATTCATCGCTGTATGCTCCCTTTCAATGTGATTGGCCATGTTTGTTTAATTTTGCTGTTTTTTATGGTACGTTGTGTAAACGGTAATATCAGAGGCTCGTAAAAACTCAGAAGTGCTTCTCGTAAAACATCCTTCCCAATAAACATAGTTCTAACGTCGTTTTTGTCCAGTGTACATTATAATAGCTGATGATATATCACCTAATCTCCCCCTCCCTCTCTGGGAACATATGAAAATTGGGTTTTCATAAATGCTTTGTATATTATGAAGACTCGTAATTCAACCATTTTTTGTGCTGTTATAAAGTGTCGTACTAACGATGTTACCCTGTAGTTTCTCTATCCCCCAAAGTAAATAAAATGTGAAAATCGAGAGAATCAAAATTTAAAGAAAAGCAATTTTTAATTGATTCTCGATTCTTTTGATTCCAGAAAGAATCGAGATAATCTAGGAACCAAATTTCCCATCCCTACCTTTATTTTATACTGAAGAATTCGAGAAGGAATGTGAGAAAATGATGGCACGTAAATGGCAAGACGGGAAAAAAGATTCTGTTTCAACATAGAGGTAAAACCACCACTTACGTTAACAACACACACGAGCAACATTTCAAACACAATGCACCAGCCGGCAGCTCAGCCAACAGCAAACCTTTGATGGCCTGGAGCTACCAATCAGACAAGCTCATCCCCAGAGCCTTGTACGACCAATCAGTCAATGGGTACACTAACATCAACAGAAGCACTTCTGTGATATACTCTTGTTTTGGCAAGCATGGTTCCCCCTTTCCCCACACACAACAAACACGCTTTGTTCATGTGGGATGCACTTTACTTCTTTGTAACTGCAGCACCGAAATATATAGGAGGTGTAGCTCGGTACATGTTTGTGTGTTGTAAAGTGTAGAGGCTGTAAAGGTTATCACCCAAATAATTGCCTGAGAGCTAAATCGAGAAACTATTTCTCTTAAATTTTATGTACTATAGTACATTTGAAATATCTCTTGACTCATTATGTGTGAAGTTATAAAATATTTATGATTTAAAAATTCATTAAGTATAAGTTATTTCCGAGTTACTTACTTAGAATGAAAATCAACTTGCATCTACTAAATATCTGAATGGAATTTTCACCATTTGCAACTGTGTCAGCCATGATCAGAATAATTACTATGTCCAAAATACATACTCATGCCTGGTTCACATATATGCCGATCACGCTGAACAGAAAACTAGAACAGCCAATCAGAATCCATCCTCATTTTCCACACAAGCCATACCAAAAAGTTGAGCTCCTGCTCACAGAAAGAGCAGACTTTGCAGATACTTCACCACAGGCATTTGGTTAACATGTTTTATTCTACTAATTTGTTGGGTAATGAACACGTATTCATATAACATAGATAGTTCAATTTGATGCGTGACGCTCAGGTGACAGAGGACGACGTCATGGCCAAATGAGATTTTATTGTGTCAGTCAGTAACACGGTGTAAGCAAAGTCTGTCTCTACTACTGACTGGTTGGAGCCGGCTGGTGTATAGAGCAGGGTGCGTTGCTTGACGGCATGGTACAAAGTCACTCGCTGGTATTGCTGTTCGATGAACAGAGTGACTAACTGCTATGGGTTTACCTGGGTAGGTGCTGGTTCGGAAAGGCTGCTGACCAGTGATGGCTGCTGTTGTTACTGGAGCCGGGTGTGGTGGTGGTGGTGGGGCTGCTGCTGCTGCGACGGTATCCCCGGAACCATGAGTTAGCAATACTGATGGGCACGTGTTCTTACCGGCGGAAGGAGGGAGTTGCGTCTCCTCTAGCTGGTGGACAGCTTGAGCTCCTTCCCGGGGGTTATCACTGGAAAATGCAGAAGGGGCTGGGGTACAGCTGTTAGCTTTAGAGGTGGCTGTGGCCTTTTTCTCTTGCAACTTGGTCCCACTCCTCCGGGTGAAAAGCATGGGATAGGCACTAAGACCAGCCTCGCAAGAGAGAAACAGGCGACAAAAGTCCTCTAGCTAGGTGTTCTGCCACAGCTGAAGCCGAACCGACACAGAGCAGTACCTGTATACCACATCAGTGACACAGCAGCGCAGTCGGTGGTTGGAGAGGTGGATTTACTCTGAGGTGTCCGACAAGTGAATGTGAATGTGTGTCTTAAGGCAGTCAGACCTCCACGACCAGACTAGAACTCCCTCCAACAAGAGTTCAGTATGGTGGAATGAGTACAGGCTGGGCTGGTTGACTAGCCTACCATATGGATTGTCTTTCTAATGGTTGCGCAGTATAGGTGGCTGTCGAGCATGTGTGTTTTTGATGTAAGTGCGCCCTGGTGAGGGGAGCTTGCAGTCCTACACTATATTTGGAAAAACTGGTGGTATAAATTACTCTGTCTCCTACTTCACTCTGATGGGGATGGTGTCTACGTGGGATTAGCACAGTCACCCTTTTGAAATAAGTACACAGGGGTTAGAGAGCACACACATTTATTTCGTGAGGAATAAACATGGTGGCCCATACTACCTCCTAACTTTACAAAAGCTGACCAAAAGTAAAACTACATAAGCCAGGTGAAGAGGACCTGGGTCTAACCTGAAAAAGGCAGATGTGGCTAAGCAGCCGTAAGAACAACTGACCCTAACTAATACTAATAAAGTTGTCCATAAGGGACTTGTGGGGGCCACTACCAGAAGAGAAAGTGGAGTTGCTGTTATCAGAAGGGTAAGCAATGCAAAGAAGTGTCGAATTCTTCAGAGGGGGGGTTACTGTTGAAGAGCATCATGAAGGTGTTGAAGACAGCAAAGAGCTCCAGCACACGAGGTGGCGGAGTGAGCTGCTGGAGATGAACTCGAGAAGAACTGCAGATCAACTGGCTCTGAGAAGAGCCGGAGAACAGACTTTTGGCCAGCGCACAGGCATATATACTGCCAGCCCACCCTCATCATAGGGTGCGGGGTATAAGCAGCCATGCTCCTCCTCTGGGCAGAGCCAGGTATGGACACCATCCCTTGGCACGCTATCTGGAACTGCTTGACCTTGGAATGCAGTCTTTGCCGCTTGTCTGGTGGCTCATTCTTGGGGGGGGGATTCCTGACAAAGGGCGAACAGTACAAGCTGACTGTGTAACAGCACCCGCGACAAGGGGTGTATCATGTAAGTGTAGTTCAGGTTCAAACTCTACCTGGGACGGCGTCGAGGCATGCACTAACCAAGCAAAGTCGTTTAGGTAATTGTCAGAACAGTCACGCGTAAAATTTATGTATTTATATTGAGATAC
Organism: Dryococelus australis; assembly: GCA_029891345.1. Lineage (NCBI taxonomy): Eukaryota > Metazoa > Arthropoda > Insecta > Phasmatodea > Phasmatidae > Dryococelus > Dryococelus australis. The sequence goes on along the minus strand of CM056999.1, from coordinate 175,129,990 downwards.
ATTAACATAAGTACAAGACTATTGCAGATATTGATGCAACTCAATAATTTAACTAAAATTCATGCAAATTTCTCACTTTCAAGCATCATTTTCCTCATATCTTCTGAAAACACTATGCATCTCTTCAATTTCACCCCCAAAAACAAGAAAAATTGACCCAAATCTTCATTCTCAATCAAATGCACTTTTTTTAAAAACATACTTTGTTCACTCTTTGATCAGTGGGGGTGAATGGCAAAATTTTGGTCAAAAAGGCAAATATTTACAAATAACATCACAAGAAAAGTATGCAAATTCTTGGAATTTCTTCACAAATATGATGATTTAGCTTGAAAATGAGTCTGTAAAGAACCACACACAAAGAGTGAACTCAAGTTGAAAATTGACTTCAATTTTGACCTTAAATATGATTGATTTTGGCTTGAAATTGGTTGAATTTTAGTTAAATTATTTTGCTGCACCAATATCTGCAATAGTTTTCTACTAATAAACATCTATTTTACTCAACACTTCACATTAAGTTTGAAATGAATTGATACATAGCACTAAAGCGTAAAGTATTTTGGAAGTATAAAAAAATTAGTCTCTTGAAAACCACTTCCTAGAAACTTGCACCACAATGGACTTAAGTAGAAACTAAACAGTATTTGTTTTGTTGCCCATCACTTATTTTGAACACTTGGTAATAAAAATAACTAATCAAAACAGCATAATTATCACCATTCTGCCACCAAAAAGTAACATGGTAATGCAGAAAATCTTCTTACATGTGAACCACCATAGGTTGTGTCCACTCTGTTTGGCATTTTCGGCATAAATATGAATGAAACTAAAGACTTATCTGAAATTCAAAATTTGTAACTCCCTTTATTCAACATATCTTACACAATCTGCACCTTTAACTCACCTCCTCGGGTTGGTACATGAGGTGTAGTACGCAGGTGCAGAAGTTGTAGTTAGACCTTCCAGTAAAACATAAGTGTGAAAAACTGATCGAGTACTTAAGATGCACTAGGTACATACCATATGAACAAAGCTGTAAACTCTCACATGCACATACATGCACAGGGAAAGAGTTATACTTACATCATACGGTAGCTTGTGCTTGTCCACTTGTATCGGGACGTCGTTCCTAGGAACCTCAGCACGGGAAATACTGGAGATGGTGGAACAAGCTTTACGCTGACACTCTTTCTTCACCACTTTGTTCTCGCGCGCTTTGCATTGGATGTTTTCCAGGCAACGTCGACAAAACCACTCTGCATCCGGTATTGTATTCGCATTCGATATGTTTGGCTGCAAGGAAAGTTTTCATTTTCTTGTGAGTTAAAGTTCCAAGTAGGCAGTTAGGCTACCGAAAATATATAAAAGAATATGAATCCTAGTACTAGACTGTGAGTACTTGAATTCCTGTCCCTAATATAACTAATAATTCTAAACCCCAAACACTATATGTATTTGCTATGAGTAAAGGATTTCAAAACTAAATAAGACAGTCATTCAATGACCATACTGATTAGCAAGTCTTCAACTAATAATACTGTACACAGATTAACTAAATAGAAAAATAATACTTAAATGTAAAATCATTCACAAAGTTTCTGTTACCCTTCAATACCTAAATTAATGTCAACAATCTCAATAACTGTTCAAGTGATTATGAAATACTTTGAAGTTTAATGTGTTTCTGCATTGACGAAGCAATTATTTTAGGAATACAATCATATTTTTGAAGAAGAAGAAGGGGCTATAAAACCAAAAAGCCTGACATTCTGAAGTTAATATAGGCCTGAATGGCATCAAAATTGAAGATAAACCAAAATTAAAAAGAACTTTAGCCTAAGAAACTCAGCTGTATTTACAGTATGGCTGCTCAAAATTCCAGGAATCTTCATGGTTTTCAAGGTAGTAAGAAAAATTTCAGGTTTTGTTAAACATTAACTTTTTCATGTGTATTTTCTTTGTTGTTACTAATGTGATAATATTTTACAACAATTTTATGAGAAAACATTAATTAGTTTTTTTATTACTATTCAATGGTTCAGTAAATGTTAGAAATATTTCCAAAATCAATAATTATTATTATACATTTTTCATCTAGGAATATTTAACATTAAGTCTCACCATTTATCAACAATTAATTTGCTGCACAATATACTTACCGGTAACTACATGCATCAGCAACACCACAATTTACACAAACATAAGAATACCCTTATCATTAAAAATATTCACTAGAAATAAAACTTAAAGTAGAATATAGTTCACCTATAAATCTAATGAAAGCTCCTTTCAAATACCAGCAAGCATCCATATGATGCTGTTGTGGCCATACTTCAGATATTACACATACATTCTATAATTGTCAAATTCTTACTCATCAAAAACTACCACAAATACATCACAATTTACATTATGAATCCATGCCTGATAAGTACATAGTTTTAAAGAGAAAGTTTTGCTGATCCTGGAATCAGACGGTGTTACAGAGTTAATCCATTAATGACCCAGATTTAAAAAAATGTTAATATAAACTAGGCACATAATTTTGTTATTAACACCATTGAGGAGATGCTACTGATGAACAACATATTTCTACTTATAATTAAATTGACTTCTACTAATTAATGCGCATCGCTCTGCCACACCATTTTTACGAGGTTTGATTGATTGTACACACCACGAGACGTCAGAACATATACCCTCTACCCACAGCAAAGGATGGACGCTCCATGCCCGAAGATTGTACTCTTCACCAGCTGAGCCACCAAGACAATGCTTTGAGATCATCCAAGTACTATAGCGTGCCGCCAGATAGCCCTACTAGTACGATCGCCAAGACATGCTCCTCGATCCAGTGCCGGCCGGTGACGTCACATCCCCAGAGGATCTATGACACGTCTACCCCCTCTCCAATGTGACAAGGGTGAGCCAGCTGGAGTATAAATAACTGAGCATGTCCCTTGTAATGCCAGTTTGTTCTGTTCCTTCACCGCACTGCCTGGTGCTGAGGGAATCATCTGCTGCTCTTCTGGCCTTCACAGTGCAGAACACCCCTACTGTCCTCTAACATCAGTAGACACTAAGACACCTCCAGCCCCTTCAGGGCAAACACGGTAGCTCAGCCAAATTTAAGTTATTTTCATAGCACTTTGTCTACCTACCCCATTTAGCCTAGGAACAGGTTACCTTCACCTGTCATTCGTAGGTCAACTTCAGTAAGCTCCAGCTGGTAAGAGATAGTGCAATACCACCATTGTTTAATTCCTTCAATGGAGTAAACAAGTCTTACCTACTTCAGGGTATCTTTTCCATAGTCAGGGTACCCTTCCCTGAAACATCAGCCCTGTTAGAGGGACAGCAGGTGACAAGGAAATTTGCTATAACCGACAAGCATGTTAGTAAAGTGCGCGCACACGTACACACACACACATATTTGACAACCACCATTTCTGTACACCACGGTGTACTGATGATAGAGTCCCGACACTAGGTACTCCTCATCTTAGTCAGCTTGTCAGCTTGGTACTTACTCTCCACCGTGCTTCTGGTGCCGGGTACTGAGCTAGGGACGCCTCATTGGGTTGGCGAAGGCAGTACGTGGTTGTACAATCGAGTAGGGCACCAGCATTACCTGCTCCACCTCCGCAAGGTTTGATAGTAGAGTTCTCTTCCGCTAACCTAACAACATACTCCTGTCGCAGTGGCATCCGTAAGCGAGTAAAATGGGCTGAGACACACACTAAATACCAGCCGGTGACTAGCCCAATTCCCACCGAACTCTAGCACCTCAGTCCCCGGGAGTAAGCAGAAGCCCTCCGCCATCTTGAGAGATGAACCACACCCAATTACGAGCCAGCACTCTTCATTCCACCCACCTAGCTCGACGGCGAGACACATTCAGTATTCGTAGCCTAGCTGAGTGAGCGAGATACCGCACACGGCTTAGCCAACTTGTGGTTTTGGGGAACACCACTCCCTCAGTTGACGCCCGCGACAACAAGCACCTATGATCACTTGCGCACCAGCACACCGGAAACAGGACTTCACCCCAGTGTATCACGGTCCAAAACTCGGCAACCTCAACACGTCACATGTCGCCCAGGTATACCACTGAGTGCGGTCCCATCAAAATAGTCCAACTCGCAGAAACAAACTTTGTGCCCAGCCAAAACGTAACCAGGCTGGTACTATACACTGGTCGCGCACCAATTCCATCCAAGGATTAGAAGCGTGTTTACCCACCGGGTGAATCTGCCCCTGCACACACCAAAAACACCTTCTGCCCGTGACGTCCCTTCACTTGCCTAGGATGTCACCTGTCAAAAGAAGTTTTTATAGTGACCAACGTGTGGCCAAGTGTCTTAATTAAGGGATTTCAATCAAGCAGAACCAGGCTAGCACGACCCCAATCCAAGCTACCTAGCCAGGAGCCGAACTGACTACCGCTCAGACTTTGGGGAGTCTGTAACCACCCCATGGCGCTCAACAATCTCGCAATAACGTCAGACACAGACATTGGCCAGCAAGAGCAAGCTGACGTAAACATGGCCGAAGCCCAACACGAACATTGTCTTAAACGTAACTGCCCTGGCACGGGAACGCACCACACAGAATGCACCCACTGCCAACAAAGCTTTCACTACGTGTACCTAGGCTGGGCAGACGAAGCTAGATATACAGACGGATTGGAATACCACCGCTGTGCCGTTTTAAATACGTCACTACTTTATACACATGTTTTCAAATACGACAAACGTTTTTAAAGTATGTCCCTACATATTTTTTTTATGCAACTATATTGATGTTTTAATTAAATCACCATATTTTGTCTCTAATATATACTAAAGTACTACAGGCAACTCTGCCTGGCTACAAGAGCCTTTAAGGTGACTGGAGCTTATAGAATATTAAAGACGGAAATCTCTGCCCTCACACTCACCAAAAAAACCTTCCCGCGACATTCCTTCACTTGCCTAGGACATCATGCATCACTACATATTTACATAATCAGCCTTACTGCCACTAGAAAATAAGTATTAGACACAAATTTTTAAACATACTATAACAAATGGAATTATAAATTTGCAGCAGAAGCAATTGATTATACGATGAGAAGTCTGATTTTTCTTCCATGCTGTAAAATTAATTTTAATTAAAAGTAGTTCCACAATCAAGTTAACTTAAGTCTGCTTTCACAATATTTTGAAAATATATTTACAAATACACCTATAATACATGACATTACGTACTGACAATCCTAATTTATGGCGAGACCTTTACTACTTGAATCTATAAGCTCAGATTCCCTTTGAGCTTCTTCCATCAATTTAGATTTCTTTGCTTCTAATACTTTTATAGCTAGAACACTCATCTTCTGCTTAGCTTCTCCGCGCTCTATTGAAGTTTGGTCTCTCTTTTTATATTTATTTTCCAGTATTACTTTGTAACGTGAATTGGTATTTCGTGCAGCATGAATCATATTCTTTGAGATGACTACTCCTCCAATCCCCATCGTAATTTTGCTGATAAGCAACAAGGGTTTCCTCTCGTATTTTTTACTAAACAGTCTGCATTGACTGAAAACCCTCTTTCAATGTTGGTATTGCAGTGTGGAAGAATCAGAACCAACTGAATAACTTTCCTGATTTCATTGCACCTTTCATAGGAGTTATTTAGCAGTTACAGCCACAACTGGTACAAGCAATGGTTTTTCCAGTTGAATGTCTTTAGTTTGTATTCACTGGCAGCCTTGTCAGCAGTGGTGCAGTGGTCCTGCAAAGTTTTGTTGAGTAACTTTTCAAGACCATTCAAATACAAATGTGCTACATCCTGGTGGGCAGCTACAGATGGATCCAAATATGAAATATTCTTTGTGGATTTGTATTTAAGAGGAGAACATGAAGAGTTCTAATTTCTGAAGAATCTTTCCGCACGTAACCCTCTTTTTCTCCTTCTTGCCCCTCCCCAGGCAGATGAAAGCCAGGATGCAAACGGGACTACTACCGCACGTGTTGCACGAGTCTCCCCGGCATTCCTTTCCAAGGCAAAGGAAATGCCACCACAGGACGACGCAGCAGTTCCACTCCCACCAGAATTGGTCCCGACCACGCCTCCCCCTAAGTCGGCAGAGCGCACCCAGGATAAGGACACTAGGATGCAAGCCCTACTATCGTACCCATCCTTACCCCTTTTCCCAGGCAAGAATGACTCAAGTGGACGGGTCAAGGCTGAACAATTAACCGAGACCTCATCACACCCTGCGACCAGCCCATCGGGACGTCAACACGAGTAGGCAGGCCTGAGTGTGAATCGAGAGAGCCCCGTGAGAGAAAGAGTCTGAGAGAGAGCCTTCTACCATTATTGAGAGTAAAACCGTGACATCCGCGCGTACTGTGAGTACGAGTTACCAGTCGCCCGTGTGCACTACGGCTAACAGAAGCAGAACTCCACCGCCGGGAGGCTCTACTGCGAGTGTAGTACGAATTCCACTCACCTGCACCGTGGCTGCCAGATGCCATGAAGCCGAAGTCAGGTGGTAATACCTGTGACCCTCGCGAAGAGATCATAAACCAAGAAGGTGTGCCATATAGACTGGAGACTACAGACGGAGCATGAACTCACGACGCTGGTCCCATGCCCATCTATCACCGGGTCCACGTCATGAGTGGCCCCCTTCGTGCCTGGCGCACGTGTCACTTGCCTGGGCGCTATAGAGAGATGCCATGGCGGGCATCTCAATCATTTCGCTGGCATGCCACCCCTGCCGCAGAGCCACGATAAAAAAGACGACCTTCGCTATGCAGAAGCATCAAACTATGGTGGCCACCATCATCGAGTACCGAGTGAGTACCTGGCAGTAGCCAGTGAACAGACTAGCATACCTGTCTACATGTATTCGCTCGTAGTAAGCTTTGGTAAGGCAGTGATAGCATTAGGTTGCCAGAACCCTAAGGTGAATTACACTCGTAACAGCAATTAGCAAGGTTAGTAGGGTCAGCTACGTGTCATTTACATAGTCCAAAACCGTACCTGATAGGTCGGCAGTACGACGAGAAAAGTCCTACGTCATCCTCAAGATAATTTTTGTCTTGTTACATCAGTTCCTCAAGAGAAATGTTTGAACAACGCGCACGCACACACACACACACACGATTGACGTAATTAATCTCCTACTGAAGGGTACACGTAAAGTAGCAGTAATAAAAAAAAAGATTAAATTTATTTTAATCAAAATTAAAATTGGTCCCTAGTTTGCCGAATCAATGCTTTGTTTTGTGGAGTTACAAACAAATGTTAACATAACTTCAGACCCCTTAAGCAGGCTGGAAAGTTTATGCCCGCAAATACCCTGAAAATCCTGCATGTGCTGACGTAAAGTCAGAATTTGCTAAGTAATGTAAAATCTATAATTTTCTTGTTTTCATACCTTGTATAACACATTTAACACAGAGACAATAAATTCCGTGGGCACTGTTAGGAAGTGTGAGCACGTAACCGAAGCCTATCACCTGGTCCGAACACATAACCTTGAAAACCACCCACACCATTCCTCGCAATGCGCCTGGCGACATTGATTAATAAACCCCCTGTACCTGCATAAGAGCATGAGGCAGAAAACTCACTGAGAGCACGCCGTAACCATCACCCAGGAAATTCCCAATCTTTTAAACTCCTTTGTGGAATTTTAAGCATTGCACTTGAAGCATAAGAAACGCCCTAGTAATGTGTAACGTTCATGTAGAGGACACACAATTCATGTAAACCTAGGTAATATGATTTCTTTTCTTGTTACACAATGTAAAATGTTCCTTTTTACAAGAGTAAGTGAAAACCCAGAATAATGTAACAAGAACCCCCGTGAAGCACAGGTAGGAAAAGTGTAGTGACAGCGAAAGTTGTGTTGTATTTAGTGTAAAATTCTTTTAAAATATGGAAAACCTTAGAAAGTAAGAATGAGAATATGTTGAGAGTGTTTAGTTTGAAGCGTAACCCCCCCCCCCCCCATAAGTTGAGCGAGTATGAAGGAAATAGAGACAAATATGATGAGAACGAAAACTCATCTAGTGGCTGTGCACAGACAACACACAGGCTCACCTAAGTGTATCTACTCGAGCAAGATAGATACCCCAACTCCCCGAATTCACGAGACGATGCTCTCATCCCCTCCAGCCAGAGAGGCTGTTGAATAAAGTACGGTAGGAATGCGTAAAGTGAACCTAGCTGGTCAGAAAACCGAACGAGTTGCCAGGGAACACAGGGAGAATGCACGTTAAACTTTGTTGTACATAGTAAAGCTAGAACGCTCAATGAAACATACACAAATGTAAATTAGATATTAAGAAAACAGAGCCCATAACCTTAAATTTTAGATTCAGTGAAAAAAATGTTCTAGTAGCACAATTGTTTTGTTATTTTGAGTGTTAAGGAAACTCTATACTAAGTGAATGTATTGTATGAGAAGCTCTCACAACCCACATTCATCTGTAACATGAACACATTAACGTTATCACAGCGGATTGCCGTCAAATCCTGTACACCCAACACGATTGAGCTGCCATGTATTACGTGTACGGAGGCACAAGCCTACCGTCTACCCTGCCGCTGCCGAAAGCAGAAGTTATCAATGTAAACGAGAATGAAAACTCGACGTGAAACTTCCAGTTATATGAAGGGAAAGTATTAAGTATGAAGCGTGTAACAATCCCAGTGTAAATATAGCCGTAAGACACTGTAATTCATGCCAGTATCCTAAGTGTTGTGTAACATAGGTTAAGAATATTCCAGTCAATGTGTCACAGAGAAACATGTATAAATGTCAGAATATTATGTCAATTTAAAGCAAAAGGTATATACAAAAACTAAAATTGTGTAAGCATAAACGTAAATTTGTTTCTACAAAATGTCTTGCAGATAAAAGAATTTTTTTTTTTTTACTCTGTTAAACTCAAAAATATTATAAATCAAGATACCTTAAGAACTACGCATAAAATATTCTTATGAAAGTGCAATGAGTGTCTCTTCTATGCATTAAATCTTTTCGTGTAGGAAAGCGACCCGGACATAGGGACTTTGAAACGTGTATGGCTGTGCATGGTTACGCCCTTTTCAGGCACAACTCCCCTTAGAATTTTTTTATTCTCGAGGACAAACCCGTAAAATTTGTGTGAAAACCTTAAACAATTTCTTTCTTAATCACTTTTGTAAGTAATCAAACGTAAACAATTTTTTTTTAAATATAAAACTTTGTTTTGAATATGCCTTAGGAAGGCATTAGGATCAATACCACACGACTTGTTCCTACGTTCACTTTCAAAGCTATTCTTCCCCTTTGGTAAGCGACAAAACGAGAAGACTCCAGCTGCACCATGAAGCAGCAGGCACATGCAACTGACAAGACTGCCTGGGAGAGACAGCTTGACCCTACAAATAACCTTGGGGTTGAACTCCCCTTCGCTTAATCAATCCCGTGAGGTCAGCCAGAATGCTAACTAATTGCCTAGCAAACTGCAACTGCAATGGAAAGCGAGACAACCCGACCACCAGAGAATAGTGAGAGGACTACCACAATCCTCCATCCCTCTCATGGCAATGCCACGCGTCAACATTTATAATTTGTGATGACCTCGTAAATTCAAAGTGTTTGTATAACTGATATATGGTAAGTGAGATGTGTGCACAATGTATAATAATTCATATGAGGGTTTGTAGATAATTTATAGTGTGATCCTGTAATGTAATATGTTTGTTGTGTGCATCATATAACATTTAATTTCATGTAGCACGATCCAAGCGTACGTGCAACATGCACAACAGTGTGTGTCTATACCCTACATTTATTCAATTCACATGTGCAATGTATATATTTTATTTTATAATATTATGATAAGGGCTAGTATAAGGCAGTACAATACAAGCAACCTCCAATATTGAAACAAACCAAACATTGCCAGCAGCCACGAACCTCAAACAAGTCCACATTGCCGTAGTCCGTAAGCGAAACGCCACGTGAAGATTATCCCATTTATTATAAGAGTGTTTCTACGAGTGCATATGTAATTCCTAATAAAGAAACCTACCTCCTGAGTAACTGTATATAATATGCATTAAAAGATATTCACATTGAACAGAGCACGATACAGTGGAAAATATTGGGTTTGTTAGGTTAAGGTATAAGTTTAAGGACTTGGTGTCACGTTACAGTTTTAGATATTTCTTGTTATGTACAATTTTTATTAAAGTGTAAAGGGTTATGTATATCACAATCCACATCAACAGTGTTCATGTGCATGCAGTTTTCGCAATCATTATGCTTTTGCAATTTACATTTTTTTCATCACGTCACGCAGGAACCCCATGCTTGGCAGTGGCCATTTCCAGTAGGCGTACCGTACTCACGTGGATTGGACGTTTTGTCCCGACTCCCCGGGCACCACATCATTGAGAAACAACTGCTTAGATTTCGATACTTTTAAATTCATTAAGAAACAATAGTAATTTTGTTTCGCATTGCTTGGGTAAAGGGATACTACACAGTCCGGTCCATTTGTACAAGGCCGGACCTTAATTTAGGATATTAATTACCACACAGGTGTTCGCGTCTTTTTTTAATCTGTATAAGTGCCACCAGCTTTAACGGAGGACATATTGTTTTTCAGTGCCTCTCATGAGGAAGTAAACCAATAAACATGTTGTAGAAATATGAATTCACACGCGTATTTATTCCATGGCCGCATCTCTGCCACTTTACCAGTTTTCATAAAGTTTTGTAATAAGAGGCGTGACGGTGGGCATAACAACCTGTTGGGAGTGAGGAAAGCTCCTAGGGGGAGCTAGAATACCTCCTACTAGCCCAGAGAGAGGGCCACGTGGGCTGTCGACACCACAACCCCCAGCAGCACTCATGCTCTGTGAGCTGGCACCCTTCGAGTCTGGCAACTCACAATATACATTTACCCTGTCCATCAAAACCTATATTCCCTGATGTACCAGCCCGTAAGACATAAACTGGCACCCGCCTGAGTGGCTTTTCACAACCGCCACTTCCTGGCAACCTAATCATTCTGCCTTGTAACATTTTCTCCTGCCTCCAGGATGCCAATCATAAATTGGCACCCTTTTGTGTGGCTCGTCACAAACACCAAACATCCCGCCATTTTTCTTAACATAATTTATCCTAACGCAACACCACTCCCAATGCCTACTGTATTTCCATGTAGTTGCAACTTCCTTCAGTGACTCCATGTCTGTCCAATTATTTCATGCGATTTCTTTGTGCTTATATGCTGTTCATGTGTACCATAAAAATAGGCTCCTTCGGACCAATGGTCAAAGCATATTCGCTACTGGCGAAAATTTCCAATGCGATCCATCTATTCGCAAGCCCTTACATGCCAGTTTGAGCCAGAAAACACCCGTGGGACGAGGGATTTTGGCGCCAAAGAAAATTGCCATTGTGCTGAACTATGGAGAAAGTCCACCATGTTACCACCTATGCTAGATACTGCACAACCCGTGACGTCAGCCACCCCAGCCGTCATCTTGGGGAAGCAACAGAGGGGTAGCGTGCCACCTGCCTCCCCTCCCTCGACAAGCCTCTCACACCACCCATTCCGCATCGCGTTGCTGGGTGACAGCTGTGAGCTGGTCAGGCTACGTGGCCTGGTGGAAAACGTGAACTGGTAAGATGGAACTTCCGCATCAACCGCGTCGTGCAAACGATATTGGACGCCTGGACTTGCAAATGGAAAATGGATGGCTATCCAAATTATGCATGAAGTGCGTGCGTCCCATGACCTCACCAGACCCATTCTGCTGAACTTCCTCCAAGGCAACACCTGCCTCTGTGCGGACTGCATCATCTCAGCGGATGAGAGAATAGATTGAGAGCGTAAACACAGAATTCTACGCTGAGACCATGGAGGCGTACAACAGCGGGCACAATGGAAGATATTTGTGCGCAGTGCGTGAGACCTCGACAGGTTCAAGGATTTGTCAACCTTGGAAAGTGCAGAAACCAAAGTTGGAGTGAAGGGATAGGAGCTGCATCAATTGTGTGAGCTCAATGCCTTAGTGTATCACGATAAGTGCATCACCCCCAGAGAACGAGCCACATTACATGAAACATTCCTCATCAACTACACCCAATGCAATACAGAAGCAGCGGTCGAAAATCATCCGTAACATTTCACACCAAGGGAGAAGCTCCCGCCATCAAATTCAGCATACCACGACATGATGTGATCAGAGAAGAGGCAAGGTAACAACAGTCTAGGAAAGTTTCGTGCCTCCAATGAACACCACAGCTGTCACTGTAACGCTCAATACCAGACACGTGCCCGGGACCACATCATTGGCCACGCCACCCGCACAGTCCATGCCATTATTCCAGCTGGTCACAGGTGCTGGAGACTAACGTAGGTGGGTCAATTCCTGAGCAGCGAGTACTACAAAGAACTGAGTTCACTGGTTGGGTCTGAGCATTGAGCGCTAGAAACGAAGACTGCTGTAAGCAAAGTTTAAAGGGTGCAGACTGGTCAGTGTCTGATCAACAGGTGAAAGAATTTGGTCACTTTCAGAGTGGCGGGCGCTGGGAATGACGACTGCTCTGAAGATGCAGGCCATCTCTCCTTTTATACTAATTTCGGGCCTCTGCCTGGTGACGATTGGATTATGCCACTAGGGCAAGGGGTGGTCGTAGAGTGGCGAGTGCGAATGCATAATTTGCCTCTGTGACGTCATCGGCCAGCTGGCAGGGAATGCAAAACCAAAGACACGCAATAATTACTACTAGAGCTATCTAGCAGGGAGCAAAAGAACTCGTTGCCTTTAAGCATTGTTACGGTGGGCCTGTAAACAAAATAATTTGGAAGGCACACAGTACAATCTCATATTTTAAGGGGACAAACTTAACTTCCAACTCCATAACAAACTGACCTAGAGAACGAGCGGAAGTCATTAAATTTCCATTACTGAAAAAGACTTTGTGCATCAATACGCCCCTTCTCCGCTGCGACAATCTCATCCTTGAGGTCATAGAAAGGCACATTCTCTCGGGGTCAAAATATAGCACTTCCTCTATGGCCTCCATCTAAACAAGATAAGATTAGAGCTCATATATGAGAAGAGATGGAATACACTCTGACTAGGAGAACTCTGCTTTTCGTTTAGTAGTCCAAGCTACAGAGGGACGCAGATGATAGGGTCTGCTCCAGTGGAAGTGGCCGGCTCTTGCATCACTGCCTTGCTCCTTTTACCTCCGGCACTCTACTCGAATAGAGTTGCTGCAAGGTAAGACAGAAGACCCACTTGGAGAGGATGAGCGTATCCTCCTCTACTAGTTGCCGTCACATACAATCAAACAGACGTCCATGCGCAGAAACAGAACATATTCCTTGCATCTGAAAATCCCACAGCTGTGTAGAGGAATAGTATTCTGCTCAACTTTTTGCTGTCTAGCAGCCTAAAAAGGAATTACCATTCACTTCAATTATTTGGCAATACACAGTTTCAAACCCCGTTCCCCCCAAATTTTGAATTTTGGACTTACCATTTCTCTGTTCATTTTCTTAAATTATATCACCATTACACACAAATATCAAAAATACATAGGCTTATGTACTGCTGCACTGATGCGTAAGTCATCATACAGTAAAACCTCTATTACAACTCCATTTATTATGACCCAATCCCGAGGAGTTGAAGTAGTTCTGTATTGTTTATACAGATGGCTCTGCACAAGTGCTGTATGCAACATCACTGGTATCTGTGAGTATCAGTAATGACAGCGTGCTCTGTTGGACGAGTGTTCTGCTCGTTTCTTAATAAAAGAACATTTTATAAGTGAGTCCGCGTGTTATTTTCACCACAGCATCCAAGTAATAGGTTATGCGGCCAGTGTTGCCCTAAGAAACTGTAAAAATATCTGTCAGAATAGGTAATGTGAGTGAAAATCTCGGAACTTTTGTTACTTCGACACAATGGCGGCCTTGTTCAGAAACATCAAACCGTTTGATGGTACGGGCTATACTTTTTGGAAGCAAAGAATTATGCTGATTTTAGAACAGTCCCGTGTTGCAGAAGTATTTGTGAAGAAGCTTCCCTAAGAAGAAAAGGGATTTAAAGAATATAAAATGAGTGACATCAAGAGTAGAAATATAATTACTCAATGTTTGGCAGACAATGTGCTGAAATCCGTTATGGATAAAACAACTGCCAAGGAGTTAATGGATGTGTTGGATTCTACCTACATATTAAGAAGGGAATAAGCCAACAAGTTGATCAGAGAAAAATAAGAAATAAGTTCACAGGAGGAAGTTGAAAAGAATTCATCTACATCTTTGAAAATACGATAAACAAACTCAAAAGTTCAGGTGGAAGCATTTCAGATGCTGAAATAATAACTCTTCTCCGTTCATCGATGCCAGAAAGTTACGATGCGGTGATGCAGGCTATTGAAAAACATCCAGAAGATGTTGACTTGAATTATGTGAAGAATGCCCTCCTTCAAGAAGAATTACGACAGAGAGATGAAAACAGTCATGAAGAAAGGTTAGTTGCGTTTAATTAAAAGAAAAAGTCCATCTCAAATAGGTGGAAGAATAAATACATCAGCAATAGAGAAAATAAAACCCAATCTAATGTGCCAGTTATATAATACGGCCTTGATGAGTAACGAGGATCTAATGCAAAGAAGAATGTGTCATTCATTTAGTTTTCCTCCAAAAATTTTTTTGAGACCTCTGCAGTCCGGGGAACCAAACTAGAATAAGTTTCAAAAGCTTACCATTAGAAAATAAACCTACTAGAATCCTTGAAGTGGTCTCTTCAAATGTAATTGGGCCTATTATTTTCAAATATCCCTATGGAAACTAAATTGAATTTAAGTCCATCTAGCGAGTGTAAAGAGGTATTACCTTACAAACAGTTATTAGGGTCTCTCGTGTATTTAATCTTGGGTAGTCGTCCAGACTCGAATTTTGCCATTACATATTTTGGTAAATTTCAGAACAGCTATAATGAAATTCATTTTAAACACGTTATGTTTTGAGATAAATTAACAAAACAAAAGACTATTGTCTATGCGAAAACTGGGTCCCCATTCTCAAGGAGAGGTCTAAAATACAAGCCACTGAACTGAAATTATTGCGGGGGGTTAACGTTGGATTGACTGAAAAATGAGGACATAAGGCAGGAATTGAATATATATATACACTTAATGATAAAATTGATCAGTATAGACAAGAACGGAAGTAACATATCACATAAATGGATGAGAGAAATCTTACAAAGGAGATAACACACTATAATCCTAGAGGCAAGAGGAATGTTGGTCGACCAAGAAGAAGATTGGACGAAGAATGAAGCCAAAAAAGGCAGTGGCCTAATCCATGAAATGTAGAAGAAGAAATTATTCTAAGTCGGATGGTAGAGATGTGATAGAATCTTATGTAGATGCAGATTTTGCTAATGACACTGTTGACCAAAAAAGTGTTTCAGGATTTTGTCAGAGTTTTTGGTAACAATGTCTCATGGAAAAGCAAGAAACAAAGTTATGTAAGCCTTTCTAGCACTGAAGCTGAATATGTGGCTCTTGCTAGTGCTGCCACAGAATGTCTATATGTTAGAAACATTTTAACAAAGATTCTTGCTCTACCTGAGATTGGTATAGTAATATTCTAGCACAATCAACCCTGCATTAAAATATGCAGTACTTTTAAAACTAAAAGGTCGAAGCACATTTCTGTCGAATTTCATTTTGTGAAAGACGTAGTACTTGACAGGAAGATTTTGAGGTTGTCTTATGTAGAAACTTCTGATCAACTTGCAGATTGCTTAAACAAGGAGTTACCTTATTGTAAGTTAGTAAAACATATTGAGGGCCTAGGTATATCAAAATCGGGGGAGCGTTGAGTGTGACAATTTTGACTGAAGTTGTAGTAGTTCTGTATTGTTTGCATAGATGGCTCTGCATGAACACCGTATATGACATCACACGTATGTGAGAGTTTTAGTAATGGCAATGTGTTGTCGGATGTGTGTACCACTCGTTTCTTAATAAAAGCACATTTTAGAAATGAGTCCACGTGTTATTTTCACCACAGTATCCAAGCAATAGGTACAAGATGGAGGGGGAGGTAGGTACAAGATGGAGGGGGAGGTAGGTGCAAGATGGAGGGGGATGTAGGTGCAAGATGGAGGGGATGTAGGTGCAAGATGGAGTGGGATGTAGGTGCAAGATGGAGGGGGAGGTAGGTACAAGATGGAGGGGGAGGTAGGTACAAGATGGAGGGGGAGGTAGGTGCAAGATGGATGGGGAGGTAGGTGCAAGATGGATGGGGAGGTAGGTGCAAGATGGATGGGGAGGTAGGTGCAAGATGGATGGGGAGGTAGGTGCAAGATGGAGGAGGATGTAGGTGCAAGATGGAGGGGGATGTAGGTGCAAGATGGATGGGGATGTAGGTGCAAGATGGAGGGGGAGGCAGGTGAAAGATGGAGGGGGAGGCAGGTGAAAGATGGAGGGGGAGGCAGGTGAAAGATGGAGGGGGAGACAGGTGAAAGATGGAGGGGGAGACAGGTGAAAGATGGAGGGGGAGGTAGGTGCAAGATGGAGGGGGAGGTAGGTGCAATATGGAGGGGGAGGTAGGTACAAGATGGATGGGGAGGTAGGTACAAGGGGGCAGATGTACAAAGAGGGTGCAGAGGTAAAAAGAGAGGAAGATATGAGATATCTGCAGAGCACTATATTTTCTTTCCTCAAACTATCAGTTAAATATCTATACCTGATGGCAGAGCTGGTGGTAGCCTCGTCCACACTTGTGGCAGTTGATAATATCGTCGTCTGGATTGGGTTGAGATTTCTTGCAGATGACACACAACAAGTCTGAAGGGCTGTTCGACAATTTCTTGACAGCAGTGAATGGCGCCCACATATCAGTGTTGTCTCCAAACTTAACAAGGCATTTTTCCAGGACGAAGTCCACCTGAACAAGATGCGTAACTTTTAAATAAACAATATATTAAAACATTCTCTATAAAACAATGTAAATAGTTGTGCAAATACTACCTGGTAGTTGGGTGCTGCAGCAGCTTACCTTGACAATGGTGCCAAAGTAGAAGCAACCATCTGCTCGTTGCAGCAGAACATCCTTTTAGGAGCAAAATCACACTTTTTATCAGTTGTACTGTCTGGAGTATCACCATTTTCTTCTGACTGTACAACAAAACCAATCCCCACACAAATCTATGCAAAACAGAAATTATAAAAAATTAAACACTACCTCAATATATTAACAGTATAACTTAATACTGTCACAATTTGTATATTTTCATCTAGTATAACTTTGAACATTTTAACAATATAATGTTAGATTTCTGTAAAAATGTCATTTTCAGTTGTTTGTTATTCTCATACATTTCATTTTTATGAAGGCTAAATATTTTTTAAAATATAGTTATGACCAGAAAGGCTTACAATTACAAGATAACTTTATTATAGCAGGCACTGGCTTAATATAAATTGGGCCATACTGGAGGTCTGGCATGAAAGATCACATCCGTCATTTCTCTTCACCACAAGAGAGTGATACCCTGTACAACTAGCAATGAGATCTATATATTTTTTATTTATAGTACCAATTAATTATAATTTCTTAATATAATGCTACCATTCTGAAATGCACTAGCCTACCATGTCTAAATGTCAACAAATGTTTCAGCACTGAAGGCTTTCATGGGACAGTCATTTAAAAAACACATTACACTAGTAGTGCATCATCTGCAGATAAGCAAAGTATACTTGCAGAATTAAAACTTAATTTGATTGGAGAGCTATGTCACAGATGAGGACAGCATATTGGCAATTGTTAAGAATTGAGACTTTTCCAAAAATCGGGCAAATAATTCCGGAAAATATTATATATGATTATTACTAATCACGCTTAATACGAATTTAAGAGGGGGTTCACACAATTTGCAATAAATACCATGAAATGTCATAGCGAGGCCCTAAGGTTGTACAAGTAAAACACACAACAATCAGTATAGGAACATCATGTCATTCTGTTGAATTACTCAAGGCTTACCTTGTCTATATTCAGGAGAGGATTCTACTACGTAATGTATTACTAGTAGAATAAAAATACATATAGTAGATCATACAAAATTACATTCATTCACATATGGTGTTTATTAACAGTTGACGTGTAATGCCATGATATATTACAATACATTTGGTGACCAGAAATGCACAAGACAGGAAACAAATGTGCATGGAAATTGGTTTACATCATCACAGTTGTATTGTGGAAAATTGCACCACTTAAGTGTAATGTGCAAATTTTGACTGCAGAGGTTTGTGCAAGTGCTGTTATGCATATTTTATAGCAACTCATTCTGTTTGATGTGTTAAATCAAATAATTATGCGAAAATACTAGTGTTTCTGTGCCATTATGTCAAGGGGAAATGTTAAAATATAATATTTGTGCGGTAATTTGAGTGTGTATGAGTTTCAACAAATTGAATACACATTATCATAATATATTTGGAGTTTTAGCATAGACAGTGATTATATTGTAGTGAAATGTACTGTGTAGTATTGAGTGAGTGTTAATTCAAGGGCTTAGGTAATTTTGCCACATCATGTAAAATGCAGCAGACCTAAACAAATTAAACCTTACTTTACGGTAGGCAAATTACAGGGATGGATGACCCTGTGTGAGCATTCTTATTATGGTTTCAAAATATTTTATTATAAGTGGTATATATAAATGCCACGGTTTTGCATTTTGTAGTATGTCATCAAGGGTTTAGATATTGCTGGTGTGTATCTATTTGATATGTAGCATACCTAACTTGACGATATGTAACTCACATGTGTTCTACAAACTGCAGCACAAAGACATACTGTACCATGTGTTGGCAAACAGTACCCCTGCATTTACATTACATGAAGTTAGGTATTATTCGGTTATGTCCTTTTGCATCTAACGTATTTGCATAAGAAAATACAACAATACCATACATATTTTACACAATTTCCCTGACCATGGCAGTTGACAATATGTTGATACCGCTAGTAAATTGGTGTTCTGTGTAATCATACCACTTTCCGTGAA
Organism: Dryococelus australis; assembly: GCA_029891345.1. Lineage (NCBI taxonomy): Eukaryota > Metazoa > Arthropoda > Insecta > Phasmatodea > Phasmatidae > Dryococelus > Dryococelus australis. Next base: position 175,110,874 of record CM056999.1, on the reverse strand, counting down.
TTTTTCTTCTGTTTTCCAAAAAGTCGCTATTCTCAACAATTACCCAGCATATCTAATAGATGCGACATCAGCTATCTAGGAGAATCCCACTGATGCCCAAAGCATCCAGGATCAAAGGCAGCATTCATCACCGAATCATTTTCACAAGTCGTATTTCCAAGATTTACAGGGAATCACTAGTATAAATCTTTGAAAATCTCAAGGTGATGCCTGACTATACGCTGTTCACGGTAAAATGAGCACTTTTGAAAGACCTGCTTGAGATCTAATTGCATGCATGTTGTCTTCTTCCGTCTTATGTAAATTTAACGTTACCATGGGCCTCATCACTTTATTCATGTGTCGGTCAAGTGTGAAAATTCTAAATTACTACAAAGAAAATATTTAACAAATCTTCTCATATACGTTCTCTCAAGACTCGACATGCATTCAGCAATCCAGGGTAACTGAGTTTCTTACAATTTAGATATGAAGTAGTAGGATATTATCTCAAATACAATGTAAGGCAATGGATTAAAACTACGAACAAACATCAGTTGGAACTTTTTTCTTTTCTTTTAAAAAACTGCGCAAGAAATCTTAGGAAATTCTATTTCTAACCATTTCCACTATTTATTTCCCTTTGAATATAATTAAAAGATAAAAGTAAAAAGTGGTGGCTGTGAGGAAGCCTAATAATATTGTTGTCTCTTTTACCTTTCCTGACAAAAAAGTGTATTGAAAGAATATTTATTTAACAAGATACACATACGCACACAGTGATTTGACAAACAATATTATACTAGAGTCCTTTTAATGGCATTAATTAAAAAAATCAGCAAGCTATAAATTTGTTTACATCCCCATTATTCCAGAAAAAACAGTAATTTTGTACATATTTTTATGGTTCATCAGGCAAAACGTTTAGTAGAGTAGAGCAAAAGGCATTCTCCGCCTTCAACGTTCTAGATCCTTAACTTTATTGCAAAATTCCTACACCGCCAGTTCTTATGCTCGTTGCCTGAATGAGAGACAGCTTACTTACTAACATAGAAAATATTCCCCACGTCACAACTGGTTTTAAGATTTTACTGTAGTTGTCGAATAGTTCACCAATAGGATTTCCAGATGTACCATTTTTCATGGAACAATTCTGTTTTTGCACATTTTCACTTACCAAATCTGTTTAGTATTCATTGAAGCTTTAACTTTCCCAGTGTAAATAAAGCTGAAATAAATAAGTTAATTAATAAATCCTTTGAAAAAATTTTTACTCTTTGCAAAGCACACATTTTGCATTCAAATGATTCATTTACATCAATTTTGTTCACAATTCCAAAAGGAAAAACAGAATACACATTACGAAGTAAAAGAAATTTGTCATGAACATGAAATGGTGAAATGAACAAACAGAAGTTCAGTCAACTTAGTGAAGCATGAATTGTTTACAACAATTTAGCAGCATTCACTACACATATTGGTTTCCAAGTTTGGTTCATTGAATGTGTGTGTGTGTTAGGCCTGTATACGACTTAAGTTCATGGTGCATCGAAAATGCAACTTCAAAACACGTTCCGTTTTTCTTTTCCAAATATCTGGCAACCATAATCATTAAGATTAGGCCTACTATTTCTGAGCACAAGACTATTATAGTCTGTTCACGATAAAGTGAGCACTTTTTAAGGCCCTTCCAAAAGTCATTAATCATGAATAAATATATCTTAATGCAGCCTCAGGCATTAAATTTTTTGTGTGGGGAAATATATACATTCCGTTCATTGGTCACATTGCAATGTTTATATTAAAAAGCAGCAGGAAAATGGAAATTGGACGAATGGAAAAATTTAGAAGGGCCTTAAAAAGTGCTCACTTTACCGTGAACAGCCCATAGTAAAGTATTAATTTTCAAGTTGACAGTCTGCAACCACTACTCTACACAATATACACATACTGTACCTTCTTCTTGATGACTTGCTGAGACATTCTTGCAAAAAAATCTGCAAGCCAGCTCCTCACATTCACAAATAGATCCAGTGCTGAGACTCTCTCGTGAACCCAGGTCCAATCAAAAGATTGGCCTCACACCTGCACACACTATCACCATAGTTATACAATGCTTCATAAGAGAGAAAAGGTTCCGCTGATCCACCCATGACAGTTCTAGAAAACTACCTGCCTACTTCTCACAGTCTGAGTCGAGATTCCAACTACATCAATCAATTAAAGGATTCATTTTGTATTAAATACTTCATTGCATGTATACTTCTATTGGGATTTAAAACATTTTATTGGGTAAGAATTAAATGTAAACTTTACATATGTGCATTATTCTGTAAAATGAAATAATATTTTTATTCACCCAGTGATAATATAATGTATTCCACCATTTTGCTACCCCAATTTTTGGGTTTGGGATTGGAGCAGGAGTTGGATAGGAGTCAAAGCAACCAACTCGGCAGCCCTGGTGGCAGGTACTGCTATCTCTCTTTCTACCCACAGTGTACCATCCACAGCCATACAGAGCACTCGTCTCCCACCATGTCGGACTGGTGAGACTCAGCCCACATTCACACTGGGGAGTGCAGCAGATATTGCCAGCAGGTGGTGCATTTGTTTCAGGTATTCTCATTTCTCCCCACCACTGCCTACCCCTGCCAAACTCTCATATCCAACTGGATAGGACTATCACGAGACTGAGGACCAAGGTTCCCATAACTCGCTGAATGTGGGTCATACAACATAACTGCACCCCTGACGGGAACAGTGCTCAGATTGTTAAGGTGATGGCAGGGCAACCACGTTTCTGTTTAGTTTGGCCTCTGGATCAGTATTTACAGCTATCAATTTTATTTGTGTGTTGCTGCCGTAATTTACGTTTTGGTGTGTTCAATGTGGGAGAGAATCTCCCCACCAGCCATAGTGTGGCATGTGTTATCTCTGTCTAAATGTTGTGATAGAGTATTGTGTACGTGATTTGCCTTGCCATAACTACATGCAAATAGTATAACTGTCATGGGCTCCAAAAGAAAATATTTTACTTTATATCTCAAAAACTATTAAACCAATTTTTAATTAATTCAGCACATAAGTAATACTATGATAGACCAGGTAAATGTAACAAATTAAACTTAATTATGTCATTTTCTAAATGGTGGCCATACAAATATTTTTGGGTTATTTGGCATATCTACCATACCATTATCTAATTTCAACCAAATTTTGAATGCTGAAAGTATCTATTACAAGCATCAAATATGCCAACACATAGCCACTTTTGTCAGTCATTTTGTAAGTTAGTACCACACAAATAAATACAGATTTTATGTCATATCCCTGTAAACAACAGATTCTACCAAATTTGGCAAAGAAGTGTGGGCAATTGTGTAAATTTGTATATATAAAAAAATCAAACACTTATTTTCAAAATGGTGGCATTATATTTGTTTTAGTTAAGTATGCTTTATCATCAAAATCATGTAATCAATTCTAATTTAATTTTGTATGTTGGCAGTATACAGATTGTTGCAAAATTGCATGCCAGTACTTTGGGGAAATATTCCTCACATCTGGAGGAAGAAAAAATGTTATATGAACATAGGTCCACATAACGCTTCGTTTTTTGACTACAGCTCGAAATACATAACACACAGTGCATGGTCCGCAGGCTGGATAATGTTACTGTGGAATGCCATCGCAGCATTCGTTTATATGATACATGACATCTCACACGACACTATACCTACAACAGTAGAAACTGCACAGGAATTAGTTACACATGTGTGAAAGCTTATCGTCGGATCTAAAGGAAATGTTTAAAATGCCCTCTATCAGTACCAATACATACATCAACCCGCCATTGCATTGACTCCAGGATGTGTTGTTGAATTCCTGGAGTATTCCTTTGATTATTTCACAACCCACAACAAAACGGTTGTGGAGGGTGTTCACATCATCCACTCGGGTTACATATACACATGACTTTAAATGTCCCCACAAATAAAAGTTTAGTGGATTCAAATCAGGGCTCCTTGGGGGCTGGTATAGGGGTGCCAATTACAGCTATGATGGTATTCCACAATAACATGATCCAGCCTGCGGGCCATACATTTACGTTATGTATTACGAGCTGTAGTAAAAAAACATGGCATTTGCGAACCTATGTTCGTATAACATTTTTTCATCCTACAGATGTAAGGCATGTTTCCCCGGCGTATTGACATGCAATTTTGTAATATTCTTTATAATACAACTATCAAATACTTCAACATGGAGCATAATTAGTCAGTCATTTTGTAAGATATGTTACATGACAAAATGTTACTTTGCAATATCTCAGGGAACAATTAACAGATTACTACAAAATGTGGCAAACAAACAGTACTATAGCAGGTGATATAAACTGGTATATTTTAAGTACATCGGGAACTTAGTTTGAAAATGGTGGATATAAAAACATTTCGGTTCAGTATATTTTATTATCAAGGCAAATTTCAACATGAATTTGTATGCTAGCAGAATCTATTACAACCATAGTATATTAAGCTCTATACAGCGAATGGTAAAGAAATTAAAAAAACTCTGAAACAAGTAATTATGCTTACTTTCATTCAACTATAGTATACAGTGTTAAAATATGGGGATGGTAATGAGTATAAAAATAGGAACACTACAAAAAAAAAAAAAAAAAGACAAGAATTATAACAAAGGACCAGAAATTCTTCAATTGTTCAATTTTTTTTTTTTAATTGGCTATTCTGACCTTCAAAAGAATAAAGACATGCATGATCATGATACACGTGGGAAAAATAAATTTAGGCACATACAACATAAAAATACCAAATTTTAAATTGGGACTCATTATGTACGTAGAATATTAATACAGTTCCTGAAGAATTTTAAGGTTTGATAATGTTAAAAGGTTTAAGACAATAATAAAAAAATTTCTTAATGCAATGTCCTTTCTACAGTCTAAAAGGGTATTTGGAGCAAATCCAAGATCATGGGGATAGATTTTTTAACAGTACATTTAATTTTAATTAGTGATACTATGATCAAATTAATTATTTTTCCAATATGATTTTGAAGGATCTGATCTGCATATAATAAGCACATAAAGCTTAGGTTTTACGAGTGTAGTACTGAAAATGTTAAACAATTGCGAAATTGTTTTACTGATGGTAAAAATCTCAAGGTTGCATTTTAGTTTATGGTATTGATATATTATTACGTGCTGCAGCTGGCGCCAAGTCAATTGCCCCGCATAGTAATCTGAAACCCACCTCGCCCTCCCCTCTTCCTGGAACGATGCGCTCGCGGCCTCCTGATTTCCCCCTTCTGTGAATGCAGTGAATGCTGACAACGGTGAGACTTGCTAGCATCATAGACCTCCTCTCGCCTGCTAGAGTTTCCAATACGTTTAGTAACGATGCATGAATATTCTGGTGAGACTGGCTGGCACCTCAGCCCTCCGCGACACATCACGCGAGTTGGGGAAGATTCTAGGTGGCAGCCTAAGACACTATATATATTGCCACAACCCAGCGGCCGGCAGTCTTTGATGGAGGCTGCCTGGCCGAGTGTGCACGAGCAAACGTAATGTGGACGACAACTGGAGATTGCAGGACTACGAGTGAGGTGTTTCGTGGCTTGACTGGACGAGAGGGTGTGAATCAGACGAGTGGAGCCTGAGTGAAGCCTACTGTGCATGAGGGCACTTGGAGGACTCTAGAACATTGCGAATGGCGGGACATGGACTGAACTGAGGTGGGACTGAATGGAAGTGTAATACTTATTTTATTGTAAATATTCTAACTGTCAAATATGGAAGCATAAATTATAAAATAATTGAATAGGTTGAAACACTGTCTATTGGGACTGATCTTTAATTACTCAATTTCATAGATTTCTTTGTCGTAACTATACATTTTATTAAATGATGTCAATTGATTTAATTAATTGGTGTTAATTGTGAACAGTAAGTGATTTCAATTTATTGTGAGAATTTTAGTGCGTAGAATTTCACTGTATTTATTGTAAATACAGTAAGGAGATTATAATTAATTCTTTTATTTGATACAGACCTCCATCCCTTACCGAACTTGGTATAGCCCACTTAATTTCTAGAGAGAGAAATTGCAACGATATTGTTAATAACTGTATGGAGTTATGGATTGGTATAGTATTTATACATGTCTATTAATTGCTATGTAGTGTCAAAATGTTTTTTGAAAAACTTTATATTCCTGAAAACTATCTCACGTAACAATCAATAGAGTAAAAATTAATTAATTAAAATACCGGTAGTTTAATTGTTACACAGACATCTATGAAAGCTTGAAACATGCAAACACTATGAAATTGCTTTGCTTTTAAAAATACAAATGTTTGTGTATTAGGAAAATAATTCATTGCACTTACTATACACGTCTGTTTTATTATGTATACGTGCACTTTATAACAAGCCTTATACCTGAAAACTGATGAAATTCAATAAAACAGATTGAATGCATAACTATAGCAAAGTACATATGCAACGCAACTCAACAAGCCACTTCTCCATGCTTACAACTGGTAAAGGTGAACAGCACCCAGATTCTAAACCACATATGCAGCCTGCAGAGCAATCGTGAAAGAAGAATCACTTGAAACTGTCTCCCCCCTTCAATTTATCACACTCATTCACAAAGAATTGCTTAATATTTTGTTTCCCACTTGTTCTGTGTCGAGTTAAGAAATGTGTCCAGCTCATTCACTGGTATTCCAGAGTTCGGGGAATCCAAGCACCCTAAGCTAACTGTTCAGCTGATAGTAAAATTCAGTAACTTGTATGTTGTCCAATTCAATACTTAAGTTTAACATGATTTTAAATATTATTGAATGTAGTCATGATAATAACGGTGGGGATGAATACCTGCACTCTTCCTTCCTTCTATGCTATCTTCTCATGGAGGTAGTGTTCCCTGCCCCACATACCATTCTCTGCCGCCACTGACTCAAGTGCCCAAAAGTGATGGGTAGAAAGATTCAGCAGGACAAATTAATTTGTTTGGATCACTTCAGTGAAACAATTTGAGCAAAATAATAATTTTATTTAGTCCTTTTCGTTCTCATGTACTGCAGTTCTTTAGTCACAACTCACTCTCCTTTTCGGATATTTGTTTTCTCTACTTCTTGTTTTCCGCTCTTTCCTTGTTAGTCTTTATATGTTATTCTTTTAGTTAAAGCAATTGGTAAAGGACTTTATTTTATTTTTGTTGGAGATTTTGTGTACGGATACGTAAATTATGAAATTCTAAACTACCACTTGGCATTGTCTGGTGTCATGTTGTCCGCACACTCATTAATACGATGCTTGTTGTGAAGGTTTCATATTTGTTTCTTGTACGTAGGCAGATAATTTTTCAGCTTATTGAGCAATATATTTTTTTACATACACACCTCACTTTAATGTAAAACCCTTCATTTCCGACGAACAATATTTTATAAAGAAAAATCTTTCTTCTGTTAATAACTGAGGCACCCGAGATACATTCATAAATGCACTATAAGTTTTGGATCTTGGGTGCAGATCTTAGTTATGTCACTAGAAGGCAGAAGTGCCATACGCCTTCTCCTTCACCTCACAGCTGACTCCATTCAGTACCCTTCCCAGCATACCCAGAGCCCTTCTTCCCTTTGCAATCACCCTCTCTACCTATTTTTTCCACCTGAGGTCTCCCTGCAGTACAATCCCTAGATACTTATATTCTGCTGCTTCTTCTATCTCTTGTCTCTCCCATCTGTACATGTCCCTGCTTATCAACTTCTTCCTTGTGAACACCACTACCTTAACTATTCTTACATTTATCATCATTTTATTTTTTCTGGTTCACAACCATATCTTATCAATGTCCTCCTGCAGATTTCTGCCCCCCTCTCCCACCTAAGCATACACAACACAATTGTCTGCAAACAATATGATTTTTCCCATAATCTCCAAATTTACCATTACCATTATGGTAAATAACAAAGGACCCAGCACGCTTCCCTGTGGTACCCCTGACATAACCTCCTCTTCCTCCGATATTGCCTCCCCCACTTTCACCCTCTGCGACCGCCCCCTCAGAAAGTCCCCTATCCATTCCACTACCCTCCTGTCTGGTGTCAGCGCCTCCACTTTCCTTATCAATGTCCCATGGGGCACCTTATCAAATGCCTTCTCAAAATCTATGAAGCAGGCATCCACCTGCTTCCCCTCATCAACTACCTGCACCAGATCCTCTAATAACCCAGCCAGCTGAGTCTAACATGAGTATCCCCTCCTGAAACCATGCTGGGACTCCTCCAACCAATTCCTATTGTTCATAACCCTCACCACATACTGCACCACCAGCCCCTCCATTACTGTTCCTATACTTGATGAGAGACTCGTCGGTCTGTAGCTGCCAGCCTCCCCCCCCCCCCTAACCTCTCCCTGCTTGTGTATAGGTACCACCATAGATTCCTTCCAACCTTGTGGTAACTTACCCTCTCCTAAGGACTTGTTAAACAGCACCTCATAATATTTCACCAACTCCCTAACACCAAATTTTAGTGCTGCGTTTCCTATCCCATCTGGTACCCCTGCCTTACTGCTCTCCAAACCCCTAATTAACTTTTCTATCTCCCACTCCCTCATCTTAAACTTACCAAGCACCCCCCGAACCCTGTTTGCCCCCCTATTCCAACCCTCCTTTGCCTCAAACACTGACAAGTACTGTCCTTGCAGCATCTCCGATTTTTCTTGGTCATTTGTCGCATACATACCATCCCTTCCTGTTAGCAGAGGGATCCCTTCCTGTTAGCAGAGGGATCCCTTCCTCACCTCCCCTAACCAAATAACATACCTAAACAATTTCCCCCATTCCTTGCCTTTTCCTTCTTCCACCATGTTCCCCAGAAATACATTCTTTGCCTGTTTGATCTTGCTTTTAAGCTCTCTACCCATTTGTTTCATCATTTCTTTAGATCTTATCATCCCTTCATTTCACCAACTGACATGTAATTTTCTGCACTTCTTAATTTTCAAAATCTCCTGTCCATAATATGGTGGATCTCCTCCAGTCTGTAACCTTTTCATTGGCACAAATTTCTCCAACATAACCTCCATTAATCCTCTAAACTCCCTTCACAACCCCTCTACACCCTCCTCCATTCACCATTTTTTAAACATGTCTCTCAGGAATATTTCTACCGCCTTCTTGTCTCCTCTCCCATACTGCCACACCAACCTTTCTGCCATTTGCACTTCCCTCATCCTGCCAATCCCAATTTCCACAACCGGGATATGATGGTCGCTTATACCATCCAATACTATTCCACCAACTACAGCATTCCTAGGTCTGACCAACACCACATCCAGCACTGACCCAACACCCTCCTCATTCCATCTCGTAGGTGTTTCTACTACCTGGACTAATCCTTTGTTGACTAACTGTGCTGTCATTCTCTGCATGATGATACCCATTCCTTCTGCACCCTCTACCCATTTCACCCCTGGCATATTCAAATCCCCTGCTACAACAACCCACTGCCTGTCCTTTAGTCTATCGACTCTCTCCTTGATCATCTCTGGTGGTCTATACACTGCCAGCAAATTAATACTCCTGTTACTACTACCACTCAATTTAATTTCCATTACCTCGATATCCTCACTAACCCATTCTAATACCCCTTTTAACACTTTCTTTACACACCATTATTCCTCCTCCTCTCCCATCCCTGTCTCTTCTGAAGATGGTGAACTTATCCTGCCTACACTCAATGTCCAGTACTTCCTCAGTCAACCAAGTCTCCACAGCTACCACTATATCCGCCCCATATCCTTCAACCTTTCCCCACAAGCCCACCAGCTTGTTGTACACACTCCTACAGTTCACCAACATTATCTTTACACTAGTACTCTGCTTTACCATCCTACATTGCTTACCTCCTATCTCCACCCCTGCGGCCTCATAAATGCTATCCTCTCCATTTCTCTCCCCTTCCGTTTCCTTGCTTCTAACTGATTGCTATTTCAACAATTGCTGCTCTGCCCTGACCCTCTCCATGCAGTCAGCTACTTCTCTACCTAGCAGATCACCTAGAATTATCTTTCCCTGTTCTGTCAGGTGAACCTGGTCCCTTCCTACACTTTCCCACCTACCCATTTCCTACTATCTATAATGTAGCCCCCAAATCCCTACACACCCTCTCGCATACCTCACTCGCAGCCACTGCCTTCCTGTAGGATACTCCTTTCCTAACCAGCACGCCACTGACTACTGCCCTAGCTCCAGGAACTCTCCCGCATTTTCCTCAGCAATCCCCTCAAGTCCCGCTCTACCTCCTGCCCACCTCCCTTCGAGCCAGGTCATTTCCCCCTACATGAATGAGAACAACCTTTACCACCCTGCTACCTCTCATACCACTAACCCTTTCCTCCAAATCTCTGGTATTTGCCCCCCCTCCCCCAAACGCTGCTTTATACGTAATTTTCTTCCTGATATTCCTCAGCGCCACCCCCTTTACAATAGAGCTGCCTAGAAAAACTACCTCTGGCTCCCTTCCTACAACCTGTTCCTGCTTTGTGACTCTCCAACCACCTGCCAACCCTTGTCTCCGGCCTCCTGCAGCACCCTTGTTTCCCTCCCTTTGGCCAGCCCTCCTCTCTCCCCTCTGGCCGTTAACTGTCCACTTGTCCTGCTTGCTGGTCTTTGCTAATCGCACACTTGCAAGCCTCAGCATACTGCTTCCTACCTTCTACCACTGACTGTTGATCGTTGTATTGTTTATTCAAGAAGAATTACAATTCTTTCCTTGGAGGGGTATATCCTTGCTAGCTGAACACTGCTGTCTCCTCTCTAACTTTGCAGGCAAGACAGTTGCTACTTATTTCATTACGACCATAATAACGTTTAATAGTCTAGCTGAAGTACCTATCTGCTATAGTATTAAAACAATGCATTAGGCACATTCTACAATACATGGATACGTAAAAAAAAAACGGATACAGAACACGTAAATGGAATAAGTGAACATATCTGAATGAATCTGAGCTATTTTACAATACAAGGAAATGTTTACCAAATCAAAAATACTCAGCTGGTGCAAATTACTTTTAAACGTACACACATTATTTTATCAGTGCTTAACACTTTGCAAATACAACTGCCAAACTATGCGCATGTGTTTATTTAAACAAAAATTATAATAGCAGCAAATTCGTGCACTTGTTACTGTGTACACCACACAATGACCATGAAAATGAGTGAACACACCAATGTACACTAAATTAGTGCACCATTTCGAAAGCAATCAACTCTCAACAAATTCTCATTACAGTTTTAGCTGGGAAATCTATAAACCAAGCCATATATGTATGTATTTTCAACATTGATCCTCCAAGCCCTTATAACAAATGAGGAATCTCATACGACAATATCACTAAAATTCCATGAGAAATGAGCCCACTTGCGGCAAAATACCTTTTTGAATGAGAAAAGTCGACAGGTTCGGAATATCTTAACCAGCCATAATTTAAATAATTAAATCTCATGCACAAACACTGTTTTAAACTAGTGGATATTAAGTAGAACAGAACATTTCTTATACTTGTTTAACTATCTCGGAATTTGAACTCCACTCTATTTCCAAGACAAAATTTTCAAGAGTCCTTCACAATAAATATTTTTTGCCCTATTTTTCACCACACAGCTACATTATACTATCTGCACTACTACAACCTCTCTAGTTGGTTTGTGTATTGCACAGGTTTTGCAAGTAGGCTACCTCGCATTATATAAAAGCTGCTTAAAACATAACTACTTTTCATAATTTGCTGCCAAGAGTCGGCTTACAGCTGATCCCACCTATGCTTGTTGGTGGTTGTATAAAATAGTAGGATGTGCAATTTTAATGATGTATAAAACAACTGATGACTTAATGTGATTCAGCATAAAGAGAGCAATGTGTTGACTGGGACCACAGGCATAGCTGGAATTCCCCAAGAAGCAGTTCACACTTTTTTTAAGACCTACCTAATTTCATGACATCATTTCAACTACCAAAGGGCTTATTTCCCTAGTATTAGTCATATTAGTTTACAATTTTTAAAGTTTAGGAGAAAAATTATTAATATCTAACATAGAAATTGCGAGGTTGGCCTGCCAAGGGCAGTAAATGCATCGTAGAACTGTGCAAGTGATCTGATATGGAAAAGATAAATGCAGATAGTTAGCTGTACAAGACACTTGGGAAGTAGAACAGCTAGATGCCAGGGAAATCTGAAAAAGGCTATAATAAAGTTTATGAGGAGTTTGTAGACAATGAGTAAAGACAAGGTTGTGAATGACTTAACAGCTATCAGGGGAAGTGATGCATCAGAATGAATTGTACATAAAGCAAGCATGAGGTGGTGTAGCCATGGCGTGTGACGGGACAGATTGCCTAGAAATTAAGGCTCAACTTCACTTCATTCTGCAGAAATTCTTACATTTCTTGTCATAATTTCATTTTCAGAGTATAATTGTACAGAGCGTGGACTAAAATTTGGTTTTTACGAGTTGTTTAATATTTCTGTACTTAATTTTACTACGGATTATTTTAGTATTTTATATAATGCATGTCTGTATTGCAGATTGATGCAAATATTGTAGCTAACTTCTATAATGGCATTTTTGCAAAAACTTTACTTCACATGAACTTAATCTGCATGAAATGACAGAATCTGATAAAGTGAGCAACACCTACATGGAGGTGTTTTGTGCGTGTGAAGCAGTGAAGGGTGACAAAACCACGTGCTTCTAGTGCCTGATTTTCTCCTACTGGCAAGGTTCTGAACCAGCGAAGTGTTCTTGCTGTGCAGTGTATACCTATGGGACTATACGTTGTAAACCAATATTTTTTATGGGGCAGTGCATGTCCCTGTAATAATTTCGCTTATTTTAGATCAGTATATACGCTATAGCGTGAAAATGACTTTTTTTTTTTGCTATGTTCGAAGGCTCAGGATAATATTTCTAATGTGTGTAATGTTTCAGTGTTATCTATACTTTGAAGTGTGTTTTCTTATCATATATAAGTATTGTGGGAACACGTTTAGAGGTTAATAAAAAAAAGTGGATTTCAAACACACTGCAATGGAATTAAAGTGACAGGTTGGCAGCCCCCTTAATGAAACACAAGGATGATTGAAGACTGGAAACAACAGTGATAATACATGCCATTTGGGGAACAAAGTATTTTTCAAAAATTTGGCTAGTAAGAGCTGAATTAACAGTCATTAAGGTACATCAGATTTCTATTTCCCTCTATAAGTTAAATTGAGAACTCTGACTACACCACTACAATAGTGTCTACAGTCTGTAGCGGGCTGAACCCACCATTAGCTAACGCCCGTGTGTGAACCCTGCATTACACAAAGCAGTGATTATAAACATTTTGCGATACGTCAAATGAAGAGAATATAGGGCAGCGCGAAGCTCGTTGTGTGGCCACACGTCTGCTAGAAGCGTGAGATGGTGTCTGGACGTCAGTCAGTGGCCGACCTCAAGAAGGGCAACGAGTGGGGTGTACTGAACCGCCGTTGCAATACGTCGAGGGACGCAGCCTTCGGCATCTTACAAGGTGAATTAGTTCCAATGAAAAGTCGGAAGGACATTAAGTACATAATTGACAGAGTGGCTTTGCATAACAGTTATTATTAATATAAAGTTTGAACATAATAATTATATTGTAAATTATTGTTCACTTGTGAGTATTACAGAATTATATAATGGAGGTTTAAAGAGATCTCAGTTTTTAATATTCTATAAGCCCCAGTCACCTTAAAGGCTCTTGTAGTACTTTAGTATATATTTATATTGGCTGGAGTTTGACTAGAACAATTCCTACTCAAAATCAGCCTCCTCCTTAAACTGAAAATAAAATTTAGAATGTACCCGAGGCCTATTGCACAAACTCCTATTAGTCCTACAAGTTGTTAAGTATGTACAGTTGTATATTTACTGTAACACGATCATACATGTACCGTAGTCACATGAGTTAGACAACTCAGCTTGTGTTATAACCTACGACTTGTTGTTACAGGTCTACTTACTCAACTAAATGTCAACTTGTGCAGGAATTTAGTTGTAGGCCACTGGTAATGACAGAATCAGCTACTTGTTCACAATATCCTTCACCTCACGACACAATACAGAGCCTCTGTTATTCAACACTAGATAATATGCAAACAGCCAATTAAAATATTATACATAAGCCAACAATACATGCTGAAACTGGCGATAGCTTCATGTAGTCTTCCAACAGTAATGGCACACCTTCTGTCAACAATTCATGCTTCTAGTCAGTCACCTTTAACATCACTTCACCACGACACAATATCACTAGTCAATAATATTACTGATCCATTCACCAAAACAATGGTTTTAAAACACACTCTCCTTCGTGATTCTCATGAGGAGTTGAGATGTAAATCATGCAGCTTAAATGAAAACTATGTACATTTAATTTACTCCTAAGTCTGCAATGGGAAATATAAAAGTTTACCCACATCTCTGCAACAATTGTCATATCCAAACATTTACTAAATATTGATAACAAAAAAATAATTGTTTCTCAACACTTACTCAAAATAGGGCCTAGTTAAAAAGTATTTATTTTAAATATTTTAACAGGGTCTGTAGGCCTGAATAAAACGTCCCCTGGCATAATTTATTGAATGATTACCGCTGTAATTTATATATTAGTTTCACATCAAATCTGCGGCAAACGCATTACATTTCCTTTAACACATTGCCTCACTACCCACGCCTAACCTCTCCAAATGATTTAGGTTAAGTTACACGTAAACGGTGTAAATGTGTAGTTTTAATAAAATATAAGTTCCAGTTAAAATACCAACCACGAGAACTTATATCTTTCGATCACTACGTTTCACTAAAACTCGCATTCAACAAAATACATTAAATAATTTGACAAGTTGGCCTCTGCTATATGCATAGCCGCTTTGTTTACATTCAATATAGAATTATTAAAAATATATTTAAACTTGGTTCCAGGTATTCAGTAACCAAGCAACCATTATCTATTACGTTAATAACACCGTTATCAACAATACCAATTATCATCAACCAGCTTTCAGTGCAATTCACATCAAAACAAAACGTACTCCATTTCAAATAATATGAATAAAAATTGTCTTTCCGCACAGGAATGTCATCCCTGTACAATCGCTTGTGTCACAAAGATATGTAAAATTATCACACACCAATGGTACAAGCCTTAATTACCCTTAACTTATGAGATTCATCGGCCAAACTCCTTCCCTTCCTACATTATTTAATGTCAGCCATGATAGGCATAAAAAAACTGAATACAGGGATCATAGCGCGGCAAAGCTAACCAATCAAGTTTTTGTACAAACGTGACACAAAACACGTCCAAACTCACCGAAATGTGTGCATTTCTGACGTCCCACATCATTCACATATTTATTCCAAGCATTGCACATATCTTTAACACAAGTTAACAACTCTCGCGTATACTAGTACACACTGCAATTTGAAATTTGTTGTTCTCCATCTTGAACTGTCGTGACGTCGTTTGACTACGCCAACGGTCGGTTGTCTCTTCGTTTTCGGCGAACGTGTTGAAGAATGTAATTTCTAAATCAAACATAATGTAAATGTGCAAAGGCCGAATCAAAAAATGTATATTTAACGAAACAGTTTTTAATGGGAGAAAATTGATTTCCGCATAAAATATTTTTTTGTAAAAGTAGAACAGTTGTATCCGGTACGTACATGATCAGATTGCCTGAATTCAAAAAGAATTCGGTGTTTGTTTAGCGATCGTGTCGTCGAAATACCGCGCGTGACAAGTATAATATAACATTATTTCGTTGTGACGTGTTGCTGTGTTCTGATTCAGAAAATACCGGCCTATGCATCTTCAGAGTAGCGTAAACCAACCTCGTAATGATAATGTACCTTAATAAAATATCCGATAATAGCGGTGCCGTATTTAGGATTTCTCTATTATCAGCATGGGAGAAATCTTTTGTTTCAGACTCGTTAGACAGTCGCATACATTTTCTTCCCGAGATTAATTATTTGCTTACTTCGCGTCACTGCAGTCGAGTTCCCCGTCGCTGGGACGAGAGTTCACTACACTCTTGTCTCTGTTGACAATGGATCGCTTTGCTGAATACTGATGTGGACTGTCACAAAGGGTTTGAACGTGGACGGAGCAGGATTCATTAAATTACCAAAAAATGCTGAAGTAATCAAATATTTGAAATTGTAACTGTCTAGCCAATCACGTGTATTGTTGTATTGTTGCAATCATTCGTGTATAAATATAAAAACTGATTGAAAGCAAGCTGCCCATTCTAAAAACTGACCTCAACTCTTGAGGTCGTTAGTTCGGTTCCAGTTGCAATTATTACGACAGAATTAAGAGAACGAGAGCAATGTGAGGTATTTCAAGGGGCTTTCATTTCAGCTGTTAACTAGGTAATTGGCGATAACATTCCATCCCTCCCACCCATAAATTTTACTTCCGGTAATAGTAGCTTCTCACAGCTGAAGCCGTATTCCAAATCGTATAGTTTAGTTTTTAATCATTTTCGTTTCGCAAAATTTCATTTCGACACCGCAACGTTCAACTGCTCCCCTGCAATTTATAATACAACACGACTGGATAATACCTGCAAAAAGTATACAACTAACAACATTAAAGCTTTTAAAATAAAATGAATTTATAACATTGTTAAAGAGCACCTGCTCATTTACGTTTAACATCGGCAGAATAAAATAAATACGTAAAATTACTTTTGATAAGTCTGTAGTGAATAAAATAAAAACGTATTCCATTAATATTTAGGCATCTTATTTGCGAACTGTACAGACAATATTTATCATGAGTGTGATACCCGTTTGTACAAAAACTCCATCTGTGTAAAAATCGGCAAAAACGTTAAGGCGGTGATATGGCAATTTGCAAGCTAAGCTTCGGAGTTGACAAAAAGCAAAACGCGGTTTACGTACTAATCAATTTGGAGACGAAATAGTTACGTGATCATTTTGATCGTAAAATGTTTCAACTGTAACACGGCCGGGACCGCGGTGGCGTTGCGGTTAGCACGCTCGCCCAGGATCGTAACTTTACCGGGGGGGGGGGGGGGTGGAAGGCGCGTCACATGCCCTGGGCGCCAAGCTGGGGGGGGGGGGGCGCCCAAATGGCAAACCGTCTTTGTGTATGCAAAATGTTTCTTAGAGCAAAGTTAGGTAATTCCCACAACTGGTAATAAATAATTACATTTTAATGTAACGTCTGTATAACGAAGAATAATAACGTCATATTTCTTTTGAAAATATTAAAAGGAAAAATGTGGTCGGCGAGGGCGGTGTTGTCCAGGAAGTGTTGTACGGTACGTTTTTCAAAAATTCCTATCTAGATGTAGAGGATGAAAAAAATGTGTATTATGGACAATGTATATAAACATTTGGACAAGATTAACAAGGCTTTCGAAGAACTGTCTGCCAGTCCTGTCCCAACTCCCGTGAGCCAAAGCTGAGGCTACCTCTTTGCGAGGATTGTTAAACAGTACCTCTAAATATTTCTCCAACTCCCTGCCACCAAACTTTAGTGTTGCATTTCCTATCCCATCTGCCCCCCCCCCCCCTCCAACACCTTCTTATTGCTCTTCAAACCCCTAATTACTTTTTCTATCTCCCACTCCCTCATTTTCAACTTACTAACCCCCCCCCCCCCTTCCCAACACTATTGTCCACCTATTCCAATACTCCTTTGCCTCAAACAGTGACAAGTACTGTCCTTGCAGCATCTCTGATTTTTCTTGGTCATTTGTCGCATACATACCATCCCCTCCTGTTAGCAGAGGGAACCCTTCCTCTCCCCTGCTACACATGTTGAGGCAAACATATTTAAAAAGCAAAATAATTTTACACGTTTACCAACAAATGCATATTGAGCGAGCATCGCGCGCTGTATGTTGTGTTAAATGGAAAAATAAATACCATTGTGAAGTGCGGGAACGGCGATAAGGACAACACTGCTACAGACTATTTATAAGCACTTACCAATAATTGTAATCACATATTACACATGCATGTCCCTTTACAAGAGGATTTCAGTGCAAGGTAACAATGTATTTCGTTTTAATTCATTAAGCTGTAAATATTAGCATGTCTCTTTAAAAATATCGTTTCGTATACACTGGTGTTGCTAGAGGATATCGCTTATGTTCACCCTATTGACTTTCAGGTCTACATAAGCAGTTCGTACCAACACACATTGCTCCGAATTGTTTTTTTCCGGCCCCCGGAGGACAAAGTGAAAATAACGCTATGCAGTTCTAGCAGTCAGAAAATGTTATCGTCTATTGTAGCATATGGAAATATGAAATAACTTACAGCACTCGGAAAATATACCGAGTGTACATACCTGCCTAAAGTATTCCTTCTGGCGCGACACGAAATAAAATCCATCTACAAACACCTTCCTGCCTATCTGCAATAGGACGAAGAGATTCTTCACTGTCTAGAATATTATCTAGGTAGTGTTATCGTTACAAGCACGACACATCCCAGGAGCTGGTGTAAAACACACAATGGGAGTGAGCAGCAGCGAAAAAACAAGGCACTTCCGACACGGAAAAATGAACGAATGTAAATAAGTTGAATGGCCGAATTGTCAACTTCACAGGCTATAAAAGGAACGACTGGATAATGTATCATATTTCAGTCTAGCAACCATGAAGACGTATGCATCACACAGCAAGCAGTAATCTACTGAGGCAACCGAGACGAGCAATGCAAACTAGCATGCATTGTGAACAGTATGAAAGCGAGCATCATGTAAAACAGATGTCAGTTCGTCGGCGAGCATGATGGTGGTGGAAAGCAGACCGTTACGACTGCATTCACCTTCTACGATCGTGTACTCTGCTACAATATGAAGATGGGATTAATGGTTGAAGACTTACCATCTGTACCACCGTCAGAATCGCGAACAGTAAGGGACCCTGAAGAGTCGCTACAAGTATCACAGACTCAGTGTTACTGCTGTGGAAATAATTCTAGTAAAAGATTTAGTGCACGCTGACATGAAAAAAGTAATTGCATTTTCAGCCCAACATACGTAGCATTTCACTGTGATAACTGCGATGTTATCTGTAATCGTAGCTTGTGCAGACATAGCAAGAAGTGCAAAGGAAGTGTTTGTCGTTCATTGGGAAGCTAGTGCAAGAATTACGGCAAGACATTCGCTAGCAGCTCCAATGCCAAACGTCATGAAGATAGTAACAGTCCATTTGCCACCGGCTACAAGACTTACCCACGTGATAACTGCCGTGCAGCATAAGCGAATAAACGAGGCTTAAATGCTCACAGCAGGAATTATTCTGCAAAAACAGACGCCATAAATGTTTTGCTCGAATGAAGAATAAGTTGCGGGTGTATAAAATATTATGTATATTTATTATGTGAAGTCTGTAAAATAAAAGTAAAATGTAAACTTATGAATTATTTTCCCGTCTTCAGCGGCCAAGGTCTTATGATTTTTTTTCTGCGACTTTAATAGTTTCTAAAAATTGTGAATTTTTTCTGCGATTTTAGCATTTTCTAAAAAAAATTACGATTCTTTTTTGTTTTAAGCAGTAGCTTTTTTTTCTAGATGGTGGTCAAATGTCAAGGTCAAGGTCACATGACGTCATCTAAGGTCGCATGACATCTCCTAGGTCAAGGTCATGGTTGTCTGTTGAACTGGTTCCTCCTGTTGCAACTGAGGCAAATGGATTTCCTCAAAGTGTTCCCATGGTTGTTTTATAGACAAAATATAGGTTTAAGGTCAACGTCAGAATTGCTGGCTGCCATGGTTCCTGTTGTTGTGGGTGAGGCAAATGGATTTTCTCAGAGTGTTCCCATAATTGTTTTATAAACAAAATATGTTTTTTTTTCTTTAATTTCTACAAATTCGTGCAGGTTTCGCTATCGCACTTGTTGATCTCCTCCAGTGTAGTCGTCCTGGCAGTGGCAGCGGTGACTGCAACTGGTATTTTTTTTATAGCACATCGAATTAAAAATGACTTCTGACTCCTCTGACTCCTCGGTCAAAACGTGGAGTCACTGAGGCAAATTTAGAAGCACTTGTAATTTTAGATATTAATGTAGCAGCTCAACATCATATGGATATTTTTTGGAAGTTGTTAATATGGCGGGCATGCAACTGTAGTGGCGGGAAAGCGAAAAATTAATGTACGAGAAACTTCTACTACTATAGGGAATAAGTTATAGATGTTTCAATGGAAGAAAAAAAAAAAGGTGAAGTTAGAGAGACAACCAATACATGTTAATATGGACGGCATGACAGAGCAGGGAAAAATGACATACTGGCTACCAAAGATGGTTTCCCAAGATGGCGGCGTACTGTCTACAAAGATGGTGGTCGGAAACAAGACGGCCAACAACTCATTTGAATTAACCTCACAAAACCGCCGCCATTTTGGTGTCTCGTGCCTCAGTCCCCTAGCCCTTGCCATTAAATAAAGCAGATCTATTTTTGTGATGAAATCATAGTAGGAGGCTTTATTGAATGACATATGTACGTGATTTAGTTAATAATGAAAATGAATACAAAAAACTAATTTGTTTTTAATTCCTATTGTCTAAGAAATGTACCTACTACTATGTGCGTTTGTAAAAAATTGTCTGTTAGGTTGTAAGTAAATGTCTTGCTACAATACTTCCACTCACTTGTCGACGATGGACGACATACATTACCTATGCACTTCTTGCTATGTCTATTCAGACTATAGCTGCAGCAACTCCTTTCGTGATGTCATGATGTAAGGAACGAATCTCCGGCGTCCCTTGCTATTGATGTTGTGACTGGTGCTACAGATGGCGAGTCTTCAGTCTGCGATTCCGCATTCGTATTATAGCAGAGTACGCACGCGATTGCCGTAGACATAGCCATCTGCTTTCCAATACGGTCGACGATGAAGCGGGAACTAATTTCTTACACGATGTGTGCTTTTATACGATTATCACTACATGACGTTCCACGATGCTGTTTGTCTCGGTCTGTTTGTTACCTGCTTATATAAATGCCTGGCGTGCTTGAAGTATTTTGAGATGGGCATACATTAAGTACGAAAATATTTCTTGTTGGATAGTTCATTGCAATTGTAGAGTGATGGGCGCGATACGTAAACATGTAGATATATAATACACGGAATTTTTTAAATTACGTATCATGTTGTGTATTTATTTATTTTTTACCTGTGAAATGACCGGACTCTCTAGGTGAGCAAACTTGTGATAGCTTATTCGCAAGGGCGGCTCACTGTCTCCAGGACACCTGCCAGGGCGTATGATTTATTTCCTATTAAAAATTTCAACAGCATATATATATATGCTGTTTTTTTATATTTTATGTAGGGAAATATTATCTTTGATTGCTATAATTTATGTTCTGATATCAAGTGTTTCAGATGATATTATGCAAAGAGTATGTGAGAAACTGATTTGGAAAGCCTTCGTAGATGGTAGTTTAATATTAAATTGTAACTTTATCCTCACATTTTGAATGTTTAGCAGTATTTTTCTTTGATAACTATAAACAAGCCAGGTTGGCATTGACAACTGCGATTTTATTGGGAACAAATAAACGAACGTTAGTTTTTTGTTCTTCTAAAAAATGTTCGAAGTATAGAGGCAGCATAAGCATAAGGTTCCACGTAAGAATGAGAAGATAAGAAATATTGAAATAATCATTTGTACTGTACTACGATTCATCAGTCCAGAACAGAGGAAGGTTTAATCCTGCATCGTTAAGCTGCCAATATAATTGGTATGTATTAACTACATAGAGGCGATGTTGCCTGCACGTAGCCTGCAGACTTGAACCGACGTAGTTTCCAAATACGGAGTTCACCGTCCGTTGCCCCAGGTCAGGAGAAGTACGACGAGTGAAGGGAGCAGCCACGGGGTTCGATCAACAACGAGGCAGCTGGGACGAGAGTCGACATAAGAACCACAGTAACAGTAGACGGCCGAGGATGACCAGTTCCTGCTGACGTGGGACGAGAGTCGACACAAGGACCACAGTAACAGTAGACGGCCGAGGATAACCAGTTCCTGCTGACGTGGGACGAGAGTCGACACAAGGACCACAGTAACAGTAGACGGCCGAGGATGACCAGTTTCCTGCTGACGTGGGGCGAGAGTCGACACAAGGACCACAGTAACAGTAGACGGCCGAGGATGACCAGTTCCTGCTGACGTGGGGCGAGAGTCGAAACAAGGACCACAGTAACAGTAGACGGCCGAGGATGACCAGTTCCTGCTGACGTGGGGCGAGAGTCGACATAAGGACCACAGTAACAGTAGACGGCCGAGGATGACCAGTTCCTGCTGACGTGGGACGAGAGTCGACACAAGGACCACAGTAACAGTAGACGGCCGAGGATGACCAGTTCCTGCTGACGTGGGGCGAGAGTCGACATAAGGACCACAGTAACAGTAGACGGCCGAGGATGACCAGTTCCTGCTGACGTGGGGCGAGAGTCGACACAAGGACCACAGTAACAGTAGACGGCCGAGGATGACCAGTTCCTGCTGACGTGGGACGAGAGTCGACACAAGGACCACAGTAACAGTAGACGGCCGAGGATAACCAGTTCCTGCTGACGTGGGACGAGAGTCGACACAAGGACCACAGTAACAGTAGACGGCCGAGGATGACCAGTTCCTGCTGACGTGGGGCGAGAGTCGAAACAAGGACCACAGTAACAGTAGACGGCCGAGGATGACCAGTTTCCTGCTGACGTGGGACGAGAGTCGACATAAGGACCACAGTAACAGTAGACGGCCGAGGATAACCAGTTCCTGCTGACGTGGGGCGAGAGTCGACACAAGGACCACAGTAACAGTAGACGGCCGAGGATGACCAGTTCCTGCTGACGTGGGGCGAGAGTCGACATAAGGACCACAGTAACAGTAGACGGCCGAGGATGACCAGTTCCTGCTGACGTGGGGCGAGAGTCGACACAAGGACCACAGTAACAGTAGACGGCCGAGGATGACCAGTTCCTGCTGACGTGGGACGAGAGTCGACACAAGGACCACAGTAACAGTAGACGGCCGAGGATGACCAGTTCCTGCTGACGTGGGGCGAGAGTCGACATAAGGACCACAGTAACAGTAGACGGCCGAGGATGACCAGTTCCTGCTGACGTGGGGCGAGAGTCGACACAAGGACCACAGTACGAGTAGACGGCCGAGGATGACCAGTTTCTGCTGACGTGGGTCGAGAGTCGACACAAGGACCACAGTAACAGTAGACGGCCGAGGATGACCAGTTCCTGCTGACGTGGGACGAGAGTCGACATAAGGACCACAGTAACAGTAGACGGCCGAGGATGACCAGTTTCTGCTGACGTGGGTCGAGAGTCGACACAAGGACCACAGTAACAGTAGACGGCCGAGGATGACCAGTTCCTGCTGACGTGGGGCGAGAGTCGACATAAGGACCACAGTAACAGTAGACGGCCGAGGATGACCAGTTCCTGCTGACGTGGGGCGAGAGTCGACATAAGGACCACAGTAACAGTAGACGGCCGAGGATAACCAGTTCCTGCTGACGTGGGGCGAGAGTCGACACAAGGACCACAGTAACAGTAGACGGCCGAGGATGACCAGTTCCTGCTGACGTGGGGCGAGAGTCGACATAAGGACCACAGTAACAGTAGACGGCCGAGGATGACCAGTTCCTGCTGACGTGGGGCGAGAGTCGA
The DNA here is from genome assembly GCA_029891345.1 of Dryococelus australis. Classification (NCBI taxonomy): domain Eukaryota; kingdom Metazoa; phylum Arthropoda; class Insecta; order Phasmatodea; family Phasmatidae; genus Dryococelus; species Dryococelus australis. The sequence continues at coordinate 175,087,074 of CM056999.1, read as the reverse complement.
CACAAGGACCACAGTAACAGTAGACGGCCGAGGATGGACCAGTTCCTGCTGACGTGGGACGAGAGTCGACACAAGGACCACAGTAACAGTAGACGGCCGAGGATGACCAGTTCCTGCTGACGTGGGGCGAGAGTCGACACAAGGACCACAGTAACAGTAGACGGCCGAGGATGACCAGTTTCCTGCTGACGTGGGACGAGAGTCGACATAAGAACCACAGTAACAGTAGACGGCCGAGGATGACCAGTTTCCTGCTGACGTGGGGCGAGAGTCGACATAAGGACCACAGTAACAGTAGACGGCCGAGGATGACCAGTTCCTGCTGACGTGGGGCGAGAGTCGACACAAGGACCACAGTAACAGTAGACGGCCGAGGATGACCAGTTTCCTGCTGACGTGGGACGAGAGTCGACATAAGGACCACAGTAACAGTAGACGGCCGAGGATGACCAGTTCCTGCTGACGTGGGCGAGAGTCGAAAAAGGACCACAGTAACAGTAGACGGCCGAGGATGACCAGTTTCCTGCTGACGTGGGACGAGAGTCGACATAAGGACCACAGTAACAGTAGACGGCCGAGGATAACCAGTTCCTGCTGACGTGGGGCGAGAGTCGACACAAGGACCACAGTAACAGTAGACGGCCGAGGATGACCAGTTCCTGCTGACGTGGGGCGAGAGTCGACATAAGGACCACAGTAACAGTAGACGGCCGAGGATGACCAGTTCCTGCTGACGTGGGCGAGAGTCGACACAAGGACCACAGTAACAGTAGACGGCCGAGGATGACCAGTTCCTGCTGACGTGGGACGAGAGTCGACACAAGGACCACAGTAACAGTAGACGGCCGAGGATGACCAGTTCCTGCTGACGTGGGGCGAGAGTCGACATAAGGACCACAGTAACAGTAGACGGCCGAGGATGACCAGTTCCTGCTGACGTGGGGCGAGAGTCGACACAAGGACCACAGTAACAGTAGACGGCCGAGGATGACCAGTTCCTGCTGACGTGGGACGAGAGTCGACATAAGGACCACAGTAACAGTAGACGGCCGAGGATGACCAGTTTCTGCTGACGTGGGTCGAGAGTCGACACAAGGACCACAGTAACAGTAGACGGCCGAGGATGACCAGTTCCTGCTGACGTGGGGCGAGAGTCGACATAAGGACCACAGTAACAGTAGACGGCCGAGGATGACCAGTTCCTGCTGACGTGGGGCGAGAGTCGACATAAGGACCACAGTAACAGTAGACGGCCGAGGATAACCAGTTCCTGCTGACGTGGGGCGAGAGTCGACACAAGGACCACAGTAACAGTAGACGGCCGAGGATGACCAGTTCCTGCTGACGTGGGGCGAGAGTCGACATAAGGACCACAGTAACAGTAGACGGCCGAGGATGACCAGTTTCCTGCTGACGTGGGACGAGAGTCGACATAAGAACCACAGTAACAGTAGACGGCCGAGGATGACCAGTTTCCTGCTGACGTGGGGCGAGAGTCGACATAAGGACCACAGTAACAGTAGACGGCCGAGGATGACCAGTTCCTGCTGACGTGGGGCGAGAGTCGACACAAGGACCACAGTAACAGTAGACGGCCGAGGATGACCAGTTTCCTGCTGACGTGGGACGAGAGTCGACATAAGGACCACAGTAACAGTAGACGGCCGAGGATGACCAGTTCCTGCTGACGTGGGGCGAGAGTCGACACAAGGACCACAGTAACAGTAGACGGCCGAGGATGACCAGTTCCTGCTGACGAGGGGCGCAGCCCTCCTAAAAACATCTCAGAACGCATACCTCTACTTATCTGCTACTCAGCAAATAATACTGTGTACGAATACGGATGTTATTTCGCAGCTAATGTTTTTGAGGTGGACGAGTTTCTATTCACGAGGAAAAGGTTTTTGGAAATGTCGAGTGGCGGGGCTACAGATTATTCGTCGTCAAGTAGGTGGAGCGAGTATAGAGAGAGACGGCCATTACAGGGTGATAGCGATGCTGCAGGCGGGAGGGGAGACTTCAGGTGCTCACCACTTGTCAGCCAATCACATGCTGCAAATCAGAGAGAGCTGGACGCGCCCCTGCTCTCACACAAAAACGGTTTCCTGGAACTTAACAGGGCTACCAAAACTGGAACTTCGAATTCCACTGTAAACAGAATGTGTTCTACAGATATATACTACATGTTTTGTAGGCGCTCTTTCGCTCTTTTGCAGTTTGTCAAACACATTTCTTAACAATGCTAGTATTTATTTCAAAGTGTTTTTAATTATAGATATCGTTAAAAGTCGCGTGAGCTTCAAACATAGTGTGTAATATTCTTAACAAGTCTGTTGTTGAAGTCTATTCACAGTAAAGTGAGCACTTTTGAAAGCCCTGCTTAAGATCTACTTGTATACATGTTGCGTATTCCTCCGCCTTATGTAAAATTAACATTGCTATGGGCCTCACCACTTTATTCATGCGTCGGTCAAATGAAACGGTGAAGTTATTAAGAAAGTAAATACTTTACATATCTGCTCATTTTTACACTTATATGCATTAAAAAATAACAAAGTGAAATAATTAATTTTAAGCTATCAGAAATGGTTACCCAGCACAATTTATTCGACGTAAAGAAATGGAACTACTTTCCATACATCGTTACCAACTTTACCAGGTGAATGTCACTCAGTGCGCCCATTAAAATATATGCGTGCAGGGGCAGTGGCTTTTTTTAAGGTTCATTTCTAAAGTGCTCACTTTATTGCGAACAGCCTTTAATGATGAGCCTCGAGCATCGGTCAGAAACAGGATTGAAGAGTTGTTCATGTTGTGCTATGTAAACTTGTAAATAATGGATAATTCAGTGAGTATCATTTAAAACCTTATTACGACAAAAATTTTGAATAACGGGAATAAAATAGAGCTTATAAATTTTGGACCAGAAAGGCCACATGTATATATAACAAAATTCAACGTTAAGTTCATACAATTTCGCAGACTGACAGGGTGTGAAGTTAGAAATACGTTGTTTTGTTTCATTTTTTTTTTTTTGCTAGTGAAACGTAATGATCCTGCGTGGACTTTCAATTGGGTAAAAGATTTGAAACATTTGGGAGACAAAAAGACATACATGTTCACAGCATTTAAATAATGCCATAACATTTTCTGTGATTGGTAAGGTGAATATTCATTGCCAGTTAGATAGCGCGTACAGGTTGAAGAATGGATTTTGTTTACAAATACATTAATTAAGATATGCCACTTTCATCTTCTAATTTAAATTGGACATACATTTTGTATGTACTGTATGTAAATTAGTATTGGGTTATAAAAATATTTGTTTTAGTATATTTAAGTTATCATCTTCATTAGTATAGTACAATTACTATTATTATCTAATTTCTCATCATCTCGTCTAATGTACCACGCCACATGGGTACTGGTTGGAAGGCATATAACCTACACAAACTTAAAACAAATACATACATATGGTAGTGATTAGATCTGAACCAGTGGCCACAGTGTGTTGTCAATTACAAATCGAGCGATGATACGTTTTTCTTCAAACAACCGCACTTAATTTTTATATTTAGCTGCACGAACCACACTTACATAAGCCTGTCGTACGCAAAATATTTATCACTGTGCCTATTTAAAAAATGTTATTTGTAATAATCTGAGTTAGGATCGCCACAGCCCTCCCAGTTCCAAAAGTCATCAGCCGTTACTTCCCAAACCCCCTTTTTCCTACTATTAATCATGTATAGCAAACATATCAATTGGATGCAATAAAACAAACAGTGTATGCAATCCATTCACGGTTACTTCCAATTTTTATGAAGCCTTGTTTAAGTTCTACTTCCAGGATATTCCTCCGCCTCATGTAAACAAAGAAAATTACACGAGAGGGCCAACGCACCGCTTTCATGCGCACTCAGTAATTATATTTTGCACAGGGGCCTAAGAACTATTTATTACTAGGCGTTATCAACACTCATATTTTTTCTCGCATCTTTATTAGTTATAAATGAAATATCATTTACAGAAAAAAATGTTTAGCAAAAGTTCAATTAAACTAAAAATAAGGTACTTTTGTGTTAACACAAGGGCTAGAAAATGTTTATGATAGGTGCTGTATTTTGGAAACAGCCAAATACGTCATAATTTGGGTGTTTTTTCAAACAATTTATTATAAACGTGTAAAGAAACCGCGAATGAACTAGGAGCTATTTAGAGTAGCGTGCGCGATTTGAAATACCGTACATACGCATCTTGAAGCTGACAGTCCACAAGCATTCAGTTATCGCGCCCAGCGACGGCACAACATAATGGGTCAGGGGTCATACAATCTGCAGATTCTCACGAGGAATAACAAGACCACATTTAAGTATTATTTTAAACATAATTTCTTTAAAATTTTTAATGATTCTGGTTGAACTGTGCAGTATTTCTAGAATATATACTGTATGTGACACGTTCTCAGGAACGGTACCTTATGGCGAAAACATAGGTTTTTTAAGAGGCCCCCAAAAAGGGTTGAAAATGCGAAAATCTCGAAGTATGAACGGAACTTGCCGAGAGTTTAAATACTACAAGGGTGTGACTTATTTCATTGAATTCCTCGTAGAATCGTCTACACGAACAGCCCAAAACCTGAAAATGGTTTTCACCCTAAGGTACTTTTTCTGAGAAAGCTTCACATATGATCCAATTTGCTTACAAACCATATCAGTTATAACGTTTAAAAAAAGCTAGGGCCCGTGAGTTATGCCAGTTTTAAGTAAGCCTTAATATTAAAAATGTTAGTAAATTTTCTGTCATGTGGTAATATTTGCTAGTGTTAGTTTGCAACGCATATAAAATACGCAAAAAGTTATTTTTTACGATATAAATCTTAACCCCTTAATGATGAACACCTTCCCCCAATCTTGATAGAGCTAGTTACAATATACTTTATTAATGTGAATATATTTCTTTCTTTATACAGGCTCATCTTCAATGACGCACATCTGAAAAACTTGACATTTAATTAAACTTTCGTTTGCGATTTGTTGGCAGTTAACTATACCATTTTACTTGTAAAACATCAATATTTACTAACTTGACAGCAAAACTGTGACACGATTTCCAAGCAACATGTTTTCCACTATAATTCATTCACGGTAAAGTGAGCACTTTTAAAAGGCGTCTAATATTGAATAATAGTCAATAATTATACTATATTTTAGTCTTACACGTTAAAGTCGGAGCGCAGTGGAGTATGCACACTGTGTTTATTACTTATTATTTATTTGAAAAGGTGGCTAAAGGCTAAAAATGGCCGAAAGTAAAAAGTAACTAGGGCCTCAAAAGTGCTCACTTCACCGCGAATAGCAAATAATAGTCTATACATAGTAGTCGGGCGGCCGCGCCGCGTGTCTCTGTGTATTCGGCTAAGGCTTCTAAACTATTTAATGGAATACGATGCGGTTTTCACCGTCATTTAGATGAATTTTCGCGGAGGGTTTAGGAATATAAAACATAAATATTTCATGTAAGGATAGTAGCTAATATCGACGTTTTCTAAACAAGTCGGAAAAAGCCACTTTTCGAGTGCATATATGGCTTACGGTAACTAAACCATTAGAGAAACACCAAATTAATGCACTACAGCATTGTAGATTTCAAAAATGTATACAAAAAAAGTCCGCGACAGCATTTGTTTGTCTTTTGAGGATAAACCATACTAACCATTTTCGTCATTTAAAATTAGATTAAAAATAGAAAGTTTCGAACACAGTATTAAACACAATAAAAATTAATATGTTAGGTACAACATGTCATTTTAGGAGCTAACAAAGGTTTATTAATTACGCGCAACAAAATAATTACAGCAGTCGAGTCAGCTGATGAGGAAGAAACAATGTCGCATTGCTCACCATGGTCTACTCTCTCTCTCTCTCTCTCTCTCTCTCTCTCTCTATATATATATATATATATATATATATATATATATATAATATATAAATATATAATATATATATAAATCACACCGGAGCGTGGGGTATAAAAAAACCGTAAGTAATAATTCAAAATACGTAGAGTCAAATCAAATAACACGCCACAGAAATAAATTTGCACAAAACACTTGAAATCATGAGCTCGAAACATCTTAGCTTAAGCACACGTCCATAATATTGGGGCTCAAAACATCTTGGATCCAGCACAAGCCCATAATCTGGAGCCCCAAAACATCTTGGCTCCAACACACTCCCATTATCTTGAGCCCCGAAATATCTCGGCTAGAGCACAAACCCATTTTATGGAGCCCCAAAACACCTTGGCTCCAGCACACGCCCATATTCTGGAGCCACAAAACATCTTGGCTCCAGTACACTCCCATTATTAGGAGCCCCAAATCATCTTGATTCCAGCACACTCCCATAATCTGGAAACCCAAAACATATTGGCTCCAGCACACTCCCATAATCTGGAAACCCAAACATCTTGGCTCCAGCATACTCCCATAATCAGGAGCCTCAAAATAATCTTTGCTCCAGCACACTCCCATAATCTGGAACCCAAAAAACATCTTCGCTCCAGTACACCCCCATAATCTGGAGCCCAACACGTTTTGGCTCCAGCACACTCGTTTAATCTAGAGCCCCAAAACAAATTGGCTCCAGCATAATCCCATAATCTTGAGCCCCAAAACATCTTTGCTCCAGCACACTCCCACAATCTGAAGCCCAAAATATTTTGGGTCCATCACACTCCTATAATCTAGAGTCCAAAACATCTCGGCTCATAGCACACTCCCATAATCTAGATCCTCAAACATCTGGACTACAGCACACTACCATAATCTGGAGCCCGAAAACATCTGGCTCCAGCACACTCCGATAATCTGTGGCTCCAAAACATCTTGGCTCTAGCACACTCCCATAATGTAGAGCCCCAAATCATTTTGGCTCCAGCCCATCCGCCATATTGAAAGTCAATGTCCATTACCTTGACCCCACGACCTGGAATGACCCCAAAAACCAAAACTCGAGAAAAAATGTACAAAAGTCAGCAAGCATATTACTACAGACTAGTACCACCATGTAAGATGCAGATGTCCTTGACCCCATGACCTTGAAAACCAAAATTAGAGAAAAATGCATAAAAGTCAGCAAGTATAATACATTACAGACTACTATTGCCATGTTAGATGCAGACTACCTCGACCTTAACCCCATGATTTTGAATAACTTTGAAAAACAAAACTCGTGAAAAAATGCATACAAATCAGCAAGCACAATATATCACAAGCTACCAGCACCATTTTTGATACAGACTACCTAGACCTTGACCCCATGACATTGAAAATAAAAACTCGAGAAAAATACATAAAAGGTAACAAGCATAATACATTATAGGCTACCACTACCATATTAGATGCAGACTACCTCGACCTTGGCCCCATGACCTTGAATGAACGTGAAAATAAAAAAATAGAAAAATACATAAAGGTCTGCTAGCATAATGCATTACAGACTACCACCACCATATTAGATGCAGACTACCTTGAACTCAACCCAATGACCTTGAATGACCTATAAACAAAAACTCGAGAAAAAATTTATGTGAATAGGCAGCAGCTAGTCGAGACGATTCACCTTTCACTCATCTGCTGTGAGACAAAACCTCTCAGCCTACCTCCCTACTGTTTATAATATACAAGTGTGCAAGTCATATTGACATTGAACCAATCGTACCCCACCATTAATACATTGTGCAGACACCGACCATTCAATCACCAAGTTACCACATGATTGCAGCTAACCAATCACATGCGAGCATCGAGACATGACACACAGGCAGGTAGGCAGGCTTTAGATGCTAGTTCCTTGATCATATTACCATGCAGTTATATCTTCAACAGTTTCCTCCAGACAAGTTCCTCACTCATCTATAAATCATGGTCACACTTAAAGTAGACAACTGACTCCAGTTGCCGGACCGACCCCTTCACAAGACTGACCCATGACCCCATTGACCAATAATAATGCCTGATTGTGGTGATAGTTGCGGTGCTGTGTTACTGTCTGCGGTGCTGCAGTGCTAATTGTGGTGTTGATTGTGATTGCGGTGCTAAATGCGATATGTGTGTGTGTGCGCGCGTGTGTGTAGGTCTCAAGAAAAAATCATTTATTTACAAATAATATTAAATAGTCCTACCTCCAAAAGCTTAAATGCGAGCATTTTATTTAATAATCTCGCTTTAAAAAAGTAAATATCCATGTCCCTCGGTATATTTAATCGCTTCCTGAGTAATCTGTATATATACTTTGCAATAAAAGTGCCCAGAACTACAGCAGGCTCCCACCATGTTTTGCCATTGGTCGATGCGCAACATGGTCTTTGTACTGAACAATGCCGCACCACGGCAGGACACCACCATGCTTCCCAATTGGTCGTAGTCGCGTGAAAATTAATTTTCATACAGACTGCCCTCTCATGCCGACTTGCAATTTTTGAACATAGGTGAAAACCGGATCTTAGAATCGTCACTGGTGACAACCAGTTAGCTAGGATGTAGGTTCACTGCTCCATGTTCGTCGAGGTCAAAGGTCCTTCATATTGCGCAATTCATTTTCTCGGTATGGCAGCACTCTGAGGAAACTCAGATATTCGTTCGCCCAGGAAGAAAACCCGCAAATACTATCATATATATAATAGGACTATACAAAATTATTTATTTATAAAGAACAGGAATATGGTCCAAGGTCGAGGTGGTCTGCATCTAATATGGCGGCGGAAGTCTTTAATGTATCATGTTTGTCGACATTTACATATTTTTTCTCGAGTTTTCATTTTCAAGGTCATACCAGGTTATGGGGTCAATGTCTAGGTAGTCAGTATCTAATATGGTGGTGGTAGCCTGTAATATATTATGCTTTCTGACTTTTGTGCATTTTCTCTAGTTTTGGTTCTCGGGGTCAAGGTCATGTACATTGGCATTCAATATGGCGTATGGGTGATGACTACCAAGATTGTGATTGCCTACTACGATGGTGGCCTCCAGTAATGTATAAACAAATGACAAACGAATAACACATATGGCAGCCTCCAGTAACATATAAACATAGATGGCTGCTTCCAGTAGCATGTAAATAAATGACGAACGAAAAATTCAAAATGGCAGAATGCATGTAGATGAGGGGTGTGGGTGCGAGGGAGTGAGTCATTTGCTGAGCATTGTGCTGGGGGTACCTTTGGAAATGTAAGTTAAAATTTAAAAAAATTAATACTTTCTTATAATTAATCTTTAATAATTAATTTAAATTATTGTTTTAAATTATTCTAAATATATTTTTGGTATTATTTTGGTATTTGCATTTCAAGATCAAAGGTCAAAGCTATTGATCCCAGTCACCGGAGTCGCCGATCCCTGTCAGCATTTCTGGACAAACTAGGTCATTTTTGAGGATCCTTTAAATAAACTTTTTAAATAATTTTTAATATTTTTTTTCGGATTTAAAATTTTTTTCTAAAGGCTTTTAAGTGTTTTTTGAGGTCAAAGGTCCTCAGTGTCAAGGTTAAAGACCACACGGATCAGGGGTAAAAGGTCAATGTTAATGACATCCAAATGGCGATCGGTGATGTAACAAGATGGCGGCCGCCGGCTCATGTGCCAGACGCCGTTACAAGTCAACCATCTATTTCTTACTGCTCCCGATCCTTTAGTTCATCAATGACTGAAGATCTCAATGTGTGCTGTTAAAGGTCAATTAAATGTCTTGAGTCCATCAAAAGTTCATTCCGGTCTTTGGGAAATATGTGACGGGCGTTCGTGACGATTTTGCATTCTTCACAGACCTTGTCGAAGGAAACACTGTGAATTGCATGGGGATTTTGAGAAAATCAGCATCATGTTCAGAACAATCACTGTCTTCATATTCATTTTCATCAATGCTGTCATCATGGTCGTCTTCACCCCCCGTTTCATGCTCAATATGGCCTATCAAGTTTACTTTTCTTTGTAGGAGTCGCATGGTGATCATCAGTATTTAGAACCGACGACCATCTATTTTGTAGTTCATCGATTTCATGCTAAATTCTTGCAAGTCTATATTTCGCGCGAACCGACTCTACTACACTCATTCCGTCTTTTGAGTTAACTGTCTCATCATAATCACCTGACGAATCAGGAACCATCGATGCAGCTGAATGACGTGGTGTCATGTGGTCAGATCAGGATTGAGGTGAGGTTAGGTTAGAGAAGCGGTAAATAGAAAATGTTTAAAATGGAAGTTTAGGAATTTTGTTATCCGGGGTGCCAGACATTCTCCAGAACAATGCCAATGATGTCGGTGGAGCTGACTCGTCCTCAGGGTCGTTCGGCCAACGACCACGGTGTAATACCTCCAGGGATTGGAAGTACTCTTCTGAAAAGTATCGTATATTCTTGTTGTAGAGCTGTGGGATATCAGGGCTCCCCACACGCCCGTACGACGCTTTACTTACGTTGCAATTACATGCGACCATTTAAAAACACTCATCATACTTTCGGGAGAAGGTGCGTACCTTAAACGCCCTGCGGCTACCTGAAATACCAGCGGTATTTTGCGTCACAGCGTAATTTATTAGATATCACTCTACACACCTCAGTTAAGGTGACGTCACTACGTAACACGCTACATGTTCTGTGCGCTACACCCTCACAAGCCGGACATGACATGCTGGCCGGCTAGCACCCTGCGTTGAACTACTTTCTAGATATCACCCTTGCATGAAAAACACTTTGCACTTGCCTTTGAAGATTCCCACACGTTTCTCAAATTAACTCTTGAACACCAAATGAACAAACATGCATAATAGCACTATGATATGAGGTGAGGATATGAGGACAAGTTAGAATGAAAATATGGTGCAAAAAGAAAAACACTTCAAAAGAATAAACCAGGGCGTTAAGGCATTTAACTGTGATGTTTATGGGCATACGTGTCTTGGTGTATCACTTGCGTTGCCGTTAAGCCCTCTTAAAATATGAAAACGTGGGATCTCCTTTTATATCACTGCGCTCGGGCGCTCACAAGACTTGCGTTGCTCCTGTGGCACTACCATTGCGCTGCACCCGCGCCGTAGAGTGCGCACACTTGCTGCGTTTCAATGCATCCTTGCTGATTTGGTGCGGCGGTCAAACTGAATTCTGGGCGAGGGTACGCGGCACGCGTCAAAGAGGTATTAGCGTCAACACTTGCCAACTCCCAGTAGACATATCCTTACAGGTCTCGATAGATTCTTTCAATGTGTCAACTTGCGTAAACTGCATGTGACCACAGTCATAGCTCTCAACACCTCGTTAAGAGCTGCCCAAATCTCTCAACTCTTTCAACCAATGTCGTAATGCTTCATCGTGCGAAAAGGACTCTTTGTACACGCAGTTCTCTCATTCGGACGAGTATTCTAACGATAGGTGAAAACTCGATCGCGGAATCGGCACTGGCGACAACCAGGTAGAGATTATGCACATTACGGTTTCATTATCGTCGAGGCAAAAGGCAGGCCTTTGTATCCTCAATTCGCCTTTATGGTATGAAGAGCGAGCACTTTCAAATCGATGTTCGCTCCACAGTGTCAGAGGAACAACTGTCATTTGCTATATAAACGAGATTCTTTTTACAGTAAAGAGCCTAGCTTGTGCATACTAAAAGCCTTCATCCATACAATGTATTTGTAAAAAAAAATATGGGAGCACACCGAGAAAACCCACATACTCGTTCACTCTAGAAGTAAACGTGCAGCTACTTCTGTAACAATGTGCATTTTTTAATAACCGTATAGGCATAGACTATATATACGTATACACACAGAAACATACTTTTAAATTTATTTTAAACCGAATTACATATATTCCTCTTATATTTATATGTTTAAATATATCTGCATGCTAGTGTGTGTATTGGTGTAGATAGGTGATTGTGATTCTTATTGTGGTGCACGAGGTGCTGATTGTTGTGCACGAGTTACTGATTGTGGTGCGTATGGTTATTATTTCGGTGCAGATTTATGTAAATATTGCGAAAGAATGACGGATTGATGCTCAAGGGGGATTGATGCACAGGATATAAGACTGCCTCACTCTCGTACATTCCAAGTCTCACGAGCCTAGCGGAATTGATAGTTCAATTAATGCCAAATTTGTTCTTAGCAGTGTTGACGGACACTGATCCAAACCAAGACTATTACACAACTTGGGCAGGTGGTCCCTTCTCGCATGAAAGGCTTGGATTAGTCGACACAATTAATTTACACATGGTGACATTATAAAATAATTAGTCTTCAAGAGAGGAGACTGAAAATGTAGTAACTGAATGGGAGACTTTTACATGTTACCACAATAATCGTAAGTGTAGGCAGTTCATGGTAAAGTAAGCATTTTTTAAGGCCCTCTCAACAGACATTAACTACTAATAAATGTATTTAGTTAGTCTCAGGCGTTTACTTTTGATAGTGTGGACACTGTGGTTGATAGTGACAAGACAATGCTTATATTAAAGAGTACCAGAAAGATAGAAATTAGCTGAAAGTAAAATTGTATGGTAGCATCTCCTTAAAAAGTGTTCACTTTATCGGTAATAGCCTATATAATTTCGGTAGAAAATAAAAAAACTAAATGAATAATTTTTAACAAAAAAAAATTAAAATCCAATAATAAACTCAGATTTTTTGTTTGACATATCTTATGCCTATAATCCACTATCGCCGCCACTGTTCTGCCCTCGAAAAAAAGGGCTTCCCAAATCCTGGTGAGGTTAATCGTATAGTGGACATGGTGCATGGGGACCTTTGTAAATATAAGTGTATAAAATAATTTATCAATTTAAAAATAATTTTGTAGTAATGTGGTTGGTCTTTGGCAGGTGTCAATTATTAACAAATTAAATACATACAGTTATAGTGGTGCTATCTGTTTCTAATTGTCTGCAACATTTATTTTCACTTGTTTGCGACATCTTGAATTCTGATTGGCTGGCGTAAAATGTGAAACGCAAAGACATTAAAGTTGGCCAACTTCTACCGCGTTGCATTTTACGTTTAGGAATCATGTGACGTTGAACATCTGTTGTAGCCAGAGCGTATACAATTCAGGGATTCATGACTTATCGTAATGCATTATTTTAGCGTAATCTTGATGGTAGACGGGCCATAAATAATGATAAAACTAAACACATGTTTGACGCCATCGGGTGAGACACGAGACGAACAATGACACAAATACTTACTGGTAATATGGGCACCAGCAGTGCTTCCCAATCACAGCAATATTGAGACTCAGGGTTCTCAGGGATGCTGTGGGTTCTGTGTGTCTGTCTCACCCAACCACCGTACTAATGAGAATCAGTATTCTCAAGAGGTAAGTTCACTGTAAACTTGTTTTTATTGTTGTTATGCACACACGTCAACGTGCCAATGAACTTACGATGATCTCAGTCATGACTAGCCAATTCCGCTTGGGTGCTTCCCCATTCCGCAATTAATGTAGCACACGTCTAGATGGATGATCTTATCAAGGTGCATGAAAACACAGCCTCCACAAGGGACGAGGGCCGACAGCCGCTAGGGTAGATTGACCGTTTTTCCCTGAAGACAGGACACTGTGAATTACAAATGAAAATACTTGATGAAACATACTAACACATGTGACTACTCTGCATCACTGACGCAAACTCATTGGGGCTCGCCCGCCAGCATGTGGGTAGTGTGGCGACAGCCTACATACAGAGCCGGCTAGGACGGGAGTAATTGCACTGTACACAAATTACAAAATTACATAAACCCTCAAAAGAATCATGAAACAAGACGGGACATGAGATGAGTATTCACAATAAACACATACACATGTGTGAAAACAAGTTTAGATGGCGTGGATACCGCTGGGTGAAGTTCATAGCAGACCACGTGGTGCAGATGAAACTGCAATATTTCTTTGTGAAAACGGCAAATTTAATTCAGAAAAAATATTATTCTGAGCGAGGAAATTATTCTCTTTACGACTGACGGGGTTATAGACGTGTAACATGCCTGATGGCGGTAAAATTAAACATTAACATGACCGCGTGGTCAAGTATAAAAAGCATAAATTTACGTGAAAAATACATTGACCATTGAATAAAATTGACATAGAACCCTAAAATAAATATTGCACATATGATGTTATATAAATAAGCTCTAACAATGCAATGGTGGCGTATACAAAGACTTTGCGTCGGCCGGCATGTGGTTGGTTATATGTGTTGTTGCCGTAAAATATTCAAACATGAAAAATCATCCTCAAATAATAAATAAAAACAAAGCTCTTAAAAATGTGTGTAGCAATATGCAGGCGTTACAATGAAACACCATAAACATAGTCGGATGGCGCCTGATTCAAGTTGCATGGGTCGCGTGACCTCTCCGACATATTTCTTCTCCTTGATTAAGTTAAAAATGCTGCAAGGGGTGCAATGAACTAATAAAGCTGAAGCATAATGCTGGGGAAAATGTCTGGCATAAACGTATGCAAGCAAAGGTTAATCGGTAAACTAAATTGACTATGGAAACCTAAATCAGTGAGCAAAAGTTGTGCGTACGTGACAGCCTCTTACCTCACCAGCTCTCCTAGACAGACTGTCCAGAGGCAAGTGTCGCACAGACCTACAATGGCCGCCTATGGGGTTCACATAAGCGGAAGTGTTATGCACTAAAGAGTTAAATATTTTATCAGTGAAAATAAAATGGCCCAAATTAAATATTGTTTTAAATTTCTATAATTTTCTTATGAACTTTCATATTATTTTAGTGTCTCTTTATGACGGTGTTCATGCTGGAATATCAGTGTTCTTAATCTTGGTGCTGCGGGCACTTTGAATTTTATAACCAAACAATTTAAAAATAGTAAACACTTGAACAAATTTTAAGGCGTATTAAACCCTGCAAATACAATATAACACATTTTATATTGAAAAATAACATTTATATGAAAGTTCAAAATTATTAGCCCCTTTGCACACGTGACACATGCGTGGTGAGTGCCGTCATGGGATCTAGCGCCGCTGGCTGTTAGTCGACGTCAAGTGTAAGTGTGCTAAACCGAACTCTTGTCGTAACATCTTTCGGTAACGTGTACTGCGACGGAACCGCCACATGGCTGTCGACCTTATACTGCCCTGAGATACATTCTCCACACTCTCACCTGTTCCGTAGATGAGCTAGCACCCTTGGTAAAAACTTTAACATCTTTTCTGAATTTCTCTCCAGGAATCATGATTTACCTGAAATCCGGCGTGCTCTGCCTTTCGCTAGTAACCAAGCCACTTAACTAAAATAATAGTACGATTGATGAGATGGTGAAGTCATGTTTGGCAGAAGCTGTGAACACTGCAACATGCCATAAACAGTACAGGAACAAGTATAGTTAAGAATAAAACACATATGAACTCTGGTTTGGCAAAGAATGTAGAATAAACCACCTACAAATTTTCGTGTATGACACATATGTTCATATGTCCCAGCACAATCATAGAAAATGTGACCCCAAGACTGAAAAGGGGATAATTGTAGGTTATACGGAAATCACAAAAATCTACAGAATTTAGTTTCTTGAAAAGAAGAAGTATGTAACAGTTACAAGTGACGTCGTCTTACATTACAACACAAGTTCAAGCCTGGAATGTTCATAAGTTTTATTTAGGATTACACGTAACAATACATGTCATCAAACTAGCTGTGACAACCAGCCACATCCTGATGAGAATATAAGTCACTCTCCTTAATCAGAAGACAGCTCGTAGGCAGAGGACTGTTGGTTTCGACAATTAAGAGATTCAGGGCAGAAGCTAATCACAAGTGCAAGGACAGCATATCTAGACTTTACGACTATTGTTTTTCTTCTGGCTTCTTGACTGATTTTTTAACTTACGATGAAGCAAATACATGGTGCTGATGCGCACCAATGGAAGAAGGCACTTAATAAAAGGGAATTAAGTGCATGTAAGAAGATAAAACTTTGAGTGAAGTGGAGTTACCCAAAACTGTGAAACCAAACAAAGTGGGCATTCAAGGTCAAAACAGAAAATGAGAATGAACCAGCACAGTTCAAAGCATGACTTTTTGAATGGAAGAATTGATGATGTATCTAGATCTACAAACTAGAATGCATGTACCCTTACGACAGTGGAGAGGGTAGGATTAGGGTCTTGAAATTACAAATATCTCCAAAATACTAGAATGAGGTATTTGATTGTTTCATGATAGAGCAGAAATTCCAAAGAGCCAAATCAGACCATTGTCTGTATAATAAGCTTGAAAACAATTCACACATGCATTTGTTGCTCTATGTGGATGATACACTGTTAATGGGCACAGATGAAAGATCTGTTGAAATAAAGTTAAGCAAACTAGGGCCCCATTTCAAGATGAAAAACCTAGGAACAGTTTCCAATGTCCTGGGAATCAGAGTCCAACAAAGACATTGTTACCATGGATCAGGCAGCATAATTAAAGGGCAGCCTTCACAGATCCAGAATGTGTAAATCAGTACCAACTCCCCAGAGAAAGTGGACTGAACATGGAAGAGAAATTGGATGATGCGGAACTCCGGAAGAGGTTTAGGACACTCATTGGATGTTTGATGCACGCTGTGCTCAGCACCTGTCCGTATGTTCGTGCAGCAGTGAGCAATCTATGTCGTTTCCAAGGAAACACTGGGTAGCAATCAAATAATAAAAATTATATGAGAGAGTACTTTTGACTTATTACAGCAACTCAGATTGTAACAGTACTTTGTATTTGACATGGAGGAAGTAAGTGTTGGGTTATTTTAGTGAAACTTAAGTCTAATAAATATCAGTTTGCTAGTGAGTTGTGTGGCGTAATTTGTTATAACCACAGTCACTTTCTTTGTTTACGTGGATCTCTTTATCAGTTACATAGTGCCAAGTGTATTTTCATGAATATTCACATGAAATGGTTAATAATGCAGTGCTTTTTCTCCAAAATAATTTACATTGTCTCAAATGCATTCGAGTATTATTTAACTGTAAATGATACAATCAATAATTTTGCCCCCAGAAAATGGATGCTAGTCTTAAAATATAGAAATAAAATAGTGGCTGGAAACATAATGCACCTTGTCTGCCAACACAAAGTTAACATTTATAGCTTACTCTGCGTTCTACCGTTGGCAGAACCTTATAACATAATTTGGCCACTTATGGTAAACAAATGAATAAGATAAGGTTCTCTTGTTATACTGTTGACTTGCACCTTTATCCTTGTATGCTCCTTTGCCCCCCCCCCCCCCACCCATCAGCAATACAACGGTGGTTATGGCCAACCAGGACTGGCCATCTCTTCAATTTAGGTGCTCTTCAACTTTGCTTATGATGATGGGACAAATTCAGTCCTAACAACTGTACAAAAAAAAAAAAAAAAAAAAGCCCAGATAGTGCCAGGGATTAAATCAGACTCCTCCAGGTGAGAGGTGGCCATGCTGACAAATACAACACGGGGCAGAAAATCATGGGTGAACATGGGAAAAAAATCTTGGTAGCGAAGTTCCATCCAAGACAACTTTTGCTTGTACACCTAGTATAGTAAAGTTAAAATGAGAAAATAATCTTTGTGCAGCTCCTCGCTGCTGGAGGGAGGGAAACCATGTGACACTACTGGTGCTGTACACACCAAACTGATAACATTGCTCACTTGCCACTACAACGCTGTTAAATACCTACGTTTATTCTAAAGGTAATATTCACATGCAGAGCAGCTATCACCCCACCTGCTCTCTGCGGCTGTCACTCGCACAAAGCATTTTGGACTTCTGCACTTTATTCATTGTTTGATTGTAGCTCAGACCGTTTAAGCAACTGTTCATAATGCACCACTGGTTCAAGTCTTGTTCAACTTTGTTTGAATTAAAAATTTTATTAATTTTCTTTTGGTAACCAATTTATTTGTAAAGGACACGTTTTATTCTATTTGTTCGTTATTTCTTCTGACTACTTGAGTAATGTTACCATATTCAGTACAGTTGGAAGCTGATTAAACACAAAAGAACTACCAAACAGTTCGGCTAAAATTTCTGTACAACGAAAACTTGTCCAAAGATTTTCATTTAGGATTCATATGTACACAGTGAGCGTGAATTTAGGAACAACCAATATAGACATCAATATAGCTATAAAGTCAATCACAACCCCAAAAAATAACAATAAACACAAGTTTTAATGAAACACACAGGAACGCAACTGAAACACTTGGTAACCACAAATTATATTTACTACTAATATGAACTATACAGAAGCACGTGTTAACTAACAAACGTTGCATAAAAATACAAAACAAAAATAAAAACTATTTCTGTGTATACATTACGAGTTACTTTTTTTTTTCCAAATCTGTACAGTGAATAACAGACACATGCATACATTACTAGCATGTGTGAGAAGAGATGATAGTCACACACTGAATATAAATATACATTTTTTTTCCAGCCATAAATTCTACTTCACAGACTCCTGCCAAGACATTCTAACTGATTAAAAAATTGTCAAATGTAAACACCTACTGACTGTATTAAATTTTCTACTATAATCAGTGACAACAGTAATTAATTATTTTTTTTTGAGAATGATTAAAGGCAAGAAGTTGGTAATGGAAATCAATCATAGTCTTAATTCACGTACATACATCATACATAAAAAAGAACCATGAAATAGAAATTATGACAAATTGACAAAGCCCAGACTACTACTTTCTCTACACTTCATCAAATATTTATCAGTCGCTTATAAAATATTGGACATGCCAAAGAAACATACATTTCAAATGGAACAATGCAGTGAAATGCAATACT
The DNA here is from genome assembly GCA_029891345.1 of Dryococelus australis. Taxonomy (NCBI): domain Eukaryota; kingdom Metazoa; phylum Arthropoda; class Insecta; order Phasmatodea; family Phasmatidae; genus Dryococelus; species Dryococelus australis. The sequence continues at coordinate 175,068,224 of CM056999.1, read as the reverse complement.
AAATGATCATTATAAATAGAAATACCTTCATAAAATACTTTTCTTTTTGCACAGTTAGATGTCTATCACCAGATCTCTCACTCGCATAACTTCATCAAAAAGTTCCTCAGTGATGCCTTCCCTTTATAAGGAAATATTTATCTGTAATGGAGATAATTTTACACACTGCATAAATGAATATTATTTGTAATGGTTAAAGCAAGACTAACATTAAGAAGTTGTACGTTTTCCAGAAGCATTTTTTTGTTGTTTCACAACATGGTCCTAGTCCACTCCTCCAACACCCCCCCCCCCCCCAGGGGGGGGGGGAGCATCTACCAACACAACTGAGCATCGATGAATGAAGAGTGAAGAGATGCAGACAGATCTTAACATTGAGGTCTCGAGAGCAGATGATGGTGAAACAAGGTGAGTAAGGAGCAACGCCGGAATGCAGCAAGAGCAGGCAAAGTGTAAGAACTCCAAAAAAACCTTCCAAACCAGTGGCATTGACCCCGGTTCGCCTCGGTGGCAAGTGATCTGACCACCAGACCACAGTGACCCCAGCATCAATGAAGTTTCATAATGTTCAGTGGCCGACACATTTACTGGTTGCTTCCCTGGAAGGCATCGCACGAGTGAGAAGCACATCACCCAACCATGGTCCATCAAGCAGCCATGAACATACTGGACAATGAGACACAGCGCAGCAGGCAACAGGAAACCACTGGATGGTAATTGAACAGCGAAGAGCCTATACACACATACCAACACCACTCTCCTTCCAGATGTGTGAGACCTTCTTGCTTCACATGAAACAGGTAAGTTTCACTCCAACCATCTACGGAATTATGCAAATCCGTAAGTTATCAGTTTCCTTGATATGCTCTTTCAAGTTTAACAGCAATGGTAATGCAAGATTTCTGTGACTAACTGTATTAATTTATGTCCATGTAATTTTTTTTGGCAATGGATACAGTTTATTGAAATACACTAATTCTTTTATGGAACTATTAGTCTATTAAATTATTTCAGTTTTTTTTTGCGATACTGTTACACTTTTTACTCTGAAATTTCTCCAACCTTTATAGTTCTACCCCTTATGTCATTGTTTAGGATATCCTTAAAAAAATGAACAAATTTACTTAATAGAGAAATGAATCAGTAACTTCTGTAGGTAGGGCCTAAATACACAATTTTCAAGTCCCTCCCCAATTATATAAAACATTCTGAAAACCTACATTACTGATTCTTCTTAATAAAGTTGCATTTCACTGCACTGCTTAACTAGAAGACAAAACAAAGCAGTTTTCAGTCTTGCAGAATGTTACAGCACACACTAGTGCTGACGAGAGATTCAGGCCTGCGGAAAGCTCAGAAGTGACATACATACAAGTGTACACCATTATGTCCCACACTGCAGCTATCAGGACCAGGGGTGCCATTCTATGAATATTTACTAAATCAATTTTATGAAGCTGGTAAGAACAGGTGAGAGCAATCTGCAGAAAACACATATTTTTTTTTACAAGTGTAGTGTGGCACGAGTCACTTGAACAAGGAACACACATTCACCAGAGTTATCTGCTGAGAATGGCCTGGGGGATGTGTCTGCATCACTTGGTACCTCAATCTCTCTTGCTTGCTGCACAGGTGCATGGTCCTGCCGCAGCAGGTCGACCCTCAGTCTCTGTAACCAGTCATGTTGGCTCGACATCCTGCCAATGATGCTATATATCCAGTATAAGACGTGTCTCACTCTCACATCTGAAGGGGTTCCCAGCGCCTGAATATCGAGATGGCTGTGGTCGTAATAGGGAGTTTACTCCAAGTTCCTCCTGTCTCCATTAAAAGTGCAGTCATGGGCCTGAGCCACATATCTCCTACTGCTTCAAGCCTCAACATCTCTGAAATTTTCTATCTACTTTCTCCCACTTGGCTATCTTTTCCTTCCTACCCAGCAACTCAGACTATACCCGTAAAAACTTACACTGAGCAGCATATCTGTAAACTGGATGGCATAAGTCCAATCACCTGCGTTAAGACTTGCACTTGACAAGGATACTTGTCACATAAAAGCACAAAGCAGAAGATTGCAACAACAGTGGAGGTGGAGTTGGAGTTGTGCGTTACCAAACACAGTCCACACCCTTGTGGTACGTCAGGTGACCAGGCTAGAGCCCTGTCTAAGAACCAACATGCATATCCACCGCGAGTGAATGAAGAGATTTGAGTGGCTCTTAACATCAAGGTCTTTACGAGGGTGAAGCGAGGTGAGGATGGAGCAGCACCAAAATGAAAGGGAGGGGGAAACAGGAGAGCCCTGAGAAAATCCGTAGACCAGTGCCATCGTCCGACACGATCCCCACATGTGAAAATCTGGGGCCGACCCCACCTGGACTGAAACCTGGTTCACCTTGGTGGGAGGCGAGTAGTGTAACCACTATACCACTGCAGTCCCTACATGGGGCAAGAACACTTTCAGAATGACCAGTCGTCACATGGACATTACTGCATTGTTTATCCCGTACCGGCTTCTACGGTGAGAAATTGTGTAGTGGTCTGCCAACAGTTAAGCCATCTGTGGCAGTTATACACTACTGCCAACTTCTTGACAGTGCCTGTGGCCAATTTGGAAGCGTGGAAAGTTTATATAACAGACAAAATAAAACTTCTGATTTAGTACGATGTTGCCATGAAAGAAAGCAAATTAAGTTTTTGCACAATTTGTGCAATCAATTAAAAAAAGTAGTAGGCCTAATGATCTAAAACAATTATGCTACTATGAACTCCACACACACACACTTACTGGATATACTCAAAGTTTAAATAAAAGTCTGCGCCACTCTTGATGTTTACTTTTAAAACCAATTTTGGTTGCTGCTTTTGACAATAACTTAACTGTATTTTATTTACAACAGGGGCTAAATGCCAAAGAGCGGCATTGTACTTGAAAACGGTGAAAGAAAAATTAAACAGGTTGAAATAAAATGTATTCTGAAAACAAATTTGAGTTGTTTCACTGCTCTTAGCACACACAGCCCATAAATAAAGTGATTTCCACAACAGAAAGCATTAATTTGGAAACTGAATCGTAATAATTATTTAATGCACATCAAACAGTTCTTTTAAGAGTTATCTGATTGACAGCACCGCAACAGAAGGCAAACATCACTCTTGTTCGAACTTATCAAATAGCACCTACCGTATTTGGTAACCATTATATATTACTCTTCCACGTCTGATAATTATGTACTCAGGTGTTTGGTAAACAAAGGGACCAAGAGTGCATGCACATTTCCTCTTGTATTTCACCCTACAATACTCAATACTACTATGGGACTCTCAGAAGAGCACAAACATGGGTTCAAGATAGGTTCTGACATAGTACAGGCAAAGAAGGCAAGACAAAATATATTACAAGAATATGAAGTATATACAAATACTGTAAAGTACAGAGTTTGTGCAACTACAATGTCTCCCCCCCCAAACCATAAATGTCATATTAACTTACTTCCCATTGCTGCACTGGACTGCACACTGGCCGAGCGACTACAGTCTTCCAGCTGCCGGAACTCGCACTGAACGCAGTAGTTTCCCACGTTCCAATAGTCGATTGCACTGAGGAAGTGATCACAGCGTGCAATTTTGGACGCACTGTCACCAGAAAAAGTACAACAGTTTGAGTGCAAACGTGGAGAGCTAACAAACAGGCACTGCCTTCACGCAACATGGTAACTGCAAATTTCTAGTTGTCAGGGCTTACTATGTGTGAACACAGTGCAGTCAACTGGCAGACGCCATTAAACATTCAACATCGTCTCAATGTACACTCTTCATCATGCAAGTAAATGTAATGTCGTTACTTCCTGGGGGAAAAAAAAAAAAATTCAAATCATGAATACACTATTTACATAAACTGAGAATTATAAATATCTCATTAACATCATAGCCTACAGTAATATTCCACTGCAAAGCAGCACTATACAAAACTAAACTTTTTGTTACTATTACAATAGAAATGATTCTGTACATTACATCAAAAGCTATAAAAAAAGATGAAAGTGTCCTCTAACCTAAAAAAAAGGTTGCATTTTATAATACTCGTGCAGCTTGTAGGTGCAGGTGTTATTATTGCAACAGACTGTACATCCACAGCCCGTCACAGAAAGTCATGCAATACCAGTACGTACAGTGTCTTCAAAAAGGTGTATCAAATCACAGCTTGCTTGTTCAACTTCTCAATTCTTACGTGAGTTACAGCAGTAGAAAATATTAATGGATGAAGTTTATCAAAATACTAAAAGTTTTAAAAATATATATGTAAGAGAATAAGACAGAATGCACAATACAAAACGCAAGCTACCGTTATACATCACACATGGGAAATGTAACACATGGAGTACAAAATATAATTTGGAGGGTTTCTGAATTATGTCACGATGTAGAAACAACTTGTATTTTCATTACCAATAATTTGAAAAACACAATGTTTGTGAATACTGATAACATGGAATTGAAGGGCAATTAAAACAGTTTTTTCTTCACAGCTGTGTAGCGGTCCATATATTTTTCATAACCTTCGAGTTCTGCTAAATCTCTTTTATCAAATAAATTTCCATCAAGAGCAAGAACAGATATCTTGGAATCTGTAAGTATTCTAGTATGAACTCCTGAAAGCTGCAAGCAGTTTTCTTCAAGTCTCAGTGTCTTGAGTTTTAGACAGTCTGCAATCTTTACAGAAACAGAAGATATCTGATTTCGATTAAGGTTCAATTCTGTCACTTGCAATTCACAAACACGGTCGGGAACATTACTTATTTTGTTCCTGGAAACATCCAATACATCAAGCATTTTTAGGCTGCAAAAAACTACTGGGAAATCAGTAATCTGGTTATCACTCAAGTAAACTTGCTTCAAATGAGTCAACTGGGCTAAAGTTTGTGGTATGTAGGTTATCTTGTTCGAACATGCTGACAAACTTTCAAGCTTGCTCAAACTTCCCAAAGATTCTGGAAGAGAAATTAACCTATTCTGACTTACATTCAAATGCTTGAGTAGCTTGAAGTTACTAATATCAATCGGGAGTGTTGCAAATTTGTTTTCAGAAATATCTAAAGTACGAAGCAAAGGCTCGAGTTGTTTAAAACTTGAAGGAAACTCTGATAAATTCCCTTGCGAAAGTTTCAACACTCCCGTTTTTTTTGCAGTCTCAACGTGATGTTTGAGGGCAGAATTAGAATTGCCCATATTCACAATTTTCTGCAGAGATACAGTGTTGACCCGCCCTCTTCTGTAGTGATTATAACCACGCGTTGTTTACATAACCACAAAGACAATTGTAGTCGCAAAACATGAAACAATAAATATAAATCACATAATTTAAACACGCAGATACCCGAAAGTTGTACACTGCTGGCTATTGGCGTTAGAAAAATTACTTGATTCTATTCGTATTTCTCAACCTCAAATGACGAGACATCATTTATTTTTCCGAACTCTGAAAAATATTACGTTAGTGTTTTGTTTGTTTTGTAGTGTACTAGACATTTGGCCGGTAGATGGAGGCAGGTTTGCACGGTGGAAACATGGATGACACTGACAGTGACAAGTGTGACAGGCGCTGTTGACTTGGTGTTGACATTTATAAATTAGGCAGCTATGGTATAGTTCTGTTATGTTTACCGCAAGGAGTCGGAAGTTCGCGAATCAGGAAGGCGTACAGCTATGTCTGCGACGCCTAAAGCCGACAAAAATGCACCAGGTAATTTTATATTCAACCCCACCTTTCTGATTTAAAATCAACGTTTCTGCTCTTCACATAGTGATTTTGATTTTCGGTTTTGTTTTCCAAGGCAATTTTGTGCATGTATGTGCTTGTTTTTTGTGTCTTCAAAGAGTATTTCAAGAAATAAGTGAAGCATAAATGACACTGTCATGTATTGATTGTGGTATTTCCTCTCATGCTGCAACTGTCGCATTTTAAAATATCGAATCTTTTGAATCGGTGTTTATAGAGGTTAGTGGGCATTAGGGTTGCTACTGAAGACGCAAGGTTTGCATCAGTCCTTGAGATAACCAACCGCGGAATGTAAACTTTTTTTTTTGTGGTTAAGTGCTCTATCCGGGTCAATAAGTTTTATCTCTTTAAAAAAAAATTGAAATAATGAGGTTATCTAGGCCATTGTTTTGGTCGTTTACCAAAGGCGTGATTTGGTTTTCAATTCACTTTCCAGAAAGCTCAGTGGAGGGGGTTGTAAAGATCAGGGCAATTTTGGGTATAATCGAATATGCTGAAATAATCAAATTGGACTGCCATGCACATAGAAGAATTTATTAGAATGAGCTACAGAACTAACCCATACACTTTAAGGGAAAAACCAAATAATTGGTGCACTTCCAAAAATTAAATTTTCCTTAAAACTTGTACTTTGCTAAACAGAATTGTCACAGAAAGCATTTCAGTACCAAATTGAGTAAATGTTAAAAATAGTGGTTTTCCCAAAAGAAAAATAAATCAAGGAAAATTGTAGTATAATTCCAGTCTACTAATTACACAGAACACTGAACTTATTAGGGGCATCAGGATTAGTGTACATCCCGATATGTTTACACGCATGTTATGACATCACCAACATGGCACTGATGTAATATTTTTTTTTACTGTTGCCCCATCCCTTTTCTTTCACAATCAAATGGGGCATCCACGGGAATATGGGGATTTTCGAGTGGGGACATTTTCAGTATTTATATACGTTGGTATCGGGAAGTACACTTGAGCCCATTCGCCCAAGTGTATGACGCGATACCACATATGGTATCGTGTAGTTCACTTGAGCCCATCCACTCAAATGTACGACGCAATACCATTTATGTTATAGGGTATTATAATTTCTCATCTGCCCTAGTGTACAACACTATACCATTTATGGTATCGAGAAATACTCTTGAACCCATCCGCCCAAGTTTACTATGTGATAAGGGATGGGGTATCAGGAAGTACACTTCAACTACAACGGGATCATTGTCAATAAATTAGGCTTACTATTTCGTTGCCTAAACTAACGTATAATATTTGAAAACGACGAATCACAATTTTTCATAGTTCAGCCACACCTTGTTTATTACGGGTTGTGTATAAGTGAATCGCTGTAATGGGTGCATATTTCAACCACTTGAAAGTATTGTTTCAACACAATCACATTTGCTGTATAAGGAAAATACAATTTATGCTAGCCTATATTCAGTGTTGTTAAAAGTACTGAAAAAAAGGAATTGGGCCCAATTACAATTACTCCGGTGACAATGTTGTTAATTACAAGTAAAAATTACTTTTGCTAAAAGTAATCGGTAAAAGTACAATTACTTTCTGCTACTATTTTAAAACTGAGTTACAGTGCATGTTTTTACATGTTTTAAAAACCTACATACATATTTGGTTTTTAAAAAGTATTTGCAGCTAATGTTACTTTTATTTTTTAAGATGTAAATTGTTTCACAAAATTAATTATTTAAAAATATAAATAAAATAATTATATTCCAAAAGTATTAATTTATTAACACTGTCAAAAAAAAATTCATACCAATACACACTGTAATAAAAAACTTTATATTTTTTAATTAACCTTACCAAACAATTGCATTTAAAATTCTCATAGGATCAATTCCCTCTCTTTATAGCATAAACGTCTTTACTGACACAAAAAATACGTTCAGCGGTAGCACTAGAAGGCAGTGATGGAACAAACGCGCAGAAAGTGGAAGTAAGAAGGCAATGATTCCTAGAACCTGACAAGCCACTTCTGTTTTTTGTCCATAGATATAGTATATACTATCGTAGCACTACAAGTGTATATTGTGGTACTCCTTGTTCTTAATTATATCCTAAACACAGTGGAAGTAAGAAGGCAATGATTCCTAGAACCTGACAAGCCACTTCTGTTTTTTGTCCATAGATATAGTATATACTATTGTAGCGCTACAAGTGTATATTGTGGTACTCCTTGTTCTTAATTATATCCTAAACACAGTGGAAGTAAGAAGGCAATGATTCCTAGAACCTGACAAGCCACTTCTGTTTTTTGTCCATAGATATAGTATATACTATCGTAGCTCTACAAGTGTATATTGTGGTACTACTTGGTCTTAATGTTATCCTAAACACAGTGGGAGTAAGAAGGCAATGATTCCTAGAACCTGACAAGCCACTTCTATTTTTCGTCCATAGATATAGTATATACTATCGTAGCGCTACAAGTGTATATTGTGGTACTCCTTGTTCTTAATGTTATCCTAAACACAGTGGAAGTAAGAAGGCAATGATTCCTAGAACCTGACAAGCCACTTCTGTTTTTTGTCCATAGATATAGTATATACTATCGTAGCTCTACAAGTGTATATTGTGGTACTACTTGGTCTTAATGTTATCCTAAACACAGTGGAAGTAAGAAGGCAATGATTCCTAGAACCTGACAAGCCACTTCTGTTTTTTGTCCATAGATATAGTATATACTATCGTAGCTCTACAAGTGTATATTGTGGTACTACTTGGTCTTAATGTTATCCTAAACACAGTGGAAGTAAGAAGGCAATGATTCCTAGAACCTGACAAGCCACTTCTGTTTTTTGTCCATAGATATAGTATATAGTATCGTAGCGCTACAAGTGTATATTGTGGTACTACTTGTTCTTAATGTTATCCTAAACACAGTGGAAGTAAGAAGGCAATGATTCCTAGAACCTGACAAGCCACTTCTGTTTTTTGTCCATAGATATAGTATATACTATCGTAGCTCTACAAGTGTATATTGTGGTACTCCTTGTTCTTAATGTTATCCTAAACACAGTGGAAGTAAGAAGGCAATGATTCCTAGAACCTGACAAGCCACTTCTGTTTATTGTCCATAGATATAGTATATACTATCGTAGCGCTACAAGTGTATATTGTGGTACTCCTTGGTCTGAATTATATCCTAAACACATTGGAAGTAAGAAGGCAATGATTCCTAGAACCTGACAAGCCACTTCTGTTTTTTGTCCATAGATATAGTATATACTATCGTAGCGCTACAAGTGTATATTGTGGTACTCCTTGTTCTTAATTATATCCTAAACACAGTGGAAGTAAGAAGGCAATGATTCCTAGAACCTGACAAGCCACTTCTGTTTTTTGTCCATAGATATAGTATATACTATTGTAGCGCTACAAGTGTATATTGTGGTACTCCTTGTTCTTAATTATATCCTAAACACAGTGGAAGTAAGAAGGCAATGATTCCTAGAACCTGACAAGCCACTTCTGTTTTTTGTCCATAGATATAGTATATACTATCGTAGCGCTACAAGTGTATATTGTGGTACTCCTTGTTCTTAATTATATCCTAAACACAGTGGAAGTAAGAAGGCAATGATTCCTAGAACCTGACAAGCCACTTCTATTTTTTGTCCATAGATATAGTATATACTATCGTAGCGCTACAAGTGTATATTGTGGTACTACTTGGTCTTAATTATATCCTAAACACAGTGGAAGTAAGAAGGCAATGATTCCTAGAACCTGACAAGCCACTTCTATTTTTTGTCCATAGATATAGTATATACTATCGTAGCTCTACAAGTGTATATTGTGGTACTACTTGGTCTTAATTATATCCTAAACACAGTGGAAGTAAGAAGGCAATGATTCCTAGAACCTGACAAGCCACTTCTGTTTTTTGTCCATAGATATAGTATATACTATCGTAGCTCTACAAGTGTATATTGTGGTACTACTTGGTCTTAATGTTATCCTAAACACAGTGGAAGTAAGAAGGCAATGATTCCTAGAACCTGACAAGCCACTTCTATTTTTTGTCCATAGATATAGTATATACTATCGTAGCGCTACAAGTGTATATTGTGGTACTACTTGGTCTTAATTTTATCCTAAACACATTGGAAGTATAAAAAGGGGCTGTAAATAAATGCAATGTAACGATTACCTAAATGTAATCAGATTACAAAACATTATATGTAATTGTTACAAGTACGAATTACTTGTCTTGAAGTGAAATTCCTTACAAATTGAAATTACTTGAATAGTAATTGTTACAAGTAATCAGATTACTTGTAATTTGTTACTTAACAACACTGTGTATATTATAAGATACACTGTATCGAATACTGCTTAAACATACTACCTGTAATCTAATAGGACCTATCTACAACAACCTAATTCTGCACGTCACTACAAACATCAAACCTATCCAATTATTAATTATAAATGTTGAAGAATCATTATCTGACCTAACATTACCAACCTACAACAATGTTTATTGCAACGGATACAAATATTTATAATTAAATATATCAACACTTATTACCAAACATATTCATTTTCTGCCAACATAACTCTGTAATGCCACATAACTTCACTATCCAATGTCGAACAAATCATTTGCACTACAGTACGTATATTATTATATGTCGAACATGCACCATATATTTCTATAGTAGCTCGGTACATTCTATACCACTTCATTTTTTATAATGCATAATATTTTATCACATTATATGGTACGTATCCATTTTATGAGACTCAGATGCGTACTAAAACGGACTTGAACACGTAAACTGTCACCTTATTTACTCTATGAACTGAACGAACGGACAACTAGGCATGAATTTTCATCTATTCTACAAGACGAAGAAACATACATTCCTACAACTTACAAAATCAATACTCAGCTATTGCAAATTACTAATATGGATTCAAATTTTTTTTTTAATTCTGCTAACCTAATCAACTATACGGCCAACGGCCTGACATTAACTACATCACACATTTAAACAAACCTGTGGTTTTGAAATTGACATAGACTAACAGCCAGCGGCGCTAGAGCACATGACGGCGCTCACCACGCACGTGTCACGCATGTGTGCAAAGAAGCCAATATTTTGAACTTTCACATAAATACTATTTTTCTGTGTAAAATATATTTTGTATTTGTATTTGCAGGGTTTAATATGTCTTAAAACGATTTGAAGTGTTTGTTATTATTTTAAAATTGTTTGGTTATGAAATTCAAAGTGCCCGCAGCACCGAGATTACGAACACTAATATTGCAGCGTGAACGCTGTCATAAAGAGACACTGAAATATGAAAAATTCATAAGAAAATTATTAAATGTAAAACATTATTTAATTTAATTTGTGCCATTTTATTTCTATAATAAAATATTTTACTCTGCGTGCATAGGACTTACGCTTATGTGAACCCCATAGGCGGCCATGGTAGGTCCGTGTTAAGCTTGCCTTTGGACAGTCTGTCGAGGAGAACTGGTAAGGTAAGACACTGTCCCGTACACACTACAACTTTTGTTCACCAATGTACGTTTCAATAGTCAAATTAGTTTACCGGTTAACCTTTGCTTGCATAGGTTTTGCCAGACATTTCCCCAGCATTATGCTTCCGCTTTACTAATTTATTTTGCCCTTGTGGCATTTATAACTTAATCAAGGAGAAGGAGGAGAAAGATGTCAGAGAGGTCAAGCAACCCACGCAACTTGAATCAGGTGCGATTCACCTATGTTAGTGGGGTTTCATTGTAATTTCTGCATTATTGCTACATGCAATTTTAATGGCTTTGTTTTCATGTGTGTATTTGAGGGAATTTTCTGTGTTTGAATATTTTACGGCAACATCACATAACCACATGGCTAACCGACGCCAAGTATTTGTACACGCCATCATTGCGTTTTGAGAGCTTATTAATATAATATTAATTGTGCAATATTTTATTCAGGGTTCTATGTTCAATTTTTGTCAGGGTTCCATTTAATTTTCACGTAAATTGTTGCTTTTTGTGTTTGACCACGCTGTCACTTTCATGTTTACTTTTACTGCCATTAGGCATGCTACATTGCCTGCAATCACTTAAATTGTAAAGAGAATAATTTCTTCGCTCAGAATAATATTTTTTCCGAATTTAATTTGCAGTTTTCATTAAGAAATATTGCAGTTTCATCTGCACCACGTGGTCCGCTATGAACTTCACCCAGCAGTATCCACGCCATCTAAACTTGTTTTCACACATGTGTGTTTATTGTGAATACTTATCCTGTGTCCCATCTTGTTTCATGTATCTTTTGAGAGTTTATGTAATTTTGTAATTTGTGTACAGTGCAATTACTCCCGTCCTAGCTGGCTCTGTGTATAGGTCGTCACCGCACAACCCACGTGCTGGCGGGCGAGCCCCAACGAGTTTGCATCAGTGATGCAGAGTAGTCACACATGTCATTATGTTTCATCAAGTATTTTCATTTGTAATTCACCTTGTCCCATCTTCAGGGAAAAACTGTCAGTCTATCCGAGTGGCTGTCAGTCCTCTTCCTTTGTGGAGGCTGTGCTTTCACGCACCTTGGTTAGATCGTTCATCTAGATGTGCGCTAGATTAATTGCGGGCTGTGGAACACCCAAGCGGAATTGGCTAGTCATGACAGAGATTATCATAATTTCATTGGCACGTTGATGTGTACGCATAGTAACAATAAAAACAAGTCTACAGTGAACTTACTTCTTTTATTCAGTAGTGACACTGTCCTAGCCACATGTATTTTATGTGTTTATTTCAAAGTGATTTTTAGTAAAAGTTTAGTATTGCCTATGTGTTTGTAAGTACACACAGGTGAGACGGACACACAGAACCCACAGCATCCCTGAGAACATTGAATCTCAATAGGGCTGTGATTGGGAAGCACTGCTGGCGCCCATATTACCAGTAAGTATTTGTGTCATCGTTCGTCCCTGTGTCTCACCCGACGGCATTAAAATGTACATAGACGCGGGCCATCACCATATTATCAATACTAACCAGAAAAACAATAATATCCTAGTACTAAATGTTTCTAAAACAGAATTTATATTATTTAGCATAAATAAAATGGTAAATTTGAGCATGTTAAAGAATTATAATCATAATATTATAAATTAATCTAAGATTGTTAAATTTCTAGGGCTCCATATTGATAAGAACTTAAATTGGGAAGCACATATAGCATTACATGAAACAAAATTGTCGTAGATTTGCTTTATGTTGAGAACCTGGCAAGAAATTATAGATTATAAAACATTATATATTATGCTTTTTTCCACACAATCATGAGGTATGGTATTGAATTTTGGGGCAGTAAGAAAGGTAGTAGATATATTTTTGCATTGCAAAAAAAAGCATTGCGAATTTTAGCTAATGTAAAGTACTCAACTTCCTGTTTCATACATACATACATACATACATACATACATACATACATACACACACTCACAATTAGGCTACCGCCCAGTGGCGAGCTCTCTCACCTCTCCATCACACAACCGACTCCTTTTCCACTCCCTTCCCGAATTTACCAACCCCTCTCACATATACCAATTCTTCTCAACACATTCACACAACCCCACATGACCTACTCACAAAGCTAGTGAACCTTTGCGGTACTTCCCACTCCTTCTTCCCTCTCACCCCCTCTAAGCTTCCTCATCTGTCTTTCCCTTGCTCTAAACACCCCTTACTTACTTCACTCTAGCTCCCTATATCCCTTCTTCCTCACCATCCTTTCCTGACTCCTTCAACCCTCTGCCTTCATAGCTCTACGCCCATTCCATATCCTGACCTTATTCCGTTCTTCCTCACATCTACCTGCCCCCCACCTTACATCCCATCTTGCTGCCTTTATCTGCACCTTTTCCAGTTCTCGCACCTCCACCTCCACATACGGATCCCATACTGCTGCAGCATATTCTAACATTGGCCGTGCCATATGCCTTCTCCTTCACCTCACAGCTGACTCCATTCAGCACCCTTCCCAGCATACCCAGAGCCCTTCTTCCCTTTGCAATCACCCTCTCTACCTGTTTTTTTCAACCTGAGGTCTCCCTGCAGTACAATCCCTAGATACTTATATTCTGCTGCTTCTTCTATCTCTTGTCCCTCCCATCTGTACATGTCCCTGCTTATCAACTTCTTCCTTGTGAACACCACTACCTTAACTATTCTTACATTTATCATCATTTTATTTTTTCTGGTCCACAACCATATCTTATCAATGTCCTGCAAACTTCACCCCCCCCCCCCTGCCCCCTCTCACTTCAGCATACACAACACAATCGTCTACAAACAATCTGATTTTTCCCCTAATCCCTAAACCCATGTCATTTGCCATTATGGTAAATAACAAAGTACCCAGAACGCTTCCCTGTGGTACCTCTGACGTAACCTCCTCTTCCTCCGATATTGCCTCCCCCACTTTCACCCCTTCCTGTAGGAACTGTTTCAGTAAATATAAAATGGTTCCACTTTATAACGAATACATATTAAATTTAATGAAACTTGTAAAATTGAATTTTGGACAATACCAAACAAATAAGATTTATAGTCATCATACTAGATATGCTCACAAACTCACAGTCATCCCACATAGAAGCAATACGTTTTATAATAGTACATACTACACTAGACTACGATATTACAATAAATTACCTAAAAATATCAAAAATGAAAAAATATTAAAAAATTTACTACTATTGTAAGAAAACTTCTTGAATCCCTATATGTTTATAATACCCAAGAAATTAATGAATTTCTACAAAACTTTAGCTAGTTTGCATCATAAGAAATGAATATTTGTGGTATATGTAATTGTATGTTTCCCCACAGATGTTATGTTATTAAAAAAATGTGTTGTTATTTTGTGATTAATATTATTATTTTATATTGTTTCCATTTTATTTTATGTAACCGCACAAAATACTGTGTGCAGGTGTTATGTGATTTTTATTTTATGTGTTTGTTATTGTACGTATTTATTATCTTGACTTGTTCCATAGCCCTGTTGCTTGGCTACATGGTAGGCTCCACGGAACAGAAAAAATACTGATCAGGGAAATTGTGGGATAAATGAGTGAAAAATATGTATGTTATGCTAATAATTTATCACCAAAATTCATCAAATTGCAAAAAGACCTGTTCAAACAATACCTAAATAGTCAATATTACGAATACACACACGGCCAACGTTAGAATATGCTGCCACAGTATGGGACCCGTATGTGGAGGTGGAGGGGCGAGAACTGGAAAAGGTGCAGATAAAGGCAGCAAGATAGGTGAAGGGTAGGTGGAGAAGGCAGGGGCAAGATGGTGAGGAAGAAGGGAACTATAGACCATCAGTGATGATGAAAGAAATGGGGTGGAGCTCATTGAAGGACAGTAAGAATGTTGAATGGTTAGTCAGGATGTACAGGATGGTGAATGAAGAGGGAGGATGGGGAGGGCTACACTGCAAGCTAAGTAAGGGGGTGTTTAGAGGAAGAGGAAACAACAGTGAGAAGCTTCAGGGGGTGTGGAGGAGAACGGAGTGGGGTAGGCAGTCCATGCTTGTGAGGTCTGTGAGGGAGTGGAATGTGTTAAGGGAGGAATTGGTATCTGTGAGAGGTATTGGAAAGTTCCGGAAGGGAGTGGAAAAGGAGTTGGTTGGGTGATGGGGAGTTGAGAGAGCTCGCCATCGGGCAGTAGCCTAATTGTGAGTGTATATATATGTATATATTTTTGTTTTTATGGCAAACTCCAAGTTTGGCGACTGCAAGAGTACTTCAGGCTCTAGGTATAACTACAAAAAACAGCCTGCGTTCCTTGAATCACTGTTTTGGGGATTTGCTCTTGTACTGGCCTCGTAATGTTTGGCTATGCTTGAACAGTATGTTTCGGAGGGAGGGGGCTACGCTTGGATATCATATGTACAGGATCACAGCAACAACTACAACCTATCATGAAGTTAGGTCTTCTACGTTTGACATCACTTCCGCAAAAATTAGGCAAGCCTTTCAATTAACACACATTCAATATTACACATTTCAATTCACATTATAATCATTGTCTAAGCCAAAACTCCAAATGTACTATTACTTTACTCCCCTTATCAAAAATGTCGTATATGATTAAGCACAACATAACATGGATTCAGTTGGACGACATTCGATACACGTTCAAATTACCGCACAAATATAATATATTTGACTTTTCCGATGAATATAATAGCACAGAAACACTCATATTTTTGCACAAGTATTTACTTTAACATGTCAAACAGAATGAATTGCAATAAAACATATGTAACACCACTCATTGATCACAAACCTCTGCACAGTGAAAAATCAGACATTAGACGTAAAGACACTGTTTCCCACAATGCAACTGATCTCACCGAATGTATTGTAATGTATAGTGGCGATACACAGCAACTCTACATAAACACCATTTGTGAATATCGTTTTGTAAGAACTACTATATGTGTGTATATGTGTCTATATAGACTCACACATGCGCACATACATGCACATGTGCACACTCGCGTGCACACACACACACACACTAGTAATAAGTTACGTAGTACAATCCTCTCATGTGTAGAGACAAAGTACGCCTTCAGTACTTCAACAGAATTACATGATGTTCCGACACTGTGTGACAGCAGTGTTTTTTACCCGTATAACCTTAGCGCTTCTGCATAAATATACCTTCTGAATGACGTTTTATGCGTTAAGGATTGGTTTTAAGAGGTATTCTCACATTTAATGCAATTTAGTGACCTGATGTATATATATTATGTACATGTTATGTGTTTTACTGCATAAACACCTCCTCACTATCACATTTCATGGTAAGTATATACTGAAAATTACGTGAAGCCCCCCTAAAATTCATATTAAGTGTGATTAATAATAACCATATATAACATTTTCAGGCATTATTTATCTGATTTTCGGAAAAGCAGATATTTCTGGATACCAAAGACAGTGCAAAATTAATTCTTGGGAAGCAATGCCCCAAGTGGCATGATTGGATGGATTGTCCTTGGAACTTTCATGTTTCCAAAATTTGGGCGGAACCAGGTTCTGGAGTTGAGAAACCCTTGACGTGGCCCTAACTAACCTGCTCGGGTGGTAGGCCAATACTGCTCGCTGTGCATCAGCCATGCACGGCCGTGCGTGTGGTGTATGGTTCATCTTACCATTCATGTGGGAATGGGTCCATGACCCATTTGTGAGCCAAATTACCCGCTCACCAAGAGAGATCTTGTGTGCCTATGATTAAGTTGGACAAGTGTTGTGATCCCCTGAAAGCAGAGCCTAGAGTAAATATGGGGTATTGTTATCTCCGGTTTGCTTTCTCTCAGTGCTCCGTAAATAATTAGTGTGTCCGACCATGTAGTTAACATAGTGAAAGAGAGAAACAATTGGAAACACTAAATTTAATGCATAATTTTTAAGAGCTAATGTATTTCTTTTGTTCAGTAAGGGCGTTGATAATATTTTAAATTTTATTAACGTTAACAGTAAGTTGAACTGGGTAGTTCTGGCAGCTGCCATGCCGAGCGCCCAAACTTAAATTCCTAGCACTTTCAGTAAATTAATGTCTTCATTTAATGAAATGTTCTTAAAGGGTTTTCTGAGTGTAGCATATCTTACGTAATTTTTATGTAAGTTCCTATATGTTTTCCGTTCAGACTTTTTCAAGTGCTATTAATTTTCCCTGACACTCATGGCAACAAGGACAATGAACAATTAAAAGAAATAATTTAGTGTGTGAATTCTTGCTCTAATTCCTTCAAGTGTTTTGTTGTGTCTTGTTCTGTTTTACATGTACTTGTTTGTAAGTTATGTGTAACTGCGTTTTCCCTCGTGGAGCTGGGACGAGAGCACTGCTTGGTAATGTGATCTTGACATTAGCCTCCTCAGTCTAGATCTGCAGGCCTAGGAGAGTACATGTGTTCACGTC
This sequence comes from Dryococelus australis, assembly GCA_029891345.1. NCBI lineage: Eukaryota > Metazoa > Arthropoda > Insecta > Phasmatodea > Phasmatidae > Dryococelus > Dryococelus australis. The sequence continues at coordinate 175,050,438 of CM056999.1, read as the reverse complement.
GCTGGGGAATTTCATGGTCTTTGTCCAGTCAGTAACTTCCATAGTCGGTACATTTCATATCAGAACATTTAATTTATTTCTTTTCCTCCTTCACGCTGCACTCTCGTTTCCGTAGACTCGCTTCCCCGGAGATTTTAACTGCTTAAGTTTCCACGCGCTAACCAGTGCTTTTACAGTAGTGGCCGATGACGGGCCTTGTGCGCCATGCCAGCTTTATTCGATCTAGTATCATTTAGTGTTTGTATGGTTCTGCTGCTTCAGTCAATATACGTATTTTAATGACTCTAGTCTTAATTCATTTTAATATTAATTTACCTCTGGTTCTGGCCCACTCCACAGTGTTAAGTCCATGTACTCATTTATGTTATCCAAGGCATCAGTGACTTTTTATGTATTATATTTGTAAACATGAGCTGCGAGAGGGATACGCCACTTAGCTGTCTACCAACTACCGCCAACGAGTCCTCGTGCTTATCCGTGCCATAGATGAGCTGGCGCCCTTACGAAACTTTCAATTTATCAGTAATATTTAGCCATGCATTCAGGTTTCTCTCAAACCAGGCATCCTCGCCTCTCACAAGCTGCCAAACCACGTTACTCTATTTGCAACAAACTTCTTCAACAAGTACGACTGGGTTTTAATCCAACCAAAAGCATCATTTGAACCAATCTAAGCATCAATGGCAGAGACAGAAAAGTATGACAGTATTGAATCAGTTTTGCAAGCATTGAGGCACCACTAAGCTCTATTTGAGGGGGACACATTTGTTTCTGTGGTGCTACTGGTTACTTGGCCATTAAAAGATGCACACACATTCTCCCTTGAGTATCTACACTCCTTAAATACCACCTGCATATCCACGTGTAGAAGCATCAGCAAAATCATGGATTTTTCTCAGTAAGTGACACATCTTCCAAAATCCACGGCTGATGGCTCGGCTGATTTTGAAGCTCAAAACCACCCCAATGTAGCAGTTTAAGAAATTATTTTTCAAGGACTGGGCATCTTTGACAGTAACGGTTGTCCAGAAAAATGTGGTTTTTGAGAGCATCTGTAGCTAGCAGAGACCCTCATCTGAGCCCAACTGGTGCATGATACAGATCTGAAGAAATGGTTATGGTGACAGTCCATATGTCATTGTATTCAATTGGAAAGCTGACAGAGGAAAATGTTTCTGCTTGCCAGAGAATCAATTAGAAAGGTCTGTGATTCTCATGAATCAGAATTTGGCGGTAAATCTGCTTAATGTATCTGCTATATATCTCAAGATAACATTACAAATATTTTTTTTGAGTTTGGGTCCTGGTAGCACGATGTCATTGAATGAGTCACCATTTCAGATTCTTGCACTACCATGGAAAACCATCCTCATCGTAGTGGTTGAACAATATGTCTTGCACACAGCATTGTGAGGAAGGAAACAATGGGGAGTGTTATCTACTTTCTGGTTATCGAGTTGGGGGAAGATACTCTTCCATGTGACCTGACTTGGCGTAATCATGCAGGAATTATGTGTCAGGCTGAGGCAAACTTCCTTTCTAAAGAGTGAAATTGATATTCATCACTTGCACGGAAATTTCCAAGAGGCATCATCTTGTGTATAAAAGGAAGACGAACCTTGGATAAAATTATTAATACTATTATTATATTATTATCCGACAGATCGTCTTGAGAGGTCATGAGGTGTGTTCCTTGATATTCAACATTAGATTCTTTTGCATTGACATGAGGCGGTTCTTCTATCTCCCAAAACTGTTTCAGTACAGAATCCATGGAATCTTCCCCACAAACATGGCTACCAACCATGGTTCAGGATTGACACAGGACTTTGGGTACTCTCCCAACAATATACATCTGATCTATGGGCGTGTGTTCACCAAGCTACAAATGTCCGCTCAGCCATACACATGCATAAATGTCTGCAGTTAGCATTATATTGGGTTGAGTGGAGTGGAAAAATTTGGACGGTTTGTAACATTGCAGGTTAATTCATTATTCTGAGTTTGTACGAGGCACTGATGTGGCTCGGAGAGCCAAAAATGTTAACAGATTATGTCAGATACACACTTTTTAAAGAATAATAATCAATGAACAGAGATGCACAAACTTACTGCGATGCTAGCTAGAAGTCCACTAAGTCATTTTCGAGGAGGTAGGGAGTAGACTACTTGTGCTCGTATCTCTGTGAAATGATGAAAATAGGTCAGTTTTATTTGAACAACACATAACTAGTCACCATGCCAGAAAGACATACTGTACTATATCACAAGGAGAGAGTAAAATAAAATTTCAGTAACTCATAATTTTGAAAGGAACGTTAAAATGCTTGTAAACACGCAAATACTTGATATTTACATATGTTATGGTTGATGTTTTGTCCATAAAAATGCATAGACTGTCAGTAGGTTTAAATATAGGTAGATTAGTTTGTGGTATAAAATGAGTTGGATAAGGATAATGGTGGTGAACTGTAGGAGTGTGTACAACAAGCTGGAGGGCTTGTGGGGGAAGGTTGAAGGATATGGGGTGGATATAGTGGTAGCTGTGGAGACTTGGTTGACTGAGGAAGTACTGGACATTGAGTGTAGGCAGGGTAAGTTCACCATCATCAGAAGAGACGGGATGGGAGAGGAGGAATAATGGTGTGTGTAAGGAAATGGCTAAAAGGGGTGGTAGAATGGGTTAGTGAGGATGTTGAGGTAATGGAAATTAAATTAAGTGGTGGTAGTAATAGGAAGATTGCTTTACTGGTGGCGTATAGACCACCAGGACAGGGATGGCAGGCAATTGAGATGATCAAGGAGAGGGCCAATGGATAGAAGGACAGGCAGGGGATTTGGATATGCCAGGTGTGAAATTGATAGAGGGCGCAGAAGGAATGGGTAGCATGATGCAGAGAATGGCAGCACAGTTAGTCAACAGAGGATTAGTCCAGGTAGTAGAAACACCTACGAGATGGAATGAGGAGGGTGTTGGGTCAGTGCTGGATGGGGTGTTGGTCAGACCTGGGAATGCTGTAGTTGATGCAATAGTATTGGATGGTATAAGCGACCACCATATTCCTATTGTGGAAATTGGGTTTTCACCGGAATGAGGGAAGAACAAACGGCAGAAAGGTTGGTGTGACAGTATGGGAGAGGAGACAAGAAGGCGGTAGAAATATTCCTGAGAGAATGGTTTGAAAAATGGTCTATGGAGGAAAGTGTGGAAAAATTATGGAATGAGTTTAGAAGAATAATAGAGGTTAGGTTGGAGAAATTTATGCCAAAGAAAATATTACAGCTTGGGGGAGATCTGCCACATTATGGACAGGAGATTCAAAAAATGAAGAGGAAGTGTAGAAAATTACATGCCAAGTAGAGAAATGAAGGGATGATAAGATCTAAGGAAATGATAAAACAGTTGGGAAGGGAACTGGAAAGAATGATTAAACAGGCAGAGAATGTATTTTTAGGGAACACGGTGGAAGAAGGAAAAGGCAAGGAATGGGGGGAATTGTTTAGGTATGTAAGGAAGGTAAGGGGAGGAGAGGAAGGGATCTGTGTGCTAAAAGGAAGGGATGGTAGGTCTGCGACAAATGACCAAGAAAAATTAGAGATGCTGCAAAGCCAGTACTTGTCAGTGTTTGAGGCGAAGGAGGATTGGAATAGGGGGACTAATAGTGATCAGAGGCTGTTTAGTAAGTTTGAGATGAGGGAGTGGGATATAGAAATGATAATTAGGGGGTTGAAAAGCAGAATGGAAGAGGGGGGGAGATGGGCTAGGAAACGCAACACTAAAGTGTAGTGCGAGAGAGAGTTGGTGAAATATTATGAGGTGCTGTTTAACAAGTCCTTAGGAGAGGGTAAGTTACCACAAGGTTGGAAGAATGCGATGGTGGTACCTATACACAAGCAGGGAAAGGTTAGGGGGAGGCCTGGAAGCTACAGATCTGTAAGTTTCACATCAAATACGGGAAAAGTAATCGACAGACTGTTGGTCCAGCATGTGGTGAGGATTATGAACAAGAGGAATTGGTTGGAGGAGTCACAGCATGGTTTCAGGGGGGATACTCATGTGAGACTCAGCTGGATGGGTTATTAGAGGATCTGGCGCAGGTAGTTGATGAAGGGAAGCACGCGGATGCCTTATTCATAGATTTTCAGAACGTATGTGCTAAGGTGCCCCATGGGACATTGATGAAGAAAGTGGAGTAGCTGCGATACTGGACAGGATGGTAGTGGAATGGATAGGAGGACTACCTCAGGGGGCGAAGGCAGATGGTGAAAGTGAGGGAGGAAATATCGTGGGATGGGGAGGTTACGTCAGGGGTGCCGCAAGGAAGCATGCTGGGCCCTGTTGTTTACCATAATGGTAAATGACATGGGTTTGGGGATTAGGTGAAAAATAATATTGTTTGCAAGCTATTGTGTTGCGAATTCCTGAAAAGGGGGGGAGGGATCTTGTAAACGGACATTGACAAGATATGGCTGTGTATCAAGGTAAACAAAATTATTATAAATGTATGAAAAACTAAGATAGTGAGGTTTACAAGGAAGAAGGTGATAAGGAGGACATGTACAGATGGGAGGGGCAAGAAATAGAAGCAGCCGCAGAATAGGTGTATCTAGGGATTGTATTGCAGGGAGATCTCGGATGGAAAAAACAGGTAGAGAGGGTGGTTACAAAGGGAAGAAGGGCTCTGGGTATGTTGGGACAGGTGCTGAAGGGAGTCAGCTGTTAGGTGAAAGGAGAAGGCATATGGCACAATGGTACGGCCAATGTTAGAATATGCTGCAGCTGTATGGGAAGGTGGAGAAGGCAGGGGTAGGATGATGAGGAAGAAGGGAACTATAGGCCATCAGTGATGTTGAAACAAATGGGGTGGAGCTCATTGAAGGACAGGAGGAAAGTTGAACGGCTAGTCAGGATGTACAGGGTGGTGAATGAAGAGAGAGGATGGGGAGGGCTACACTGCAAGCTAAGTAAGGGGGTATTTAGAGGAAGAGGAAACAACAGTGAGAAGCTTCAGAGGGTGTGGAGGAGAATGGAGCGGGGTAGGCAGTCCATGCTTGTGAGGTCTGTGCGGAAGTGGAATGTGTTGAGGGAAGAATTGGTATATGTGAAGGGAAGGGAGGGGGGGGGTTGGAAAGTTCAAGAAGGGGTGGAAGAGGAGTTTACTCGGGTAAGGGAGAGGTGAGAGAGCTCGCCACCGGGCGGTAGCCCAATTGGGAGTGTATTATTATTATTATTATTACACGAGTTCTTAAAAATATTTGATGGTATTGAAGTTGGTACTGACGAAAAATGAAATCTAATGTTCTTATGATATATCTTACAATTTGTTCTCTATAATCTGCCGAGGCATTATTCTCTCTGCTGCGATGTTAACTATTTAAACTATTACTTTTAAATTTGAGAGGGAAACACAAAAACCTACAACAGGCGACAATGCCTAAAAAATAGCAGTAGAAAAGATTGAAAATAACATTTAATTATAATTTTCCGTACGAGGTGAAAGTGCTGGGTATACTGCGGTTATGTTAGCAGACTTATAATATTTTAATGCGTGCTCAAATCCCGATTCGGAGAGTGTGATTTTTATAATTATTATTATTGTACTCCTCACAACTTCAACATAATGGAACTTGTATTATTTACCTCCAAAACGATGTGCCAGTGCCAATGGAAGTGGCTAAGGAGCAGAGGTGGAAAGGGGAGATGGTAGATTTGACGAGCAGGAAAGAGAGGGAAACGATGCATAGGATTGAGAGGGAGGAGGAAAAGGTCAGGAATAAGATGGGTAAGAGTAGAGTAGAAATGAGGGTGGATAAGTTAAAGGAGGAGTTGGAAGATGTAAAGGGGGTGCTAAGGAAAATAAAAGCCAGTCCACAGGAGGAAAAGCTGAGTAGAGAGGAAGAGTTAGGCAGAATGCAAGTAGGGCTGCAGAAGGAACTGCAGGAGGAAAGGCAGATGGGGAGGGAGGCATAGATAGAGGTGGTAAGATTAAGGAGGAGGATAGATGAGTTGGAGGCAGTAGAAAGGGATAAGGCAGTAGGAGACTTAATACAGCAAATAAGGTTAGAGGAGCAAGAAATAGTAGCAGGGGATAAGGTGATAGTAGTAGGCGGGAAGCACTCAGGAATAGAGGAACGGGAATCAGAAAGCAGGGAACAGGCACTGATAGAAGGTAGGAAGCAGTATGCTGAGGCTTGCAAGTGTGCGATAAGCAAAGACCAGCAAGCAGGAGAAAGTAGACAGTTCAGGGCCAGAGGGGAGACAGGAGGGCTGGCAAAAGGGAGGGAAACAGGGGTGCTGCAGGAGGCCGGAGTCAAGGGTAGGCAGGTGGTTGGAAGAGTCACAAAGCAGGAACAGGTTGTAGGAAGGGAGCCAGAGGTAGTTTTTCTAGGCAGCTCTATTGTAAAGGAGGTGGAGCTGAGGAATATCAGGAAGGAAATTACATATAAAGCAGCGTTTGGGGGGGGGGGGCAAATACCAGGGATTTGGAGGAAGGGGTTAGTGATATGAGAGGTAGCAGGGTGGCAAAGGTTGTTCTCATTCATGTAGGGGAAAACGACCTGGCTCATAGGGAGGTGGGGCAGGAGGTAGAGCAGGACCTGAGGGGATTGCTGAGGAAAGTGTGGGAGAATTCCCTGGAGCTAGGGCAGTAGTAGTCAGTGGCGTGCTGGTTAGGAAAGGAGTATCCTACAGGAAGGCAGTGGCTGCGAGTGAGGTATATGAGAGGGTGTGTAGGGATTTGGGGGCTACATTTATAGATAGTAGTAAATGGGTAGGCTGGGAAAGTGTAGGAAGGGATCACCTGACAGAACAGGGAAAGAGGATTCTAGGTGATCTGCTATGAAGGTAAGTAGCTGGCTGCATGGATAGGGTCAGGGCAGAGCAGCAATTGTTGAAATAGCAATCAGTTAGAAGCAAGGAAACGGAAGGGGAGAGAAATGGAGAGGATAGCATTTATGAGGCCGCAAGGGTGGAGATAGGAGGTAAGCAGTGTAGGATGGTAAAGCAGAGAACTAGTGTAAAGATAATGGTGGTGAATTGTAGGAGTGTGTACAACAAGCTGGTGGGCTTGTGGAGAAAGGTTGAAGGATATGGGGCGGATATAGTGGTAGCTGTGGAGACTTGGTTGACTGAGGAAGTACTGGACATTGAGTGTAGGCAGGATAAGTTCACCATCTTCAGAAGAGACAGGGATGGGAGAGGAGGAATAATGGTGTGTGTAAGGAAATGGCTAAAAGGGGCGGTAGAATGGGTTAGTGAGGATGTTGAGGTAATGGAAATTAAATTGAGTTGTAGTAGTAATAGGAGTATTACTTTGCTGGCAGCGTATAGACCACCAGGACAGGGATGGCAGACAATTGAGATGATCAAGGAGAGGGTCAATAGACTAAAGGACAGGCAGTGGGTTGTTGTAGCAGGGGATTTGAATATGCCAGGGGTGAAATGGGTAGAGGGTGCAGAAGGAATGGGTATCATGATGCAGAGAATGACAGCACAGTTAGTCAACAGAGGATTAGTCAAGGTAGTAGAAACACGTACGAGATGGAATGAGGAGGGTGTTGGGTCAGTGCTGGATGTGGTGTTGGTCAGACCTAGGAATGCTGTAGTTGGTGGAATAGTATTGGATGGTATAAGCAACCATCATATCCCGGTTGTGGAAATTGGGATTGGCAGGATGAGGGAAGTGCAAATGGCAGAAAGGTTGGTGTGGCAGTACGGGAGAGGAGACAAGAAGGGGGCAGAAATATTCCTGAGGGACAAGTTTAAAAAATGGTGTATGGAGGAGGGTGTAGAGGGGTTGTGGAGGGAGTTTAGAGGATTAGTGGGGGTTATGTTGGAGAAATTTGTGCCAATGAAAAGGTTACGGACTGAGGGAGATCTGCCATATTATGGACAGGAGATTTTGAAAATGAAGAAGTGTAGAAAATTACATGTCAAGTGGAGAAATGAAGGGATGATAAGATCTAAAGAAATGATGAAACAATTGGGTAGAGAGTTTGAAAGGAAGATCAAACAGGCAAAGAATGTATTTCTGGGGAACATGTTGGAAGAAGGAAAAGGCAAGGAATAGTATAAATAGTTTAGGTATGTTAGGAGGTTAAGGGGAGGAGATGATGGAATCCCTCTAACAGGAAGGGATGGTAGGCAGGTGACAAATGACCAAGAAAAATCGGAGATGCTGCAAGGACAGTACTTGTCAGTGTTTGAGGCAAAGGAGGGTTGGAATAGGGGGGCAAACAGGGTTCGGGGGGTGCTTGGTAAGTTTAAGATGAGGGAGTGGGAGATAGAAAAGTTAATTAGGGGTTTGGAGAGCAGTAAGGCAGGGGTACCAGATGGGATAGGAAACGCAGCACTAAAATTTGGTGTTAGGGAGTTGGTGAAATATTATGAGGTGCTGTTTAACAAGTCCTTAGGAGAGGGTAAGTTACCACAAGGTTGGAAGTAATCTATGGTGGTACCTATACACAAGCAGGGAGTGGTTAGGGGGGGGGGGGAGGCTGGCAGCTACAGACCGACGAGTTTCTCATCAAGTATAGGAACAGTAATGGAGAGGCTGGTGGTGCAGTATGTGGTGAGGGTTATGAACAATAGGAATTGGTTGGAGGAGTCCCAGCATGGTTTCAGGAGGGGATACTCATGTTAGACTCAGCTGGCTGGGTTATTAGAGGATCTGGTGCAGGTAGTTGATGAGGGGAAGCAGGTGGATGCCTGCTTCATAGATTTTGAGAAGGCATTTGATAAGGTGCCCCATGGGACATTGATAAGGAAAGTGGAGGCGCTGATACCAGACAGGAGGGTAGTGGAATGAATAGGGGATTTTTTTCAGGGGGCGAAGGCAGAGTGTGAAAATGGGGGAGGAAATATTGGAGGAAGAGGAGGTTACGTCAGTGATAACACAGGGAAGCGTGCTGAGTACTTTGTTATTTATCATAATGGTAAAAGACATGGGTTTGGTGATTAGGGGAAAAATCAGATTGTTTGAAGACGATTGTGTTGTGTATGCTTAGGATAGGGTGGGGGCGGAAATATGCAGGAGGACATTGACAAGATATGGTTGTGAACCAGAAAAAATAAAATGATTATAAATGTAAGAATAGTTAAGGTAGTGGTGTTCACAAGGAAGAAGTTGATAAGCAGGGACATATACAGATGGGAGGGACAAGAGATAGAAGAAGCAGCAGAATATAAGTATCTAGGGATTGTACTGTAGGGAGACCTCAGGTTGAAAAAAACAGGTAGAGAGGTTGGTTGCAAAGGGAAGAAGGGCTCTGGGTATGCTGGGAAGGGTACTGAATGGAGTCAGCTGTGAGGTTAAGGAGAAGGCGTATGGCACGGCTAATGTTAGAATATGCTGCAGCAGTATGGGATCCGTATGTGGAGGTGGAGATGCGAGAACTGGAAATGGTGCAGATAAAGGCAGGAAAATGGGTGAAGGGTAGGTGAAGGCAGGTGCAAGATGGTGAGGAAGAAGGGAACTATATACCATCAGTGATGATGAAAGAAATGGGGCGGAGCTCATTGAAGGACAGGAGGAAAGTTGAACGGTTAGTCAGGATGTACAGGGTGGTGGATGAAGAGGGATGATAGGGAGGGCTACACTGCAAGCTAAGTAAGGGGGTGTTTTGAGGAAGAGGAAACAATAGTGTGAAGCTTCCGAGGGGGTGGAGGAGAACGGAGTGGGGTAGGCAGTCCATGCTTGTGAGGTCTGTGAGGGAGTGGAATGCATTGAGGGAGGAATTGGTATCTGGGAGAGGGGTTGGTAAATTCGGGAAGGGAGTGGAAAATGAATTGGTTGGGTGACGGAGAGGTGAGAGAGCTCGCCACCCGGCGGTACCCTTATTGCGAATGTGTGTGTGTGTGTGTGTGTATATATATATATATATATGTGAATTTTTTTAAATAGATATATATAGCAGCACAAACAACGAAAATTAATTAGAGAAAGATGTATGATACTCTAGTCCATTCCAGATTGCAAGCGACTTATGAAAATCAACCTTTGAAAAAAACACTCTAGTCATAACATGTCAACCTGTTTTTTCAATAACTTGTATTCCATAAATATATAACTCGGTGGTTAACTTTAGTGTACTGTATTATTGAATAAATGAAACTTTACCTTAATATGCCCTGTAACTTGTAATATTTATTTCTTTTTAAATATGAATTAACAACAGCGAAATCAGCAACATGTAAGAAATAGTTCACAGTTAATATATTATTTTAACCTAGTTTTTTAGTATACTTTTTGTAAATTAAACGGTGCCTATTGAAATATTTAAATATTTAGGTAGCCCTGATGGCAACATATCTCACTTTTACAGTTTAAAATAACAGCGGAAAATATTGTGAGTAGTCGGTAATGGTAGTGTTATTTAATAGAGAGAGAGAGAGAGTAACTTTCAAGAAACTGTCTGCTGAGCGAGGTTTGTCGCTTTCTCTGTGTCTTTGTCCCTTTCACACTCGGGAAGCTCTATTATACACGTTTTCAATTGTAGCATATTTCATACTTACAGCAAAATAATGATTTTCGAATTTGTAATTTACAACTGAAAAGAGAATTTTGTTTAAAAACTTATTTTAATGTATTTAGATACGATGGTAGGGCAAAAAAAAAAAAAAAGTGATGTTGGCAGACGTGGCGAGCCATGAAATGGTGTGTTGCTGTTTTTCCAAACGGGGCGTAAATTATACTTACTCCAAAAAATACTTCAAATTACCGCATCTTGTTTGTAGACGAATTTTTTAAACCTACCTAAGCAAGTTACGAGGATGTGATTAATCTGTGTCTCCGCGGCATTCATAAATACACTGTTATGGTGTGTGCCTTTAACCACTGTGTGTGAAATAGCATGGTGTTGCTGTGTGGTGATCGTTAGGCTGGATCTGTGTGTTTGCGTGATTTCAGATATTTTATGTGAACTATTTATACATTTTAAACATGAACTGGTTTTATGACGATGTTATTTATTTACATTCTCGTCTGTTTATATATCACAATGTTGTACCTTTGCTCTGGGTGTTTGAAACACAGTCATGTAACGTGATTTACCACCAATCCCAACAAAATAACCAAACCCAGCACCAATAAATTTCGATAAACCTAATACACAATAAGTAGCAATACATATAAATATGAGCGGAATGAAGTTACGGTAGGCTTATTTGTGGGCATGTTCACCTCTACGTTTTAAGTTTGTTTGTCAAAAAATGAGCGAAACAAATTGCGTGCTTGATTGTAATGTCTCTTTTTCATTGGACTGGCTATTCCTTCGTTATTCGAACAGAGGCTGTCCTTTTAAAGAAATAAGCCAACACCTATCAATAACAAAAAGTTAAATACTACAGTTCATTACCCCGCAGTTGTAACAGTGTTTAACACAATCGCAGCAAAATATTAATGTGCATTATGTGTAATGTGCTATGTCGAGGAAAACAAATATGTTAATGTAACGTGACCGTAAGAACTACCGTTAATTCAGGCATTTGTAAAACGTCATAAAGCTGACATAAATAATGTTATAGGCTTAATCTGAATATTCGTACGAAATGATTTTTGAAATACACCTAAGACAGAATTCTTTGAAAAGCTGTAATCAGTAAACAACACATTTGACAGGCATAGAAGTAGAAGTCGCATTTAAATATTTATTTTTAGGTGTAGCGAAAGTATACGAACACATGTACACACACAATGGCATGTAAACATTGATTTTGACTGATGCTACATGGCAGTCACTTGGCAATGTTTGTTTACATTTGGCGGAAGGATACGAAACGGGCCTGCAAGTAGATATTTAGCAGGGCTCCGAGAAAGTGGATTCCAATTGTGAATGGACTATAGTTCTATTCGTAATTTCGCATTGATTTTTTAAAGATATGTAGTCCTACTTGGTAGTCATCAAAAATACGACTTAATGGTACATCAAACCATGAGAATATGAGTAACAGATAAATGAGATCCTACCTAATCCATCGGTTTTTGACACGATATTTAATGTCTCTTAAATCTAATTAAAGTCCTTAACGATGTTTCAGTACTGGTTGCAGTCGCGTCAGCCACGCTCATTAGTTACACATATTCAATCTGTATATTGCCATAATTCCAAATGTCTTGCACTCACAGATCCAGTCCAGTGCCAGTCTCACCCTTCGCTGTAGCCATGCTCGCAGTCGCAGACTTCTTTCGTCGCTACACTGCTCTCTGCTAACTTATCGCTTTGTTGTGTTCGCACACCTGGTGCCTAATGTTGCGCAATCCTTCCAACTCCTGTCGGCTCGCGGCTTTAGTAGTCTCGCTGAGAGAGACCAAGGCGATGCGAAAAGTTACAAAAGACGGATCTTCTAGTGTCTGGATAATAGGTAGCGGCACAAAGGTCTGAAGACACAACACCCGTCTGCCGCTGCCATCAAATGTTTTCGTGGAAATAATCGCTCGCCGTTTCGACTTAATGTCCATGACGCTGTAGCATACTTGGATTATCCATTAAGCCCGTGGCGTGCTACGGCGTTGCACATTACCCAGACACGCGCTGTTCCATCCCCAGTAGTATTAATGAACTACTGATTCAGGTCCAACTTCAAAGATATTAATTACCCCTAGGATTCACTTTATACACCATAGGTCGTATAGTACACATATTTTCACTTATTTTTTCGTGATTGACCTTCAGTCGAATTTAGTCGGTTTAATTTAGAAGCATTATGTATAGCAAACGTATACAGAATTAAAACTGCCGTGTCACACACAGTTGTCTCTTAAAGTATACGAACCGGATTCGTGCTAAACTACGACTGAGGAGAGCCAGACTTTTCTGCAGTGTCGCGTCCAATAAAGATATAGGGTCGCCATAGCTCCAGCGGTACGACGCGAGTTCACAACTTTGCTGCGCGTAAACGCAATATGGCGTCCGGAGCGCTTCACAACTCCCCCCCACTCCAAACCCGCCGTGACCATCGTCTAACCCGCCCCCTACACGAACACACCCCTCCCTTGGTGTGAGTCTTCAGAGGCTGTATCATCCCTTATAAAGGAAATTATTCATTTTAGTGTTATAACAGAAGGGCCAGGGTCATTACTGGAAATGTTCATTATAGAAGCATCACATTTCATGATTCTGTGAAAATTTTTGTACCCGATAGTTAATAGGTGTTCCCCGATTGTCATTAAATGGTGAGAATGAATTTATATATATATATACTTTTATTTTAAATTAATTGTTGCATACGTATGCTCTAGTAGTTCATACATTATGACCATAATAATGGGTAAGGTAATTAACTAAGCTTCTTTTGTCGCATTTTTAAATAAATCCTCCTAAATCTGAATTATGAATAAATAAATAAAAAATTCAATATGGCTGATGACGTAGGCTCTAACAGTTAGCAGCCTGTACAAGCATTCAAGTTATTGCCGGATATTTAATTTTTTTACCGGGTGACAACAATTATAGATAGAATCTCCTGGAGTGTGACAGGGGCTTTTCTGAGACACACTGATAAGAGTGGCTATGTCGGGATGGAAGGGAGGGGGAAGCTTATCCACTGCGAGATAAACTACGGCGATATGGTGGGCGGGGCGGTGTCTCGGGAGCAAGCCGACCTGCGCCTATTGGCAGGTTCCCCCGGGGCACTGTTGTGTTGGGCAAGGTCGGGCACCCCCAAGCCTGCCAGGAGGTCTCCGCCAGAAATAAACTTTTGCGCAATTATCCCCTTTCGTCCGGCGCCGTCTGTTTCAAGAGAGTCTCCCCTCGTCCGGTGTTGACGACGGCTCGTCTGCCGTCGTCCGCCCTGCACGGGGGCAGGTGCCGCGACTTTCGCCCCTACCTGCAGCTCTTGTCCGCGTCTGACGCACTGCGGCTTTGGCGAACACATAAGGGCGACATGTGCCCAGTCGCCTCTGAAGCAGCGTTGTAATTCTGCAGCACTGTTCTTCCAAGTGTGCGCGTCATCGTCGTATTGCCTTCTGGAGTTCGCCTGCCTCGGAAGAGTACTGCAGTCGACAGCGCTACAACATGCCGCAGTTTACCCGCATATTAGACACCGAGGCTTGGACGAAGACATAAGGGTGACGCTTGCACGTGCGTCTATGTATCCAGTCACCTCTGAAGCTGTGTGGCAAGTCTGTAATAGTGTTTATTGGAAGGCCCTGTGCAATATTTCTTGGATACTCGCGCTGACACAACAAACTGAAAATAATGAGGGACATTTAAATTAATTATTGTAATTTGCGTTATGTGTATGTTGTATTCCTGACTAGTCTGCATTGTGTTTTGAGGATGTTTTCAATAGTTTCCTTAAAAACGTGTCTTGCAAAGCAGGCGAGTGCCTTACATACGGGGATCTACAATGTACTTTCGGGTATAGGAGCTGACGAAGCCGAGGAAGTTGAAGGCCTGGTGGTTCACCCCAGTGTGACGTCGTGTCGCGCACCTGTGAGTCGTGTCCGCGTTGTGGTGAACAGTGCGGGATCGATGTCACCTCTCGATGAGCCGGGGCCGTCGAGAACCCTTGTAGGGGCGAGTACGTCGTAGTCCGTCGTTGAGGACTTGAAGCTTGTTCGAGAGCTTCTTCGTCGGTCGACGTCGTCCTCCACGAATGCCGCAGGTGAAAGGCTGCTGTCCAGGCTCTTTCTTCAAGTTGCTGTGCAACAGTGGTAGTGTGTGACCACCAAACATTTCTATACGTGTCTCGGCGAAGTGAGTGGATGGACTGAAAGGCAATGCCGCTGTTCGACGATGGCTTCCTGGGCTGGGAGAGGCGGGGGTGTAAGCAGTACCGGGTTTGCGGGCCGCATCGCCCCCTCTCTACGCCTCTGCCCGCTCTACTGACCGTTCTACCGCTGCCAGACCTCGACCAGCCCTGCCGAGGTACCATCTCCAGTCTTTCTATTGTCGACCCCTACATGGTGCATTTCCTTTCATGCGCACACCTAGCAAGGTTAATGTTTTTGAAATCTAGACCCTGCTAAGGTACGGTAGTGTCTATTATTTGAAATGTACACCTTGTTAGGTAGTGTCTATTCCTTGAAATGTAGAACCTGCTAAGATAATGTCTATTCTCTGAAATGTAGATCCTGCTAAAATAGTGTCTATTCTTTGAAATGTAGACCCTGCTATGGTAGTGCATATTCTTTGAAATGTAGACTCTGCTAAGGTAGTCGATTCCTTGAAATGTAGACCTTGCTAAGGTAATGCCTATTCTTTGAAATGTACCTGCGGCTTAGCATCTCTTCATGAAATGTAGACACCACAACAATAGTGTTTACTCTTAGAATTTTAGACCATGCTTAGTTGATGTAGACTGTACTAAAGTCATTTTTTAAATGTGTTTTGACTGCACTAAGAACATGTTTAATATGTCTTGTAAATCCCACTAAGGTAGTGCTTATTTCCAGTGTAAACAACATTGGCTTAGCATCTATTCTTTTATGTGCATATTTCCCCGAGATGAAAACTATTCTACACCGAGTGATGCGGCGCAGGGGCAGCTCATTGCTTACATTCTGGGGACCCGGGTCGAATTCCCTGTGCTGCCATTTTGATTTTTGCAATATTTCAAGAAATCATTCCTGGGATGGTTTCTTGATAAGGCCTTGACCGCTCTCTTCTCCAGAGCTTCTTGTTCCGTCTACGATGACTCTCTGTAGACGAGGTATTGAGTTATATAAAGGAAAAAGTTTATTGTGCAATGTAGACTTCACCATGGAGTGCTTATTGTTCGACATATAGACTCCAAGATGGCATCCATTATTCGATGTGTAGACCGTACTAACAAGAAAGTGATGTTCCGCTATAGCGAGTGAATAAAACTCTTCAGTGTAGATAGAAACTGTAGCGGGAACATACGAGTGCAAATTAACAGTTTTCTGGATGGTAAATACTAATTCCGAAGAAGCTAATAATAACCGAAATGGAGATGTTTCTGACATCGACTATAGGCGTTTCAAGAAAGGACAATCCCAGGCAGCAGTGTGCCAAATTTGTGAACAAATATTTTGCCAGAGTCATGTATGCCTGTCGGACACTTAAGGTGGCCGCCTGGATAGGCAACACGCCTAACGGTGTGCACAGCTCCAGCAGAAAACGTTCTATAAATAAAACTGTCCAACGTGTCTGAGTGAGGTAAGCTTATGAATAGCATTTAAGAAACGATACGCATATGTATACTGTGCAACAAAATAAAGTGTAGCCTCGGGTGGAGGCGTGGCAAGAGCGCTAGAGGTCGCCGCGTGACAGTGTGGGAGAGGTATCAGTAAGTCGAGCAGGCCCTCCCCATACACTCCGTTCAAAATACAAGAGACCGTCAGTACCAGCCGGGAAAGAGACGTGGCTTACTGTAAGACAAAAGCACAGTACGTACAATATTGTCGAATATAAGCCACAGGAACCATTTAATTTCTTGACTAGTATTTAGAATGTCAGTAAGATAACATAGCTCCCTACACGTTGCCATCAGAGGTGTGTTTGGTTTTAGTAATGTCACTTGCGCGTAAGTCGAGCGGCCCTCCCCATACACTCCGTTCAAAATACAAGAGACCGTCAGTACCAGCCGGGAAAGAGACGTGGCTTACTGTAAGACAAAAGCACAGTACGTACAATATTGTCGAATATAAGCCACAGGAACCATTTAATTTCTTGACTAGTATTTAGAATGTTAGTAAGATAACATAGCTCCCTACACGTTGCCATCAGAGGTGTGTTTGGTTTTAGTAATGTCACTTGCGCTGTTATTGTCGCTGCCACTGATACTACGCTTCAACAAACCTTGAGGAATCTTCTCCATCAGTTTGGTTCGTATCTATCCAATAATCATTTTATAGTTTTTTCATATTATCGCACGGTTTTTTCCAGTCTGTTGGTGAAATACTGTCTATTGCTGAATGAGTCGATTGTAGAATGTCCGAATCCGCAATGTTAAGATTTTGGTTAGCAGCGCAGGATTTTGCCACGCTCCAGATGTACTTTATTAGGTTTAGATCACAATGGTATTTCGGTAATCAGATAATTGTGTGTCCTTGGGACGTAAACAGTTTATCGACGGTATAAATGGGAAGTTGTTGATGTAATCGAACCTGTACAAACGGCTCGAATTTTCTCTCGTCGGCAGAAAAAACAATGTTATTTATTAGCCACTGTCTTATGTTGGTAATAGTAAGAGACATAGTTTGCCATTTGTTCCACGCACACTATCGAATGGAGCTTTATCAAGAACAATAATGCTTGGGGATGAAATGTTGGGACGTAGTTGTGTTTCACATCATTTCATGAAAGTTTTGCTATTCATTTCATCATGACACTCCGTTTTTAATTTTGGCTTTAAAAATAAACTTTGCTCCCTCGATGAAGTCGTTAAAATGATTAATCGCTGGCCTGCATTGTTGTTTTTGTACACCCCTGCTACGTCGTCATACTGTCTACACTTGTTTAGGTTGTAATTAGGATAATTCGATGTCTCCTCGAGGTATATCACAGGTAATTTACTTTCTCCTTGTCTGTCACTCTCCCTTACAGTTCGAAGGTATTTCGCACGCCACATCGACGATCTCGTTTCTTTCTATTAAGTATAACTGCTTATTTTTACATTTTTTTGTTGGAACTTGAAACCCACGTATTTGATTAATTTTCGCAAAGTTTCCCTACTATCTATTAAATTAATTTCTTTTGCCAACACTGCCCGCAAGTATTTTAGAGTGAGTATAGTTTTTTTCATCACGTAAAACTCTTGAACTTTTCTTTGCATCACTCCAGCATCAAATGAATCGAACTGGCTGCTGGTCCATCAAAATTACATATATGTATATAACGACATACAATGGCGGCAATACTTAGCGGGTAAATGAGCGTGACACGAAACTGTATGGAAAACAAGCGACACAAGTTGCCACTACAATTAACACCTCTTTAAAACTGACGTGACTGTACGCAAAGGTAGTAGATAAGCTATTGGCTGGAAGGAGACGATGCAAATGGCATTTCTCTCTAAAGCATGTTTTTGTGACAGTGAAAGTGGCTCAAACGGGTATTTTCACGGTCATGTTTAGGCATGAACATTCCGGTACAAAACTAGGGACGTGCATCAAACCTTTATTTTCAGTTTGTTTGAGGGACGCCTCACTGTTATGTAATTCTACCTCAATCTCATCTAAGGTAGCTAGTTCATTAGGCTGAAACTCTGCCTTGTTACTCCCTTCCATACTGGAATTTCTTAAATAGTAACTGATCCATCCTTACGGAGTATGTGTCCTATAGTCACCATGTTGCGGTGCCAAAATTTAATTATGTGAAGGCTGCGTGAATTAAAATGTCTAAAGTATTGGTTTGAGCGCCACAAGAATAGGTTGAATGAAATATGAGTGGAATAGGTGTTAAAGTGTACACACTCGTAGAAAATACATCTTTTACCTTTCTGAAACTCTCGGCTTACCATAGACAATCGAGGGAACTCCGGAACATTGGAAATGCATGCATAGGACACTCGTGCATGTATTACACTCGTGCATGTATTCACAGCACTGTATGGAATAAAACGTATAGTAACCTATAAAATATTTTATTACTGAAATGAGGGTAAATAAAACCAAACCAAAGATGATGTTAAAATCAGAACATGTAAAATAACCAGTGAAATATTTATTAACCTTCAAATATGTGTGTAATTAAAAATTCCTTTAACCGAGAATAAAATTATGTATCATTACCAAAAATGAAATACCACCATCCTTACAAAGCATAGCGTTAAATCAATTAAGGAAAATTAAGCGTTGAAATATTGAAATGAAATATTACTTTTATGCTGCTTTAAAATCAGTAAAAAAAAAAAAAAAAAAAAAAAAAAAAAAAAAAAAAAAAAAAAAAAAAAAAGTTCATTACCGGAAGTAGCTCTCCTCAAATCCCATAACTCTAGAAAAAGTAATTAAGCTCCGGAGATAGTGTAGTTGCAATTATGTCCTCACAACCCAACCTTAACTTGAAAATGTTAATCTTGTCGTCGAACTTTAGAAAAATCAACCTCACTTTCAACATAACTGTAAATTTCAGCTCAAAAGAAATCCTACTGAGTTATGTAATATCAATGTTAATTTGCTCCGGCGTACTAGCTCAGCATGTAAATTTAATGCTATTGCTAGGTCGTATATTGGCAAAGTTACAAATGAACACACTTCAGATAGACCTATTATAAAAGTTTGTAGAATTCAGATACTATTAACGAGTGACGTAGATGTAAGCCACCAGACTTACTAAATGCATGGTGTCACCTGAGTGTCAATGCGTCGTTGCCATTGCAGACATGGCGCCTGGTGCCTAAGGAATCCGCGTCCTCTGCGTTCCTGCTAAACTCACTCTAGAACTATCTAGACGCCTGCTATCAACCCTCTTCGTAAACTTGTTGCTGTAGCGACCTGCATTTGACTTCTGGAACCTATGCCTAACTCTGTATTTAAGGCTGTAGTGGGGATTCCCCTGATAGAAATCAAACTATCCGTCCAACCTAAAGGTCCCTCCCAGAAACATCGTCTTCCGGCATCTCCCTTTCCAACTAGCCAATGACGACCCACTTCCGGTAATACCTCATTAAATAAAATGAATTAAATTGTAAATAATTTTGAAATAACAAAAGAAAATAATCTAGCTTTAAAAATCACAAAATAATTTGTGAGAACAAAAATAAATATGTAAAAATAATATTAACATATTAAAATATGTCAAATGTTAGAATAAAGTGTAAAAATAACATAGAATATTGAGATTACCTGGAGTGGTGGTTCACAAAAATTAAAATTACGTGATTTTCATGTGTTACAAATACATATAAGAAAAGTATGAAAATTAATGTTCAGCTCAGAATAATATTTGAAATAAATATTACAGTTCCAAATTCTTCTGTAGCTGATTAACATGTCATAAACATAACCTCTGTACACGTGTTCTGTCGAACCATGACAATATCCTTATGCGAAATTATTATTATTATGCACCATAAGGCAGCTTTCGCCAATTACTTTACCTAGTAGTAACTTACATATCAATATTAATTTGTGGTTTTGTAGGCACATATTTTTACTATTCTCTGGCCAGTTGTCATGCCCAATTACCCCATGCACTTTGGAATTTATACTCAAAATAGTTTGCGTTTCTTAGGTACGACATGGTCTAGTGACCTTGCCTGAGTAAGACATGTCTTCGCATAACAACTGCTTTACCCGACAAGTATAGCATACGTGTAGTACGCGCCTACGATCCGACAAGTATAGCATATGTGTAGTACGCGCCTACGATCCGACAAGTATAGCATATGTGTAGTACGCGCCTACGATCCGACAAGTATAGCATATGTGTAGTACACGCCTACGATCCGACAAGTATAGCATATGTGTAGTACGCGCCTACGATCCGACAAGTATAGCATATGTGTAGTACGCGCCTACGATCCGAAATTCACACAGCAATAATGAATGTTTCTCGAATTTCTTAGTTAACAGAAAATTTATTTTTCTTCTATAAATTTATTTATTGAGAGTAAACGAGGAATTTAGGATAGCGAGAGGCGTGACTTATGTAAAAATATCTCCCCCACCACGCTGAAAATTATGCTACATTATAATAAAAATAAGTATGAAACTGAAGGTAACAATAGAAAAAATAATCGTAATTGCAAGCATACGTATTTGGGTACTTTATTCCACACTTCATCCCGTCAGAAAAAAAGGGTGGTGGGGAAGATAAAAAATGAAACATTTAATTCTCTCCCAGAAAGTGTTTTCAGTGGGTATTTTGTTCTCTCCTTACAAACTTGCATTCAGACATCGTCGTATAAATTGGTTATTGAAATTCGTATTGTAGCAAGTAGTTCACAGTGAAACATATTGTTTGGATATCCCTCGTAGCCCCCCCCCCCCGAATTATGTAGTAATAAATGCCGTAATTTACAAACTACACATTATATACAACTTGAAGTACTTTAATAAATGTATTGTGCTGTGTTTCACTAACACAGAAATACGTGCATTAGTGACCTTTCTCGGCCATCACGAGTCTCATTGTCAGCAGTCGTGCCTAGTCTAGTTAAAAACCAACTACGTCATATTTCGATGTAAATATTTTTTAGGGCAGAAATGAAAGTGTGGTTGCCTGTTCAGTATTTTTGTTATTGAAACGCAAATGTCGTTCCAAAGTGCCAGTCAGACAAAAACTATGCAAGCAGCCTTTTGTTTACGATATTCATTATTGTGCAAAACAGTGTTTTAAACTATGCATAGCGACAATGCTGTACATCTTCTGAACAGATTGCTGTATTGAAGCCACGTAGTCTGAGAAAGCAGAGCGGACATTAAGCTTGTCTACGCTATTACCCCATTTCCGTCGCAATGCTCCCGTGTGAGTTAACATAGAGGTCTTGAGAGCCGATGAGGGTGAAGCGAGGTGAGTATGGAACAGCGCCGGAACGCAAGGGCGGGGGAACCACGGGAGATCCCCGAGAAAACCCGCCGACCAGCGACATGGTCCGGCACGCGACCCCGTCGGGAGTGGGAGGCGAGCAATTTAGCCGCTACACCTCCGCGGCCCCACGCGACGTTGAGCAGTTTAATGTTGTTAATTAGGGCGACGTGTTAATGTGCATGTGAGGTACTGTGTAGAGAGTTACGGCGGGCGGGCAGGCAGGCAAACTCTGCCCTCGGCCGCCGGGCCAAGTGTCAAAGGTCGCGAGGTCACCAGCGCCACCGCACTTCTCTCTTGCTTCACACTTCACTTCGCTCCTCATATCGCACCCTCACTGCAAGCTTATCCCACCTTTACATGTCTCACCTACCGCAAATTACAGTACACGCCGTTCACCACCTGACATACACCACTGCCTCTTGTTGGCAGTTCGGACTATCGAAACAGCCTAAAACACTATTTGTATGCACTTTGTGTCCTCACTCTCTAGCCCCATGATCAAAGTTCAAACAAAAGTGCATAGCTGAAATCAGTCAAACGAGTTCTTGTGTCGAAAAAAAAATATAATGTTATCACTATCACGGTATAGTGATGGCTCATTTACATTTACATTTTCTCCTCAGATAATTTCCATTTACCGGAGAATTCTTTTCTAACTCAGTAACTTTTGAGTGACCGGCTGGAACAGTCCATCCACACTACAGCTTCAAGAATCACGTGAGGTTATATCAGCTTCTTGCTGTGTGATCTCAAAATTTGAGTATGCTATGTTTTAAAACCGAGTATTTTATCCGTACAATTCACCACTTCAAGTCCACATAAATTGTTGTACATTTATTTAGATTAATTTATAGTTAATTTCACACCTTAAACAACAGATGGCAGTCACATAACTAATTCTTTAAATAAAGGCAAGATGCTTATTTTGGCCGTGGTAAGGGGGGGGGGGGGACAAACCCTCCTAAGAAAATCTCTTGGTCTTGGGGGATGGGGGGGGGAGCATGTCTTGTCTCCCCCTTTCCCCGATATGCACGCCGTGCTCCCAGCTACAAACACATACACTTAGCAGGTTAGAACGTAAACTGCAGTGTGCCGTGCTGACGTATTGCATGTTTATTCGCAGTGTCGTTTTGTAAGTAAGTAACGAAACATATCGAGTAAGCCAGCATACTGCACTTGCATTTTCCGAAATCCCTCCAAAGGGAATGTCGGGATGGTTTATTGATCAAAGTCGTGGCAGATCCATTTCCTGTTGCTGATTGCCCGAACAGCTGTTTCTGTCTGTCGAGAGGACATGTTCTAGAGTGCGTATACCGGCTGCGTAGTGGCCACTCTACATGTTCCAACATTGGACTGATTTTTTTTGCTGACGCCACTATACCCTGTTCTGAGCATCTATAGGCTCTTCGTGATAAAGTGAGTACTTTTTAAGGCCCTGGCAACAATCATTACCCCACTAATAAATATATCTTTTTTCAGCCTCAGGCATTAAATTTTGATTGTGGTGAAATGTGTACACTGCTTATTGGTCACATTGCAATTTTTATATTAAACGCAGCAAGAATATGGAAATGGGATGAAATAAAAAATCTATAAGGGCCTTAAAAAGTGCTTACTTTATCGTGAACAGCCTCTACACAATTGTATACCGTGTTCACAGCATCTCCACACTTGTATACCGTGTTCACAGCATCTCCACACTTCTATACTCTGTTAACAGTATCTCCACAATTGTATACCGTGTTCACAGCATCTCCACACTTCTATACTCTGTTAACAGTATCTCCACACGTCTCGAGTTAAATCTCTGGAAATTTATCCCGTGTATGACGTGTTTGGTGGTTTCCAAAATATGCCATCTGTCACAAACATTTTATACTTCTCTTAATATAACAGTATCTTATTTTTATGTTAAACTGAACTTTTGTTTGTATCTTACTTATAAGCTGTATATATTTCATTTATAAAATGTGGGGAGAAAATAGCCCTGCTGTTAACAAACAGTAAGACACAGTTCTCATGCAAAATATTGTTATAGCGAGTGCGCACGAATATGGTGCGTTGAACCTTTGGTGTAATTTTCTTTACTTAGATAAGCAGAACTATAGCAGTTCAGGTTTCAGAAAAGCTGGAAGAGACTATGAATAGGATTTGAGGTTGGAACACTGTTCGTGAAAGAAAGTGCTTCGAGACGTTTTTACACGCAATCTCGCCAAGTTTAAATGTAACTAGAATATATTCAAGTCACTCAAGGGTATTTGATTTACATGAAAATGCGGGTCTGTTGTAAATTCTTATGTGAGCAAACGTCGAATAAAAATTGTTGTAACCATTCGTGATAACTTAAATGATTTATTTCTTTTCCTGCTTTTTTAATGCATAGAAGTGTAAAAAGGAGCTGATTTTTTTACATATTTTTTTTTCTAATAATTTCACAGTGCCATTTGACCGACGCATGAATAAAGTGATGAGGCCCGTGACAGTACTAATTTTACGTAAGGGGAAATAATACACAACTAGCATACAGGTAGATCTTAAGCAAGGCTTTCAAAAGTGCTCATTTTACCGTGAACAGCCTATAAAGAGACTTCTCCATTTGTACTGATGATGGGTGAGTCAGTTTTGTTGGGAATACTCGCAGAAATTGGATTGTAAAGGCGTTATTAACGTCCCCTGGTGTTATACCTGAAGGCTCATTAGGGACGCCTTACAAACTAACTAATGACCTAGCCATGCCTTACCTGGGATTCGAACCCAGAAGCTCCCGCACCCCAGACTGACGGCGTACCAACCGACTGCGTCACGGTAGGTCGGCTCGCAGAAAGAGACAAGCTATCTACTTCTTCAGAGCCCCGTCTCTAAAGCTGTCCCTACACGATACCCAGTTTCTGTTGCCTTCTGTTATACCCGTTGGCACAGCAGAAGGCACACAAGTTTCCATAGCAGCAGATCAGAAATTAATAATGCATCAGTTCATGCCCACACGTTACCTAACGTGCTAACAGAAAATTGTAAATGACAGGCAAATACAACTCACAAATAGAAGACATTCCGCAGTTGGCAGGGGTACAAATGTAATTAAATATTATGCGTAGGTGCTTTGTGGTACATCCAATAAGTACAACGATTTTTTCTTGAAGACTGCATTTATTTTAAGTTTCCGAGTACGAATGCTTTACTATTATATATGTATGGAAAATGATGTTTGTAACGGCACTGCTTGTGTATAAAAAAAGTTACTGTATTTACGTTTATACACAACGGTCATTTACTCGACTAATTAACACATTATTAAATTATTTAAATATGTATCTCTAACAAGCAAAATAATACAAAAATCTTGTGCTTTCTGTAATTAGAAAAGTTTTCACAGTTAGAAGGCCAAAAGAAAACAAAAATACAAATACTATAAGTACGTCTGTTAACATTACTACTCATGCTAGACAGCTCAAATTATCTACTTTAGAAACCAATCGATTTGATTAGCAGCCATCCACAGGCAGTCGATTACACTGTGCAGTTACTTGTGTATTATTGCTTTTATACAAACATATTCTAGAAATAAACGTTTTCTAACAACGACATAAATTATAAACGGTAATAATGCATCGCATAAAGTAACTATTAAAAATTCGTACAAGGGCTGAGATTTGCAATCTTAAATCTAAAACCATGCCGCGCAGACCCGCGAATCAACCCACTGTTTTTCTTCTTCATTTGATGATGTTGTGACATCTGACGACGAAGCTCAACTGAGATATATTTACTGACAGATTTCCCGTGCGACAAGCGAACTGCCGCGGAGGGACCAGGGCGCGAACCCGCGACCCCACGATTACAAGTCTGCCACCCTACCCCTGACCTATGGTGGCACTCAGCTACACACACCATTCACGAAGCGGCCGTGTAAAAGGTTATCCTACAGGACAAAAATCCATACATATCGCGTATTTTTTAAAGTTGTGTTTATTGTGTTATGACCGTGGGAGTAAATTGAAACGTTTCCCGTTACTTACGCGTACATTAAGTGTAATTTTTGAACATAAATACGTTTTACAGAACCCGCAGTGTTTCTGTAAACGGACATATACGACTCGAGGTTGTTACTCGGTGACCGCCATCTTGTCTGTCGCAGCTCCGTGGATATATAGTTGATTCACGATAACTTCGGCCTTTCCTGAAGCCCTGCTAAATATCTACTTTTGGTGACTGATTACGTATCCTTCCGCTACACGTAAACATAAACACTGCTATGTGACGTCTACTTTTATAATTATCAAATGCGTTGGTTACTGTTCAAAGAATGCTGTCCTATTTCCTACGAATGTTCACAATTTAGGGCTATAACAATATTTAAGTCGGCTTTATAACTATTTGTTACACACGATATAGGACGTTACACATAATACACATTCATATTTAGCTACGATAGTGTTTGTTACAACTATGGCGGAAACAACAATATTATTCAACCTGTTGTTATTAATGTGTTCGGTTATTTCGTTAAATGGACGGCCTTATTTGGAATAAAAATTAAAACAAAGGGACACAGTAAATTCAAGCACGCAACTTGTGTCGCGTATTTATTGTGCTACGTAGCATCGACTAAAGTAACGGATAGTGGCGAACATGCAAACATGTCGGCCTACCGTAACGTTTATTCCGCTAACGTTTACATGCATTGGTACCGTACTTGCTAGTTGTAGGTTTATTGTATTATTTATTTAAATTTATCTGGTTGGGCTTAGTATTTTGAGGGGATCGTGGCAGACATTCAGATCACAGAAACGTAACCTCGTTACACAACTGTGTTTCAAACATGTGATAAACATTCGTGAATGTCACCACGTCCTTTCAAACACAGCGAACACAACACTTTCAACCCTGCCGTGGAAACACATTTTGATCACAACAGTGTAACTTACTAGGATGTTTAAAAAACATGAGTACGAACTTGACGGTTCGTTCACAAACACCCCATGTCATTGACATGTCGCCATATCACCGCCAGTCGTAAGGCAATGGGTATACTCGCCCGCCATATTGGATTTGGTTGGACCAAGCGCGTGATTCTCTTTTCCACACCGCGTCTGCCAACCTGCTAGATTTGTTAGCGTCGCGCCATCGCATCACATCTAAATAACATATAATAGGCATTTTAATAATAAAATCTCGTTTCAGTTGTAAATTACAATTTCAAACATCATTATTGTTGCTGTAATTAGTATAAAATATGCTGAAATTAGAAATAACAAGACTTATACTTTTCCTGCCACATTGGTGGTACGAACTTCCGGAGAGAGAGAGAGAGAGAGAGAGACACACACACACACACACACACACACACACACACACACACACACACACACGCACACACGAGATCAGCTTCGCTTAAATTTTTCTTTCGGACGGGGGAACAAAAACCCCTAGAACGAGCCTACGCACGGTAATTTCCGCTGATATTTTTTACTGCAGCAATAAAATCTGTTTCCGACAGTGCTACCTAACAATACAAATATATAATTTGGCAACGTTTAATTTACAAATAGTATACATAAAAACGAGGTTAAAAATATTGTTACTGTGAACTATTTCTTACCGGCCGTTGCCAATACGTCGCTGCTCTTGGTGTTGTTAATTCGTATTTATTACGAGATTAATGTAACAAGTTATAGAAGATACTAAGTAGATTATTAATCTATTCAAGAACACAATACTTTAACGTTAATCACAGGGTTATACAATTTTGGAATACAAGTGATTGAACACAACAGGTTGACATGTTACGTCTAGGGTGATTTTTCAAAGGTTTGATGCCAAAAGGCCGAAGAAAGCGTGAATGGACTATAGCAAAAATTTAGACCACGTTCTATTACAGTTTCGGGCATGCCCATTGGTACAAAAACTGTTATACCTGGAGCCAGACCCCCGGGGGGGAGGGGGGTATTGTAACCTACACTGGAGCAGAAACTCTATAAACTGTCAGCTCGGAGGTCCTTCGCTGTTTGTATAGTTCCTGTGGCTCAATATAGAACGTTCCCTGCACTCCAAGTCACGCCTAGAGGAGCTAGGGCAATGGCCAGAACATTCTTGCAAAGATAACCCCAGAAATGCAGTCCGCTCAAGGTCGGAGCGCGCGAATCCTGCTAGGCTTATGTGGCATACGCGGCGGCTCGCCTTTGTAAATCTCCGCGCGTTCCTCGGGTCATCAGTCTGTGCTCGACACACTGACCTTGACTCGCTGGAGCGGGATACGGGTCAAGGGAAGCGGTGCAGGGCAGCAAGCACGTGACACTATGTATAAAGCTGGCCTATGCTTTTAATCACGTCAGAAGCGAATTAGGGTAATTGTTTCATTATCTTAACTAATTATAAATCTTCATATAGCTTGTTGGCAGCGGAAATGATCTTCATTACATAGTGTACGCATAAGGGTGAGAATTGGTTCAGTCCTAATATAGTGTCCGCCCATCAGCTCTGTCCCAGCACGGAATGCTGATTTCCAAGTACAGTTGTTTGTATAGGCTATTCATGGTAAAGTGAGCACTTTTGAAAGACCTCTCATTTGGAATAATAGTCAAAGATGTAAGACTTAGGATATATGACTTAACACTTAAGATGTAAGACTTAAGACTTGACCCGAATGGCCTAACTTCCCATTGGAGGAGGGTGGGGCATAAAAAAGACAACCCTCCCCAAAAATCCCAAGAAAATCGGTCGAAAAATGCACCTTCCAGGCCGAAAAGAAGGTAGCCAAAGGTCCAAGGGTGTACAGAGTAAAGCCCCCACCTCTCTTCAATTTCTTCTAATATCGTGTCAATTTATCTTTAATAGTGATTTGTTAGCGCACACTTAGAAAGCACCCAAGTAGTTCATTTTTCTCCGACTTGGTTTACAAAGTTTGAAATTTCTCAAGGATTTTTTTTTAAAAATTAAACATAGCGTATGTTCATCTGGAAGAATGTAGCTTTCTAATAGTGAAAGAATGATAAGAATCGACCGTGTAGTTTCCGAGATTACCCGAGGCATATAACTATTAAAAAAAAACTCACATGACCTCTTTGTAATAGTAGTATAGACTTCTATATTTATCTGAGATAATGCGAAACAGCATTCCCTGTGCAGGTAGAAGAGCTTGTGAGCCAGCAACAGGCGACATGTATACCTAGGATGCTGTGAAGTCAACATTCCGAGCAGAGGCAAATAGCTGGAGGGGTTGCCGTAGTTGGGTGTTTCACAATACTACACTTGGTCACTTGTCCGACCTCTACATTGCAGGCTCATTTGTTTCGAACGGGAAGAAATCTATCAGATCTCCTGTTGACCGCGAGCGGGATATGAAAGTTAGATTGAAGATCATGACTGAGGCGGCGGGATAAGTACAATAAGTTAGAGAAACAATTGCTGAAGCCTGTTAGTTTTACAACCTGAGCTGTGAGACGGCACAGGTTTGCCTGCTCACTTGTCTCGGCGTTCTAGATGACGAAGCCAACTACACGGAACTCAACAACTATAGTCCATTCAAACTTTTCTACTTCCAGGATATTCCTCTGCCCGATACAAACAAAGCTTAACCGAGTCGCGAAAATTATACATTATTGCCACAGGACCGGGAAACCTGGAAAACGGGAAAAAGTAAAGGAATTTCGAACAAGCTAGCTAAATGTCAGATAATTTTTGAAATGCGTGCTATATTTGGATGGTCTGTCATCAATTGTGCACCGCTGCCAGAATCATATAAAATTTATTTGACGATTGTGTTGAAACACGCCTAAATAAAAAATAAAGGAATGCTGACAAATGTCAGTTATGTAATGCTCTGGCTAGCTTAATTAGACTACGCGCTGTTACATAACATAAATTTCCTTTTTGTAAAAATTAATCCAGAAATCTAAGGCTTGACCAACTTATCCTTATTTATACAACTGATTCGACATAAAAGTACATTAACATATCAATCAGTATGGGCCCAAAAGAATTACTTCAAAAAGCATGCAATTTTCAAATAAATAAATAAATGAAGCATTGAATTGATAAGACCACTAGATCACCATTAACATGATTTTAACAAACAAAAAAAATTGTGATTTGAATTCATTATGTTTTAATCTTCATATCATTTTGTAAAGACTCTCCTTGGTATATTTTGCATGTGAATTATAAGAAATAAACATAATATTTGTAACCATACGACGTAACAAAAAAAATTATCAAATATTACATTCATACCCTCACAAGCAAAAGCATGATGCACCTCGTGCCCCGGATCCACCCATTTCTTAGTTGTTTCACAATAACTGTCCTAGTTTCAGTGTTCATGCATCTCTAATTTACATAATTATATGCGCTTGACTTAGCTCAGGACGATACACTACTGCAGTAGTGTCTAGAACCGCAATAATCCTCTGGCGACTGCTACTGGAATGATGTGCGACTCTCGCCCCACGTCAGCAGGAACTGGTCATCCTCGGCCGTCTACTGTTACTGTGGTCCTTGTGTCGACTCTCGACCCACGTCAGCAGGAACTGGTCATCCTCGGCCGTCTACTGTTACTGTGGTCCTTGTGTCGACTCTCGACCCACGTCAGCAGGAACTGGTCATCCTCGGCCGTCTACTGTTACTGTGGTCCTTGTGTCGACTCTCGACCCACGTCAGCAGGAACTGGTCATCCTCGGCCGTCTACTGTTACTGTGGTCCTTGTGTCGACTCTCGACCCACGTCAGCAGGAACTGGTCATCCTCGCCGTCTACTGTTACTGTGGTCCTTGTGTCGACTCTCGACCCACGTCAGCAGGAACTGGTCATCCTCGGCCGTCTACTGTTACTGTGGTCCTTATGTCGACTCTCGTCCCACGTCAGCAGGAACTGGTCATCCTCGGCCGTCTACTGTTACTGTGGTCCTTGTGTCGACTCTCGACCCACGTCAGCAGGAACTGGTCATCCTCGGCCGTCTACTGTTACTGTGGTCCTTGTGTCGACTCTCGACCCACGTCAGCAGGAACTGGTCATCCTCGGCCGTCTACTGTTACTGTGGTCCTTGTGTTGACTCTCGACCCACGTCAGCAGGAACTGGTCATCCTCGGCCCGTCTACTGTTACTGTGGTCCTTGTGTCGACTCTCGCCCCACGTCAGCAGGAACTGGCCATCCTCGGCCGTCTACTGTTACTGTGGTCCTTGTGTCGACTCTCGACCCACGTCAGCAGGAACTGGTCATCCTCGGCCGTCTACTGTTACTGTGGTCCTTATGTCGACTCTCGTCCCACGTCAGCAGGAACTGGTCATCCTCTGGCCGTCTACTGTTACTGTGGTCCTTATGTCGACTCTCGACCCACGTCAGCAGGAACTGGTCATCCTCGGCCGTCTACTGTTACTGTGGTCCTTATGTCGACTCTCGCCCCACGTCAGCAGGAACTGGTCATCCTCGGCCGTCTACTGTTACTGTGGTCCTTGTGTCGACTCTCGCCCCACGTCAGCAGGAACTGGTCATCCTCGGCCGTCTACTGTTACTGTGGTCCTTGTGTCGACTCTCGCCCCACGTCAGCAGGAACTGGTCATCCTCGGCCGTCTACTGTTACTGTGGTCCTTATGTCGACTCTCGTCCCACGTCAGCAGGAACTGGTCATCCTCGGCCGTCTACTGTTACTGTGGTCCTTATGTCGACTCTCGACCCACGTCAGCAGGAACTGGTCATCCTCGGCCGTCTACTGTTACTGTGGTTCTTATGTCGACTCTCGCCCCACGTCAGCAGGAACTGGTCATCCTCGGCCGTCTACTGTTACTGTGGTCCTTGTGTCGACTCTCGCCCCACGTCAGCAGGAACTGGTCATCCTCGCCGTCTACTGTTACTGTGGTCCTTATGTCGACTCTCGCCCCACGTCAGCAGGAACTGGTCATCCTCGGCCGTCTACTGTTACTGTGGTCCTTGTGTCGACTCTCGCCCCACGTCAGCAGGAACTGGTCATCCTCGGCCGTCTACTGTTACTGTGGTCCTTATGTCGACTCTCGTCCAACTCAGCAGGAACTGGTCATCCTCGGCCGTCTACTGTTACTGTGGTCCTTGTGTCGACTCTCGCCCCACGTCAGCAGGAACTGGTCATCCTCGCCGTCTACTGTTACTGTGGTCCTTGTGTCGACTCTCGCCCCACGTCAGCAGGAACTGGTCATCCTCGGCCGTCTACTGTTACTGTGGTCCTTGTGTTGACTCTCGCCCCACGTCAGCAGAAACTGGTCATCCTCGGCCGTCTACTCGTACTGTGGTCCTTGTGTCGACTCTCGTCCCACGTCAGCAGGAACTGGTCATCCTCGGCCGTCTACTGTTACTGTGGTCCTTGTGTCGACTCTCGCCCACGTCAGCAGGAACTGGTCATCCTCGGCCGTCTACTGTTACTGTGGTCCTTGTGTCGACTCTCGCCCCACGTCAGCAGGAACTGGTCATCCTCGGCCGTCTACTGTTACTGTGGTCCTTGTGTCGACTCTCGACCCACGTCAGCAGGAACTGGTCATCCTCGGCCGTCTACTGTTACTGTGGTCCTTATGTCGACTCTCGTCCCACGTCAGCAGGAACTGGTCATCCTCGGCCGTCTACTGTTACTGTGGTCCTTGTGTCGACTCTCGACCCACGTCAGCAGGAACTGGTCATCCTCGGCCGTCTACTGTTACTGTGGTCCTTGTGTCGACTCTCGACCACGTCAGCAGGAACTGGTCATCCTCGGCCGTCTACTGTTACTGTGGTCCTTGTGTTGACTCTCGACCCACGTCAGCAGGAACTGGTCATCCTCGGCCGTCTACTGTTACTGTGGTCCTTGTGTCGACTCTCGCCCACGTCAGCAGGAACTGGTCATCCTCGGCCGTCTACTGTTACTGTGGTCCTTGTGTCGACTCTCGCCCCACGTCAGCAGGAACTGGTCATCCTCGGCCGTCTACTGTTACTGTGGTCCTTATGTCGACTCTCGCCCACGTCAGCAGGAACTGGTCATCCTCGGCCGTCTACTGTTACTGTGGTCCTTATGTCGACTCTCGACCCACGTCAGCAGGAACTGGTCATCCTCGGCCGTCTACTGTTACTGTGGTCCTTATGTCGACTCTCGCCCCACGTCAGCAGGAACTGTCATCCTCGGCCGTCTACTGTTACTGTGGTCCTTGTGTCGACTCTCGCCCACTCAGCAGGAACTGTCATCCTCGGCGTCTACTGTTACTGTGGTCCTTGTGTCGACTCTCGCCCCACGTCAGCAGGAACTGGTCATCCTCGGCCGTCTACTGTTACTGTGGTCCTTATGTCGACTCTCGTCCCACGTCAGCAGGAACTGGTCATCCTCGGCCGTCTACTGTTACTGTGGTCCTTATGTCGACTCTCGACCCACGTCAGCAGGAACTGGTCATCCTCGGCCGTCTACTGTTACTGTGGTTCTTTGTCGACTCTGCCCCACGTCAGCAGGAAATGGTCATCCTCGGCCGTCTACTGTTACTGTGGTCCTTGTGCGACTCTCGCCCCACGTCAGCAGGAA
This sequence comes from Dryococelus australis, assembly GCA_029891345.1. Classification (NCBI taxonomy): domain Eukaryota; kingdom Metazoa; phylum Arthropoda; class Insecta; order Phasmatodea; family Phasmatidae; genus Dryococelus; species Dryococelus australis. Next base: position 175,017,497 of record CM056999.1, on the reverse strand, counting down.
CTGGTCATCCTCGGCCGTCTACTGTTACTGTGGTCCTTATGTCGACTCTCGCCCACGTCAGCAGGAACTGGTCATCCTCGGCCGTCTACTGTTACTGTGGTCCTTATGTCGACTCTCGTCCACGTCAGCAGGAACTGGTCATCCTCGGCCGTCTACTGTTACTGTGGTCCTTGTGTCGACTCTCGCCCCACGTCAGCAGGAACTGGTCATCCTCGGCCGTCTACTGTTACTGTGGTCCTTGTGTCGACTCTCGCCCCACGTCAGCAGGAACTGGTCATCCTCGGCCGTCTACTGTTACGTGGTCCTTGTGTTGACTCTCGCCCCACGTCAGCAGAAACTGGTCATCCTCGGCCGTCTACTGTACTGTGGTCCTTGTGTCGACTCTCGTCCCACGTCAGCAGGAACTGGTCATCCTCGGCCGTCTACTGTTACTGTGGTCCTTGTGTCGACTCTCGCCCCACGTCAGCAGGAACTGGTCATCCTCGGCCGTCTACTGTTACTGTGGTCCTTGTGTCGACTCTCGCCCACGTCAGCAGGAACTGGTCATCCTCGGCCGTCTACTGTTACTGTGGTCCTTGTGTCGACTCTCGCCCCACGTCAGCAGGAACTGGTCATCCTCGGCCGTCTACTGTTACTGTGGTCCTTGTGTCGACTCTCGCCCCACGTCAGCAGGAACTGGTCATCCTCGGCCGTCTACTGTTACTGTGGTCCTTTGTCGACTCTCGCCCACGTCAGCAGGAACTGGTCATCCTCGCCGTCTACTGTTACTGTGGTCCTTATGTCGACTCTCGCCCACGTCAGCAGGAACTGGTCATCCTCGCCGTCTACTGTTACTGTGGTCCTTGTGTCGACTCTCGCCCCACGTCAGCAGGAACTGGTCATCCTCGGCCGTCTACTGTTACTGTGGTCCTTGTGTCGACTCTCGCCCCACGTCAGCAGGAACTGGTCATCCTCGGCCGTCTACTGTTACTGTGGTCCTTGTGTCGACTCTCGCCCACGTCAGCAGGAACTGGTCATCCTCGGCCGTCTACTGTTACTGTGGTCCTTGTGTCGACTCTCGCCCCACGTCAGCAGGAACTGGTCATCCTCGGCCGTCTACTGTTACTGTGGTCCTTGTGTCGACTCTCGCCCCACGTCAGCAGGAACTGGTCATCCTCGGCCGTCTACTGTTACTGTGGTCCTTGTGTCGACTCTCGCCCCACGTCAGCAGGAACTGGTCATCCTCGGCCGTCTACTGTTACTGTGGTCCTTGTGTCGACTCTCGCCCACGTCAGCAGGAACTGGTCATCCTCGGCCGTCTACTGTTACTGTGGTCCTTTGTCGACTCTCGCCCCACGTCAGCAGGAACTGGTCATCCTCGGCCGTCTACTGTTACTGTGGTCCTTGTGTCGACTCTCGCCCACGTCAGCAGGAACTGGTCATCCTCGGCCGTCTACTGTTACTGTGGTCCTTGTGTCGACTCTCGCCCCACGTCAGCAGAACTGGTCATCCTCGGCCGTCTACTGTTACTGTGGTCCTTGTGTCGACTCTCGCCCCACGTCAGCAGGAACTGTCATCCTCGCCGTCTACTGTTACTGTGGTCCTTTGTCGACTCTCGCCCCACGTCAGCAGGAACTGGTCATACCTCGGCCGTCTACTGTTACTGTGTCCTTGTGTCGACTCTCGCCCACGTCAGCAGGAACTGGTCATCCTCGGCCGTCTACTGTTACTGTGGTCCTTGTGTCGACTCTCCGCCCACGTCAGCAGGAACTGGTCATCCTCGGCCGTCTACTGTTACTGTGGTCCTTGTGTCGACTCTCGCCCCACGTCAGCAGGAACTGGTCATCCTCGGCCGTCTACTGTTACTGTGGTCCTTGTGTCGACTCTCGCCCCACGTCAGCAGGAACTGGTCATCCTCGGCCGTCTACTGTTACTGTGGTCCTTGTGTCGACTCTCGCCCCACGTCAGCAGGAACTGGTCATCCTCGGCCGTCTACTGTTACTGTGGTCCTTGTGTCGACTCTCGCCCCACGTCAGCAGGAACTGGTCATCCTCGGCCGTCTACTGTTACTGTGGTCCTTGTGTCGACTCTCGCCCCACGTCAGCAGGAACTGGTCATCCTCGGCCGTCTACTGTTACTGTGGTCCTTGTGTCGACTCTCGCCCACGTCACGTCAGGCTCTAGACTGGTCTTTCACCTCGCGGCCCGTACAACGCTCCGCGTTACTGTTACGTGGTCCTTATGTCGACTCTCGCCCACGTCAGCAGGAACTGGTCATCCTCGGCCGTCTACTGTTACTGTGGTCCTTGTGTCGACTCTCGCCCCACGTCAGCAGGAACTGGTCATCCTCGGCCGTCTACTGTTACTGTGGTCCTTGTGTCGACTCTCGCCCCACGTCAGCAGGAACTGGTCATCCTCGGCGCCGTCTACTGTTACTGTGGTCCTTGTGTCGACTCTCGCCCCCACGTCAGCAGGAACTGGTCATCCTCGGCCGTCTACTGTTACTGTGGTCCTTATGTCGACTCTCGCCCACGTCAGCAGGAACTGGTCATCCTCGGCCGTCTACTGTTACTGTGGTCCTTATGTCGACTCTCGCCCCACGTCAGCAGGAACTGGTCATCCTCGCCGTCTACTGTTACTGTGGTCCTTGTGTCGACTCTCGCCCCCACGTCAGCAGGAACTGGTCATCCTCGGCCGTCTACTGTTACTGTGGTCCTTGTGTCGACTCTCGCCCCACGTCAGCAGGAACTGGTCATCCTCGGCCGTCTACTGTTACTGTGGTCCTTGTGTCGACTCTCGCCCACGTCAGCAGGAACTGGTCATCCTCGGCCGTCTACTGTTACTGTGGTCCTTGTGTCGACTCTCGCCCCACGTCAGCAGGAACTGGTCATCCTCGGCCGTCTACTGTTACTGTGGTCCTTGTGTCGACTCTCGCCCCCACGTCAGCAGGAACTGGTCATCCTCGGCCGTCTACTGTTACTGTGGTCCTTTGTGTCGACTCTCGCCCCACGTCAGCAGGAACTGGTCATCCTCGGCCGTCTACTGTTACTGTGGTCCTTTGTCGACTCTCGCCCACGTCAGCAGGAACTGGTCATCCTCGGCCGTCTACTGTTACTGTGGTCCTTGTGTCGACTCTCGCCCCACGTCAGCAGGAACTGGTCATCCTCGGCCGTCTACTGTTACTGTGGTCCTTGTGTCGACTCTCGCCCACGTCAGCAGGAACTGGTCATCCTCGGCCGTCTACTGTTACTGTGGTCCTTGTGTCGACTCTCGACCCACGTCAGCAGGAACTGGTCATCCTCGGCCGTCTACTGTTACTGTGGTCCTTATGTCGACTCTCGCCCCACGTCAGCAGGAAACTGGTCATCCTCGGCCGTCTACTGTTACTGTGGTCCTTGTGTCGACTCTCGTCCCAGCTGCCTCGTTGTTGATCGAACCCCGTGGCCGCTCCCTTCACTCGTCGTACTTCTCCTGACCTGGGGCAACGGACGGTGAACTCCGTATTTGTAAACTACGTCGGTTCAAGTCTGCAGGCTACGTGCAGGCAACATCGCCTCTATGTAGTTAATACATACCAATTATATTGGCAGCTTAACGATGCAGGATTAAACCTTCCTCTGTTCTGGACTGATGAATCGTAGTACAGTACAAATGATTATTTCAATATTTCTTATCTTCTAATTCTTACGTGGAACCTTATGCTTATGCTGCCTCTATACTTCGAACATTTTTTTGGAAGAACAAAAAACCAACGTTCGATTATTTGTTCGTAATAAAATCGCAGTTGTCAATACCAACCTGGTTTGTTTATGCTTTTCCAAAGAAAAATATATATATTTTTTTTAACATCAAATAGCAAGTATAAATACTAAACTACCATTTGCGAAGGCTTTCCAAAATAGTTTTTCTCGCGTACTCTTTGCATGCTATCCTTCTGATGCACTTGATATCCGAACATAAATTATAGCAATCAAAGATAATATTATTTCCTACATAAAACATAACAAACTAACATAGCCAGGTGTTACAGTGGAAAAAAAATGTGTAGGCTCTTTTCTTTGAAATTTATGTAGGGAGCAATTTTGTTAGATCAGAAGTATTTTGGTGTAAAAGTGTAAACGTGTGTTATAATGAAAAGACGTTAATGCTTACAGAAAAAAGAAAATGTTAGAAAACGGTAAGATTAAAAAGATTCTTTTTGTCTGGAAATCAGGGAAATGTCAGGGAATTTCCCCATGGAAGAAGGTGGCAATCCTGATTGTACAAAAGGAGGCAACGCACTGCATCCGTGCGCACCTAATGTAATAGTATTTTTATTAATATATCTTATTTATTAATGAAATATCATAATTTTTAGATAAAATATATTTAAAAAAATTCTATTTAACCAAAAATAAAGTATTATGTTCTTGCGAGTTTACAAAGGTTTGGTTTAATAAGTGCGTAGAAAGCGCGAATAGACTATAGCTGGATATTATTCTTTTGTTATAAAATTAGTTTTTAACTTACAACCTCCCGTGGCTTGGCATTCGCAACGCTATGTATTACATTCGGCGACGTCTCAAAATTAGTTAAGTATTTCTTGAGTGGAAATTAATTTGTCGACCATTTTTCTCTCACGCACCCCTGGCGCCGGGCCATGCTCTAAATGTTCGCAGTGGACATGCACGAGATGGCGAATTCTCGCCTTGAGATTGCCCTTCATTGGGATGGTGGTTTGTTTTTATTTCTGCCGTCATGCGAGGCGGATGTAGCTGGAACACCGTCAAGTTGGCAGCAGTGCTGCGGACGGAATACAGGCGGCGCTCGCGCTGCCAACTTGCTTGATAACGCGGATGGTTTCGTCATTTCGTCGGCGGCAATCAGCCGCCACTGATGACTTCCGGTCCCTGGGTGACCCCGCACCCCCCCACACCCTTCATGTCAAACTACCCCTGAGACAAGTGTTTTAGAGAGGGGGTTTTTCTGGGGTTCCCGCCCCAACTTGCTACCCTTTACAAAATATTCCTCACTTCAGTCACTAGGCCTGTGTTTTCATAGTAAGACATTTTGAACGCCTCGAGGCAGCGTCTGGCCGCGCATAATAGGGAATCGAAAGCCGAAATATCGATATAAAATAAGTATCGATATTTCGAACGACAACCGATATTTTACATCGATATACCGGTGTAAAATGTCTGTGTTTTAATTAATAAAAGGGAAATGAAATAACATTCTTTGTTATAAAAATTATTTTCAAGTTCCAGGAAATTAGATTATAAACACACTGCTGCTAGTAATGTGTAAGCACTTCCATGATAATTTACATTACTACCATTCTGTATTTGTATTTTAATCCCGACGTAAATAAATAATATTTGTTGTCCTGTTTCGGTATTCTGGATTTCGAAAAGTGCAGTCCGTGTGCGGTTTAAACGACGCGAAAGTGAAGTTTCGCAGTATTTTAAAACCGAGGTTTGTAATTAATGTTTATAATGGAACATTGGGTTTCGAAACTGTGATTTCGTTCGTAAATATTGCAAGATAGTTGAGCGATTAACAATACGTAATGTGTCTAAATACAAAGTGTTTATAACATTTTTGGTGTAAATATTAAAATAATTATATTGCAATAAAAAGTTATGAAATCTCTTTTTAATTACGTCTTATGAAAACGTATGCAAATTGAAATAACTGTCATTCACATGATTTTTTTATATGAAGTACATTTATTTTTCGTATTAGTATAACAGATGCAAATAAAAATTTTAAAATTCTTTGACAGTTCCATTGATTTCCGGCATAAACTAACACACGAAACACAAGTTTCCGAAACTGAGCTTCGTGTTATGTTACCGCGTAGTAGGAAATTCATCAATGTATCCAACAGCGACTCAAACACCGGTATACACAGGCCGAGGCATTCTTCGAACATCAGCGTGATTTTTCAACGGTGCTTGCATCTACTTCCAGACGCCAATTACTGTCATTGTACTCCAAGTCCACCATTTCCATCTCCCGTTTGTAAGACTCGACGATCGAATTAACTTTGTATATTTTGGAATGTCTGGAAATTGCGGAGAGAGGGTGTGTTTACTTTTATTTTTAAATATAAACATTAGAAAATTTATCGGCTGATGTTCTGATGTATATCTATCAGATCCACCAAATTTTCAAGCCGATTGAACTGTTGGACCAATTCGTTAAACTGAAACCCATCAAAACAGTCAGTAATCTTACAGCAGTGTATGCATTGGGGAATTTTCGAGTACACCTTACTAAAATCTTAGTTTGGAAAGTTGGGTCTCCGAAACTCAAGTGTAAATGGAATGTTATGGGGCCAGCTTATGAAAATTATCCGACCTCTACATTGCAGGCTCATTTGTTTCGAACGGGAAGAAATCTATCAGATCTCCTGTTGACCGCGAGCGGGATATGAAAGTTAGATTGAAGATCATGACTGAGGCGGCGGGATAAGTACAATAAGTTAGAGAAACAATTGCTGAAGCCTGTTAGTTTTACAACCTGAGCTGTGAGACGGCACAGGTTTGCCTGCTCACTTGTCTCGGCGTTCTAGATGACGAAGCCAACTACACGGAACTCAACAACTATAGTCCATTCAAACTTTTCTACTTCCAGGATATTCCTCAGCCCGATACAAACAAAGCTTAACCGAGTCGCGAAAATTATACATTATTGCCACAGGACCGGGAAAACGGGAAAAAGTAAAGGAATTTCGAACAAGCTAGCTAAATTAGAGGAAGGTTGAAAGTGATACAGACTTACTATAGGCTATTCACGGTAAAGTGAACACTCGGAAGTTAACGTCTAAGGCTAAAATAAAATATTTAGTTAATTCACTGTTTCTTCGGATCTTTTGAAACGAACCTTTGAAAAATCACCCTAGGCGTAATATGTCAACCTGTTATTTCAATCACTCGTAGTCCACAAATATATAACACTGTGATAAACTTTAAAGTACTCTATGTTTTAATAAATGAAACTTTAACGTAATATCTTTATAACGTGTACTATTTATTTCGTATTAAATACGAATGGAAAACAGACAGAGCAACGATGCGTTGGCAACGGCTAGTGACAAATAGTTCACTGTTAGAATATTGTTTTAACCTAGTTGTTTGATATGCTATTTGTAAATTAAACGTTGCCTATTTAAATATTTAGGTTGCCCCGATGGAAACGTATTTCATTGTTATAGTTTAAAATAACAGCGCAAAATATCGTTCGTAGGCCCTAGTGACATTGTGTTTGTTTTTTCGACCTAGGAAGAAACTGCCGACTGAGCGAAGCTTATCTCTCTCTCTCTCTCTCTCTCTCTCTCTCTCTCTCTCTCTCTCTCTCTCTCTCTCTCTCTCTCTCTCTCTCTCTCTCTCTCTCTCTCTCTCTCTCTCTGTCTCTCTATGTCACACTATCCCTCGGGAAGTTTCGCATGGCTAGCAGTAGCAGAGAATTATACATGTTTTTAATTGTAGCATATTTCATACTTATTACAGAAAATAATGATATTTGAATTTGTAACTTACAACTGAAAATATATTTTAATGTTTGAATACATATTTTAATATATTTAGATGTACTGGCGGGAGGGTTGCAAATCCTAAGTTGGCAGAAGTGGCGAGCCATGACGTGGCATGTCGCTTTTTGCCAAACGAAGAGTTACTTAAAATTACCACATCAAGTTTGTTTCCACGGCAGGAATAAATACACTGTAACGCGTGTCGTGATTGCTGCGTGTGAAAGACTGTGGCTGCCACTTCCTTCTTCTATGGTGGCTGCGTTGTGATCGTTACGCTGGCCTGGCGTGTGTGGGATTTAAAATATTGGATGTGCAGAAGTTGTACTTTTTAACCGTTAACTGTTTTAATGACAAAGTCTGTTTATTTATCACAACGTTGTACCTTTGCCGTAGGCGTTTGAAACACAGCTGTGTAACTTGCTTAAGTTTATGCTATTTGAATGTTTGTCGCAATCCCAACAAAATACTAAGCCCATCCACGTAAATTAAAATAAATAATGAAATAAACCTAAAAGACAGTAAGTAGCAATGCATATAAATATGAGCGGAATAAAAGTTACGGTAGGCCCATTGTTTGTGTGTATGTTCACCTCATCTGTTAAGTTTGTCGCTGCTACGTACAAAAAATAAGCGACACGAGTTGAGTGTATGAATATACTGTCTTTTTCGTCGGAAGGATACGTAATCCGTGAGCAAAATTATAAATGTAGCAGGGCTTCAGAAACTTCTAAAGATACCGCGAATGGACTATAATTATCGACTATGATTCCAAATGACAGGACTTTCAAAAGTACTCACTTTACCGTGGATAGCCTATGGATATAGTTTATTTTAGCCTTAGATGTTAACTTCCTAGTGCGGCACTGTGTTTACTACTTACGTGTCAATATGTATTCAGAAATGTGGTTAGAGGAGGTAAATAATGGCTGAAAGGAAAAAGTAACCAAAGGTATGTAGACGCTAGCGAACCGAACACCTCATCATGTACGGTGGTGTGTAACGGCGGGAACACCGTATCCAACAAAGTTCTGTTCGGAGGTCGTCCCGTCCAGAGGCTGTCTCGCGACCAAACATCAAAGGAAAGGAATGCTCACATCGAGGTTCGGCTGCTTGGGAGCTGTTAGTGTTGACCAGGGGCAGTTTCGTCAGCGCGCCTGTCCGTTCGCCTTGCGAGTTCGGCTTTGTTCTGTGGACGTGGCTACATTAATCATTCAAATAAACCCATATTCTCATGTTTTGTCCAAAACAGTTCGGGGATTCATATCATATTCACCAATCTACATTTATGTGATGCTTTTCATCCGCAAAAAAAAAATGAAACAATCACAATTTATTTTACTTGATTAACGATTTTGCGGAACACATTTGAAATGATCTGAAGTACTTCATGCAAATGACTTAACATTTTAAGTAGCAACAAATTATGTAACATACATTCGAGATAATTTATTGTTATTTACGAACGCATTGTCTCGTAGCGACATTAGTATGTTAGCAGTGTTTTGCGCTCGTCCACCAGTAGTGAGATATTTGTGTGAATTGCTTACATTTGTAAAGGCTTTTCACGATAGAATGAACACTTTTGACAACCCTGCTTACGATCTACTTGTATGTACTGTGTGTATTCATAGTCGTATATCAAATTAACACTGTCATCGGCCTCATCACTTTATTCGTGCGTCGGTCAAGTGAAACTTTGAAATTGTTAGGAAAGTAAATATTTCACAAATATGCTCTTTCTTACTCTTCGATACATTAAAAAAAGTACAAAGCGAAATAAATATTTTAAGTTATAAATGACAACCTAACCATTTTAATCGTACGTTAATATATGGAACTATTTTCCATCCTTCGTTACCAACCTTACTGGGCGAATGCCACTCAGTGCGCCAGTTAAAATATATGCAGGCAGGGGCAGTGATTTTTTTAAGGTTGTGTTCAAAAGTGCTCATTTTATCGTGAACAGTCTTTACTCGTATGTCATTAATTATAACGCTAACAGTTACAGCAAAGACTAGCTACATAAAAATATAGTTTGCATTTTCTGATTTTTTGTAATATATTGAACAATTTATTTTATTTCCTTGCAGAGAAACACTTATTACTTACAGTCTATTCGAAAACATTATCTTAATAAATTTCTTGCTACATTAAATAATTGGCAAATATGAACTGAACATATGGCATAATAACAACAAAATTAATGTAATGCTAACAGGTAAATACATAACATTGTTACAACGCAAATACAAAAAACAACACTTCTTTACAGAATGTCAGATTCTCAAGAATAATGACGAAATGATGTTTTTCACTTGTAAAGTTTGGTTTTAAAATTGTTAAACCCTATAAAAATATAGTGTTCGTTTCCGTAAAAAATCACCAAACAAGATATTCGTACATGCATTGTCAGTCTATAGATCTCTTCATTTTAATTCCTTGTTTTAAATGTTCTATGCGTATGCAAGGCTTTGTTCTTATGATACACTGAACAACTATTGGATACGTGTATTTCCTATATATATATATATATATATATATATATATATATATATATATATATATATATATATATATATATATATAGTCCTTCATTTCATATTGAATATTCTGACCATTCAAATGTTGTAATTTTTTTTTTTTGGTGGAAGGGGGGAGGAAATCTTTCTTCAAAGCCATTTGCAAGAAGAGTATCGGTATTCGTTCGCAGTTCCGAGACCACAGTATCTAATTGTCCGTAAAGTAAACTATTACTCCTGCAGTTCCGAGACCATAGTATCTAATTGCCCATAAAGTAAACTATTACTCCTGCAGTTCCGAGACCATAGTATCTAATTGCCCATAAAGTAAACTATTACTCCTGCAGTTCCGAGACCATAGTATCTAATTGTCCGTAAAGTAAACTATTACTACTGCAGTTCCGAGACCACAGTATCTAATTGTCCGTAAAGTAAACTATTACTCCTGCAGTTCCGAGACCACAGTATTTAATTGTCCGTAAAGTAAACTATTACTCCTGCAGTTCCGAGACCACAGTATCCAATTGTCCGTAAAGTAAACTATTACTCCTGCAGTTCCGAGACCACAGTATCCAATTGTCCGTAAAGTAAACTATTACTCCTGCAGTTCCGAAACCACAGTATCTAATTGCCCATAAAGTAAACTATTACTCCTGCAGTTCCGAGACCATAGTATCTAATTGTCCGTAAAGTAAACTATTACTCCTGCAGTTCCGAGACCACAGTATCTAATTGCCCATAAAGTAAACTATTACTCCTGCAGTTCCGAGACCATAGTATCTAATTGCCCATAAAGTAAACTATTACTCCTGCAGTTCCGAGACCATAGTATCTAATTGCCCATAAAGTAAACTATTACTCCTGCAGTTCCGAGACCATAGTATCTAATTGTCCGTAAAGTAAACTATTACTACTGCAGTTCCGAGACCACAGTATCTAATTGTCCGTAAAGTAAACTATTACTCCTGCAGTTCCGAGACCACAGTATTTAATTGTCCGTAAAGTAAACTATTACTCCTGCAGTTCCGAGACCACAGTATCCAATTGTCCGTAAAGTAAACTATTACTCCTGCAGTTCCGAGACCACAGTATCCAATTGTCCGTAAAGTAAACTATTACTCCTGCAGTTCCGAAACCACAGTATCTAATTGCCCATAAAGTAAACTATTACTCCTGCAGTTCCGAGACCATAGTATCTAATTGTCCGTAAAGTAAACTATTACTCCTGCAGTTCCGAGACCACAGTATCTAATTGCCCATAAAGTAAACTATTACTCCTGCAGTTCCGAGACCATAGTATCTAATTGCCCATAAAGTAAACTATTACTCCTGCAGTTCCGAGACCATAGTATCTAATTGCCCATAAAGTAAACTATTACTCCTGCAGTTCCGAGACCATAGTATCTAATTGTCCGTAAAGTAAACTATTACTACTGCAGTTCCGAGACCACAGTATCTAATTGTCCGTAAAGTAAACTATTACTCCTGCAGTTCCGAGACCACAGTATTTAATTGTCCGTAAAGTAAACTATTACTCCTGCAGTTCCGAGACCACAGTATCTAATTGTCCGTAAAGTAAACTATTACTCCTGCAGACACATTTACCTACACTCTGTGGGAACTTCCGAGGCCCACATTCTGATTTTTAAATTTTTAACATAATATATTACAGAAGAATGAATGCTTGCCTAAAGTGTAATTTCTTAGTCCACACTTAATTTCAATTGGCGACGTATGTGTATTTCGGTTTCACGTTTCCGTAATATATGTGAAGAAACATTGGTTTAGTTTATCGTCCTAATGTACCGAACACTTAAAAGTGTTCATAGAAGATGTAAAGAATGAAGTGTATCTAAGTGTTGTATGGATTTATTCAGTGTTTAAAAATTTTGTTTATTTTTGTGAGCCGGTATTGGCATGTAGAGGGTTTGTTTGTTTGGTCAGGCTTGTTCCTATTTCTATTCTTTGTAATTTGTTCCAAATTCTCCAAGAAACCTTTCTCGCTGGTCGTAGAATAGTTAACAGTTTTTTTTCTTTTCACATTACGGTAGTTCAATGTTCGGTTAATGAATATTAAATATCAATTGAAATGTGGTGTTATTGAAGAGATTATTACCGGTTGATTTTCCATTAATCACGAATAACTTAAATTTTGTAAAACGCATTTATGTTTTTTTTTTTTAATCTCGTTTCTACTTCTGGAAATTTTTTATGAACCCATGTCATTGCTTAGATACAGTCGGACAAACTAAATATAAGAGGCATCCTGTGAAAATATATGAGAGAGCACATATTCAACGGCTAATCGAGTTATTTTGCTCCCAATTCCTGCATTACCATTTAAATAATTAATAAAATTAAACTGTTTTATTTTATTGCATAGCAGGGTGGTGATAGTTTTTTCGTTATTCGTATCAATACAGTAATGTAAATCTTATACCAAGAAAAAGACAAGTATACCTACTGTATCTCAACATACAGTCCTACATTAAAATGCACTAAAAACTTGCCATGCTCCTTGTTTGCATTTTCAATGTTCACAAACAATTTAGAAATTATAGTCTATCGTTTAGAAACTGTGTAGTTAATTTTATAGTATTTCTTTAAATGAAAATGTATAAAATGTCCACGAACAAGCAATATTAACAATGTTATAGTTTATTTTCCAAGCTGTGTGAGAAGTGTTAGTCCTTTATGCTTACTAGAATAATTGTTGAAATATTTCTCTCCTATAATTAACAAAACATGAGTGAAACTGGCGGTTTTCTTGTTTGGCATGCAAATGACCATGTTGAAGACAACGGAGTAGAAGTGACCTAGTTATAGGCAGGATAAGTCGGCAGTAAGTACTCCAAGCCAGACTAGAAACCGGTTTTAATTGACTGTATCAACCACCGAAGCCCTAAAATTAAATTGCAATACCCCGAGCCCTTGACGAGTTTAAATATTTGCACAACTTTAAAATAAAGTTACTTAAGTTTATTTCAGCATTTAAGAGCACTGCTAAACTACGAGATGACAGCAAAGATTGAATCCACAGAAAAATTAATTTAACACAAAAGGTACATAATGGAAGTTTTTCAAGCGAACTAATGATCTTGTCGGAAATATTTCTTGCATTCAAACGCGATACGCTACTGAGATTCTCGACATAGGTCATCAAAAAACGCAGACAATTATTCAGGTACAAATTAAAACATGTTTTGTGTTGTTGAAACACTTAAACAGATTTTTTAAAAAATCCTGTCGGTCACTATTTAGAGATAATCCCAAGAAATAAACAAGGAACAATCAGTCCTACAGATACCGACTGCTGTTTGTCCTACACTTTTCTGTTTAAACTATTTTCACATTTTTATTCTGATTACTGCTATTATTACACAAAACGCGACTTAGCGCCACATAACTAGAATCCTGCAAAGATGCGTATCTATTCTGTTACATAAAACGCGCAATAATAATACAGTAAAATAAATCGCTACTATTTATAAACTAAAGCACGGGAGTTTTACGAATGTATTCCATGTGCTGCCAGACCTTGATACATGAAGGGTGAGTGAGTGCAGTCTGCCACCCTGGCTGTCAGGTGACGTCACAGACCCAGCGGGAGAGTAGGGCCAGATGCTCATGCCTTTACCTCTCTACCTTACTGTGGATGACATCTGTAACAGCTGTCCGAGCGGTCAGAAACTTTTGGCAGAGAGTAATGTTTTTGCATAGTTTACCGTTACCAATAGCTCATTCCATTGGCGTAACCAGACATTACTTTCGAAGGGGGCCCAATCGGATACACGTTACATATGCTAAGTATATATGTGGATAAAATATTATTCCCCTAGGCGTAACAAAAAATTGAAATGAACACATATCACTTATGGCAGTTTTTACTAGTGCCAATCAGTGTACTTCACAGTGTCTCATATATTTGGCTTTGTGCGATGATGAGCTTCAAGTGGACCCTGTTTACCACCCTTCTTAGTATGTCACTGGCTGTATAAGACTACATTACGTAGGTGGACAATAATGTGTTTTGTGATAATAAAGGTAATCACATGTCAGTAGTACCCTCAGAGATAAAGAATTTGACAATGTAATGATTAATCAAAATTGATTAACATTCGTGAGGGGCTCTAACCCCTAGACCACCCCTTCCTCTTTTTCTGGCTACACCACGGGCTAAAAGCGTAAATATTTAATTACTAAAAAGAATACTTGTTTTACAGAATTATGTAACAAACACATAAGTACTGTCGAATGCGATACGTTGATATGTCCTGAATCTGTAGTTTCTAACATGTATTGTTATATAACCTATTAGAAATTGATTTGTAGTAGACCTCTGTGCTGATACGGCCACTGTCTTTTGTTCTGAAATGCATGGCCACAAATAAATACGTTTTGTTTCTCAGCATTAAATAATGATTGTTTATTTATAGATAATTACCTGAATGTATTCAGCGAGTTCGTCGACCGAAACTTGACACACATCGGGAACAATCTGTCCAGTACATTGCTTTGAAATCCTGAAGAGGTATTGGAGGCTGGAATAACTGTCACCAGTAGCCAAAAAACATAGGTTACTGCCAACCTATCTTGCACAGAAATGGCTTGTCTCGGGTTTGTATGTTTCTTTGTTATCTTTCTTCGTACCAGAGAAATAAAACATTCAAAATCTACTGGTGACACCCGCGTAAAGTTTGTATACTGACCGCTAACATGCGGGAATCTCAAGTCCGTCATTCAAGTTGATCCACCATACTGTTCCCTCGGCTAGCTCCAAATACATGTCAGACTACTGCTGTACGAACACCAGCGTCTCACTCTCGGTCCAATGTACGACTACTGTTCATTCATGGTTCGTTCTGAGTTCTCGCTCTGAGTTCGGGTCGTGTCAGAAATTGGAGCGACAATATGGGCCTAACGTAACACGAGCCGAGCAATCCTCTGTTCGGTTCGTGTTACTTTACGGGGAAATGCTCTATAGTGTGTACATATCTTAAGGTTTCAAAAGTGCTCACTTTACCGCGAACAGCATTTACTTCTTTAACACGTGCGAGTTCATGTTAAAGTGGTTTTAGGAGCATGTCAATCATAGGCATATATGTATGTATGTGCATATAGACGTGTACAGCATAAATTCTACGTGTCACCACAATCAAGTTCTTTCTTAATTAAGCTCTTAGTTTTCATGACCACAGTCCTGTACACAATGCCATACAGGTTCAAACACACATTCGTGTGACCACTTTGTGGTAGTTATCACCCTGCTATTTTAAATAACAATTTAAAAAAAATGATTACATTTAGCCTCTGGTGACAAGTTTTACTTATAAGTATTTTTCTTCAGATATCGAATATCAGTTGAAAATTTGCAAAAAAAAAAAAAAAATGTCTATAATAGAATTAGCGTTTGCATAACATCGATATATCACAACAGAAATATCGATATAGGCATGTCTCGATGTTTATCGGCCGTCTCGTGGCCGTAAGAAACATTGGGCCCTCCCAAGACTGCGATGTGCCAGTTCACTTCCTCTGCAACTGGAGGATGACATTACACAGATGCCTCTTCGTATTTATATTCCTTCGCGTAAGGAAACTGCGCAAGAAATCACTAAAAATAACCATTCTCACTATTATTCTCCCCTTTGTGTATATTTAATAGGATAAAAGCAAATTTTGGCGGCTGGAGATTCTTTAAAAATTTCCTGGCAAAAAGTAGTTTACCCAGTAGCTACATGTAGTTGCTGATATACGCGCATACACTGATTTTACAGGATAGGCAAGGTCTTACTGGAGGGATGTTGCATGGAAGGCGAGATATGGAAACACGTGAAAGGTATCGAGGAGAAAGAAGAGGAGAAAAGTGAAATTGGTAACAACAGATTAAAAAAAAAAAAAATAGGCCTTTGACTGTTACGTGAGAACTTTTGAAATCAACTGCACACATATTAAGACACAATAAATGGCACTCAGCGCCCAGTCAAGTTGGTAGCTACACAAATAAGTACTTCCATCACTAAACGTTGAATTAAAGGTGCTGTGTAAACATGTGTAAATACTGAAATTATTTATTTTACATTCTGTTTTTTTTTTTTTTTTAACGCAGGTAAGTATAAGTGAGCAAATCTATAACAGAGTATGTACATGTCAAATTTGGGGGGGGGGGGGGAAACTTGTTACTAAAATTGTAATGTAATACGCCTTAATTGTAATATAATACCTCTTAATTGAGATACAGTATACGCGCCAAGAAATAGAACCCATACAGCATTAATTTAAGGACGGCATGGCCATTGCGATACAACTGTCGCTTCTTACTTCTGTGATCATGGCCATGCTTTAACAAAGTATCATTATCGCTTTTCCATTAGGAAACTGAAAATGTTTTACATACCACAGACACCCAGACATGCGAAATGCTTTAAGCTATGAGACACTAGTTGTGGTGATAAAAAGTTCGAGGCTAAATTCCATGCATGTTGCAGTGCAATATGTACTTAGACTGCAGTACAGATAGCATGTGCTGTTGCCAAACTCTCTATCCCATTACAATGTTTAGAAGATAGCTTGGTTGAAACTCTGTGGGTGTAAATAAAACATTTTAAGAAATTGAAAACTTTGTAGCTTATAATCGTAAATGTAAGAATTTAAATGACTATTCAATTAAATTTGTACGTATCTCTTATAAATCATTTGCCACGCACGCACACATACACACACACATATATATGTATAGAAGGGTAAAGATATATTCACATAGTAAATTAACACGAAGCCGTCTTATTTCCCTGTGCCAATATAGCTAGTATATTACTATAGGTTATGCACACCAGCTTACTGAAGAACGTACACGCAGGTTGCCCGCAGTACATGCGTCACACAATGCCAAGTGTCATGCCATATGTATCTGCTGCTCGTGCTGTAGGCCTATTCCAAGTACTTAGCATTAACATAACATATGAGCAGACAGGATATTACCATGTATACGTGTGGAACAAGGATAGTGCACTACTGAGCTGTTTGCATAACCATACTCTCCCATAGGCTTAGAAAACAGTGTGCAATAAAAGCATATGTTGAAATCGTGTTTTATGTTAGGTATAAATGTGTTACAACTGAGTAGTGTGATAGTAGAATCCTTGCAGGCTCGAGAACCAGACGTTTGATGTAAAGAACACTCACCTTAGTTTACCACACTTACTTAGACTAGTGACCATTTGTCACACACTGAAAATTATGCAACATGCTTTCCATAAGGACATGCAGAAATTATGCAGAACAGGGTCATCATTGAAGGCGAGGAAGTGAAAACAATTATTCATGCAAACAGGAAAAGACGTCAGACTACATAAAGTTTCCAGCCAAATTATTTTATTTCAAATTCAGTTTCTTTAATTTAATTGACATGTATTCTGGCTGTAAATGAAACTAATTAAAAATCCTGAATGGCAATAGCAAAGTGTTTATGAAAATCATTCACACTAGCACTGCCTATAGGAAGTGGTCAGACATAACGGTCGTTAACAATACCCTTATTAAAGAAAAAAACCTAAACTAGCCTGACGTGTTAGTTTGTCACTTAAAAAAAAAAATCACTGAATGAAAACGTCTGAAATTATTACTTGAAAAATTAAACTTGGCTCAGCTTAGTGGCAGACAATAAAAACTCTTATCTCTCAGGTGAAATTATGGTTAAAATATGCTGGTTCTTAGCTGTTAAAAACGCCTTGCCAACATGGCGTTGTGTAGAATGTTCTATTACAAATGGCCGCTCTCTTAGGCCGATACGACGTGTAGACTAAACTCGTAGAAAAACTAGTAGTGTAGAAAAATAGTTTACTTGTAGGATGATACCATTTATAGTAGAAAACAGGACGGGATCTCAGGAAAATGTAGAGTAGTATTCAAACTTCGTAGAATTAAGGTGTTTCTTAACGTGGCTTACAGCTCACGGAACGTCACAGCGTCTAACTGACCTAAGCTCCTAAACAGTTGCTTACAATACGGAGGGGCTTACTGTACATTTCTCTTACGTAGAAACAAAACAATATTAATTAAGCAAGCTGTAGAAACTAAGACACGCCAATGTACTACTTAAAATGCCTATGCTACGCCTAACTTCTGGACGTCCGTCCTGACTTAGGTCTTAACCCGTTGAAAGATGGAGGCAGAGAGAGCGATGTCCTAATTGAAATTACCCGCCTAGCCCTACGCTATCACGCTAGCCAGTGGGGGTGCAGGATTCAAACCTGCCAGCCAATCGGAAGGCTTCCTATTCAAACAGTTAATCTGACACACTCCTAACGGCCTAATTCCCTATTTCAAAGAGTTACGGGTCTCGTAGAAGGTAATAAAAATAACACAATAAATTCCCTGAAACAATTACAATGGTGTGAGACCAAGAAAATAAATGAAAATGTAGAATTATTAATTAAAATACAAACAAAAATTAAATCTAGCTAACTAAGGGATTTAAACATAAATTATTGCCATTCTAACATCTAATTGTTCAAAATCCTAAACACACGAAAATAAATAAAAACACACGAAAATAAATAGAAATAAATAAAAATGAAACATATGCGAAAAACGTATGCAAATTACAGTGTTTGACATTGACAGTATAGAATGAGTAAAAATATACCTAGATTATAATGATGAATGCAGAAAATGCAAAAGTTTATGTGTGTGTGTATATAATACACACACACTCACAACACTTAATGACCCCGCAGTCGACGAGACGAGGCACTAATTCCTACATACATCCAACATTGACCTAGCGTTGCCCCCCCCCCCCCCCCCAACTCGATGACGTCACTGGTCGACGCCCATGAGTATCGGCAACTCCAGCTGACGTCACTGGATGTGGGAGATCAGTCTAATGTGAGCATGGGAGAACGACCGAGATAAAAGGCCCGTGGGAGGGCTGGCTGGCAACAGAAATACCAGGATAAAGGACTTGCGTATAGTTACCATCAGATTTTCATCATCGACTAAAAGAAGATGCCTTTCACCAACATCGTACACTTTCTGTAAACAGTCAACATTCCCGCTATTTCCTGGGAAAACCACTGGGTTTTTCCGAGTTTTCTCGCTGTCTCATCTGGAACACGTAGTGGATACCAGAGGACCTATGCTTCTTTTCCCCAGAAATATTTCCTTTCAACTGCGGCTTGCATTATTGTGTCTCGTATTTTAGTTTATACGCTGTTCACTGAGCAATTCTGACAGCCCTGCCTGTATGCACATTGTGTATTCTTCCGCCACGTGTAAAATTAACACTGACATGGGCCTCACCACTTTATTCATGCGTCGGTTAATTAAAAATATGAAATTATTAGAGAAGTATATACTACTATAAATATCTGCTATTCTTGCACTTATGTACATTAAAATAACACAGGGCGAAGGAAATCATTTAAGTAATCGCATATATTTACCTAACACTTTTAATTCGACGTTAAGGCATTGAACTGTTTCCCTTTCACCGTTACCAACTGTGCTGGGCTTATGCCACTCAGCGTGCCTGTCAACATATATGCAGGTATGAGCAGTGACATTTTTCTAAGGTTGATTTCAAAATTGCTCTCTCTATCGTGAACAGCATTTACGTTATTTTACATTAGGGAGACATGTTTCGACTAGCAGTATTTCTATGCTCCTTAAAAAAAAAAAAAAAACACTGAAATAAAGCGTTATCATTTCTTTACAATTATTGGGGCCGAGGCTGCTGAGCGGTTAGCCTGCTCGCTTCCCATCAAGGCGAACCGGGTTCAATCCCCTGCCGGGCCACTTTCGGATTTTCGGAAGTGGGAATCGTGCCGGACGATGCCGCTGGTCGGCGGGTTTTTTCGGGGATCTCCCGTTTCCCGCACCCTTGTATTCCGGCGCTGTTCATTTTCACCTCATTTCAACCTCGTCCGCTCAAATCTCTCAACTCAACCCAATCCAACCAGCGCTGCGAAATGACCCGTTTCCGTTCTTGTTGACGTACCAGAACGAGTGGCCATTTACATTAACATCTGGGATTATAACTAAAATACAAGAATATAATCTCAGTCCATTTAATATCACGGTGACACTGTGTAAATACACATATTCTCGTATTTCGCGATATATTTAATATATGTGATGTATAATTACGTACGTATATGTAAAATTGCACACATGTATGTATGTATATATATACATATATACATATATAACCACATGTGTACTTGGCAGAGTAGAATACATCTACGTCATAAGATTCAATAAAAACAAACCATTAAAATAGTTAAAACGTTGCCTTAGCTTGACGTGTCTGTTCTGATATTTTGTAGTGAGGTTAGGAACGAAGCGAGATTTATTACGACAGAGTTTGGTATAGAGAAGATTTCTGCCGCTAGGTGCGCAGTGCACCAAAACGTAACTTCTAATTAAAATTTTAAGCTGCGTAAATAATAAGCGACAGGTTTTACTTAGTTACGAAGATATTTTATATTTGATTAATGATTATTGCAACTATCCTGTTTTTAACTTCGAAAATAGAGTAAATCTAGAACACATGCGACACTAACGGTTATCTAGAGGCGAAAATGTTTGGTTGCCAAACTTTGAACATTGATCTTCCAAGCCTGTACCAGTGTCAAGTACGTTCGTGATAATTTTCAAATGTCCACTAATTGAGATGGATGGCTGGCTTGTGCCCGGTTGCACCATCATCTTCCCCGATCCGAGATAAACGATCCTAGTTCCGAACAAGGACCTAGTTTGATCTTGGTTCCAATGTAAAAGTGTTGCACGGACGAAATTTCATGATTCTGGACTTTCGATTCTTCGATCTTGGTTCCAAAGTGAGAGATTAAGATTAAGTATGAGACTAATTTTCCTATTGGTTCGTATATATGACGTCATGGAAGTATCATGTTGTTTTAATTCCCTAACAAAACAATTGTCCGTAGTACTATCTGTGGGCGTATTTTCAAACTATTGTTGACGATTGCATGCTGACCTCGGATCGAGTTTTGGAACCTCCAATTTCGGTGGTTCGAAACGAACTTCATCTCGATCTCCAGTCCAGTTCTGAACTCGAATGGTGCAACAGTTTTCTGTGTCAATCTTGGATTCGATCTCGGATCGAGTTTCGAACCACGATGGTGCAACCGGGCGTAAGTCCGCTGAGAGGGAACGTCGTGCAGGATCGTGTGACATGACAGCGTACCCCGCCGGACGTGCAGCGGTGCGGAATGACGTCACAAGGCGCTGTTCCCCGCAGTATACGGCGAGTGACGTCACCGAACCTTGACCTTTCCAGTGGCGGCACGGGAAACCAGCTCACCCACTCCTCCTTGCTGTTGTGCCGACCTCAGGGCGATCTTGTTTGCACATTTCATATACCGGGTGAGGCATTCAAAACAAGCCACCTTAATAAATCGACCACTTGTAACGACAGAGGAAAATGTTTCAGACAAATGTTTGGGGGGAAAGGGGCCATAATGTTACTTTAATAAATAGGTGTGTTGTACCCCGAGGGATGACGGAAACATGGGGGTCAACTGCGGTGTGTTAAATGGGACGATGTGGTCTAATGTTCACATTTCTATTATGTGTGACACACGTTTGTATTCATATTGCGAAGAGCTGCGAAGAGGTGTGTAATAAAGTATGTCATCCCATTTACAATACCAATGTTGACCCTGTTTTAAATGCCTCGCCCTGTATGCAGAATGAATTTCAACTAAACCGACAAACTTCGGTAGGTGATTCTTCATGATTCACATATATATGAATATACATAACATTTTTTAATTAGTTGTGTCTGCAAGTTTACTAGGCAGCGCCCTTAAGGCTCCCGCCCGCCTGCCTGGAGTTATTTCCACGGTCGGGGCCGAGAAGCGTGGGAACGATAAGGGCGACACTGCAGTGTGCATCAAGTGCTCCATCGCCCTTGAGCATAGTGCTCTGAACTGGGGTGCAGAGTTCTCGCTGCACTGTGCGTTCCTATGGGACTTTCAGCGGTGACACTACGGTTTTATTGGTGGAAAGTCTTCGGGAAGGTCCAGTGCAGAGCCTTGCGTAGTTATGCATGTATCTGAAGCGTATATTTCGGGATACAGCACTTCGATAACGCTGGTTTTTAGCCTTTCTGGCGTGCTATGGAAATATTGGTGTTACTAAGGTGCGTGGCGTCTTGAACGCATTCTATAGCCTTCGTATGAAGTGTGTGTGCATTGCGTACAAGGACTCGTTGAACGCACGTTTAAGTGTTTGTCTGTACGAGTATTCCAAACACTCTGCAAGACATACATGCTGCAGCCTCTCTAGTTGTCATGTGGATCTTATTGTAAACAGCTGTGTCTAGTCACAAAAAAAATTATATAGATCATCTGAATGCAAATTTTTTTTTCACGGCAAAAATAAAATTTGATATTTCATTGCCATTGTATAAATTTCGCTATTAGAACATAAATGGGGTCGCTGAAGTGTCAGTAATCAACTATTACTGTAAGGAGACCTCTCTTTACGATATTCATTCGTATGTAAAGTGACGCTATAAACTATGAACAAAACGCTGTATCTTTTCCGAACAGATTTCTGTATTTAAACCCTATAGTCAGCGCTTCAAATTCAGAGCAAACAGAATACACGCGAAGCTTTGTTCATGCCGCTCTCCCATCGCCTTTGTAATGTTTCCTTAGGACCTGACGTGACATCGAGGGGCTAAAACATGTTTACGAAGAAGGCCCCTTGAACATGAGATGTGTGTGTGGGGGGGGGGGGGGTGTGTTTCAGACACTACCACGGTGTGCGGGTTTTCTCGGTGTTCTCTCGTCTCCACCTTCATCTCCTCTCACTGCATACAGTCTTGGCGCTCTGGCCGCGGCTACAGCTCTGTCTTGTGGCAAGCCAGTCACTTCGTATTGCAGTTCTGGAAAACAGGAAAATGTCAGAGAATTTCAAATAACTTAGCTAAATGTCAGGGAATTCTGTGATATGCACGATATATTTGGCAGTTTTGTTATCAATCTTGCATCGCTGCCAGAATCATATAACATTGTTTTAATGATTGTGAACCAAATGCTTTGCCATTTTTCTTTGCAATCTATGCGGTGAGCAATTTTGTAAGATCAGATAAGTATTTTGGTGTTCAAGTGTTCGTATGAGATGAATTCTTCAAACATTAGCTCCTTCCATGTCTGTGGACATTGTAGGCGAAAGTGTAAATTTTTCCACAGTATTTGCAGTGTAGTTTATTCGGTGATGTCGCCATTCTCATCATTATATATTAAATGAATAATCTTCGGTGTGAAGAGAAAGTTTACTTCCGAATAGATGTTCACCTCACAATGTCAGAATGACAACTAACTTGTTTCTGTACGAATGTACTGTTTTAAACAGTATCAGGTTTAATTAATTATGATCAAATGTATTCCATTCTAATATTTGTATGTTAATTGCAGGGGTATGCATACTAATTCACCATGTTATTAAATCTACGTATGATAGATGGAATGCGTCTTTACTTGGTATTCGATTAACATGAATAAATAATAATTTAATTTCACGAATTTGGAAGGGAGAGAGAGATTTAGAAGTATTTTGTATGGAATTTATAAAGGCTATGTTTACTAAACGATTGTGTTAGTAGGAGGGTAGTCTGTTGAGTAAACCATTTTGAGTTGTGATTGTATTAACTGTCTTCTGGTTGATAGTGTATCTAAAAATATCGATTGGGAAGATTTAATTGAAACTTTGGTTATAAGTAAATTTTAGTGTAGTAGACAAGTCTACACATCAAATACATATTTTTCTCTGCTATACATATATATTTAAAAACAGATTGAAAGTTTGATTATTAATTCATGTGTCGTATCTTCCACCGCAATACTTGATGCTTAGGTAAATTAAATGATACATGTTTGAGAAACTGTGTTCTTTCAATGTTTAAAATTTTTAGCGAGTGAAAATATCTCTTGTACGAAAAATATACTTCAGTTCCTGGAAATAAGTTTGCTGGAAATGGAATAAAGTTTATTTGATTAAAATTTATATTTGGATTAAGATATAAAATTTGTTGGAATTTTATCTGGGGTTAAGATTTCGGGTAATATTTAGTTTCAGAGATGTAAATTTTGATTGGCATGACTTGTGAAATTTTTATTTCGCTGTAAATAAGACAGGTTAACACATTCGGAAGAGTTAAAACTTCGCTGCACAAGGGAAGGGAGCCGATTGGGCAGGCAGACAATCTTCATCTCGGGAAAATATACACACTCTGGACAAGGGCCAGTTCTGAGGGTGGTAGGGGCCATAGGGGTGGTTGTCATTGCGGAGTCGGAGCAGGTATGAAGACGAGTGGTGGAGGGTAGGGTGGGAGGGGGTGCCTGCTCCCGATGTGCACGCAAGTAGGCAGTTGTCGCCATCGTGAATCAGTTGCGACAATTGAGAATCGAGGACAGACAGGTGAGTGACCCCTAGGACTTCGCTGAGGAGGGGTGGTAGGGGGTGGCAGGCAGGTCTCATCCGATTGGAACATAACTAATCAGTAGTCGCCATCTTTTCTTCGTGCCGAAAACATTTGACGATTGCGGCCTGCTCGGGGCAGTGAGCACAGGCGAGGGATGGGGAGGGGGTGAAGTGAACGAAGTGTCCTCAGCTATCCCACTCGGCGCCATCTTCAGTCGCTCATGTACGCTTAGAGGAGACGAACGTGCTACTTGTCAGTTCCTTCATAAACACCGCATCTCTACACACTTGGCGGCCGAAGTGATTACAATAGGGGGTTACCGCATCGGTGAGCATCGCACCTACCTTTATCTCTAGTGATAGCTGCAATTTTCATAGTATTTTAGCGGAAAAATATAAATTTTCGTGTGTTAACTTTTTTTTTCGGATCGATATACTGTATTTGTGATAAGTAATTGATTTCTGTGTTCGGCAGACGAATATACCGTTTGCGTTAACAACTCGTGTTTTTTTGTTACCAAGTGACGTGAATTTCACAGATTTAACAGAAATTTGTAGTACGTCTCTTTAAAGTGTTGCACAATTACGCTTTGCGGGCTTACATACTTCTTCACGTCATCCGAGTGTTCCTACACTTCGACTGAAATAATTTGTGTTAAAAGTGAATTATTCTGAAACTAGTGAAACTTTAGTAAAAAAAAAAAAAAAATTCATTGTCTGTAGTAGGACGAATGCAGAGTTTTTATTTTAAATTTCAAGTAATTTGTCTATCAACTTCGCTACACACACATAATCAGTTCTCCACACATACAGCTTATACAACTACGTAATTGGTACACTGGACTCCACATCAAATTGATGTGTTTTAAAAAATACTCAAGGTATGAGTGAGCGGCTTTGAGTGCTTGTGCATTCCTATTACGCTATTGTGTGTGTTTAAAATTTAAATGCGATTTTGGAAATCTTTATTTATTCGTACTGACTAGCTGGATTTCGTTTAGTGAGTTTGCACTTGTCATCAAATGTTATTCTCATAGTTAAAATTCTCTCTCGTGTAATTATATTTCTAAGCGCGAGACTCACATTACGTTTAAGTCTCACGCAATTCCACTTAATATTTTCGTGTAGTCGTTTGAAAATTTGCGATTCGATGTGTGTAATTTATTCATACATAGATCACTCTGAATTTCTCTCGTGTGTTTAATATATTCGTAAAATTCGCCTATTTACCACCAAAATCTCTCCAAACACCTCAAAATTAGAAAAAATTTATTTAAAAAAATCAGCATCAGCCCGCTCTTGAACTCAACTCTACACATAATATAAGACATTACAACCAACCACTCTGGTTAGTCGACTGCAAGAGCTCCAAGCGCAAGGAAGTGCCAGAGCTCCTGCTACTCCCCTCCCCCCACCAAAAAGAAAGAAACAAGTACAACAATAAAATTAACACTTTCAAATTTAACCTTTTCAATAAATTTAACACTTTCCATTTTTGATCGGATTAAGAAATTTTCAATCGGATTAAAACAGGATTAAAAGCGGATTAACCCGTTCAATCAATTTAGTTAACCTGTTGATATCAAATCTATAATCCGATTAACCAAAAGTGGCCTGAAATCAGCGAGCCCCTACTACTAATCTTGTTTGTGAATTGTGAAGTGCGCGAGTGCATAAGTTGTTTCAATACAATCTTCTCCTAGCAGTAATAGGGAATATTCGCATCGAAATGCTTCAAGTATTTTTGTCAGCTGTACCAAAACATGAAGCAGTTATACCACAGCTACTTAGAACATGCATGCTTTAAAGCTGTGATATTCCCTTATGCTTTATAACATTTGCAACAATACTAATAACGGTTCTTTTTGAAATAGGCGATTTCATTAAGATTAATGTAGAAATAATTTGTTTACTTAAGTATTGGAGAAGCAACAGTACTACATAGTTATGTGGCACAGTTATTGTGTACAAAACTCGCTTTCTAATTTAATCGCTTGTTGATTGATAATCACGCCAGCTTCTTCGTGACAGATATCCATGTCTGCTCTCAGCTACAGTTAACTACACACTTCCCGGGGTGTTTCATTTTGTCCTGTTACGACAGACTTGTGTTACAGCACGCATATGGGACCAAGATTATGATTGGCATTAAGTAGTAGTGACACATTAGCTGCTTCATGTCCTCTTGACACTGTAGGCAGAATTACTTCGAGCGAGTTGTAGCTGATAAGGTGTCCACCACAGGGAATACCGGGAAAAGTCAGGGAATTTAATGGGACGGGGAAGAGTCGGGGAAATTTCGGCGTATTTTCACCAGGACCAGGGAAAATATAAATAATTGCTACTTTGCAAACATTTTTAGTTGTGTGAATACAGGATAATGTTGTTGTGATCATATATATTCAAAGATTTAAATTTTTAAATTTGTGAACAACTGACAATAACACATCTGTGCCAAGTGACATAGAGTTTGTACGTTCAAAATAAAGTATTTGTGTGTTTGTAATGACACTCGCGTGTGGTCAATAGCGAGTATTGCAAGAAATATCGATTGACTGAATCAAATGTTGGCACCATCAGCTTGGTCTGTTGCAGTGAAATTTAATTCAACTTACTGATGGCATATTTGTTCTGTCCGCTGTGAAAAAGAAATGGTAATACAAGGTTTCAGTATTCCTGAAATTTAATTTACATAATAAGATACCGCCTGGAAAGTAGGGAAAAGTCAGGTAAATTCCTAAATTGAATATTAGTAGACATCCTCTATGATCTACTTTCCGCCTCATGCAAATAGAGTTTAACCGCGGCCCTTGCGTTTGGAAAACTACCGCAAAGAGACAATGTATTGCATTTGTGCTCATTTAGCTGATAATATTTTTCATGGAAACTATTTCGTACTAGGCATTATCAATGCTTATTTTCTTTCTTTTTTAATTCGTATTGACTATAAATAAACTGGTTTATTATATTAACAAAAGTTCAGTTCAGTAAAAAAAAAAAAAAAAAAAAAAAAAAAGTGTTTGTTAAAAGAATTATAAAATGCTTGTGATGCATGCCATATGTAGGAAACAACCAAACATGTCATACAAGGGATGATTTTTCAAAACTTTAATAAAATAAAGTGTGAGGACAATGGGAGTTCTGCTATTAGGTGGGCCCTACTTTGCCTTGGATTAATTAGGATTTATTGATGGGTTATCGATTTGATTGAAATGGTTAATCCATGATCCGATCAAAAATTGAAAGGGCCGAATTTAATTGAAAGGGTTAAATTTAATTGAAATGCCTAAATTTGATTGAAAGGGTTAATCAAAAAGGGTTGGTCAAAAAAGGGGTAGTTCTTAATCGGATTAATTTTTTATTGTAAAAATTTATTTCTTGGTTTGTATTGAGTTGAGTGCAAGAGTGGACTAACCATAAATTTTATGTTTTGGGGGGATATTGCTCATAGACAGTGGTGGGAGATAGGCGACTTTGAAAGATGCGATCTACGTGTTAGTAATGGCAAACAATCTATTATCTGAATGCAACCAAACGGTAAAGAATTTCTGAGTGTTCTACGTATGAATAAATTACACGCATCGAATCGGAAATTTCAAACGACCACATGAATAATAAGTGCAATTACTCCAGTATGGAATTAAATTTAATGTGAGTCTCGAGCTTAGAAATATAATTTACAGGAGATATAATTTTAACTACGTGAATAACATCTGGTGTCGACAAGTGCAAACTGACTAAACGAAATCCAGTTAGCCAGTAGGCAGAGTCTTTAAACAAAATATATTTCAAACGAGTTCTATGTATGAATAAATAACGCGAGACAAGTATAACGAACTACTACGTTTTACTGTCTTTAAATGAAATCCAGCTAGTCAGTATGAATAAATAATACATTAACAAGTTTACATGCACAAATTACACATACCTTACACGATTCAACCTGGTGAATGATATCTTGTGGCACTAAAACTCTGAATACAATTTAAACCAGACACAATAGTGTACGTCTATTCTGATAAGTAAAATATATAACGATCTACAAGAAAGTAATTAATGATAGAAAATATTACCTCAAATGATTTGTTTGAAATTAATCAACTTGCACCGAAGCATAGAGCTTAATCCCACATCACTTTATATATAATGGAAAAAATGAACAAACTTCCTTGCAGAGAAAATTATTGTTAAAATTACTGATGTACTACAAATCTCTGTATAGTGTGGTAAATAGAATGCACTTGTTAACACAAACTGTGTTTAAACTGCTAGGAAATTTTGTAGACTGAGCTCAGAAATGTAATTTGAAAATCTTATCACAATATTGCTTTAACACACGAAAATTTATATTTTTCAATAAATTCAAAAAAAAATTTCACACTATAGTTTATGAATACTGTGAACGAGATCTGAACCCTGGAGCAAATAATATCGCTTAGCAAAAATCGTGGCTATCACTAGATATGAAGGTAGGTGCTATGTTCGCCTGTCCGTAGTTGCGCTAACCTGCGATCGTAACCTTGTCGGCGGCCAACTGTCTACCCATCCGTTGAATACGAACATGATCTGGTGAGGTACATGTCTTTCTAGTCCAAGTATTCATGAGCAACTGAATATGGCACTGAGTGTCCAGAGAGCTTCAGATAAAGGGGGGAGGGGTTGCCTGCAAACCCCTTCCACTTTCCACCCCTCGCCAACTGCTACCCCGAGCTGCTCTCGATTGTCATTTTTTTCATCAATGTAGCAAGATTGCATCAACTGCCTAGTTGTGTTCAGATTGGGGGGCCCTGTCTGCTTGTAGCAACCCCTCCCACAGTCACACCTCAGAACCGGCCTGAGTTAAGGATCCCACCCACCCCCTACACCCCCTTTCCCCAAGCTGGGTGTGCGAGGTCCTAGGGGCCATTCACCCGTCTGCTCGCAATTGTCAATTTTTTGGCGACACCTGGGTAGATGCACTCAGATCAGGGGCTGTTTGCTTGTAGCCACCCATACCACCCCTACCCGACACCCCTCACCCTCAGAACTGGTCCGAGTCCAGAGGAACATGACCCTATACACGCATCCCTGCCACCTGCTAGTCCCGAAGGTGACTTGCCTTGAAATTATACTTTTCTGAAGAGCTTCGCTATCGATCGAGCTTGGTGTTCGCAAAAACCTGTTTTACACATCCCAGATTCAGCCCTGAGAAAGTTTTTTCGTATTTTTTCGTGAGTTGGCGACCCTGCAGTGTCTGTTTCATGACAATGCACCCTTCCCCAGCTACAGTATTCAGAACACGTTTCTATTTCCCTGCTTCGACTCGCCTGGGCTGTAGACCTCTGATTGCATACCCCGAGAGATTTTGCCTTACTCGCTGTCATTTCAATCTTATGCAACAGGTTGACTATATGAGCATCGAAATGAAAAAAAAATTACGAGTCCATAAAATCAAGTTTCCAATATACGCCGCGAGATAATTCCCAGATTTAACATTAAAACATCAACTTTTAACTATAATCCAGGAAACTTATAAATAAAAAAAAACCTTACAGAAATACAAAACATTTTGTTAAAAGTATTCAAACAAGAGATATTTTATTCACTCATTAAGAAATGTTTTTACTATCAATTCACCGTATATTTATTCGTATAGGAGAGAAAAAATATTGGGAGAGAAATGCCCATCTCCAATGAGATCTTAAGAGCCGATGAGGGGAAACGAGATGAGAAGTGCCGGGTCGCGGATGTGAGACTAGGGGAATGAGAGAGATCTCCCATAAAACTATTCTATTAGCGGCAACATCTAACACAACATTCACACGTTGTCAATATTTTGTTTTTATGGCGTGACCTGCCTGGGGAGGCGAGCTTGCTAAGCAGCTCAACCAAGGTGTACCCTCTCTTTTTATGTCCAACCAAAAACTTTCCAATAGCAAACTCTGTTCAGTGTAGCATAAAATATATTTATGTTTGAATTTATTTAATATTTTAACAGTTTCCAACCTATGTTTAACAATACAGTATGAATACAGGCTGAAATAAGGTTTATCAGACTCGGAATATAGCGATTTCAACATTATTCGTACTTTTTTATGAAAAGGTCCAAATTCTTTTAAATTCACAGAAAATGGTGGCAATTTTGAATTTTTACAGTATATAAGAAGGGATAAATTAATTTTTTGTTTAGACTTAACTCAGCATCTGCTAAGGTCACTTCATGTGTGTATGCATGCATGTGTATTGCAGTAGCACAGATAACGCCAGGCGTCCACTACAACACACGCTCACTACAATGTCGACTATAAAGCCAGACGTCCACATCTATTACAGCTCCAGGCATCCACACCGAGAACGACGCCAGATGTATACTACTACTTTGCTACATGTAGACCATCATCAAGGCAGAATCTAAAAGACATTTCATCTTTGCATCAGGTACAATGCATCAAGTTCTCTGCTGTGACAATTTGCAACTCTGAATGCATTGAAACGTTCAATGCAATTTTAGCTTATGGGAAGGCGAAAACATTATTGAGTCTAGAGTGTTCCCAACTGCAAGTGTTGCTGCAAGAATTTATAATTTCTTTTGTGGGTCACGAAACAAAATTAGTGTATCTGTTCCTGGCTGAATATTTAAAAGCCAGTGAGGATATTGTATCCTATTTACCTTGTAATGACTGTCCTTATGGCATGACTGCCTTTGCTAATGATGGGAACTTACATCATATGCGGAGAGATTGTATGTTGCGCAGACTGGAACAGCTACTTGAAACTAGAGTTATTCCAGATATAGTAATGGACGATTCCGGAGTCGAAGTAGATTCCGAGGCGAGCACTGTCTTCTTATAAAATCTTATGAAGAGAGAGAGAGAGCGAGAGCGAGAGCGAGAAAATCATACACCAGAGCTTCAGTTACGATTGAGAACTTCGACTCATTACTTCAATACACTAGTGTTACTCCAGGATTCAGGCGAGAGTGTGGTTTCGAATTGAAGATGAGGATATTCAGATACAGATCTGCAACGGAGATGAACATTGGCATTTCTCGTTAATATGTCCAACAGAAACTTTTTAAGTTTTCTATGGTTGTTATGGGCGAAATTATTCTCCTTTATATAATTTACGCCCTGACAGCAAACTACCTTGTAATGAAGGTAAACTAGAATTTGAAGCTCTACAGTGTAGAAAATTTGAATTTTTTACGGTCTAACCTTGAACGTTTGTTTGATGGTGTAAATGATTTCACTATATAAAATTTCATAAATATTTTTGAAGGTTTATGATTCTAAAATGCTAAAAAGAGCACATTTTTAAATTTCAAGTTTTTCTCTCACAAAAAAGTCTAAATTGGGGTTAAACGTAAATGCAATAGTGCGAGTTTAAATTTCACTGTTATATTGTAAATGAAAACTGTGCACCTGGAACGAAGAGTAAAATATTGTGAAAGACAAGACCGAGGCAGGTCGCACAGCGCGGTCAATTCATTACTGGAGATGGGCTGCTTGACAAGAAATTTTGCATCGGAGAGGCATGGTGGAGGGAGGGATGGGGCTGGAGAGGAATTGCCAACTTTCTCGTGCTGTCACGCATACGCGCCCACAGGCTTAGCGCATCCGCGGGGGAGAAGGGTAGGATGTCGGTGGGGCTGAAGGGGAATTGTCAAATTTCTACTTTTCCCATTGCTCGGCACAATGCAGACATGCCTGCAGGGTCTACGTGATTAATTGTTGGAGGGAAAAGGGAGCGGGCTGGTGCGGGAAGGGAAAAGCGACTGTATGGTGGCACACCGGGGCGCTAGCGGTACCTTAGTGTGTACTAGATTTTCATTCTCTTGCCTGCTTTGTGCCATGCACATCTCCCATGCGCGGGCTGGCCTGGTTTGTTCCACGCTTGCATCATTCACAGTTCACCCTCACTATGCGGGTAGCCTGTCGGGCGGGCGAAACCTTGTCCCGTCTATTCCTTATTGTGTTTCATTTCTCCTCGCCTGCTAGCTCTCTGCCTCTCATCCACATAAAACGTATTTTGAACTCGCTACCTTTTTAGTCACAGCTCTCGCTCCTGTCTTTCCCCAAGAAACATAAAATCTAAAATTAAGAAAAAAAATTGTCTAGGATGTTAGTAATAAAAATATGTTTTCATTTTTATATTATGTGTGTGTGATTGTTTACTTTTTTTTCAGAAGCACAAGACACTTACATATATTTTATTGTGGTGTTGCAATATTTATATAGGGGAAACTAAAGATAGTTTTTAGTTTGGTGAAAAAGGGTGGGCATTAACGATCCAGTATTGACATATTGCTTGAAGATCTTTACGTAAACGATTCCGATTTGGAATCACAGATGGAAAGACAAGTTGTCGAGACAGTGCCCCTTCGCCTAATCAGACACAAGTTAATCTTTTGGAGGACAATCGTTGCTTAAGCAATTCGAGCACGGATTCACTCACGGAGATATCATTTACAGCGTAAGGCCAAAACGTGTCCGCTTCCCCCAAACATGAGAAAGTTGATCTTTTGAATGACGATTTTTTTCTATCAGACTTGGAAGATTCTTGTGATTTGAAGTGTGCCCCAACTGTTTCACAACCGACTTTTGAGGCGATTGGAGATATTTTGTCAAGGGAGACAGAAAATAGTTCCTTTTCCGATTCCCAAGCCTCAGTGGAAGCTTTGCCAGACTTGAAGTTCCAGCTATTGGCTACAGCGTTCGCGGGAAGACTAAATGATGCATGGATACGTAATGATAAATTAGTCTGATGTGGTTTTTTCTGGTTTTTTCCAGGGGTGTAAAGTCCCTTTATTAAGCTTAATGACATAACCGTGGCCAGTTAGATTATCCATTTCTGTAGCCGGTATGTATTTGAAATCCCTCACAGTGGAGGAAGGCGCTACAGAGACTTTATTTTCAAAGGAAAGCACTCCCTGTCCTCCATTCATCTGATGTGGGTTTATCTATGATGATGATATCGTCAGTTATCTCACAAACAGACTTGAGTTTAGTGCATGTAGTTCTGGCTGGAGTTTGCAAATATGGACGTCCATGTGAGTCAATGTTGGCCGTTCACTGTCGATTCTGCACACACTAAACTGCCCAAGTTTATTGATGATAGGAAAGCTTGTGTCGATGTAGACTGCCCGGAGGGAATGTTTCCACTTTGCCGTTGTAGCATCTCTTTCCTGTCATACAAAATGCCCACCGAATTACTTCATATCCAAAGCTTACGTGGTTTTTCGTATCGAAGGTCTGTCGACGCCTCTAGTCGTACAGGATATTCACAAGTTTGAGGAGGACAATTCTATTTCTATCAATGTCTACTGTGTGGTAGATGAAGATAACAATATAATTGATGAAACTTGCAAAAAGGGTGGGGTTGTAGTACTCATGCGTATTTCTCATGTACGCCATGACAAATATGTGAATATTTTGGCGATTCGCGCGATTGTAAATGCCACTCATTTGCATTTTGTCTGTATTAGAAATTTGTCACAGCTAAATAAGAAAATTTTTTTTTTCAAGCATTGTCTTCAATATTTACAAACTGAGGAGAAACTCGCAAGTCACAATATTCTGTGCCAACAACAAAAGGCTGTTCGCAGTACTTTCCCCACTGGGAACGACAAGTACTTGGGATTTAAAAATTACAGCTAACGCCAGAGTTTGGGTTTTGTCGTGTATTGTGACATAGTAAGTTGCCTGAAACCAATATCCACTTGCTTGCCTAATGATGGAACAAGTAATACAACTACCATCAACCTACATGTTACATATGCTTGTAGCATGTTGTTGGTTTGTTCATACAATCCAGCTTTATCTTGGTATTTCGAGTTTATGGGTTCTGATTGTATGCACCAATTAGTTGATAAATTAGTTAAACTTACA
Source organism: Dryococelus australis (assembly GCA_029891345.1). Classification (NCBI taxonomy): domain Eukaryota; kingdom Metazoa; phylum Arthropoda; class Insecta; order Phasmatodea; family Phasmatidae; genus Dryococelus; species Dryococelus australis. The sequence continues at coordinate 174,983,164 of CM056999.1, read as the reverse complement.
ACTGGGGTTGCAGGAATTCACTGCGTCATTGTTCCAATGAAGCTAAAAACACCTGCTGATGAAACGAGGTTGGTGGCTCAGAAAAGTTGTACATTTGTAAGAATTGCTCAGTAAAGATGATATTGTAGCCAACCATTACCATCTGATGAGCGAAATCAGAGGCAGTGCACATAATAAGTGCAACTTAAATTTCAGACTGCCCAAAAGACAATTTGTCGCTGTTTTCCATAACCTGCAGTATTACTATGCTAACTTTCTTGTAAATTCCTTGGCTGAACATGTAATGTTACACAACAGAACCATTGTAATTGAAAACCTGGAAAAATTCAAGTTATTGGAATGAGCCTAGAGAAATACAAATGTATCACAAAACAAATTCCCAATGGGACTGGTTGCAATGGAAAGGCGCAATATTTCAAGTTACGATTTATTGATTTATTCCAATTCACGAGCGTCTCTCTGAAAACTTTGGCAGGCAATTTACTACCTGTGCAATTGAGTATCACCCGCTCGATGTTTCCAGACAACACCCAGTTAGAATTGGCAAAATGGAAGGGAGTTTTTTCTTATGGCTCTGTTAAGTCGCCAGACAGTCTGATGTGCAAGTCACTCCCACCAAAGGACACATTCCATAATATGATTAGAGGTGATGGCATTCGCGATGATTATGCTCTCGCCCAAGCTGCATGGGATGCTTTCAACTGTATAAACTTGCTACAGTATGCCATTCATTACTTAAGTTTGGACACTTGTTTTCTGACTGATGTTTTGAGAATTTCAGGACCGTATGTTTGGCTCATTACGGTCTTGACCCCGCTATGTACATCACATCTCAGTCTCTTTCATTGGAGACTTGATTGTCAATGAAATGCATGCAGGTAGAGCTGTTGACTGATCCTCACATGTATCTTTTTTAGAATGTGGGTTTGGGGGCAGTATTACCCAGGTTTCAAATAGACCTGTGGAAGCCAATAACAGTGTGGCATCGAAATATATATATGCTATTTCGATGTCAACGAGCTGTATAGTCATACAATGCAGTCCAAGATTCTGATTGGTAATTTCGAGTGGGTTGAGGCTGACGTGTTCTTCTCATGGGATTTTGCAAACACTGTGAATGATGTTGACACTTTTTTTTTCGCAGAAGTTGATCTGTCTTTTCCGGAGGAGTGTCATGATAAACTATCTGATCTGCCTTTGGCCCCAGAAAATGGTATGCCATGAACGGCTCGCATGAGAAACTTCTTTTAACACTCGTGCTGCAGAAGAATTATGTTATATACAGGGAAACACTTAGGCAGTACTTTATGTATGGGGCTAAACTTGACTCTGTTCATCGCGTTTTACGCTTTGAGCAGAAGGTATGGGTGGCTCCTTACATCGAGTTTAACTTTGAGAAACGTGCCTAGGCTGCGAACATATTCGAAAAATAGTTTTTCAAGTTTATGAGTAATTCAGTTAATGAAAAACCTTGCAGAATGTCCACCAGGAAAGGGACAGCAGTCATTTCGATGTATGACACAATCTATGGGGCTGCAGAGCTGATAGGATGTCCGACATTCCAGGCACGGCAGATTATCTATAAAAACTTGGTCTTCATCGAGACGTCAAAGAGTTCTGTTGCGTTCAACAAACCTTTGTACACTGGTGTTGCTATTCCTGACCTTTCAAAATTAACTCTATGAATTTTACTATCAGTACAGGTGTACAAAATCTATTCTGCCGGCTTTGCGTCACCTCTAGTGTGATTTTGATGCCATAATCTATCCTGTTGCTTGTGATGATATCTATCAAGTAATTACCCAGATTTAAAGGAGCGGTTTGATACATTCAACTATGCACTCGATAACCTGCAAGGATTCCCTCACAGGAACAAAGGCTGTACCGGGGTGATGAAAGATGAATGTGCTGGGCGCATAATCACATACTTTGTGGGTTTATGTCCTAAGCTTTACACATACATTGTTGCGAATGAGCAATGTATTCGTAAGGCAAGGGATGTGAAATTCCCACGTGTTGCAATCACTCAGGTATGAGGATTATCGAAATTGCCTCGAAAATTGCACAATTGTAATGGGGACCCAATATCAGTTCCATTCGCGTGCTCATGAAGTCTAAACTGAATGCGTAACAAAGGTAGTGTTGTCAGGTATCGATGATAAGCAGTACGTTGAGGCAGATGGAATATCAACCTTACCTTTGGGGGCACTATCGAATACCTGAGTAATTTTTTATTTTATTTTCCTCCATATATTAATTTCAGCACCAAAATAAATTTATAGACCTGCCAGCACCACACACCGCCAAGGACGTCCATCTGCTGCCACCACATCCACCTCCTGTTCCACACTCATCGCAGCTGACTACAAACATCACAGTTGGCTACACCAACTACAAATAGGGTTACCATTCGATGCTGCTGCTCCCTGTTTGCCTAGCAAGATTACTACTGCCCTTGATATGTTGTCCCCTTCTCAAAGAAGAAAATTAAATTCACAGTGTAAACTGCATGTGTGAGTGTGTGTTACACTCTGTCTTTGGCGTGTGTGTGTCTGATAAAAATGCAGGATGTGACACCTACAAAAGAACGCTCCACAGCAAGTGTATTTTTTAAACTCCACAAGAGTTTGTAAATATTGTAAATAATTTGGAAAGAGACATCAACCATAATGCTCTGAAAATAGTTATATAATTTAGAATATTGTTTGCTGTACATAAATCTCTTCAATTGTGCATTAGTTTGTGTAAATATTAACTTGATTTGATGACAAAATAATGTTTTTTTTTAAAGAGAGGAATGTTAAATGTGTAATATCAATGTTTGTTGTATATAGTTGTTTTTGCTTTTTGTATATAAATTTGAAAATGTGTAAACTCAATGTTTGTTGTAAATAGTTGTAACTTTTAGTATATAAATCTGTTGTGTTTTAGTGTGTGTTTGTGTAAATAATGTTTGTTTGATGAAAAAAATATTTTTTTCATCAAAATGTATTTAGTAAGTATCAATAACTTTTTGTGGCTCATAATGTCAGAGAATAATAATTTAAAAAAATTATCTTGTTTTTATCCTAAAGTGATTAATTTGGCAAAAGGTATTTGTGAATAATGAATTGTTTGTTGTAAAGTGAATATTTTTGTGTGATATTGTAAATACTGAGGTTTAAGGATTATTTTTGAAAATAATATTTTATAATAAAATGTTTTAAAGGAATAGTGTCTCTCTTGATATTTTTTTATTACCTCATGTCACTAACTTTTTTCAATAATAACTAAACATTGATGGTAACAGGCTAAGTATCGGACACAAAAGAAACCTGAGCTAGAGTGAATAAGTTTTGCAAAGGAACGAGGCAGCAGGTTAAAAGTATTCGTCCACTCTGGCTATTCAAGTTGAAGTTTGGTGTAGGAGACACGACATTCTGCTGACCAACTTTTGTGTCATCCTAGGGGGACATATTGAAAGCGAACCCTGAATACCTTTACAGAGGCAGGTATAAAAAGACCTCTGTCCCTCCTTGCCAACAAGAAAGTTTCTCCAACTTAAACTTTTATGTCTTCACCAAACAGACTCCAGCAAACATTTTAAATATTTCATTTTACATATGCACAGATTACAGCTCTTCAAGATACAACTTGATGATGTCTGGAGAAGAAGACAAACACAATATAATATATTTAAACTCGTTTTTAAATAAATAAAATTCAACTCAAGTTATGTAAAAATACCCTTATATATTTCCCTTAAATTTACAAGTGTCTGACCTACCATCATCTCTAGAGATAGCCTCGATTAATGTTTTAATATAAAAGTATTTTATCTGGAAATATAAATTTTCGTGCGTTAAGTCAATATTCGAGGATGTTTTCGCATTTGTTCCTTATATATATATATATATATATATATATATATATATATATATATATATATATATATATATATATATATATATATATATATAAGTGATGTGGGATTAAGCCCTACGCTTCGATGCAAGTTGATTATTTTGAAACATATCATTTGGGGTAAGATTTTTATCACTAATTATTTTCTTGTAGTTAATGATATATTTTACTTATCAGAATAGACATACGCTATTGTCTGGTTTAAATTGAATTCAAAGTATTTTTGCAGTACGATATCATTCACCAGTCTGAATCATGTAAGGTATGTGTAATTTGTACGTGTAAACTAGCTAATGTGTTATTTATTCATACTGACTAGCTGATTTAGTTTAAAGACAGTAAAACATAGTTGTTTGTTATACTTCTCTCATCTTATTTATTCATGTGTAGCATTCGTTTGAAATATATTTCGTTTAAAGAGTCTGCCTTGTGTAATTTCATACTGGCTAACTGGATTTCGTTTAAGTCAGTTTGCACTTGCCGACACCAGATGTTATTCACGTAGTTAAAATGATACCTCGTGTAAATTATATTTCGAAGCTCGAGTCTCACATTGTTTAATTCCATACTGGAGTAATTGCGCTTATTATTCATGTAGTTATTTGAAATTTCCGATTCGATGCGTGTAATTAATTCATACGTAGAACACCCTCAAATTCTCTAACCTCTAGTTGCATTCGGAATACAGATTGTTTGTCATTACTAACACATAGATCGCATCTTTCAAAGTCACCTATCTCCCACCACTGTCTATGAGCAATATCCCCCCAAAAAAACAATATTTATGCTTATCCCACTCTTGCACCCAATTCAACACCTATATAACACATTGCAACCCACCACTCTGGTCACTCGCCTCCAGGACACCACAGCATCATCATCATGCAGAGCTCCTGCTACCCCCACTCAAAAAAAAGAAAAAACCAAGAAAAGGAAATTAATCAGTCTAAAAATTGACCCTTTTTATTAACCCTTTCAATCAAATTTAATCCTCTCAATTAAATTTAACTCTTTCAAATTTTGATCAGATTAAAATCGGGTTAAGGATTAACCCTTTTAATCAAATCGATAATCCATAAATTAATCCCAATTCCAATTAACCCAAGGTGAAGTAGGACCTGCCCGCCCCTACTTTTTCTGCTGTTTGAAATATCAAGCTAAGTATTTGTATCAAGGTATCAAGCGTATTGTGTGTTTGTACACAAATTTCCGGAGGAAAAAGTGATGTAGACGATAGTGAAAGATGATGAAAAGCAAGGAAATACTTGGGTAGATTAACGTAAAATAAAATTTAATGTAAATGAATTAACAAAAGTTTTAAACAATGTTAGGGATATCGGCCGATACCACGTTTTGCTGAAACCAAAGATACTGATTTTGAACTGCCGATGCTGCTGATAACAGTGATGCCATTACCAGTTTTCATGACCACTGTCATAATTCCCAATTTCCAATATTTGGTAATACTTTTATTACTTAAATTGGTCTTCAGTTTTGTGAACAATCTAAGCACTTTGTACTAGGTGTCTACAGCATAAAAATTAATTACAACACTAATGTTAATAATAAATGATATAGACAATTTAATAGAGAAAATAAGTGACTTAACAGTCAAGCAAAGACTACCTACCAGACAATCAGCATTAATTACAAACTGAATACATTAAAGAAAACCTCCAAAACTTCAGGCAATCTATTACTACTGTCATCTAAGGCCAGAATACAGGGAGAATTATAAGTTTCTTTACAAATTATTTTTTTCCACAGGCACAAGTTATTTCAATTTTATTTAACATTGGGGAAATTGCATTTTTGAAATGTATGAAGTCCTTCATGTAATTCTACATTACTTTGTAAGACTTCATACCAATTTTCTGAGAACCTGTTGAGGTTTATATTATACTTATTTTAATGTCAAAGCATGCAGCAATTTACAGCTAACACTTTCCTTGTAGGGTATTACTATAGTTAATAATTGACCAACTGCTAAAGGATATATTGGCACTAGAGTGCTAACATTTCAACACAAGCAAATTTAAAAATGGGTATATTTTTACATTTAATGCAGACTCAATGTTCTGCAGACTAAGTTTGCCAATCCTGCTACAACACTGCTCCCATGTTCAATCATGTTTTATAAACAACTGAAGAAAAGTCCATAAACAAAATTAATAAAAGCCTGTTGGCCACAAGTTCCGACAAAGATAATGAGATATAGCTATTGCAGTTTACAACACAGTTATTTCAGAAAATGCAAATTTTTGTTTAAAAATACGAGTTGGCGAAGTTCGTATGGATCCATTTGCGATCTCTTGTGGGTAAAAGTCAGTCCTGCAGTACTGAACAATCTTCCAAAGGCGATGGAACCTGCGCGCGCTGAAAGATATCTCACTATTACTTTCTTCAGCATGTGAAAGGGTGATGTTTTCCAGTAGGCCAATAGGTCACAAGTGACATGCAGGAGTGGTTCTCCCAAGTAGTTGTTAACTTCTTGCAGGCTTGTTGGTTTAGCTGTAACTGAAGAAGCTGTGCTGCTGCTTATTGCTTCTTGATATAAATTGCAAATTTTTTCCCCGTATTTTCTATGGTAGTTGCGATCACTTCAGTTCTCTCTGCGTCTTCGTTGGCTCTCTCAACCAGTGAAGTTAATGAGAACACTGATAGCTTGAAGGGGGATTCAAGAGAGTAGCAACGGTATACAATGTATTTTGCTCCATATTTTCTAACCGCTGCGACAGCGAATGCACCATCTCTGTCCTCGCAACCCTCATTGCCGGGTTTGTGTCGGCCTTTGAGAGAGTTGCTTTCTACCCATTTACCATAGCAATTACTTCAGTAATAGTGGTTTCCTCACTAATGTTAACTGTTGGAACATGGAAAATCTTCTGCTAGAGCAGATTCCAGGCTTGTGTTGACAAATCTGTTTGCAAGTCGCGATGTGGCAAAAGCCATGCGATTGCCCTTCGTTGCTCAAGAAGCCTTTCCACCATCAAGTAGATGCTATCCCACCGAGTGGGTTCATCTTGTAGAAGTTCATGCTGTGGTGCATCATTTTGTTCGTGGTACTCTTTTAGTAGTTTGGAAGCCTTTATCGAGTGTTTAAAGTGCCCAACAATGTGTCTTGATTTTGCAAGTACATCACAAACATGCTTATGTGAAAATAAGTTGTCTTTGATCACCAATTGCAGAGTATGTGCCGTACAAGAAATGTGATCCATATTTGCTGCCCCCATTGCACAAACCATATTAGCAGCATTATCACAAACTACCAAATGAACTTTGTTTTATATATTCCATTTATGCAGTAAATCATGTTTGAACATTTCTGCAATATTTGCAGAGCTGTGTGTTGTTCCAGTAATTGGTGCAACTTCCAGACAAGACAGTTTCATGCTCAAAATCTTCGTTATGTAGTGCACTGTGAATGAAATGTATTCATCACATGTGAGTAGACCACATGTCAGTGGTACAACAAACAGTATTTACAGAACTTCAGTTTATGAACTACGCCATAAAGAATACCTATTTTATACTTTCATTTCTATACATATATGTTCTTTACGTACATTTTTTAAATTGTAAACCAATCTTTTTAAAGGATAAAGTTTCTAAACTGTTGATGACTAGGAGAATCTCGATGCTCAAATGTCACAATGGCTTTTCCATCGAGTACACGTGTCTGTGTTGCATTCAGAAGCAGCCAATAGCACTCTTCTACAGGCTTAGTTTGTTACACAAGCTGTTCCATTTGGGTGTTTGCACCCATCAGTGTCGTTAAACAATAAACACAAAATCAACCTCCAGTATTCGAGTGGTAGAAACGAGTCTTAATAAATTTAGAAAAGACAATTCGGGGAAATTTTGTGAAAAATGGGTGATTTCCTGCATGTCGGCTAATTTCGTGCATTGTTTAAAATTCTGCAAAAATCAAATGCATGTATACACAGATTAAAAATGATAATTTGCATTTGCAGTGATATTCCTGCCACAAAAAAGGGATAGGAGAAAATTTTGCAATTTCGTCATTAACAAAATTTGACTACCCCTATGTATTTATAGGCTTTAGCCAGGAACTAAGTGCTACTAATCGGTGAATAATAATCGGCAAATAATTTTACGAAGCTGCCGATGCCGATGTATCGGCATTGGCCCATCCCTAAAAAAATATCGAAAATGAACGAGTAAAAATGAGAAATATGGGTCAGCCTACTGTCCAAGCCAGTTGAAAAGTGATTTCGTTAAAAAATTAATACAATAAATAAAATAATTCTGTGCACCCAAAAATGCAGCTCAGATATATTTTACCATTTCTTGAAAATAATGCAATCCTTTATAATCTCTGATCTTCACATGCATATGCCAATTAAACATGTATTTTTCTGATATGCTGTGATGAATACTGACTACAGTGCTGCGCTCTGGAGGTGTAGAAAACGTGAATAGTGTAGTGAAGAGCTTGCAAAATGCACGTGGCTGGCTAGAGCAGAGCATGGTTCTAAGATGCGAAAAGGGGGAGGGGGAGAGTGGGGTTGTTCTTGTCGCAGCTTGTTCTCGTGTGCGACACATGGTACAGACTCGTGAACATATGGCGTGTCGACACAACTGTCTGCCTGCGGTTGTCTTCATCTGCCTTCCATATCCAGTCTGCAAATTGTTCGAAAAAATTTCCCCCTTGCAGCAAGGCTAACCGGGTTCGATTCCCGGCGGGGTAGCCCCCCTATTTTCGCACATGGGAATCGAGCCTGGCGATGCCACTGGTTGGCGGGTTTTCTTGGGGATCTCCTGTTTCCCCCACCCTTGCATTCCGGAACTGCTCCTTACTCGTATCGCTTCCTCCTCATAGGCTCTCAAGACACCGATGTTGATGCGCATTTCCCCATTGTATTTTATATTCTTGTGATGTACTTAATTTCGGCCTAATAAAATTAATATATATATATATAATTAATTTTTTACACAATTTATACATCCAAAAATTAATTTATACCGTATGCCAAACAAATTTCAAAAAGGTACTTAAATACATTTCCACTGCGCTTCAAAATAATTTTTGATGTCGCTAAGATACAATGGAGTTATTTATTGTATTAAGATAGTTGTGTGATACAGTGGAGTTTCATTTTACGTTTTTCAATAAATGCAAAATTAAAATAGCAAGTAAAATAGTTAAACTAATCGCTGGAGAACCAGGCGCCTGGTCCTAAGGAAATATCTTCTGGCATTCGCATGACTTTACTGAACGCATTAAATTTAATTAAAGTTGGTGTTAAAATATTTTTTGGAACTGGTTAGTGCGAGTTTTAAGGTTTAATTTCTTTCAACTTTGCTGGAATACGTTTTGGAAGTCATTATTCAATTGTTTTGGCCGTTTCATTGATATATTTTGGACACCATGTAACTTCTGTAAAACATTCTTAAAACAGGAAATGTTCATGCAATGTACTAGACAGTCTTCGAAGTGAATTAAAATGTGCCGTTTTGGATTTAGAAATTTTCGTATCATCCTCGAGTATAGCCATACAGTGATTCACAGTGAAATTGGGACACCTAGTATGAACTGACATTAGATTGGTAATGAATATTCCCTCTACATGCAAATTACTTCTAGTCCAGTTTATTTAATGTGTTACATATCCAGCTTTTAGGGTCTATAAAGTTATGTATCATTCCTAGAGTATAACATGGAAAATACTAAAACAACCGGAGAATGAACGCTACAGTGAAGATGATACATTGCCTAATACGTGGCCACTATTGGACTATCATGCGTGTCATATCGGGCTCACACATTCTGAACCACGTGTAACTTCGTTCCATGCATGAAGGCAACTATTATATTCACGTAAGCTTTCGTAAATCAACATGGAACATGAAAGGGGTCAGATGTCTGTGGAGGTGAGAAAGCTGGTCATTTTGCATTGCCAAAGGGATAAATCACTGCGTGAGATCGCAATTTTGTGAATCGCAATCATTCTAGTGTGCAGAATATTGTTTATCGCTCTCGTCAGTACAGTAGAATAGAGGACAAAGAGATGCGTAGGTCCAGAACAACATTCACTGCATCAGACGAGCGACGGATTCTACATGAAATAAAGACGAATCCCGCGTTAAGTGCACCAAAACTTGCTAAGGAAGTAGAAGTCGTCTTGGGGGGAAAAAAGCGTGCCCAGAAACTGTGAGGAGAGTCCTTCGTAGAGAGGACTTCAATGTTCGAGTAGCGTGCAATTTACCATATATCAGCAAGAAGAACATTTACCGATGAAAGTAAATTCAATGTGTTTGCATCGGATGGGGAGATCAGTATCTGGCGTAAGCTAAACACTGAGTTTGAAGAAAGGAATCTTCGGCCGACGGTGAAACACGGGGCTTCGGGTGTGGGGAAACTCCATTTCATAGATAGTACTATGGATCAAGATGTGTATTTGGACATGTTGAGGAACGAACTGACTCCTAGCGCAGAGAAGTGAGACTTGCGTGATGGTTTCCCCGTTCCTCCAGGACAACGATCTGATATGCAAGGCCCATAAGGTACGCATGTGGCCGCCATGTACTCGGTAACCCGCCACAGTCCGCAGACATCAATGTCATTGAGTATTTGTGGAGTGTGTTCAAGAAAAAATCCGCAAACATCCCATTTATAACCGGAATGACCTCCAAATAGCCTTCAAACAGAGTGGGGTAAGATTGAGCCTTCTTATTATGAACGGTTGGTTCGATCTATGCCAGATAGACTAAATGAAAATCAACTGTAGTCGTCACACTAGATGCTAACATGTCCTTCAACGACAGGACATATACAGACTGTAGCATATTCATTGTATTTTTACATCTTGACCTTAGAATGTGTAGTCTTGTGTTGTAAATTTATGTATTCTTTTGTGAAGATGTTAGCTTTGTGTATCTGTTGTATGATAATGGAAAACACATCTATTCACCAACACACTAATTTTTCATATCCAATAGACTTTTATTACAGTAATGAAATATCACAGGATAGTTATACCACCACTGTTGCTGTAGCTTTATGTTTTATAGATCGACGGGGCGTAGTGCATTACTGTGTGCCTGTCCCTTCTTTCGTGTCCGTCACTTACTTCTCTGCAATCGGGAAGATTGTAAGCCATTGGAGCTGTAAGAATTGAAGACAATTCAGAAAGGTGTAAATTGTGACCCTATTAGCCGTCATACATCGTGACATTACCATGCATAAATGAGAGGAAGAAACAAGATATTAGGGGCAATTGACTATTCATGTGATGGGTAGCTCACCTTTGGAGGCAGTGGACATTACCACTGGACAATACAAACAGCGCTTTGAATGGTCCTGAAACTCGAAGACGCGCCAACCGTTTGCCAAAGCCATCAGTGGTGTTTTTTATTGGATCAGTAATTTCCAGTTTCTTGCTGGAAGGCATAAAGCCGTGTTTAGCTAGGAAAATTCCCTTCAGCAATTTCCAAAGTATAAAATCCGCAAAAAAAAAAAAAAAAAAAAAAGCCAAGATGTCGGGTATTGTCTCTTCCCCCCCCCCCCCCCCTGTCACTACTATCTCCACCCTGGCACGTCATTCAGCACAAACGAACTTAATTTCGAGCGAATGGCGCATCTTGCATGACATTCTGTGTACTTTAAAATTCAAACAGTAAAGTTTCCCAAATAAGTCTCGCTTTTTTTTCTGTCTACTGTAGTATGTAAAGTAGCGAACACCCGACTCGCATTCAGGAGAGCAGAGTTCGATTCCCGCCCCGTAGTCCACACTTGGGATTTTCAGCATTTCCAGAAGTCACTCCAGGCGAATGCTGGCATAGGTCGTTACCACAGGCCTTGGCACATTCCTGGAGATCTTGGCGCTCTACTGCGGCCTTGTCGCTGTTCGGAGGCACTCAAAACGCCTGCTCAAACTAAGAATAAATAAATCTCCTACACTATACAAACAACACTACACACCTCTTTTCTCTCTTCTACCCAGTAAATTTACATACAGAATAGAACGGAGAAAATTCTCGTGAGCTAACAGGAAATATGCTTCTGGTTTTCCTTGCCTTTGGAAGTTCCTGCTGCCTACTGTGTATGACCAGGAAAGTGCTATTTTATAAGTTTTTATATATTTTCAACTTACTCGCGAACATGCCGCTGGTATGTGCTTACTCTTTAGATTTGTACAATAGTTTTCTCTCTAATAGGGGTCGAGGCTATTTTATGATTAACATTAGATCAATGACAATATGAAAAAAAAATATTCAAAATCATTATAAAAATTACATTCTAATTTTTAAACCTCGGTACGAGAGTTTTAAATGAAGATGTTGATTTGTACAAATATCACGAAGTTATTTTAATTGGCTTCTGCTTAAGTTTTTCTTAAAGTCAAAGCTATGGCATACCGCAGTTCCTTTGAAACGCGACATTGTTTACCTGCAGCACAGGGGCTCAACTTCACGCTATTTTGACTTTAAATTTATTTTCAAAGGTTAAAATTTGAATACGTGTGAACCACACAGCACGTTTCGAAGTAATGACATTCCGATAACATACGTAGTTTTTGGAGCTGTATCCTTATGTATCAATTTTGTTCAATTTCTTAATATCTGTATAATAAATATTTTTAACTCCCTGTAGCTCGTTTCGTTTATTTTTTAAAATTAATTTCCCTGCATAGTCATAATTTTTTTCAGGCTATTATCTCGTATCGAAACGAAAGAGGTTGTAATTTACTAAGAAAAAAAAAATTCTCTCGTCTAGTTGTGGCGCTCTCTCGTGTTCGCAATGAGGCACGAGTGTCAGCTCCGCAGTAAGTAATAAAGACTTGTAGAAGTATGTAGCGCGACTGTGAACGCGGAGCTACAAGTCCGTGATGCAACATGTTTGAGTACCAGCATTTACATAACAATTTGAAGTGTGTATTTATCTCGACGTCTTTGCATTTCCCCTTTCACTTCCACAACTTACACACACACAGCGTCATCGCTGGAGCGGTGCTAGCCACTCGCTAGGGAGAAATGTGGCGTGGTTGGGGGGGGGGGGTGTTTCTCATAGGAAACCTCATGTAATTACGTATACTCAGGGATACGTGCATGCATTTTCACGTCCACACGCACGCATATGTACACTGCTGGCCATTAAAATTGCGAGACCAAGAAGAACGTGCTTTATGACACCCAGATGTATTGGACAGACTACCCATCATACACAGGTGACATGATTACTCCTGCACATCGGTAAGAGGTACATAACACGGGGAAATGAGTACTGTTACAATTTTCTCAAAGTCAGTGGACTAAACCAAGTTCGTCAGTGGATAGAAGTCTTAATAAAATAAAATAATTCATTATAATTTCCTTATTTTTTCTCCATTCTCTCGACTCAACATCTCAAAATAAATTGATAACACTTTCTGTTTACAAATAACTACTTCATTCAATACAATTTACAATGACCTCGAAGAAATTAATATATCTATGTAATTAAAAATCAGTCCCAATGTGAATCAAACCCTACTCAATTATTTTACAAATTATATGTCCGTATTTGACGCCTCCAATATTTACAATAAAGTCCGTATCACATGATATACATTCCCACCTCAGTTTAGTCCAGGTCCCACCAGTCCGCAATGTTCTAGAGTTCTCCGAGCGGCCTGTTACACAGTAGCCTTCACTCTTCGGGTTTCACATCCTCTCATCTATTCACACCATAGACACCTAGTCGTCGTCCGCCCTCTACATGTCGCTATTTATACCGAAGTGATCACCTGCTGCTGTGTTGTGAAGTTCTCTCAGCACCTCTGGGATTCGGCTCTCTGGCAGGACCAATTATAAATAACTGTTTCCCATCATTACTTTCCTAGTTCCTGTAAAGCACGCTATTCTTTATAACAAGGGAATACCACTGTGCTCAGCATGCGTTGACTGTTGTGCCTAGGCTGGATATCTCCTCCGACCTTGGTCGATGTCCGGTTTCCTTCCACCCCCAATATTGAATGCTAGGTGGGGTCACTTAGCTGATTATTTCTTATGTCCTTTTTTTCTCATCACATGATACATAGCCTTCAATTATTTTTCTCCTGCCGTTCACAATGATATAATGTTTCGCATGGTCTCCTGGAAAGTGCATCTGCATTGCTGTGAAGGCATCCAGACCTGTGGTGTATTTAAAAGTAATATTTTTGCAGGTGCTGTATTCACCGGGATATTTGACCTTCGGGGTTCTTGAAATTTAGTAGCCAGCGTAAAGAAACATGATCCAAAAGTAAGCAAGACAATCTTATCGCTACTTTTTGTTGACCGAACTTACGAATTGTCATGCGAATTGTAAATCGTAAACCCATAAAATGTAGTTCCGCGTGCGAGAACAGCAATTATATGCTGTAACCGATAAAGTGAGCACTTTTGAAATCAACCTTAAATATATGTCAATGCCCTTACCTGCATCTATTTTAACACACACACCGGCTGGCATGAGCCCAGAAAAGTTGGTAATGACGGAGATAAAGGAGTGACATTACATAACGTAGGTAAGAATTTTGTGAATACTGAATTTATTTACATTGCTTTTTAAAAATACATTTAGGTATAAGAATAAGCAAATGTGTAAAATAAGCACCTATCCACTTGACTGACGCATGAATAATGTCGCAATGTTGAATTTACATACATGGTAGAAGAATGCACTGTGCATACAAGTAGATCTCAAGCTGGGCTTCCCAAAGTGCTCAGTTTGCTGTAAACAGCCTTGAGTTCATAATGCACAATTCAACTGTAAGCCGAAGTGAACGTGTTTTGGCGGTGACTGAAGCAGCTGCGTGGTGGATGCGGCTGGAGCAGGGAGTTATTGTTGGCGAGGTTGCCAGCACTCGAGGCTGGTATGCTGCGCGGCGTGGCGGTGGCTGGAGTAGAGAGTTAGTGTTGGCAGCCCGTGAGGCTGGTATGCTGCGAGGTGTGGCGGTGGCTGGAGTAGAGAGTTAGTGTTGGCGAGGTTGGCAGCCCGTGAGGCTGGTATGCTGCGAGGTGTGGCGGTGGCTGGAGTAGAGAGTTAGTGTTGGCGAGGTTGGCAGCCCGTGAGGCTGGTATGCTGCGAGGTGTGGCGGTGGCTGGAGTAGAGAGTTAGTGTTGGCGAGGTTGGCAGCCCGTGAGGCTGGTATGCTGCGAGGTGTGGCGGTGGCTGGAGTAGAGAGTTAGTGTTGGCGAGGTTGGCAGCCCGTGAGGCTGGTATGCTGCGAGGTGTGGCGGTGGCTGGAGTAGAGAGTTATTGTTGGCGAGGTTGGTAGCGCACGAGACTTGTATGCTGCGCGACACGGCAATTCGTGGCACGGCGACAGTCTGTTGGCAGCGCTCGGCGGGGCGGGTTGTGTCGACAATTAGCAGCGGTCTGTTAAGACGTTTGCTCAGACGCGCTCGTCTCTTAACACGATCCTGCCATCACGTCTCTCCTCTCATCTCGCGTACTACAGCCTCACGTCGCCTGTCTTGCCTCTCGCTTCACACGCACAAGTAAGTCGTCTCAATACTCGTTCCTTTCTATTGTAGCCATAGTTTCTGAATGTTCGGCTTCCAACCCTTCCGTACACGTTCTTCGTCTTAGCGTCATGATTTCGCATTCGTAGTAATGACTGGTCATGTACCCTACGATTGAGGAACATTTACATTTTACAAGCTATTAAATATTTTTGTGCGTGCTAACTAACTGCCTATTGTAAAAATTCGGGAATATATTTATATTTCTTAAATAAGTTTCTGCCTTTGTGCAAGAAGGAAGTAACACACAGTCAAAATTAGATACCAAATTATTAAACAACTAATAAATAGTAAATTTTCTATCATCACACATTTTCAGTAATACCTCTAAAACTGAATACATGACACGAATACCAAGAATGTCTGCATAATTGGCGAATACGAACCTTAATTGGCGAATACGAACCATAATTGGCGAATACGAACCTTAATTTCGAGGTGCGCACATTTTTTAAGGCAGTCGTCGCCGACCTGGGGCTTTAGTCATACTAGTTTTTAGTCCATACTATGGAAACATCATCCTCCAACCACAGTTTTCCGTATTTATATAGAGCCATGTCATTGCTAGTCTGAGAATCATCTTGCTTTAGTGCGGACTAACTGTTAGCTTGGGGTTACGGGAACACTAACGACGTATTAAGGAAAAATAAACATGCCGAACTTAAAATAAGACAGTTTTGCTAATATTACGTGCAAGTAAAATTAGGTAAAGTTTAAGAGACGCAAAATTACGCCAAAAAGCGATTCTACCAGTCTGTTTAAGCAGAAATATGCCGAGTTAATGCTCCGTGGATAATATTTCAAAGGAAATATAATCGTAAGCTACAGCAATGGCCTTTCGAATTATTGTGGCTAATCAAATGCTTTCTGTGTAAACAGATTCATACCAGACGTGATACTAAATACTATCGAAGAGAATTTTAATACAAATCCTATATACAGTAAAGTATTTTTTTGAGCTAAGTGTATCGGTAGCTGAATGGTAATATCGTGGGTTGATGTTGCCCAAGGGCGCGAGTTCGAATCTTGTCTGGGTAATAAAATTTTAATTTTTGAATGTATCTTTCTAATGGATTTAGCACTAAAATACTTACAATCATTGTAAATACAGTGTCGGCATAAGAAAAATACTAATCAGACCAAACTACCAGTGCATAGGGGTGTGCTATGAAATATTAACAAATCAACATGGAATAATAAGATTATCAGTATATTAATGTTTTGTCCTCGAACCTGTGGTATTACAATACAGGATCGAGAGTCGGATGTATAAATATATTTCGAATAATTTTGTTTATTTTTGGTATATATATATAATTTTGTTAACATGTACTATCCGTCAAAATAAACACCCATAGCAAAAAAAAAAAAAAGAATAAGTGAGATTCGAAGGTGCAGTTGACACTTAGAAAGCAACAACCCTACATAGTCTCCGTGTGGCACCACACTCACTGAACGAGCGCCTCCAGGAACTGCCTGTGTTGTTATACTGGCAAGCAGAGTGGTGTGGTATAACCTCTACTATATCATAACACCAGAATTACGATTTAGAACAGGGGCGAATTTCTTGCCATGCACCGCTCCCTTAAGGGGAATGATGCGCGAAATCTGTATATTTACCAAATCTTTGCCACAAGTTGTTTTCCAAAGGATTTTTCGAAATTTTGGCCATGTCAAGACATTAATAATTGTTGTTAAAACCTTCTTATATTTTTAGATATTGACTGCCTTTGTTATTCTCAGAGCACTCGTGGACGATAATAAAGAAACCCTTATTTGTTATCTTCCATCAGAGCTCCTAGAATAACATAGGCAGTGAATATCTAACGATGAAAAAGGTTTTCACAATTATCATAGGCAGTGAATATCTAACGATGAAAAAAGGTTTTCACAATTATCATAGGCAGTGGATATCTAACGGTGTAAAAAGGTTTTCACAATTATTATTTACGTCTTGTGCCGAAAATTTCCATAAACCCACTGAAAAATAACTTACGATGTAAATCGTGTTAAATACACTGCTTCGTGCTCCATTCTCCTTAAGGGGGCTGCCTACCTGACGCGACATGGCACAGGAGCGAGCGAACGCTAAGGGCGACATTGGCACGCACGCCTAGCGTCTCATCGTTCCTACGCGCAATGTGTGCAGTGTTTCCGTCCTAACGCTTTACTGTCTAAACTAGATCTGTAACTGGGGGGTTTTATTGCACGCGATGAAAGTACACAGATGCGTATAAATGTACTTTTCTCTTACCGCTTATAGAAACTTCATAGGCAAGCTTTAAATATGCTATATTTGACCACTCTCACGATTTTTTCTCCGTTAATACATTTCACTTAATATGATAAGAGTAAAAAGATAGCTATGTAGACGATATTTTTTAAATCCTTTCTGTCAAAACTTCGTATTTACGGAGACACCCGTAGCGCTGCGTGATTGCCGTCGCTGAATCAACGAGGCGTTACTCACAGTATGTCGATTGTAAACCGGCTGCTTCCTACTTGACGTCACGTGGTTAGGCTAGTTGGGACGCCTTACTGGGTCGCCCGACGTGACACATGGAGCAGCGGGCTGTGGTTGGCGCAGATATGACCACGGGGAATCTGTCGGCTGTGTCTGACAGCCCGATATCGAGGGCGTGGTTGTGGTTAATCTAGGCGAGAGCTGTTCAAGGTCGTCCAAGACTTTGTCGCAGCTCTCACACTGCTTTTCGGATGCAGAACCTTCAGTCGCTGTAGTCCACTGGTAGTTACTTCCAACTTTCCTGAAGCCCTTCTCAAGTTATCCTTTCAGAACTTTCTTCCGCCGTATGCAAACTAGGCATAACTAAGTTATATCGTCCTTTCACGGTGACTTTAAACTAATCTGAAGTCTTGCTAAAGTTCTACGTCAGTATATGCTAAAGTTCTACTTCCAGGATATTCCTCGTTTTCTTGCAAACAAAGCTTAACTGAGCCGTGAAATTACGCCAAAGCATTCCTGCGCACTCAGTTCGCATGAGAACTACACTATCTACCAAAAAGTAATTGGGCACCTGTCCACAATGTTTACTCGGTGGTTGTCACTCCGTTAGAATCCCGTAGAGCCGCATCTTGTGGCTATAACAGCAGCCACCCTGTCTGGCATGCTCTCTACGAGTGTTTACAGGACATCCACGGGGATTCGTTGTCATTCCTCTTGATACCATTCCATGAGTTGAGCAATGGATTTTGGCCGCGCCTGACGAGTCCGCACCCGGCGATCCAATTCGTCCCAAAGATGTTGTATAGGGTTGAGGTCGGGGCTCTGGGCGGGCCAGTCCAATCGGCGAATATTGTTGTCGGCGTACCACTGCATAGTAGCCCTTGAAACATGGCACTTGGCATTGTCATCCTGGAAGTAACACGGGTCCATTCCGTTAAAATGCCACAATGTTGGAAGCATTTCATTATCCAGAATGTTACAATAGGCCTCTGTGTTCATGCTACCACGGATAAACACCAGCGGTCCTACGCCGAAGGCCGTGAAACACAAGTCAACTGACGTACTGAATTACCTATCTCCACGGGTGCCCAATTACTTGTTAGTAGATAGTGCATTTCTTTCTGGGAATTACCAACCCACCAATTTTCTTTGTCTTATTCGTATTAATTATCAATGAAATATTATAATTCATACATAAAAAACAAACACGTCGTACACGGGGTGAGTTTTTCAAATGTTTTATTCAGAAAGTGTAAAGACGCTGCGAATATACTAAAAAGGGAAGACTACTTACTATAGACAACGTATATTCGAAACTTTCTTAAGCTCAAATATTCCAGCGCTGTGCGAACAGTTGACAGTTTCGCAGTGCCACAAATTGTCGTGTATCACAAGCGTCTTATGCTCCTATTAACGCAATATTACCTTATTTTTTTGGTTAATAAAACTTTTAGAATTAGAATTATTCTATACTGCATCAATTTACGTTGATTATTCGAGAAATTAGTGATATAACATACAGTATATGGACTAACTGACGCGTGTGAAATATCTGGGAGCGACAAGAAATGTGTGTGTGAGTGAGTGAGTGAGTGAGTGTAACTGTTTGATGTGACCAGCTAGGAAACGAGGGCGGCGTTAAGCCTCTTTCTTGTACAAGAAAGTGAAAATAAAGGTGAACAAGATATTGATCACTAAAGTGCATACTAACTAGTATGCACTGAATTGTGTGATCCATACACACGGCACTAGCTGGCGAGTAAGAAAGTGGATGGTTGATGTCAACTATGTATGATTTGGAAGCAGTTTTTGGGGTTGTGGGTGTCGTGTGCATTATCAATAGCATCTGCCATAAAAAAAAGGATAGATTTAGTCCAATCAGACATATTTCAAGCACTAAATATATACAATTGTAGAAAATTTAAAATCACTCGCAGAAAAACAAGGCAAACCTCTCTATTTTTCAAAATTTATACACAGAATTATTGACGCTAGTGGGACTATTAAACATTTTATCGTATTAAAAACATTGACATCTGCTTATTGCCAGCATCAACAAAATGCATGTTTTGTTTACGAAAATAGGGCCGTACCTATATGGCACTAGCTAGTATACAAGCTTTTGTGTGCTAGTAACTAACATATTCGGCGGCCGTCTAAGTACGAATTTAGAGAATTTACATTTTACGAGTTCTTCAATATTTTTGTGCGTAATTTTGAATATATATATATATATATATATATATATATATATATATATATATATATATATATATATATATATATATATATATATATATATATTATTTGCTACTTGTCTGCAACATATTTATATCTTATACATTTATGCCTTTTTGCAACTAACAAATAACACAGAGTGACAATTGGATACAAAATATTTAACAATTTTTCAAATTTAAATTTTATATGATCAAACATTTTCAGTAGCCTACTTGTTCTGAAATTGAAATTGTCGCACAAAAACGAATAACTTGTGCACAATAAGTGAAGCCGAGCCTTCAAGCTCCCACGTGACCAGCTACCTGTTGCTTGAACTACGTACGTTGCTTGTGGAGTGTTTGAAATACGTACACGTTTTTCAACGGAACTAATAAACGTGCATTCAGTGTAGGTACTGTTCTATGAAAGAAACATATTATAGACGAGGCGTGTTGAGTGCTCTCAAGACGTCAAGACATCAGTTCAGAATACATACTGTAAAATGGCTAGAAACTGCTTTTTCAAAGCGCTGTAGCTCAAAATAAACGCTTCAGATCCACACAAGACTACTCAAGGAGCCTGCACACTTCCCACCAATATAATAATAGTGCCACCGCTGAAAGTACCGTAGTGCGACTAAAACACTGCACTGTGCCAGTTCAGAGCCTTGCGCTTAGTGGCGATGGCGCACTAGATGCGCGTGGCAGTGTCGCCCTTATCTCTCCAGTACTCCTCGACTTCGAGTGTGGTGAGAAACTCGCACTCGAGAGTGCGAGTGAGAAACACAGGGTTTTCTTATAATTATTATTTTGGAACTATTAAAGATGTGGCGACGAATTTTTTTTCTTCGTATAAGTAGAAACTTGAACTGTTGTAGCTATGATTATATTTTCCATCTTATCGGTATTAAATATCTTTTTTTAAATGATGAAATTGTGTAACTTTGCGCATGATCTTCAGTTCATTGGAAAAGAAATACTAGAAACAAAAATAGTAGAACGGGCTATAGTTTTTCGAGTGAAAGCATACAAAAAAAAAGATATTGTCACAGCATTGTATTTTAAGAAATTGAACCAAAACTTAAGGTATGTTTTGCCTGAAAGGCTCGTATTGTGCTACTAGCTACGTGGTGTTGGCCGGGAAGGGAGGGGGTGGCTGGCAGTGGCCTGACGCAGTAGGGGAGGTATTGGGCTTGCTGGGGTGTTCTCGGCAAGCTCCGGTTGTTGCTGCATCATTCACAACTACTAATTGTTAGAGAGGGAGGGCGGAGGGCGCCAGCCTTTCCTAACTCGCTAAATTCAAAAGACAGAACGACGTGCTTAACTCTGCTGACTGCATTCCCTGCTTTCCTATATAGCCTGTTCACGGTAAAATGAGCACTTCTGAAAGCCCTCCTTAAGATCTACTTGTATCCACGTTCTGTGTATTCTTCCGCCTTATGTAAAATTTAAATTGCCACGCTCCTCATCTCTTAATTCATGCTTCGGTCAGGTGAAACTGTGGAATTATTATAAAAGTAAATATTTTACAAATATGGTAATTTTTACACTTCGGCGAATTAAAAAAAAACCCAGAAAGCGAAAAAAACAATTAAATTTGCCACTGATGGTTACCTAAAACTTGTTATTCGACGTTAAAATATGGAACTACTTTCCATCCATCGTCACCAACAACTTTACTGGGCGCTGTCACTCAGTGCGCCCGTTAAAATATGGAACTACTTTCCAGCCATCGTCACCAACAACTTTACTGGGCGCATGTCACTCTGTGCGCCCGGTAAAATATGGAACTACTTTCCATCCATCGTCACCAACAACTTTACTGGGCGCATGTCACTCAGTGCGCCCGTTAAAATATGGAACTACTTTCCATCCATCGTCACCAACAACTTTACTGGGCGCATGTCACTCTGTGCGCCCGTTAAAATATGGAACTACTTTCCATCCATCGTCACCAACAACTTTACTGGGCGCATGTCACTCAGTGCGCCCGTTAAAATATGGAACTACTTTCCATCCATCGTCACCAACAACTTTACTGGGCGCATGTCACTCTGTGCGCCCGTTAAAATATGGAACTACTTTCCATCCATCGTCACCAACAACTTTACTGGGCGCATGTCACTCAGTGCGCCCGTTAAAATATGGAACTACTTTCCATCCATCGTCACCAACAACTTTACTGGGCGCATGTCACTCTGTGCGCCCGTTAAAATATGGAACTACTTTCCATCCATCGTCACCAACAACTTTACTGGGCGCATGTCACTCTGTGCGCCCGTTAAAATATGGAACTACTTTCCATCCATCGTCACCAACAACTTTACTGGGCGCATGTCACTCTGTGCGCCCGTTAAAATATGGAACTACTTTCCATCCATCGTCACCAACAACTTTACTGGGCGCATGTCACTCTGTGCGCCCGTTAAAATATGGAACTACTTTCCATCCATCGTCACCAACAACTTTACTGGGCGCATGTCACTCAGTGCGCCCGTTAAAATATGGAACTACTTTCCATCCATCGTCACCAACAACTTTACTGGGCGCATGTCACTCTGTGCGCCCGTTAAAATATGGAACTACTTTCCATCCATCGTCACCAACAACTTTACTGGGCGCATGTCACTCTGTGCGCCCGGTAAAATATGGAACTACTTTCCATCCATCGTCACCAACAACTTTACTGGGCGCATGTCACTCAGTGCGCCCGTTAAAATATGGAACTACTTTCCATCCATCGTCACCAACAACTTTACTGGGCGCATGTCACTCTGT
Organism: Dryococelus australis; assembly: GCA_029891345.1. Taxonomy (NCBI): domain Eukaryota; kingdom Metazoa; phylum Arthropoda; class Insecta; order Phasmatodea; family Phasmatidae; genus Dryococelus; species Dryococelus australis. The sequence continues at coordinate 174,960,289 of CM056999.1, read as the reverse complement.
GCGCCCGTTAAAATATGGAACTACTTTCCATCCATCGTCACCAACAACTTTACTGGGCGCATGTCACTCAGTGCGCCCGTTAAAATATGGAACTACTTTCCATCCATCGTCACCAACAACTTTACTGGGCGCATGTCACTCTGTGCGCCCGTTAAAATATGGAACTACTTTCCATCCATCGTCACCAACAACTTTACTGGGCGCATGTCACTCAGTGCGCCCGTTAAAATATATGCATGTATGAGCAGTGTCTTTCTTCTAAGTTTGATTTTAAAAGTGCTCATTTTGTCGTGAACAGCCTTTAAGAACGAATATTTAGGGACACATTTTTGAGCCGTAATTTATCAAACTAGTGAACATAGAAATGTTTTCCCCTAGTTGCGATGAATTTATTGATGCAAGAATAATGAGATAATTAGTATTTGACACACAAGTACACGAATGTTGTGTTTTCGAAGTCGAACGTGGGTCCGTGGTTGCCATAGTAGCAAGGGCTCTCAACTCTCACTCTGGCGATCTTTGTTCAACTCCGTAAGGGGTCACGCTCGGATTTTGGCACCTGAAATTAATGCTAGAAGATGCTTCTGTTGGGTAAATTTTCTCGGAAGTGTCTCGTTTTACTTTGGCTTTGAATTTCAACGTTACTCCACATTCTTCTCAATTTCATCCTCCTTGACTCTTACGCAAGACTATCGATGCCGCCCAAACACTCCAAACTCTCAAATTAATCTCGGAACTGGCTTAGTCGGCTAACTTGTCAAGTACCAATATAATCTTCTTAGTTACAATATGAGCTACAGGCTATAGGTTGTTCACGGTAAAGTGAGCACATTAGCATGATCAGTCTATAACTGTAATATAAGAACTACAAGGTGTATGCAAGTATAAGAAAGTTTGTCAAACATACCTTTCAAGTGTGCCTAATTTCTATTCCCCCCCCCCCCCTTTTTTTTCAAATTATTTTTTCCAATAGCTATATGGAGATGCGAATGTCGAACCTTACTTAGGTCGATTACTATTCCTATGTATGGAAATACGCGGATAGTGAGTGCTACCCTATGAATCATACGGCTACAGTAAGAGAGGTTTTGTCTATTTTGTTATTTTTTCCAGTTCTGGGAAGATTTTACATTTATTAAAAATAATGCTCCGTCTATTTGTTACAGCCGATGTGTGCGTCATTAGCTGAATGATCTTCATGTTATGCTTGCGTTACAGCCAATGTGTGCGTCATTAGCTGATTGATCTTCATGTTATGCTTGCGTTACAGCCAATGTGTGCGTCATTAGCTGATTGACCTTCATGTTATGCTTGCGTTACAGCCAATGTGTGCGTCATTAGCTGATTGATCTTCATGTTATGCTTGCGTTACAGCCAATGTGTGCGTCATTAGCTGAATGATCTTCATGTTATGCTTGCGTTACAGCCAATGTGTGCGTCATTAGCTGATTGATATTCATGTTATGCTTGCGTTACAGCCAATGTGTGCGTCATTAGCTGATTGACCTTCATGTTATGCTTGCGTTACAGCCAATGTGTGCGTCATTAGCTGATTGATCTTCATGTTATGCTTGCGTTACAGCCAATGTGTGCGTCATTAGCTGATTGATCTTCATGTTATGCTTGCGTTACAGCCAACGTGTGCGTCATTAGCTGATTGATCTTCATGTTATGCTTGCGTTACAGCCAATGTGTGCGTCATTAGCTGATTGATCTTCATGTTATGCTTGCGGCTCATGTCAGTACCTCTGAACGTATCTTGCCTCATTTATATTACCTTTTGCAGAACCAATGATATCTTTGACAAAGAATCAACATATTCTAGCGCAAGTACACTTTGCTAAAGCCAAATTATTTAATTGTCGGAATGTTCGCCAATGTTGGTGATGAGAAGCATGCATTAGCGTTGCCTGAGTGTTGACAATACGCAATCGTTTGGCAGATCATGTATATCATATATGAAACTACAGAATGTGTTTTACTTTCTAGATATTATTTTCCCAGTGGTTAGTGTAAGAGTGAATGCTGCAATAAATTAATGAAATGTTTTGTATCCACGACTAATACGATGATGGTGAAGCATCAAACTCTAAAAAGTATGTTTATCATGTAATTGAAACTTTGCGTATTACACAAAATATCATCTTTTTTTAATTGCCAAACTTTGCTTTAAAAACTAGTTAGGGAGGATAGTGTAAAATTGATTAACTATGCAAGTTACCGTTATTCTGTAATTATAGTATGAATATGACTAGGCATAATGATTATCCACAATTCAATTTATATTATTCACAATTTTGCAGTACCAAACACAAAAAAAAAAAAAAAACTTGAAAATTGTAATATTTAGTGCGGAAACAACTTTCAACATATTTTCTCACTTATTTTAATAACATACGCCCAATTTTATTTCAAGCGCAATGTTTGAATTTGATGTTTAATCGACAAAACGTTTCATAACTTTGTCACCATGATGGCAAGAGCGTGGCTTGACAGCTGGTTTGAGCAAGTTCAACGGTACACTCGCCTAAATAAACGTTTTCATTATGATTTGGAAAGTACTGATGTGTATTAGTGTCGAATTATAATAAGCTAATTACCGTGTATGTGTCAGGGTTACTCATAAATTATGGCTATTTCCTTTTACAATGCACACTACCAATAAATACCCAGAAATTATTTTGCCTGGAAAATTTCGCAACATTGCATTTATTTCACTAAGAATTAAAAAAAAAAAATGTTTTATAGATAGGTAGTCCTTAATATACAAAGAATCTTTGATTAAACAAATCATTCCTAAATTTTAGGTGTTAAAATATACCTACTTCGGCGAAGACTCCCTGCAGTGTACATTTGCGGTAAACAGTATGTTTACTCATCAAGGCAGAGACTAGTAAACCACCCGACAGCTAAGGCTGGGATGTCTACAGCACATCAAGGCAGAGACTAGTAAACCACCCGACAGCTAAGGCTGGGATGTCTACAGCACATCAAGGCAGAGACTAGTAAACCACCCGACAGCTAAGGCTGGGATGTCTACAGCACATCAAGGCAGAGACTAGTAAACCACCCGACAGCTAAGGCTGGGATGTCTACAGCACATCAGTATCTCACTACTTGTCATCAAACCAGAGTAGTTTTTTTAATGTAGCCAACGATACTGCCAACAAATCGAATGCCAGCACGCAATAATTCAAGCTAGTAAATGGCTTCTATTAGTAAATGGAAAACTCTGCAGCAGGATTCAAGTGGTTCATAAATCAAGACTTCCATTGTCATTACTCATTTCTAGAGAGCTGCAAAATTAGCTATATTATTTGGTGGCATGCTAAACGCCAAGATATTATATGATATTTTGACTGTTACCATTGACAGGTGTCGGCTCACCGCAGATACATGTAGCCAATAGTAAAGACTCTTTAGGTTGAGTAACCAATCTCCAGTAAAGTTGCCACACAGTTAAATGACGCAGTGTAGTTGCCAGTAGCCAATTAAATCCCAAATTGCACTGAAGCAGGTACAGGGCAGTTGAAGTCTAACATGTTACCAAAAAAATAACGCGAATTTTTGCAGGTCCCTGCTAATTTATAATGACCTGAACATTTCACAGATTCATTTGGGGACAAGCTGGACTTATTTATCTGCGTTGCTGTCTCAGTTCGGCCAGTTACCTATTTGACACAGTAGAAGGCCCGTGTGCCTATAGCAGATCCGAAACCAACGAAGTGACCAATCACAGACAACCACCAAAAAGTCATCGTAAACCAGCCAATGCACAAACGTACATTCTACTATGAAGTCTAACCCAGCAATTTTCGAACCAGGGAGTTGTTCAGGTTTGTAATAATTTTATTTCCTTCTAAGAAAACAAACCCCACTTGCTACAAAATTATGTGTAACCCTTCTGCTTTAAAATGGAAGTTCCCTTGACAGGTAAACCATGGACTAGGCCCTAGATACATAGATTAATATAGGATAACTACTGTACGATTACTTGTCTTGATGTTCCAACTCCCTCAGAATTACGGCACGTTCGTAGTAAGCACAACTGTATTAAAATATATACAGTTTTAAAGACAGTTTTTCCTTTACCGCTTATGTTCATTACACCCAGAAACGAGTAGATTACATCGCCCCAACTGCAGAAGCTCGACCTATAAAAAAAACTATGATCGAAATGTGTGTCGTGGATGAGAGGCGGATTTGAACTCGCTTGAAATATTACATGTTGTAATATACGGCTAATATAGATGATCATGAGTATGTAACGATTAGCTTGCAGACGAGAAAATGCATTTGATCAACCACCAATAATGTCATTCACCTTCTCATGGACTCGTTTTTCGTTCACGAAATGTAGTCCATTCACAGTTACTTCACACTTTCCTGAAGCCCTGCTATAGTTCTACTTCCGGAATATTCCTCCGCCTCATGTGAACACAGCTTAACTTAGCCTAGAAAATGACACCAAAGAAAGGGGCATCGCACCCCATTCGTGTGCACTCAGTTTAATATAATAATTGGCGTAAGAACAACTTTTTATTGGGCGTTCCCAACGCACTTACATTTCCTTTGTATTTATGCATATAAATTATAAACAAAATAATATAGTATATAGATATAATCTAATTAAAAGTTTGATCGGACAAAAAATAATATATATGTTAGTAAAAGTAAACTTTTGTGGTACATGGCATTATCTCAAACAACCAATCACATAATGTCTTGGGTGATTTTTCAAAGGCTTAATTCAAAAAGTGTGAAGAAACCGCAAACAGACTATAATATTAAAAACTATTATTACATTGAACGGTGAGACGGCATGTGCGGAACTTTAACATGGTAGTGTGGAGTTATTGGCGATATTACTCCGTCCCATCGCTGAGAGTGAATGACGCATGGCTTTAGTGTGGGTAGGTAGGGCGAGTATATCCCCCCCCCCCCCACGTGCCTAACTCTGGCGTCACGTGCCCTGAATTGACCACGCCCCGTACACCAAACTCTACCCAGCCGCGCCGTATTTCCAGCTCTGCTAGCTCCCCAAAAATCGAATTTTTAGAGTTCTCCTGCGCTATTTCTTAATAAAAATTGAACTGTGCAGTCGTAGTTAAAGCTATGGGCTTTCATCGCGTTTAATAAATCCCACTGTTACAGCTGACATTTGCACGCCAATGCACCTTGCTTGACCTTGCACGTAGGAGCGACGGGGCTGTGGTCGTGCCTGTTATTCTCGCCCGTATTGCTGTACCTCGAACCGAGCGATGACGATTGGTTGGCGACGGGGGCCAGTGTATTGGTGTTGACGATAGCGTGTGGCGAGAGGAGCGTGGCAGTGGGTCCATTGCCATGCCGGAGGACACACTCACTTCCGGCGCTGCGCCGAGTGTGTGTGCGCCTGAGGTGAATGTCGACATCACGTGGTCAGCTGGGCGCTACCACTCACTACCTCACACCCGGCAACTACACTTTCGCCCGGGCCGCATGCTGGTTCCTCAGCTATCAACGTCTTACAAGCAAAACTACTACATTATACTTCTTATTTATTCGCATAGCTATTATTAACAACAATAAAGTATATGCCTGCACTATTAACAATGCCTCTATATTAGCTGTAGTCACTTAATTTACCCAATTCAGTCTGTCTGTTGCCATAATACCAAATGTGTCCAGTGTAGTCGCACTCTTCGCTGTAGCGATGTTCGCAGTCCCAGACTTCGCTCCCGCGCGCCACTCGTCGCTCTACTGGCTCGTCGCTCTGTTGGGTTCGTACACACTCCTTCAAACTCTCAGACCCTAAACCTGTCTGCTCAGCCCGATTTAGAATGTTCCCCTCACCTCTAGTCTCTCTGAGAGGGACTAGGACGATTACCAGAACATTCTTTCAAAGATAACCCCAGAAATTAAATTTGTCGAAAGGTAGGAGCGTACAATTCATGAAACACCTCAGTTCACACTACAATGACTGAAATTGTACCACAAATAATATAATTATGCTACGGTTGTCAACACTGAGATTCAGGGCTACTCAATTAGTTCTCCCATTGGGCCAATTACAATTAGTTGCAATGTTTTTGGCTCAACTTCACCTGCAATGCAGAAATAGTTCGTTTTCGTGTCATAATTTTAGGTTGAGGTATTATTGAAAACGTCTGATTATAGAAAATCTGCAATTTACTAGTTGTTTAATACTTTTGTATCTAATTTTCGCTGTGTATTATTTCCTTCTTGTAAAAAGGCAGGAACTTGTTGACAAAATATAAATATATTCCGGACGTTTTACAAGTAGCAGATCGCATACAATTACAATTACGCAAAAAAAAAAAAAAAAAAAAAAACGTAAAACGCAAAATTTTTGTATAATCTTACATTGTCAGAAATTTCTATGTAACGGAAATTACGACGCGGAAACGAAGAATTTCTGCACTCGCTGAGTACAAAGTGATGCGAGGCGCTGGGAGCAGGCCTTGTGTCGTATTGGCTACTGCGTGCTGCGAGGCTCGCTATTGGCTGCCCTCTGACCGCCTTGGCCAGCAGGTACTTGGACCAGCAAGGACCACCAAGCAGCCGTTGTAGGCCCACTAGGGTCAACACATGACGTAGGCAGGAGGTGGAGGCCGTGTCGACCAAGCACTCCATCCAACCTCTGTCCCAGGGTAGGACACCATGCAACGCGTGCCCCATTTTTGTTTTCCGATTTCGCCCTTTAAGCGGCTCTTTTATCCCTATAAGTTAGTGGTAGTGTCTCACGCACATATAGTTTTATTTAGGTGAAGATGTCACGTCACAAATGAAATAATACATTCTTACATGTTTTATACTATAGTCCATTCACGACACCCTAGCCATTAGCTGCATGCATAGCTAGTAATAAAAGTAGCGAGAGTGGGTACTATACCCACTCTATTCCAATCGTGAATGGACTATGGTGATAGTTACATTTGATGTTCAAAAGTGCACATAACAAAATATCTGATTAATAAAATATCTTGTCCGCGGTCCAGTCAGTTGATGGTGGCGGACCGGTGATTGAATATCCCAGCGCCGCGCCGTAGTTCAGCTCCACGTTCCCTCGATAACTTCCAACTGAACCTTTCATGTGTAGTGACCATGGATGGGAAGTGGCGCAGTCGCTATCTCTCTCTCTTCACACTCGACTGTTCTTCGCTCAGTAAACAGCGTGCAGGGTAGCATTTGAGGTTAGGACACAGCAGGCGAGTGCTGTGGTACGCCTGCACGCTTCTTCTAACCGTAGTTCCAGCCAATGCAATTGTATTCATGTTGAAGTGTGGGTGTATTGAAAATTCAAATGTAAACAAACTCGTTGGTCGCTGTTGACCGCCCACGTGACGTTACACACTTGCATTGGTGATATGAGAGTCGACGTACGTACAAGACTTAACTAGGCTTACCTCGTCTTTAGCCTTCGTAAAGGCTGTAGTGGATTTAATGGTCATCGCGTGGCTTCATGAGTAAAGAGATTTGGGTTGCTCTTAACATCGAGGACTTGAGAGCCGATGATGGTGAAGCGATGTGAGTGTGGAGCGGGAGATCCCCGAGGAAACCCGCCGACCAGCGGCACATCGTCCGGCACGATTCCCACTTGCGAAAATCCGGGCCGGAAAAGGGGGGGGGGGGGGGGCGGCACAGCCGGTATCGAACCCTGTTAACGTTGGTGGAATGTGAATATAGGCCGTTCACGATAAAGTGAGCACTTTTTAAGGCCCTCCCAACAGGCATCAACCGCTAATAGATATATCTTATTGCAGTCTCAGGTATTAAATTTTGATGGTGGTGAAATGTTTACACTGTGTTTATTGGTCGCATTGCAAGGTTTATCTTAAAAAGCAGTAGGGAGATGGGAATATGATGAAAGTAAAAATGTATAAGGGCCTTAAAAAGTGCTGACTTTACCTTGAACAGCTTATAGTCATTCACTGCACCACTGCGGTCCCCCAGACTCCGTGGCATAGGGAAGTGTAGCTACGTCGTAACCTCAACTCCCACGATTCGCACATACGCACACTGGAATAATGTCGTCTTCAGCACAAGGTACAGGTACTTGCTCCGTCTTCTCGAGCCATGCATAGTTTTACTTACGATGCGCAATATCACATTTGTTAGTGTTTACAACTTTGCACGGCCGTTGAAAAAAAGACTTGCTATCTTCAGAAAGACAAAGTAATCAACAAAGGCGTCCGAATTCACAAACGAATATTTCTCATTCTCATGAAGGGAACAAGGGCCCATGGCGCGGGAAGGTGCACTGAGAAGGAACTCAGCCAAAGTATTTATTTGTAAAGTCGTACAATCTTGTTCGTGTTATTATCTTAACGAATTTTACTCTATGCGAGTCCCTAACATTAGCAAGTGTTGTAACTTCCTACAAATAAAATAGTTCAGACAGAGCATCGGAAACTAACCAAGGATTCGAGAAGGACCCATCTACGTGCGGCTCTTCTGCGGTCTGATGCCGAGAAACGCAGGAGCAATAAGGGCGACACTGCCACGTGCATCGAGTGCACTGGCTCCTCTATGCGCAAGGCCCTGAACTGTCCTCGTGCAGCCTCTACTGACGGGTAAGGACTGGATCATGTCGCGAACTTATTTCCGGACGAGCGAGACTTCAAACACACACGCGTGTGTGTGTGTGTTATGGTTGCAATTGGATCACAGATTATTAGACACATCCAGGCGAGCTCTGAGCCAATAACAAGACTTGTAAGGAAACAAGCACCGCATCACCTGGTCTGAGGTAAAACTGGGACAGCAGCCAATAAACAGAAAGCTGATGCTCCAAGACATACAAGACGGCGGAGTCCATCCTATACGTCTTTTAAAACGCGGATTTTTCCTGCCCGTACCTATGTCTGGGACATCAAGCGGGAGTGTGTACTTTGTACTACACAAGCGTCTTTGCCAAACTAAAATGTATATTTGTGTCTACAAATTAAGTTTAACTTACTGCTGTACTTAAACTATTACAGGAGTTAGAGCTCGTGCTAATAGCATGTGCTTTCATTCCGCTGCAGAGTAGTGTTCGTGTTTTGTCTCGCCATAATTTTTTGAATATTGTGCCTTTTTAGCCACATTTATTTTACATTTTCCCATGTTTATTTATGTCTTTGTTTACCAATAGATTAGGGGCACTTGTTTTCCGCGAAAATATTTCAGGACAAGCTGAGTTCCAAAATAGTTTAGTTCAGTACCACTTTCGTGATTGGGTCATTTGAATTGCTACGCGTCTGGGCTTTTTGCCCACCAATCAGGAACTGCCAGTATATAAGAAACTCAATCCACATTGGCTCACCCATTTAACGGGCAGTCTTCGCACAAAGCCAGGCGGCCATTAGCCGAAGGAAAGATGCAAGTGTGCACATAGGATATCCAAGTCTAGCCAGAGCGTAAATATTTTCGCGGATAACAGGTGGTCTTACCAACAGGGTATTCTTGGAGTTTGCCTATCCTGACTCTTAATATTTTAGTACCCTCGTCTACGCAACAAAATCAATTTACTTACTGGTATTTCTTTATTTGTTAAAAACATGTTTCTTCTAACTCGCCTCTGCACGACTACCAACCTGAAATGAATAAATAGGCATACCTAACCTGGTCACTCATTGACTTGAATTATAGTCATCAAATGATTGCGAGGGAAAAGGAACTGTCGCTTGAGCTGCATGTCTAGGAAACTGCGCTCATGTCTGCGCTTAATGATTGCTAGGGAAAAGGAACTGTCGCTTGAGCTGCATGTCTAGGAAACTGCGCTCATGTCTGCGCTTAATGATTGCGAGGGAAAAGGAACTGTCGCTTGAGCTGCATGTCTAGGAAACTGCGCTCATGTCTGCGCTTAATGATTGCGAGGGAAAAGGAACTGTCGCTTGAGCTGCATGTCTAGGAAACTGCGCTCATGTCTGCGCTTAATGATTGCGAGGGAAAAGGAACTGTCGCTTGAGCTGCATGTCTAGGAAACTGCGCTCATGTCTGCGCTTAATGATTGCGAGGGAAAAGGAACTGTCGCTTGAGCTGCATGTCTAGGAAACTGCGCTCATGTCTGCGCTTAATGATTGCGAGGGAAAAGGAACTGTCGCTTGGGCTGCATGTCTAGGAAACTGCGCTCATGTCTGCGCCTAATATCATCATGGCTTCACGTCGCGCCTCTTTGCCTGTTTGGTTTCGGGTTGTTATATTTATATGTCCATTCGCGGTTACTTCGAACTTTTCTGTAACCTGGCCTGCTGAAGTTCTACATTCAGGATATTCCTCCGCCTCGTGCTAACTAAGCTTAACTAAGTCTACAATATTACACCAAAGGGACAACGCGCTGCACTCAGTTTAATAACATTTTGCATGAGAACTATGTCTTTCTAGGCGTTACCAATATAACCTATTTTCCCTCAATTTTTGTTCACGTTAATTATAAATGAAATGTTACAATTTGTAAAGCAAATATGAATAAAAAACTAATTTAACCAAAAATAAGATACTTTTATGTTAAAAGAACAATAAAACGCTTGTGTTACACAACATATTACGCCGTACATTGGGGGGGGGGGGGGGTAAGCTATTAAAAGGTTTGTTTCAAAAAGTGTGAAGAAACCGCGAATAGACTATGTAAAGGCAGTTCACGGTAAACTGAGCACTTCTGAAAGTCCTGCTTAAATTCTACTTGTATACATGTTGTGTAGGCCTATTCTTTCGCTTTATGTAAAATTAACATTCCATGGGCCTCATCACTTTATTCATGCGTCGGCCAAGTGGAAATGCATGGTGAAATTATTAGTAAACTAAATATTTTACAAATATTCTCATTTTATACTCCAAAGCATTAGAAAACAGAAAACAACGGAAATAATCTAAGTTATCACAAATGACTACAATAAGGCTGTTCACGATAAAGTGAGCACATTAGAAATAATACCTTTAAAAAAGTCGCTGCCCTTCCATGGATATATTTAAACAGGCAAAGTGACATTCACCCAGTAAAGTTATTAACGATGAAAGGAAAGTAGTTCCATTATCTTAATGTCGAATGAAAGGTGTTGGGTAACCATTTGTGATAGCTTAAAAGTATTTATTTCCCTTTCTGTTTTTTTTTTTTTAATGCATCGAAGTGTAAAAATGAGCAGATCTGTAATATTTACTGTCTTAATAATTTCACAGTTTCATTTGACCGACGCATGAATAAAGTAATGAGACCCATAGTAATGTCAAGTTTACATAAGGCCCAAGAACACACAACGTGTATGCAAGTAGATCTTAAGTAGGGCTTTCAAAAGTGCTCACTTTATCGTGAACAGCCTTTACCTAGGTACTTGACAACGGCGAGACGTAGGACTAACTGTGCTGGTCAAGGGTAGGGGGGGGGGGGGGGGAGTGACGTTTCCCAGTTGCCGATTCCAAAACTGAAGAAAAACGGCGAACAGCCTAGTCAAAGGTTTCCTCGTCTCGAGAGAAGATATCACCTCGCAGGCAGGAGACATTCAAATTAGTACAATATTCTGTCGGCAGTTAGTCCTGCAAATTACTATTTCATACAGCTCTTTTCGTTATCATTCTTTGGCCAGACACTTTTTACCATTTCTTCTTCTCTACACTAAGATTCCTTGGCAGCACAAATAAAAACTCGCCATGCTTAGTGTACGTTACAATGTGTGGAGGAATTTTGTGCAGTATTTATAATAAACCTATTTTACTCTCGCACACATTCGGGATTGAGAATACCATCACGTGAACAATTTCCCTTCAGATGATGATAGGTTGATTTGTATTTTAAGTACTGTTGTTCTCTTGCGATCATGTGCTGTTATGAACTTGACCATCATATCACAGTGTTTCAAGTTGTCCAGTAGATCCTGGTGCGTGTGGCAAATAACCACGTGATTCAGTCGCTGTTGTGTCATAGTCTTCCTCAAGTACGTTTTCAGGCGGCGTAAAGAACAAACTCCGTTCTGCTTCGCAAGATGAGCTGGGTATTACGATCAAAAGTCGTACCATATAGAGAAAATAAAGGATACCGGAAGAAATACGAGAAAACCCCAAGGGATAGAACAGACGAGAGAGAATGAAAGTGGGAGACAAACAGTCACGGGAAGGAATGCCGCCAGAGCGTGGGTTAAAAAAAAAGAACAATGCAAGGACATGAAGAAACTGGAAGGAATGTTAGATCAGGACGGGGAAAAAAAGAAATTCCGAAGGGAAGAGGGAATCCAAGATGGCTGACATTGGCGAGGAATAACAGAGCAGGTGGTTTCGGTGTGACGTCATCCAAGATGGCCTCCAGCCCCTGTGCCAGGTCTCTCTATTTATTTCTTCTCTCGACATACTGTGAAGTCTTAGAATCATTTTTCATCATTTCCTGCCAACTTAACGGGAGCCTTGCACATTTTTTTCTTCAAAGGTTGATTTCCTTACTGCATACTTAACCGTGAACGCCCTTATGTGCTAACAGGCCAGCTCCTGTATTTCCATACTGCATACTTAACCGTGAACGCCCTTATGTTCTAACAGGCCAGCTTCTGTATTTCACCCGCACATCTCGATATTCGTAATGGAAGCGAAGAGAATCCATGGGACGCAGGTTCGACCTTCAGCTTCTTGTCTTGTGGCTCGTACCTCTTGTACGCGTGGCCTTCCTCCGCACGTAGACGGAACTTGGGAGTCATCGCCGAGCTACAGAACACTTGACAATACAGAGGTGAAACAGCCAACTACAGCCGTACACGCAGACAGAATGCCTGCTGTCATCGACTAACAAGTCGTGTGAAAATGTTTCTAAACAATTCTTCTAACGTTAAATGCTACCCACGTTTCTTTGACTGTTGGCTGTAAAACAGTGTAATGTTGGAACGCGGATATTGGTCATTGCTTAGCTCGCATATGCACTCTACCTGGCATTCCCTCTACGCTGTGAGGAGCAAATACTTGAGACAAAACAGCCAATAAATATTTTTTTTATTGCAGCCTTAGACGTTAACTTCCGATTGCGGTGGAATCTACGCTCGATGTTTATTGCTTACATTGCAATATTTATTTAAAAAAGTGATGGGAAGATAAAACATTTCTGATAGGAAAAAATTAAGTAGGGCCTCAAAAAGTGCTCACTTTACCGAGAACAGCCTATATCATCAGTTACTTTGGATTGCTGCACGAGCGCGCCACGGGGAACGTAATGGAGTGGAGATATATGGGCGACTCTTGAACATCGAGGTCTTGAGAGCAGATGAGGGTGCAGCTAGGTGAGTATAGAGCAGTACGATCGTCATATGCGAAAACCCGGGAACAACCCCGCCGGGAATCTGACCCGGTTCGTCTATATGAGAGGCGAGTAGTCTGACCACTACACCACCGCGGCCCCTGCGGGCTACGGAAGTCTACCTCGTGTCATGTAGTCCGAGGTAGTAGCTACAGGAAAGTGGAGGAATTATTTTATTACGACTTCTTGTGCATTTACTAGTAAGATGAAAACGTCGCGTCTCTCGTGTGTTTTTCGCAGTGTCTTCAGGCGTAGTGTCTAGAAAGCCGTGAATTTCAATTGTTTTTTTTTTTCCCGGTGGCAGGCTAGACTGAGCATAATATGTTCTAGTGTTGCTTTTGTGATTGGACCACAATGGTCTGTACACGCCCCGGTCGTCGTTCTAGCCAGTAACAATCAAGTTAAAAATATATATAATAAAATCCCTCGCCATAGCAGCAGCTAATGAAATGAATAAATAGTTATGGCCCGAGTGTGTAATGCAGCAATAAGTGTGGTGTAATACATGTTCGCAGCGACCTCCACGTATGTTGTGGCAATTCTGTTGCTACTCACTTTGTACACAGTGACTCGATGGGAAAACCTCTGTTGACATCGGACCTTGCTGACAGCGCGTGTTTGGCCGCGGGGACACGCCCTTGAGTAACATTGTTACTGCCTTGGGAGGAGTTAACGAGCCTCGTGGTGACAAGTCACTGTAGTCTATCCTGACATGGCGGACGTGAAGGCAGTTGTACGTCCATCTGACTATATATCGCGCACTCCAGCCAGAATGAGACGTGTTTGTATAGGACCGGATATATATTTAGTTGCCCCAACAAAATATTTTGCTGGATAAACAAAACTTAAAAAGCAATTTGTTCATCTAAAAGAATACGCGCTTTAATAAACAAATACTCTGTGTTGGTCCAAAAGAAATCAGAATGTCAACAAAATATTTTGAATCAACTGTATGTGTTTGGCTGCTCATTTCACTGTCTTCGTTGGATAATATAAGTCGAAGATTTGTTTGCATTTTTTGTGACCGCTGGGATAACAGTGCTTGGTAGTACATTTAATGATGCTTAATGAACATCCTTATCAAACAAATTTAAAAGGAAATTAAAAGTAAACCTGCAAAACATATTTTATATATATGCATGTTGTCCAGTATAGTCTATTCGCAGTTTCTTCTCACTTTTTAAATCAAACATTTGAAAAATCACTCCATGTATGACGTGTTTGGTTGGTTCCTAAATATGCAGTGTATCATGTATCACGAGCGTTATATATACTTTACTTGTGTTATAAAACTATCTTATTTTTCGTTAAATTTAAATTAAATTTATTTTTTACCTAAATGATATTAATTAAAATATAATTAACATGAATAAAACAGTAAGAAAAGGAATGTGTTGGTAATACCTAGTAAGAAATATTTCTTATGCAAAATGTTATTGTAATGAGAGTGCGCGAATATACGTCTGGTGTAATCGTCTAGATTTGGTCAAGCTTTGTTTGCACGAGGCGGAGGAATATTCTGGAAGTAGACCTGTGGCAGAGATCTGTGGAAAAATGCGAAGTAACCGCGAAATGTCTGTATTAAAAACGTCCCAATGTCGTCGGTAGTCACGTGGGCTGAGGCTGCTAGAGCGTAGCGCTCGGTCAGGTCACGCGACGGTGGCGGTGGCTGAGCGGTTAGCCTGCTCGCCTCCCACCATGGCGAACAGAATTCAATCCCCGACCGGACCACTCCCGGATTTACGTAAGTGGGTGGGAATCTTGCCGGACGATGCAGCTGGTCGGCGGGTTTGCTCGGGAGTCTCCCGTTTCCCCCCGCTCTTTCATTCCGGCGCTGCTCCGTGCTCACCTCTCTTCGCCATTATCGACTCTCAAGACCTCGCTGTTAAGGGGAATCAGTCCCCGCCATCTTGGATTTTCGGAATTTTTGTTGTAAATTGCGTCACAGATTTTGCATTTTATTTCGGGCTTCGACAAAGCGTAGGGTTTTTTATTGCACATTTTCTAAAACATATATTGCTAGACTACTATTGCCAGGTCCGTTTCTGTAACCGTAAGCAAGAAAAAATTATTCATTTCTTGCCTGCAGTCACTAGTAAATAAATGTGGAATTATATAGAGATGTAATATGTTGATTAAGCTTAAGGAGCTATTATTTATGTCATGTCGTACGAAAAATTGCATTAAATGTTTTAAAATGGAACTTATGTCAAAAATAGGCGTGGACTAGTCCTCCTTAAAAGCCACGCAAATCTCTTCACTTAACTTCCGCAACCCCCCCACCACCCTACGGTGATGGTAGGGCAGCCTGGAGATGGCGTGAGTGTGGGATCTCACACCGCAGTTGTTATCAGAAGGAGATAAGGCGCCCTGCACGAGGCGACAGCTTGGTTCGCACAGTGGCGAGGTTGGTGCAGTGCGGATCAAATCCTCAACCTCTCCGAGATCACTGGCGACGACAGCTCGACGTGTCCATGTCGCGAACAACGTCACACTTCGCGTCGTGAGACACACACAACAGGCTGTTCACGGCGACCTCGGCGCGCTTTACCCTTTCACTCCCTAACTACTTTATGGTTTCTGGTCTCGCAACTAAGACAATGTTTTTATGCATGCTGTACTTATGTTGGCAAAGAACATGTTTCTTTATCACAGCCAATAAGCTGCAGGCGTTATTCTCACTCATTACTGATACGAACAAATCATTGCTTAGATCAATGGCACTGTTTACTAAACATTTATTTGCAGGGATAATGATCGGGCACTGCAATTCGTAGAGTACAGTGCAGGTTAAATATTCCTTTTCTGTGCAACACATATACAGTTGGTTACAATGGTCATGAAAGGGCTAAAGTGGCCGCCTGGTTGAAGGAATTTATTACGTCTGAGGCCTAAAAGTGCACATCAACTTTCATCGCCTCTACTAGCAAAGCACTTAACTGATGCGCCTCTATGAGACTTTCAGCGGAGACCCTACCATTTTATGACGTAGTAATACAAATAAAGGTTTCATGTACGTCCCTATTCCTTTTTAAATGTTTTTTTTACAGGAATGTTGAAGCCTAAATGTGACCATGAAAACGCCCATTTGAGCCATTTTCACTATCGAAAAAACATGCTTTGAGAAAGAAATAGAAGAACTGAAAAACTTATACAGACGCGTATCGTTTCTTAAAGGCTATTCGTAATCAGACCTCACTCAGACACGTTGGACGGATTGTTAAGTAAACGTTTCGTGCTGGAGCTGTGCACAGTGTTCGGCGTCCAAATGGAGGGGAATCCTTACTTTGCAATTCCGCGATGTCACAAGGCGGCCCTCGCAAGGCTGTGCTATATATCACCAAGAAGCTGAGCTCATCGCTCCGTAACAGTAGGGTATTACACGCGATGAAGTACAGTGGATTAAACTACAGATGTCGATATCAACTGTTTTCTTATCATTAAGGAAGCTGCGCACGAAAACTATAAAATACTGTTTTTAAAAACTATTAGGCCTACTGAAATGGATTGCGCTGTGGGGAAGACTGTAAGATAGATAGTGTGAGAAATAATATTTAAGCCCCACATACGGGTATTAGCCACTGAAACGAATTGGGGTTCTTTGATGTATGTGAAGACATATAGATAGATATTCATATGTGTGATTATTATGCAACATGTAGGCAGGGTTTGCAAATAAACGTCTGAATGTGTAGGTGACAGAACACACACTGCAAATTACTAAAACTCTCCACAAAATCATCAACAGACCTACATCTTACCAGCATATTTCCTTGTATCTAGGCTTATCTCCGCCTCCACACAGCTATAAATATTTGCTGGGAAATAATAAGGAAACTAACTACTAGCAAATCAATCAAAGAAGTCCAAGGGCGAAGTGGAGTTTAATGCAAACAAAATCGTTTCTCAATTCAAATACTTCTCCCAACTTTATATTGTAACCCCGTAGTATTTACAAATACCACGCAGCAGCTGGATTTAAAACTCTCTATGTCTGTCAAAAATAGCAGTTATGTGTGTGTGTACTTGGCAGTGTTTTACAAGTTCGTACCAAAATTAAAATGTTTTAGTGTGCAGAAAGTTTGGTTAATGTTCAAATAGTAATCACACTCACACGTTACATTTTACAAGAACTCTGCCTGTGTGTCTACACTGAATAAAATGCTTCTGCCTAGCAATGTCAAAATTAGGTATAATAAACCACGAGTTGTTATCTTCAGGCGCATTGTGATCAGCAAGAAAGTTTGGTATTAAAAGTGTAGTTAACAGGGAAACGTCTTTAACACTCCACCGCTGGACCAACGGCCACTTAGTACGGCGGTGATAAGATACCTTAAATTCCTGCTTTATACTTGAAGTTGCAAAGCTCCTAATCCCTATTCAGACAGTTTTAAAACACACTGTCGGCTATTTACGTAAAATGGAGCATATTTGCCATGGTCAAACTCACTTTTAAATCATAATTTTTCTCTGTTCAGACGGAGCTCAGGTCTACCTGACCTATTACATTAGCGACCCATTTCAAACAAGATGGAGACAAGAACAGTCTCCAACAACTCAATTTGGCGTCGGTTACCTGATTTGAATTTGCCTGTGTGACGTAGGGCTTATATCGGGATGCATTCCTTATTATTACAAAATTACTGAATAATAAACTTTTATGTAGAACACGTCACAACAGTAGCATTTCTACAAAATAAACACATGTGTAGTCGTATGCTAGATTTCCATACTGCTGTAAGACTTAACAATACTATTTAGACGTTTTACATAATGAGAAGTTACACTACTATTTTTTCTTTGAATACATATAATAGTATGAAAACAAATAATGGTAATAATATTAACATTTATTAGATCCTCGTGGACAAAAATGTGTTGTACAAAACATTAATACCTGCTCTATTTTAAAATATATTCAGGATAGCAGTATCCATTGTTCAATGCCCTTGATATTTAATTAACAGGTTGTGTATATGATATAGATCACATGGCATTTGATTTATTGGGCGAAGTTAATTACGAGAATAGATACTTGGGCTCCCATATTCCCAAATTATCGACTTTGCGGTGCTATATTTTGAAAACTATGTAATTTGACTACAAATATTTACATTTATGCGGTCAGTTCATAAATATCTTTCAAAAAATTAAATAAAAAATTATCGTGAAATATGGCCTTAATCATTCTAACATTGTTCACTTCAGTTAACATTTAATTGAACGCGTGTAAATAGTACTTCCGTAACGTAATCATTCACATTAACAAGTCCAGTCTTTAGCGGAACCGCGACCGCATTATCAGTGTATTCGCGGAAATGACTAATATGATTGTAATACATCGACATCAGACTGCTGTTTTTTTTTGTTGTAGTAAGAGCACAATTGTTTTGTTGTAACTCGCAGTTTGTTAGTGCTTGAAAAATATTTACTGCGAATCGCAAATTAATTTTCTGTTCACTATAATAAAAATGTCGTGGTGGATTTCCGCACAATAATTTTAGCGGTGCCACAATTTTCTTGCCCCAGTTTTGGGCAGAATTATTGGGTAAACAAGACGAGATATTTGGTCACTTTGTAAGATGAGCTGCGATTTATTTCTGCGTTAATGATCTATTTTCAGTTGTTACAATACAAACATAATGTATAAATACAAACGTTAATTCATTCATCAGAGAGGCATAGCGTTTAATAAATCATAACATTACTAATATTAAAAAAATATTTAAATGATAAATGAGGGTAGGGCGTGCACCTAAAATGGCAGGTGCTCGTTCAGTGACTTTCAGGGGGTCGTGGTGACGTAGTGGTTAGACTACTCATCTCACACTGATGTAAACCGAGTTCGATTCCCAGCGGGAATCGAACCGGACGATGGCGCTGGTCGACGGCTTTTCTCAGGGATCTCCCGTTTCTCCCGGTATTGCATTCCTATGCTCACCTCGCTTCACCCTCATCGGATCTCAATAACTCGATGTTAAGAGCCTTCCAAATCTCTCCACTCACAGTGACTTTCACTTTTCTTATAAATTCTTTAATAAGTCAGTATGCAAGGTACACAGGAGAAATGAAAATTATGATTTTCAATTCATGAAAGTTAGCAGCCCCAACCGATGTCAGATGGATAATTGGAGAGTGTTGTATTTCTCAGATACCACCTACATCCAAGACACGCATGTTGTTCGAATACAGCATCTCCTGCAGTAGCGATGTAACGAACTCTACCATTAAGACTCCGTTGGTAATAGTAACGAGCATGACACTCGCTAGTTTCATTGCATTACATCTTATTTAGGCTGTTCACGGTAAAAAAGCCCTGCTTGAGATCTATTTGTGTGCACGTTGTGTATTCTTCCACCTTATGTAAAAATAACACTGACATGGGCCTCATCCATGCGTCGGTTAAGTGAAACTTTGAAATTCTTGGAAAATTAAATACTTTACAAATCTGCTCATTTTTACACGTTGATACATTAGAAATGACCGAAAGCGAAAGAAATAATTTAATTTATCCCATATGGTTACCTAACACTTTTTATTCGACGTTAAGACATGGAACTACTTTCCATCAATCGTTACCAACTTTAATGGGCGAATGTTACTCAGTGCGCCCTTTTAAGTATATGCAGGCAGGGGCAGTGATTTTTTTCTAAGGATGATTTAAAAAGTGCTCACTTTATCGTGAACAGCCTTTAAGCACTTGGTCACAATGCTGATGAGATACTTAGCTGTAATAGTACAAACATAGTAAACAAGGGAGCGTCTTTTTTTTTGTTTTAATAATCGGAGCTCTGTTTAAAACAGCTCATGAAAGGTATAACACTGGCTACCCTTTGTCGTCATAGGAACACGCATCCCCCTTCCTTTTTTTTTTGTTTGCAAATGGTTGGCTTCGCCCCTGGATTGGTTCTGGATCCGACCACTGCAGCGAGGCGACTTTCACCACGTGATTTTACATCTCCATGCGACAATTCTGTCTAGACTATACCTTAACATACCTTATTGGCTTAGTGGCTATTGAAGTAACAAGGAAATGTAGTGAAATAACCTATTTTAAGGCAGTGAATCGTGTAAATGAATTAATCGCAATTCTGAGTAATTATTAGGAGCACGAACAGTTTGTACCAGCTGTCATCTTAGAAATACCTTTAAAAACAGGAATGGGGAGGGTGGAGAGAGAAACAAGCCGTCTCGTATAAAACACATTAACTGTTATCTCGAGTGCCTCGTAATCAGAATAACTGTGACGTAATCCAGTAGTCTTTTTATCTGCAGCATTAATTACCGTCGTTGTTTTTAAATAGTATCTACATCTTCTCGTGGCATTGACGTTCATTATGACGTTGTTACGGCCTTCTGGCAACAGGATGTGGGGCGTGAATATCTTCACTCGCTCTTTCCAACATTTATTTTTCAGAAGGAAATAATGCCTGGATTTTAAGGCAATGTCGAGTTCTCTTCTTCGCGTGTAGGCGTAGAAGTGTCACCATTTCGTGTTTTATAATTTTTTTTTGCGTAAACAGTTAAGTTTTTTGAGGGAGCAAGTACTCGGTAAGGCGTTTAAAGCATTTTCCGAGACACTTTACTCTTGCTTACTGTTACCATAATATCTGTGGTGGTGTGATTTCGCGCGGGAGTAAAACTCTGTCACTGCAGTCTACAGGATGTGCCATACCTTAATAAAGGTGTCATGTCTTGAAATGTGATGAGTGCAGTATTTTAGCTGCTGTGTCAAAGCCTGGCCTCGTGGAATGAACGAGCACTGCAAAGTACAGGAAAAAGCGTTGGGAATATTTGTGCAGTAGCTAGGGGTAAAACACAATACAATTATTTTTATCAAACAGGAGAAAGTAGGGTTATTTTTAGTTAGCGAGGATAACTGGTTGATGACAGACACCAACTGACAAAACTTGTCATCAAATTACAGTCACCTTCCGACAGGAAAGAGCTTCATTTGTTCTGCGACGATCCCCCTCATTTCCCTCTACCTTCTGTTTTCCGAGCAGGCTCTCGTAAACAAAACTGATCAAATTAAATTACGTCATCAGATTACATCGCCGCACAACCATTTGCCTCATCCGAAGAGCCAGTTCTCAAATTTCCTCCGCCTCCATCTTTTATTTACTAAGCTTCCAGCTGATCAATCTAGACATGCGAAGTCATCTTGCCGATGGGCGACTGCATAAACATGTTCTATTTCCGAAGTGTTTTATTAAATCAATTAATTCTCCATATCTGTTGCAATCTTACCAAACTTGTTTTGGGCACGTTTCCATCGGCATTATTCAATGAACTATGACTCCGTGCTAACCAATAAGAATTCTACTTTCTCCTGCGTTTGATCCAATAATTGTATTGTATTGTATTTCCCCCCCTCGTTGCTCACAGACATTTCCGACAATTCCCCCCTCCCTTAGTTTACTGTGCTCGTTTAGTGGACTCCCCCCCCCCCCCCCCCCCCCCCCCACCGTGGTATGTACGCTCTCAGTTCAAACAACCCCGCTGTAGCCGCGATGGAAAGAAACCTTTGTAACATAAGCAAGCCCGGCCAAAGGTGGATAGCGTATGGTTAGAGACACATTTTATATTTTTGCCGTGTTGGTTACTAACGTACACGCGCGTAGAGGCCGCAGAACTATGAAAAGGGTTAACCATATTACAAAAAAGTAATTCGTTTACGTGTTGTTCAGACTTGGAACAGTGTTGTTGGATCTTACACAAGGGAAGATGTCTGTGATTGTTGTGGGCTGGGGACATCTTGTGTGCCAACGTACTGTTGTTTGGTTTTCGTAATTTATAGGGAACTCTGGAAAGAGGTGTCATGGTTGGATAAGGCAAGAAGAAATTATACTTATGACTGAGGAAGAGACTCGCCGTGAATGGAACCCGCGCCAGCTACCATCGGAGAGAAGCTGCCGCCTGGAGCCTGTCAGTTTCGGACTGTCATCCCTTGGTTCGGAGTCCTGTCTGCTCTTCTCGTTCCTACTGCAAGCTGTTGTCGCACTTCGATACTCATTGGTTCCCGCTGAGCACGGCCAAACTGCAATGGTTGATTCTGGTAGCATATGAACTAGTTTATGGGTTATAAGCAAACTGCAGTGTATATGTTTCAATAGTGAGAAATAAAAGTACACCCAGAGTGACACGAAATTTTGTTCTTTATCGAAAACCAGGCTTTTGACAGTCCGTACATCTTAGTCGTGTGTGGTATCGTGGGTTCCCAGCCAATAATTTCCATCTGAAGCTGACACAAGCTTCGTTGTTCATAATTTGTTCGCGGGAACGATCCGTCTCATCATTCATCATGCATTATTACTATTTAGGAAGGAAAACAACGTTCCCAGGCAGGGAAACCGTTCTTACATGAGCCAGGGGGGAAAAACTTGTTAAAGGGAGAATGATCTAGCATCTCCATCATTGATTCTCACACTGTAAGTAGGACTTGGTTTTAGAATGCAGAGTTTTTTCCAAACTGTAGTATGAGCTGGACCCATTCTACAAATTACTGGACGCGGCCTTGGTTTCCTAACTCACTAAGGGCCGGCTGTACCAACATCGCCCCCGATCCGAGATCGAATGATCCTAGTTCCGAATCAGAATCCAGTTTCATCTTTGTTCCAATGTAAAAGGGCTGCACCAAAGTAATTTCATGATTCTGGATCTCCGATTCGTCGATCTTGCAGAGATCGATATTAAGTATAAGAAAAATTTTGCTATTGGTTCGTAATATATGAAGTCATGGAAGTAGGCGTATTATTCATAATAGACAGAACTAGATGTGCGATCTTTTATCTTTTTTAAGTGCATTATTGTTGTACGTATAATGTTGTTTAAATTTCCCAAGAAAACAGTCGAACGTAGTTCTATCTGTTGGCGTATTTTCAAACTAAGTTTGTTGACGATGGCTGCTGATCTCGGATGGAGATTTCGAACCGTCAATTTCGGCGGTTCGAAATGAACTTAATCTCGATCTCAAGTCCAGCGCTGAACTCGAATGGTACACCAGTTTTCAGTGTCGATCTTAGATACGATCTCAGATCGAGTTTCGAAGCATGATGGTGCAACCAGCCCTAAGTGTCTCGTGACTCTTGTCTGAGGCTTACGGTGTTGAATCACAGAGTACGCATGAATACAGAGGTGGAGTGGTCTCATGTACCGCGACCTCCAGCGCCACACGCCAACGACACGTTGACAAGTGAGCACGTGACAACCTACTCACCAACCGGGGACTTTTCTCAGCATGCAGTAGCCAATGAGACTCGAGGCCCGTTCCGAGAGCCTCGCGCAGCCAGTCAGGTGAACCACCACGCCGTCTCGCGCCTGTGCGTGTACTTTCCTTCTCAGTAGCAGAGTGTCGTGTGATGTGGGGTTTACTCGTCACAATAGCCGTAGTCGTGAGCAGGGACCCAGAACTTTCCCCTACCACTCGCCCTCTTCCTACTTGTCACTGGTTCACAGTCCTGCGAGGATTTTCAAGGAACTAATGACCCCATCCCTAGTAACACTTCGCGAAGACAGGTTCCTTCTACCTGTATTTCTGAACGCTGTAACTCAGATCCACGGGTTTGGAACTGCTACCCGTCTTGCGTGCCTACCCGCGAATCACAGACGTCCAATATCGGAGTGAAGTAATTCTGATTGGTTCTCTGACATACCACACAGACACACAGCAGGTGAGAAAGCAGGACCGTGGCGTCTGACCTGCGTGGAGCAGCTCTTCGCTTAAGTGAGAGGGGCCGCAGTTGGAGTGGCTACAGTGCTCGCCTCCCACCAAGGAGTGCTCACTCCCGAATTGTCTCACGTGGGCGTCGTGATGGACGATGCCGCTGGTCTGTGGGTTTTTTCCTCAGGGATCACCCGTCTCCCTGACCAGCGCTCAGACCTTGTCACGAGACACCGAGATCACTCTACTCGTCGCAGAAATCACGTGTGTGTACACAGAAGTAGCGAGTAGAAGTGTTGGCACTATAGATCGCGAGATTCCTCGCTCTGTATCTAATGATGCGGAGTGCGGGCGTCGACTTGAGGAATGGCGAGGCCACGCAGAGAAATTATGAGCTCACTCTAGCGGACGACAAACAAAAACAATATGGCGGATGGCAAACAAGGTAATGGGCACGGCCGTGGTAATGGGTGACTGAGAACAAGGTAGAGAATGGTACAAGCAATATGGCGTGTGGTATAAACAAGAAGGCGAATGGCACACAATATAATAGGCGACATAATACAAAATGGCGGAGGAAAACAAGATTGCGGCGATGAATCAGTCGAATATCAATGTCTAAGACAAATACAGGATGGAGTATCAGCTAATCCAAGATGGCGGAGGAATCGGAAGCCGCCAGGCCAGGCCAGCCATTGTGCCCGGAGCCTCACAACATATCTTGGCACCGGCATTGATAGAGATATTCGTTGTTCGCTAGTCGTACGGGGCGCTGGTATGTAAGTGCGTGGTTGAGGCGGCGGCGGTGCAGAGGAATGTAATGTGGCGGGGTGGCTGGACGCCGCGAGTGTCGCTATTCCTGGAGGCGGTGGACGCCGTCCAATCAGCCGCCGCCGCCGCCCTAGGTCGTCTCTCACCAGTCTGCTGTTAAACACGCGTCAGCAACCTATGTTGTCTGTAGTCAATCGTTTATGAAGCCTGGCCTGCTGAAGTTCTACTCTCGGGGACGTGCAAACAAAGCGTACCCAAGTCTAGCTAAGTACACCAAAGGACAACACACACAAGTTAACAGCATGTTGCATGAGAACTATTTATACTGGGCATTACCAGTCTTCTCACTGTTTCTATTCATATCAATTATAAGTGAAATATTATCATTTATAGATGAAATAGAAGTAATAGTTCAAGTTAACCAAAAGTAAGGCACTGTTACGTTAACAAAAGTATAAAATGCCTGTGCCACATGGCGTATTTAGGAAACATCCAAACACGCCATGCATGGGGTGATTTTGCAAAGGTTTGATTAAATAAAAAACGTGCGAAGAAAGCACGGCTAGACTAGACTACACTACACAAGACTTCCGTCGCTGTGGTGAGTAGCATGCGTGTAGATCATATGAGGCACTTCCACTGCTACCTTTCACACATGCGACACTCTTATTGAATGGTCAAAGCTACTGTTCACCAAAAAATGCAATATTCTACGTCTGTGCGGAACACCTTCCAGCTTGCAGGCATTATGCTTCTTACACAATAGAAAACTTGACTATATTTCCTTTACTATGACGAAACTTGACTATATTTCCTTTACTATGACGAAACCACCAATACACAATGAAATGGTAAAGTCAGTGTTGAAACACCGTTTTTGCGAGCTTCGTCAAAATGTGTATCTTGTTATGTAAATCGTCATATTATCCAGGAATGCATTTTACGTACCTTTTTTTAAAAAAAAATAGACTTAAAATTTGTGTTAAGTTTATTTCAAAACAAAAACTCACTTGTTTACTTTTTTCAAAAATGTAAATTAGTATATTTCCTCTTCACATTATATTTGTTTGCCATATATTTAATTTAAGATAAGCTCTGGTTAATAAACCGAAATTAAAATCGCCTTACAATAAAATAAACACACTTTCCACATAACCTCCGTTAGATTATCGTTAAAATGGCAGCTTGACTTTGACTTTAAATTTAAACTTTTCGAAATTGCTTGACTTTACCCGCGACAGTTCCATAGTGTCAAGTTCCATAACAAACAAACAAACAACATATCGGAAAGCAAACGTAAAGTGAAATGTGTAAGGACCTTTACTGACAAGCAGTCTGTCTCCAAGTCAAGTCCTTCTGCATGTCCTAGGTACGGCGACACAAGTCCGTGCTTTAGTCGTCTCACCGTCTCTCTCTCCGTAGGCAGCACAGCACGCCCCTACGAGAATTCAGCGCCGACCATGCCAACTTATCAAGTATATTCGCCATATTTCATCTTATGTGACTTTTTTTTTTAAATTTTAAGTACATAGTTCGAAAATAAGAGATATTAAAAGAATTTTTATGAATATATGTTATATTTTTACACAAACAGAGTTGATACAGTTGAAATGTAAGTATTTGTAGAAAATCTAACGGAAATGTTTTGTCAGTTTAGCTGTCAGGCGTTCAGGTGGCGACTTTTACACCTTGTGAACTGGTCGACAACGACATGTCGACAGCTGTACCCTTTGTAAGTTGGCGAAGGTAGTGACCGTGCAAACGAATAATATATTGTCGTGAGTCGGGGAAAAAAGTGGAGGGGGGGGGGCATGTCGCTGCCGACAATGGCGCAGCGCGATGCCAAGTGGCTGCCGGGAGGGCGGGCGGTCGGTCGGCTATTCTTAGCGCGACTACAGTGACAACCAAACACGTGTATGTGTGTGTGTGTGCTACAGCGGTCTTGCACGACACACACACACACACACAGTCTCCTGAACCCGGGATCACGTAGCCCCGACAAGCACAGCACGACTAAAGACAAAAACTTCAACCACGACCATTTTCAATGTGCCTGCTCGAATTTACAGACCGACAGTGGTTACTGACGCGACACGAGTAGAATTTTCGGGTCCATCTGGAAGGCGCTGATAAACCACGCTACTTACAAAGGCGGTGGGCAGACGGGAAATTTAGAATACATGATTGTGACAAAGTTTTACAGCTAATGCATACAACGGTAAATTTATTATTTTAAAGAGTTAAATACAATAATGTTCGTAATTTTGCTTTTTTTTAAGCTACGTATTTCCCATTGTAGGGCCAGCTTATCATGCAATTTCATTTTGCAAGGTTGTTCACACTGTGCGTCGTGCCGCACGACACGACGAAGAGTAGAAATAATTTCTAATTTAAAAGTGCATGTCGGACGATAGAATTGTCGGGCTTACGTCAGATCTATCTTGTATTTCATTGGCTGTTTAATTTTAAGTGTCGTGTTGTGCATGTCGGGGTTATGTGATTCCATATGCCTGCCTGCTGTGCGAGACTGACTACAGTCTGTTCACGGTAAAGTTAGATGCACTTTTGAAAGTCCTCTCATCTCGAACAATAGTCAAATATATTTTATTTTAGCTTTAGGGCCGGTTTCATAACACAAGTTTTACTTACTAAGCCGAGTTTAAGAACGAATTAACTAGGATTACTGATGGATTGCATATCACCACTGTAGAAATGCGATTAACTTTAACTTACCCGAGTTTAAGTTTAAACGTCCATTTTCGGCCGTTTAATTTCTTAAACTCCGCTTACGAAAGAAATATGGTGGCCGAAACATATTACGATACTTTGAAGGGTATGATAAACAAATTCGGCAGACGCCTTCGTTGCGATCACAATATTAATTGTAGTCCTTGCCATGCAGTTTTGAATTATATTTGTTATATGAATACATACAAAAATGTTAGTTAGATTAGCTTTGCATAATATACATGTCGTAAACATTTTTAATATTAAATTAATGACGAATATTATGCATGTTATGTAAAAGATTAGCCTTCATTAAATTGTTGTTTGTATTTTATAGGCTCTTTGAGCCAAGTGCATTGCGTTTGACAATGAAGTCTAATTCTATTGTTTGTTGCTGGGATTATGCTAGTTTAATCTACATGACAGCAAAAACAAACAATGTGATGCAGCAATTATTATTCAATTTTGCAATCTCCCATACCTGGCATTATTTGTACTGTTATATTTTACAACATTAGTGTGTCTCGCACGCTGTTTCCATCACTGTTTCACGTATTTCTTTCTGCCAGGATTCCAAATACAACACAACTCGGATTCCATTCATTAGTGAGCAAAATCCTTGTCACCGCCTTCTAGATTAATTATTTTCTCCAAATGTCGGACTCTACTTATCTTTACTACACGGCTTTAACTATCTACTAGATGTGCGCGGGGAAATGCTCCGACCTTAAACGCTGGTAAATGAAGAGTTAAAATTGTACCTTCCTTTAGTTAAGCCGAGTTTAATGAATAAGTGGCCCTTAGACGATAGCTTTCATCTGTGGTGGAATATACACACTGTGTTTATTACTTACATGGCAATCCTTTTTTAAAAGGTGGTTACAGGATAAAAAAAAAATGGCTGAAAGGGAAAAGTAACTAGGGCCTCAAAAGTGCTCACCTTTTACTATGGCTCTAACTGCTTCGTTACAATGTTAATGCGCATATCTTCCAAGTTATTCTATCTCATTAAAAGCCCATTATTATCTTGTTTGATGTCCCTGCACTACTACCAACCCGGCAGCCGCGAACTTCAAATGGGGAATCAATGTTAAACGAAATTTCTTCTCATTGCGTCTATTTTAAAGATAACTATTTCAAACAAAAAAATATTGTGCGCGAAATTTCTTAAGGGATATTACAATGTTGAGACATCTTGCCAATTGTTCCTATTCTTTTTCTAATGCGTTATATTAAAATTTATATATATTTTTTAAAAAATGGTATTATTCTCTGAGAAAGTCGCGTCGAAATATTTTTTGTTGAAAATAGTTATCTTTAAAATTGACGCAATGAGCAGAAATTTCGTTTAACATGGATTCTCCACTTGAAGTTCGCGGTTGTTGGCTTGGTAGCACTGCAGGGCCGTTAACGGTGATGGTATTGTAAGATTTCTGTAAGTATTTAAACGTTGTTATTCCACAACTGAAAATGACCGAAAAACAAAACAGAGAAAACAAAATCAAATCTCAGTAATTGAATTACAAGAAGCTAGGAACGAAAGCGGAAATCAGCTTTCAATAAAACATTAATAAACGATTGAACGACTTTTTGTCGTTCATTTTGTGATACAATAGTTTTTTTATTTATTAGTTTCGCTCTTCGCTTATTTTCGTCAGTGGACACAGTCACTTGAAATTCTTTTAGAAATGTAGAGTTCAACTCGTGGTCATGGGGTTTATTCAAGTTATTTGTTTGGTTTGGTTTCCTCTCGACAAAAATATCCGTGTTTACTCTAATTTTCGGTTACTAACGAAAGGAACTATTCTAAGCGCATTATAGTGTTCGTTTGACGTCACTATGTTCGTTAAGAAACTTTTAACGAAAACGAACTCCTTCAGGCCTTCCTTACAGAGTTTTATTATAAAAAATTGGCAGGTGTGTAACATATTGTTTTAGGAATGTGAAAGAAGAGGATCGTGATGTAATGTGCCTTCATGCATTACAGGAACATAAAAATATATTTCACAAAAAAAATATTTTAAAGGCACTAATTAACATTTCTGTTTTAATTTGTGAACTATCTAAGCAGCAGTGTAGGCTGGCTATTGTGAGGGAATATTACACTTGTTTACAATGAAATAAGAGAACATAAACACTGATTTATTCAAAAAAATTTGCTTTGAAGAATGTAGTTCGTAAATCACAAGATAGATAGCGATGGACTGTAAATAATTAGTGGTGGTTTACAACCAAAATACGTTCTCTTAAAACTAATTGAGTGAGAATTCAAATATTGATATTAATACAATCCACGAGAAATACGATAGCGTTCTGTTGGTTGTCCATCGCTTATTTTATATAATCTTGGTATTATAAATAACAGCGGAACTCGCTGCCAAATGCAAGATGGCTTAACGTGGTCCTAGTCGGTCCCAACTAAATAATAATAATAATAATAATAGAGGAAAATGCTTGTTCGTAGATAGCTCACAGCCAAACAGCAAAATGGTAATTGAGAAATATCTTCGGGCATGTAACAACCAAAGTTCTGTCTGCTCTCTCTTATCGGTGTACATGTGAGTCTATTTCAACCCAGCGCAAACGATATTAAAGTATATTTATGTGTAATACATCACACGTTCAGCCGAGTTAGAAAATAGTACGATGTCGTCAGCAAATTTGACACATTTGGCGAACGAAATATACCTTTATGATTTAATACTAACGTATAAAACTCGGCAAAAGCCAACAAAATATTTCAAGGGCTTTACTGCTTTGGTTTATTAATGTTTCCAAACTTAATTATTCATAATTAATGAACAAAGTATCGCAAAACAATCTAAGTTCATGTGCGTAGTGTTGCCATCCTTCATTCTCTAACGAAAACCCGAACATTGCCGAAGTCTCGGAGGACCATAACGAAAACCCGAACATTGCCGAAGTCTCGGAGGACTATAACGAAAACCCGAACATTGCCGAAGTCTCGGAGGACTATAACGAAAACCCGAACATTGCCGAAGTCTCGGAGGACTATAACGAAAACCCGAACATTGCCGAAGTCTCGGAGGACTATAACGAAGTACGAAATTGTATTTCTCCACAATTTCATTATTTTCGAAAGCTTTCGAAATTTGACGAAAAAGGAAAAGTAACGAATAACTTAGAATAAGCCCACAGATGAAAGTGTCTTCTTTTATTTTGGCACGCATTAATTTGAGCATTGTCATATTCCTGTTGAGGGATACAGGATGGTTAGAAAGGAGGAACTAAATGGCTAGATATGCTTTGCAGTTAATTAACCACTATTGGTAGGTGCCATCATTTATAGTCTATTTGCGGTTTATTCACACGTTTTGTATCAAACATTTGAAAAATCACCCCGTGTATGACGTGCTTGGTTTTATACTTCTGTTCACGTAAAAATTCCCTATTTTTAGTTAAATGAAATTTTGCTGGTATTTTATTTATAAATTATAATATTTCGTTTATAATTAATATGAATAAAAGTAGTGGAGTAATGGGTGTTTTGGTGACGCCTAGTAAGAAATAGTTCCTATGCGAAATATGATTACACCGAGTGCGCACGAATGTGGTGCGTTGTCCCTCTTGTGTAATGTTCTAGACTTGGTTTAGCTTAGTTCGCATGAGACGGAGGAATATCCTGTAAGTAGAACTTGAGGAAGTCGTCGTGAATGGACTACAGGGAGCCAACTCAAAGGTACAGACCGCTGTAATGGAGTTGAATCAGTGAGAAGTTAGATATGTCGAAGTCACTGTGAAGTTCCTCACCAGCTGCAGTGACTGAGGAGCTGTGATCGTTGTAAGAGTACTCGAGGTCACAGTCTTTACGTAGAGGCCTCACACGTCTGGAACAGGTTCGCCCTCGCCTCACCTCACCTCACCTCGGCGCCGGCGCCGGAGACCACGCGGTCAGCGACACCTCTCGGCCGCGGGGTCGCAGCGGATAGAGCGGTCACACTGCACCGGGCTCGCCCCGTTCTGTCGCACCTGGGGATCGTGCCGGACGATGCTGCTGGCCAGTGGGTTCCCCCGCTCTTGCATTCCCACGCTACTCCATGCTCACCTCATTTCAGCTGTCACGACCACTTTCGTGTTTGAGGCGGGGAACCTAGGGAGCGATATGGCTGACGCCAACGCGCAGCTAGCGCCTCATCTCTCCTACGTGCAAGGCATGCAGTGTTTACTCGTGATTCTGTACTGTGCAAATTAGATCTGTAACAGTGGCACTTTATTGCATGCGATGGAAGTCCGCAGAGTTAACTACACCCTTATAGTCGTTCTTTTTTGTCTTACCACTTGGAAACTGCACAGGCAAGGTTTAAAAAATGCTATATTTGACCATTTTCCCGAATCTTAAACTCCATGGATACAGTAAATATGATGAAAGTTAAAAAAATAGGGATATAGATAATAGTTTTTTTTTCTGGCAAAAACTTGTTATTGAGAACATTTAATTTCCGAGATATACGTATTCGTGCAATGATTTCACAGAAAATATTTCAGTATATACTCTTTTTAATGAAATCTTTAGGATAAAAGGGGGAGGGTGGTACCAATCATCAAACATCCCCCTCCATGTAATATAAGTTAGTATGCTCACAAGTTATGCATAAGTTTACTCGTGAGGATATAGTTTTCAACTTTAACTTCACTCGGTTTGCAGTTAACTTACACCTCGATCGATATCACACTACGTCAAATGAGTGTGTAGAATGTGACATTCTCATGTGACGTGTCCGGGCTAACGAAGTTAAATTTTTTTAAACTCAGTACCACAGTCAGTATTAATTTTTCTAATAAGCCCTGAGTTGTGATAAAATATGTAACGGATGTAGTTTATAATGTATATTATTATATTGTGGGGGTAATTTTTATCCCAGTAGTAAGTAGTTCTAACTACATAGTGCGTGAACAATTGATAATGCTCGTGTGACTCGGTATGTTACTTCAGTTAGTGCGACCGCCTTGATACATTTGTGAGCCTTTCGTCATTTGTTTCCTTGCACCTCGTGTTTCAATATTTCCGCTAGATATCGAACTAACTTATCTATTTCCCAGGACCGTAGTTTTGAGGGTGTCGACCTCAAAAAAATAATAATTTTCTAAATGTACCAAACATTGTTCAACTCATACGCATTGCATGTGATATTTTCCCGGGGTCGTGTTAACTTACTCGATTATACTGCTGATGGTGTCGCTTGTGACCACGATCAGGCGCTTGCAAACTCCGATATACGTCCAGCGGACGAATCTGCGATAGTGGAATTTGTAAATGATTTTCATTCCACCGGTAATTGGCATTCTATTGTCGGTGCTGTAAGTTGTACTAATGAAGAAATTTGCAACATAAACTAATGTCGTGGACTATCGACAAATAACAGTTTATACGTTAAAAAAAAAAAAGTACACTTATGCAAAAGTGTGTCTGTATTTAACATTCTTTTTCATACACCTGGCTGGCCGTGTCCCAATTCGCCAAGCGAGTACTCTCTCGCTCACTCTTGACCTCACAGAGAGTCCTCTCTACTGTCCCAACTCCGAGGAGAGAGTGTGAGAGGGAGAGTGAACGACGATGTACACTCGGTGCTCACTCTCGCACCCTCTCTGGCAGCCATGTTGTTTTCAAGTCTAACCTCAAATATCCAGGCATATATTTTGTTGTTTCTAAAGCAGTGTTTGAAATATTTTATCGACTTAACTTAATCATTGCGATTGTGAAGTGTGTAATAACAAGAATATTCCGTTTGATATAGAACATAAATTATGTTTTATGTTCACGTTTCATTTAGGTTAATTGTATGCATATTATTAAATACTGTGATTGCACAAAATTATGGTTTTTATAATGTAAAAATGTAACAAATTAAAATAATTTACTATTTCATAAAATACTGTGCATTTATTCATGGAAAGTGAAAGGCCAACAATATTTTAATTCTCATTATTTATTACTTTTTCTGTCAGAGAAATAATGCCGAAGGCTTACGGAGGACACAAGTCTCAATTCGCTAAAGTGAGCCAGAGTAGAGTGTGCCAAAGTTAGAGCGCCGAGTGAGATTGGGCACACTTTGTAATTGAGACGCGGCCGTAATTTGGTGATTACATACGTGTCACGCGGTACTCCATGGGATTAGTTGACTTTGTACATGTTTTTACTTTAGGGAAAGTTCGTCACATACAAGGCGTACGAGTGCAAGAACTCTCGTGGCTCGCCCCGAGTGTTGTCGGGTGTGGTCCAGCGATGTTAGATGGCAACTCGGAAGTCGTCGTACTCACCTCACAATAAACTGGTACTTTAAACGAAAAACTGGTACGCCGTGCAACTTCACACGACAAATATAGCCAACCCACTATTTTGTGTATTCTGGTTAACAGATAATTTCATAACACCATTTATTTGTTTATGTATGTTTTTAACAAAATGCGAAAAACGTATAGGCATGAAAAAATCTGAACTACTAAAACACAGCTTACTTACATTAAAGAAAAAAAGATTGAACATGTTATTTTTCTTCCGCATTTAATTTTAAAATCTGTAAACTGTATGTTAGTAAAAGATGAACTCTTATATAGATATACATTTTTTGCATTTTCCGTAAGAAAAATTAATGTAGTTTACTACAACTGTTGAAAAAATGAAAATAATGCTCTTTAATAAAACTGTATATTTAATAAACAATATAATTTTATTTTTAAATATACTTAACTCACAAGTAAATTAAGTTTAATTATTCTCATCATCATCCTTAAAATATATAATTTTGATGTAGGCATGGACTGTCAGCGCCTGAGCCTTGAGCTGTTCCCTTGTTTTGATTCCGTTATGTTCGTTTGCTGGAGTTGTTTGCTACCAATTGCTGGAATTGATTGAGTTTTATTGAATTTCAAAGTGCTGATTGGCTAAGAATAAATGGTACAAGAGTTATTGACATCAGTGACAATTCCATTTTAAAAGAAATAGATATGTACAATTAGCATCTTAATAAACGATTGTGCAGTTAACAGATTAGCCAACCTATGTATTCTCTACCATCTATTGTTAAACACGCATTTAGTTCCATTTTACCGTTCGTAAATACAACATTTATACCAAATTGTTATTAGCAGTAACTAAAACGTCTGTCTGAAAATTGAAATAAATATGTTTAAGAATTGTACGGTTGGCAGCTAATTCTACCTAATAGAGGAAAAAAAAAAAATCGGCCGATCAAAATAGCATTGAGCTTCGTCTGTTTACGTTAATTGCCTCGTGGTCGAGCTGGACAGCTAGCGGGTCCATGATTTCGCGAGGCTCCACTTCACTTATTGTGCACACATTATTAGTTATTAGAGGTATTATTGGAAATGTTTTTGTGCCCAATTTTCACTCAGCGTTATTTCCTACTTGAAAAAGGGCAGGGACGTATGAGTAAAATTTAAATGTGTTCTTGACTTTTTATAACTAGCAGATAACGCAAATATAATTCCGTACAAAAATATTAAACAATTCGTAAAATGTAAATTTTCTATAATCGTATATTGTCAGTAATAATTACGACGCGAAGATTAATAATTTCTACTGGTGTGAAGCCTATGATGCTCGTCTGGAGTTTTCTTACGCATTCGAGGCGGAGAAACGTGGGAGCGATAAGGGCGACATGCCCACGTGCATCAAGTGCGCCATCGCCACTCTGAACTGGCGTGCAGTGTTCTTGTCGTTCTGCGTGTACCTATGAGACTTTCAGCGGTGGCATTGTTACTTTAGCGGCGGAAAGTCTGTAGGAAGGTTGAGTGCAGGACCCTCGAGTAGTTCTGCGTGCGCCTGACACGTAGGCTACATTGAGATGCTGCACTTTGGTAAGGCAGTTTCGAACCATCTAGGAGCGCTGTGAGTAACGTCTTGGAAACACTCAGCAGCCCTCGTCTGTTGTCTTCGTAGACGAGCCCGTTGGTAGAACATCTAATAGTTTCAATGTCGAACACACGACAAGGCTGTATGTAGGCGGCGAGACAGACAGCCAGCCGCAGCCGTCCCAGGCCTGCAACATGTAACGCCGTTCGCCTGTTAGCGACTGGTTACCTACTCGCAGCCGGTTTCTCAGCCAATAGACAATAAGTACACGAGGCCCGCTCAGAGAGCTTCGCTCGCCAATCAGAGAATGGATTCGCCCACATCAAAAGAACCACCATTCTGTCTCGCCTCTGTGTGGTTATCTGTTCTGTGCTCACGCGGATCTACGCAGGATGGAGCATACATCACCAACACTTGCGAAATTTAGAGCGAATATGCAATACAAATACGCCCAACAACGGAAACTATGTCCACCCATGTTTGTTATTTAGACTTCGAAGTAGCAGCAGCAACATCATACTGTATGTTGCCTTGCATGACACATGTAATGTAAGGTTGAATGGGAGCTGGGATCCTGGCCACTCCACAACCATCCTTGCATGACGCATGTAATGTAAGGTTGAATGGGAGCTGGGATCCTGGCCACTCCACAACCATCCTTGCATGACACATGTAATGTAAGGTTGAATGGGAGCTGGGATCCTGGCCACTCCACAACCATCCTTGCATGACGCATGTAATGTAAGGTTGAATGGGAGCTGGGATCCTGGCCACTCCACAACCATCCTTGCATGACACATGTAATGTAAGGTTGAATGGGAGCTGGGATCCTGGCCACTCCACAACCATCCTTGCATGACGCATGTAATGTAAGGTTGAATGGGAGCTGGGATCCTGGCCACTCCACAACCATCCTTGCATGACGCATGTAATGTAAGGTTGAATGGGAGCTGGGATCCTGGCCACTCCACAACCATCCTTGCATGACACATGTAATGTAAGGTTGAATGGGAGCTGGGAGCCTGGCCACTCCACAACCATCAATACACATAAACACCACACGAATTTTAACTTTATTTAGCTCACAATCTAATTAACCTATCTTCAGCGGTGAAATTGCATTTGAAAGAAGATAGTTCAGTTTTAATAAATGCAAAATATTATTAACGACATACATTAATTTCACAGCAATTTTTTAAACGTATATTAAAAAAATAATTTCGAATCCCTTAATGTTCTATCAAGTTCATTAATATACGTTCTCTTAAAAAAAAAAAAAAAGTTTTCTAACCAAATTTGTTTCCAAGAAAAGAGTAAACCTTCGTATTGTATTTTTCATGATCTCGTAAGAAATTATCAATGAAGTCCGCGGTAAAAAATGAAATATTATCGTTAGTGTTTTTTTTTTAAACAAATTTATGTATTTGGCCATATAATGTAAAGTTGAAGACTTGGAGGCACGACATTTTGAAAACTATAGGCCCTACTTACCATTTTAACATAGTTTTGGTTTCGTGTAGAGGACGAATAGTTTTCGAAGGACAGTTGAAGTACTGGAATAATAGTAAATTTAGCTTAGGATGTGCTGCTGTTGGTGTGCGGTGACGTATTCTCCAACTACTGTCATGGCCACTTGCCGTGGATGAAAACTTGCCAGTTATGTAGACAGAGTGGCGCCCAGGAACTGCCCGAAGCTTGTGAACCAGCGACTGATGAATGGCTCCATAAACAATACTGTATTTTCGTAGCATTATCTCCCCATTGCCACGTATTACGTTACAGCATTCGTACAAAATACATCAGTTTGTGGCATATAAGACTGCTTTCGAAACCAATTACTACGACAAATTTATATTTTGTTACCAGATGGTGCTGTAGACGAAAGGATCATAACCTGTACGATTTCACTGAAATGCCTCAACTGTAATACGAATATGTAACCAGTCTATACACGAAAACAATTTATAAAATTTTGTTTATTAAAGCCTCAACTTCATGTTAATTGTTGGGTGGCGGGGTTAGACCGGTCCCACAGAAGTTGACTACATTTTCAACAATTTAATACACGAAAACTATTTAAAAAGTCGCTCCCGAAGTGAGCAAAAGTTTCTGGCAATAACATTTCTCTCATTCTCGGCGCCGCATACGCCCCCCGAACACCAGGGGGTGTAAGTACGTCGACTCATGCGCCCCCCGAACACCAGGAGGTGTAAGTACGTCGACTCATGCGCCCCCCGAACACCAGGGGGTGTAAGTACGTCGACTCATGCGCCCCCCGAACACCAGGGGGTGTAAGTACGTCGACTCATGCGCCCCCCGAACACCAGGGGGTGTAAGTACGTCGACTCATGCGCCCCCCGAACACCAGGAGGTGTAAGTACGTCGACTCATGCGCCCCCCGAACACCAGGGGGTGTAAGTACGTCGACTCATGCGCCCCCCGAACACCAGGGGGTGTAAGTACGTCGACTCATGCGCCCCCCGAACACCAGGGGGTGTAAGTACGTCGACTCATGCCTTAGCAGTGGCACAACACCGACCAAGCTGCTGGCAGCCCCAGCACGTCGCACCGCTGTCGACTGGAACAGCTGATCCACCAGGCCCTCGCCTCGCGCAGGAACCTCCGAGCCGGAGCACAATCGCCGGCACACCAGTGTCATCGTCGCCCGGCATATTTCAAATACGTGCTCTTAAAGGCGTTATAACCCACCGATATCATAACTAGCAAGTTTTCGCACCGCCGGGAATTTACACAAGCACACGCCAGCTCTCAGCAGAATACGTTTTCATCAAACGTGCAATTGTAACGTGTCTTTACTCGTAACAGCAATATGCAGAAGTTTCTTTATACTCAGTTTACAAACGGCTGCTACAGTCCACATAAGTTCACCGGCTGAGCACGTGATAGTGTTTGAGCCTACACTCGTATTAACGTCGCTCCAATACGCGAAGTTATATTTCACTAAAAGTAACTTTGTTTGGTGAGACACTGGCTAACGAGCGGATCACCACACCCGTGTTCTGTCCATTTCACGGCCGGAGACCCACGACCAAACTCTACTCTCATACTCCACTCGTACTTGTATACTGCCATACTGCGACTCGCTACTACTGAACACACGTGCCCTGTCCTAGGTGACGTCATGTCCACTCGCGGCCACTCTGTACACTACAATAGTACATTAGGGCGCGTTTACACGCGCCATAATAATGCTCGATAGTTCCTATTGCGAGACGTGTAAACTGTATGATAGTTACTGTCGCACCGTCAGCTCGAACTAGATAGTGATAGTAACTGATAGTAGTGTTAACCATGTAGAAACCACTATCGTGATAGTGCGGGTCACAAGTTTGTACATGTGTTCACTTTGACAGTAACATTGCATCCAGAATTATCTGGATTCATTTACTATCTGTCGCTGTTCTTACACTCTGTGACGGTATGCCAGGAGTATATTATCATATAGGTATGACACGGCAGTATTGACAGCATGTTAGTCACATAATAAACCACGGGAACAATATGTTTACATGCCATTAATATCCTGTCGCGATATTTAACTACCCCAACAAGTACCAAACTCTTGACAAAAGGATATAAATGTAGGGCCTATCAGTTTATTGTCGGACATGTCCATTTTGAGGTTAACTATCACAGCATGTCTAGATCGTGTGTGTACAGGACCTAATGCGGCAGTGACTGTCACACACTTTCATGATGGCTACTATCACGGTAGTTAACTATCACAGCATGTCTAGATCGTGTGTGTACAGGACCTAATGCGGCAGTGACTGTCACACACTTTCGTAGTAGCAACTATCACCGTGTAAATGCGCCCTAATATGAATTATATAAAAAATATATAAAGGTTAGTACCGATAATAATTTAGAATACCAAATTAATTACAAAACATAACATTAAAATCATACATGTTAAATACCATAAGACCGACCTATAAAATACTGCATACTAAAAGCTAATAAAAAGATACTAAGCTTATTTAAGTAACACCTTAAAAATATATTACATTTAAAGCTTTTTATACTCTACAAGAATATTATTTTATTCTGTTTATTCTGCTTTAAATATATTTGTGAAATTTTGATTATTGAGATGTGTTGTATTGACTGTATCAGAAATGATATCGTCTTTAGAACTTTATGTATAGTTAATTGTAAAATATGCTTTTGCAAACTATCTTTGAGATGTATATGACTAGTTGTATATCCAGAAGCAACTGGCTTCATATTGGATCTATGGAATGTAAATATAAATACTACCAACTGTGGTGCAAAAATACTAAAAGTTACCAAATTTTTTCATGGCGGATCGTATTTGTCACACATTGAGTTTAATTGCATTCCGTGGAACCTCTTTTCCATTGTTACGTCAGGGAACAAGAAAAATTAACGTGAAATCATGCAACCTTCTTCGAACAGTATACCGAGTTTCACTGTCGCACATTCAGTGCAAATAAAATTATTCTAGTTTATTTACGGAACGTCCGAAATCTAAGATGTACTTCACATTGAAATGTTGAATTCAAAAGATTAATAAGAACCCGGTAATTGATAATGGGTGAAGGTAATTCAATAATCGCAGTTGATTAACATGACTTTGTAAATATTTAGTTCGTAATGTATAATATTTCATAGTGGTATTCATTATTATGGTTTTTCCAAGATATATTTTATTGTGCTACAATTTTCGTATCGAGTTATTTTTACTCTGAGACGTTACTATTTGTATAAGTATATTACTTTTCAACATTACGTGTTAGGTATTAATTAGATTTAATAATGTGCTAATTTTTTTATGTTTACGGTATAAATTAATGAACATCTGTCGTTTCAAGTTTTAAATATGTTTAAAAGGTTTTATTTATTTTGACATGTAATTCTGTGCAGTTTTCATGGTTTAATTTTTATTTAAATTGGCGTTTATTTTATTTTAAAGAAATTGCCAGTACTGGCTGTACGTAGTATTTTAATAAAGGCATTTTTGAACGCAGCTCCGAGTTAAGCTCTATATTGGCCAGTTTATTTAAATCCCCATTGTTTTAATGAATGTTTTACATGTAGTTGGAAGAAGTAATTTTTTATATGACTCGGGTGCCAAAATAGTTTTAATCGCATCAAAATTGTTAGTGGAACATAAGAAGAAGGCCACAACGGATATTAATTAAAACTCGGCAAATTGCAATTATGTATTTCGACGTACAAAAGACTCGGTAACCAGGACTGGTACACTGAGAAAAAATCGAACAAAATATTTGTTTGTATAGGGCCAAATATATATTTTGTTGCCCTAACACAATATATTGTTGTGCAAACAAAATTTGAAAAACTACAAAATTACTTTTGTTCGTATAACAAAATACTTATATGTTTGAATAAACAAAATCTGTGTTGGGCTCAAAAAAAAAAAAAAAAAACTAGACTTTCAACTAAATATTTTGTTGAAACAAGTGCATATATTTGCCTTCGTTCGAAAATACAGCTCGAGCGTTTGTTTGTATTTTTGTGACAATTAGGATACTAACCGTGTTTGTTAGTGCATCTATTGATGCTTAACAATCGTATAAACACATTAGTTAAACAATGCAACAAGAAACTGACAAGTAAAGCTGTATAAACTGGAAATATTTGTTTGCACAAGTTGCCCAATATTTGGAGTATGTCTATTTGAAAGCTTTCCGGCGTCATCAGTTATCACATTAGCTGAGATTACTAAGGCGTAGCGCTCGGATGCAGGTGATCCAGGTTCGAAACTCGGTAGAACTTGTAAAATTTGTTTATATGTCGGCCCAAACTGTTTAATGTACGTGTAGCCAAACAAATCTCTAGTTGCACCAACCAAATCTTACAGTTTGGGCCAATCAAATGAGAACAACAAAATAATTTGGTTTCAACAACACAATATTTCATTGCCCCTTTACAAACAAATAATTTGATGCACCAAACAAATCTTGTTTGATCCAACAAAACCCTTTTCTCAGTGTACAGTGAGCAAGTTTCCGAGCTGGTTCGACGTGTTCCTCCTACAGAGCGGATGTTTCTACAGATGTACAAGGTTTATTTTATATTCTCAAGAGAGAATTTCTGCTAGTTTCGACTCGATTTTGTTAACTATCAAACATTTTATAATTATTCTCTGGTGATCTCTAACAAGCTATTAAAACTTTTCTCCGTCATTTGCCTACACATCTCTCGGTGTCAAGAGTTATCGTGTTCTACCAGTAAGAAACTGAACTAACCAATTTTTCTTTATTATTTCATTTTGATCAAGTGTGTGAGAGAACCTTTGTTGAAGACACTATAAAGTAAAAATAATTACTACGGAGCCAGTCTGCCATACTCTTTGAATTCTACAAGAGGTCACAAAAAGAGAAGCAAATTATGTCGTGAGCAGTCGCTGTATTAATCGTGAACAGCAGCCTATAATCTGCTGGGTGGGGGTGGGGGGTTTCCATGACCCACCTGAGGTGAATGACATGTGGATGGAGCAGATTAACTGCAGATTAGTGGTTAATCCGATTAATTTGCATATTGTATGATTGGATTAAGTCCTAATCCGATTTTCCAAAATTGAGGGAAATTTTGGAAAATAATTTTTTATTGATTTTTTTTGGAGGTGGGTTGATGTTTACTGTCTGAGATCCGGCAGCCGACTGAGCAGTGACGTCTTAGTGTATTGGGTATATAAGACGTGAGGTTGGTGCAAGAGTGACATAACGGTCATTTATATTTTATTTGTTTGGAGAGCGTCACCGTACGACGTGTGGAGGTGTACTGAGAATGGAACGTCTGTGGTGACCAATGGGACGTCCGCTCTTCGGGCAGGGCACGCACGAGAGCAGCTCCGTCCACATCGAGACAAATTCATCAACCCCCCTCCCCTCCCCCCCTTCACCAAGTCCTGGCTGATCTGTGTGTTGGTGGACGGCGTGCATGCTACACTGTGGGAAACTTGTTAAGATATACAAAAAAAGTAAATATATTCAAGTGAGTGTTATAGACACCGCTTTTGTTACAAACGTAAACGTGCAGATATACAAAGGCCGTTGACGGTTAACTGAGCACATAGTGTATTCTTGCACAATAAGCAACACTATCATTGCCTGAGCCTGCTCACGTTATAATTTCATGCGTCGGTAAAATGGAAACTGTTAACATTCTTAGAAAGCAAATATTTTCAATTCTGATCATTCTTACATGTACACGCATTATAAAAAATAGAAGCAAAATAAATTATTTCTGTATTCACAACATGTTTACGTAACATTTTTAAATTCGACGTTAAAGAATGGGACGTGTTTTCCTCTGTCTTACTAACTTTACTGTGTGAATAGTCAGTCGGTGTGCACGGTACAATATGTATACGCTTGTAGGCAGACAGTTTTCAAATGTTCATTTCAAAAGTCCTCACGTTACCGTGAACTGCGTATAATTAATTTATTATGTTTAATTTACATCTGCGTTGTATACACACAGTATTTGACTTGTCCTGCTATCAAAAAGTATTTGGCAACTAGTTGCTAAGAAATTCATTTTAAAAGTTAGAGAAATTTTTTACTGTGCATACAAACCTGAACTTTCATGTTGAAGTGGCACACACAGGCACATTATACTTTAGAATCCAGAGGTGAAATATTATTTTGTACGTAGTGGTAGTGAAATTTCGCAAATAGACTTAAAGCCAAGTTATATTTCAAAACACTGTAAGGTCGTTTACCTATCTTGATTGGCTGAATTGAATCACTTTTTGACTCGTGTTGACTGTCTGCACACAAATCACGTAGCAGCCGTGCCAATGTTGCCGCATTCTGAGTGGCCCGGTCACTGCTTCTCGAGCAGACAGCAACCAATGACAATAGACAAATAGTATCGAAGCTCACGGTGTACTCGTATTTTGTCGTGGAACATCGCTAGCTCTGTTAATACGGCGAACTCAAGCCTCACGCGCCACCAAAATGTGTAACGCCGTTCGCCAATTGGCGCTTGAATGATAGCCCACCCGCCCAAGCCAATAGAGACCTTCTCGCGGCATGCAGTAGCCAATGAGACGCAGGGCCACACGCAGCCAGTCGGCGACATCAGAGGCGTCGCCACGCGCTGCTATCTGCTCCGTGTTGCGACTTGAAATGCGCTAGTCAATGTAACTGGACGGGAACGAGCTGCGCTAAAGGCCGGCACGGGCAGGTCTCGTCGCAGTCGGACCCAGACACCACACAGCACCTAAGTAAATAGAATGGCGGCAAGTCCTTGAGGAATTCCGCTAACCCCGTTCTGGTCGAACAACTCGGACCATGGCCCAGTTTCCCGAGCCACGGGCAAGTTGCCGTATAAGTTCGTCTCGTGATACGGCCTTACAAATGAGTTACGGTC
The DNA here is from genome assembly GCA_029891345.1 of Dryococelus australis. NCBI lineage: Eukaryota > Metazoa > Arthropoda > Insecta > Phasmatodea > Phasmatidae > Dryococelus > Dryococelus australis. The sequence continues at coordinate 174,916,654 of CM056999.1, read as the reverse complement.
CGAGGAAGGAATGCATGCGCGTGGTGAAGCGACAAGCGTTCGCACGCACTGTCTGTCACACGAGAGGCTGCTCTTTGACAGTGGGCATGTTGAAAGTCAGTTCAGCGTTTTTATGTCAACATCACCATTGACTGCTCGGTGGTGGGTGGAGGAGGGGTGGAGGGGGGGGGGACGACACCGTTGTATCCACGGAGACATTTGTAAAGAGGATTTCCGTCAGTAATTACATAAGAAAGTGCTTTCGTTCGTGACATACATAAACTGCGTCTGTAAGGAAGAAAAGAGAAGAATGCATTCGCTGGAGCGTACCGCTAGGATGTAGCTGCGGCTGTGTCATTGGCTTTACGCCAGGATGTAGCGGCCGTGTCATTGGCTTTACGCCAGGATGTAGCTGCGGCCGTGTCATTGGCTTTACGCCAGGATGTAGCTGCGGCCGTGTCATTGGTTTTACGCCAGGATGTAGCTGCGGCCGTGTCATTGGCTTTACGCCAGGATGTAGCTGCGGCCGTGTCATTGGCTTTACGCCAGGATGTAGCTGCGGCCGTGTCATTGGCTTTACGCCAGGATGTAGCTGCGGCCGTGTCATTGGCTTTACGCCAGGATGTAGCTGCGACCGTGTCATTGGCTTTACGCCAGGATGTAGCTGCGGCCGTGTCATTGGTTTTACGCCAGGATGTAGCTGCGGCCGTGTTATTGGCTTTACACCAGGAGGATTATTTTTTAATTAGAGGGGAGTGGGGTTTTACTCGCTGGTGAAAATATTGAACTTGTATTATTGTGCCTGTGAACAGCATATCAACACAAAAACTGCTTATTTTACTGTACAAGTTAAATTTTAACTTGCAAACAATTCGGTTTCCAGTCAAAACAGACTGCAAAAGTAAACATATAAATATTTATATTTATATGTAGGCCTATATGTTTGTGTGTGTGCATATATTTATATGTGTATATTTTTGTATGCATATATTTATGTATGTATGTGTATATTTGTGTGTGTGTCTATATATATATATATATATATATACACATACCGTTCACGGTAAAGTGAGCACTTTTGAAGCCCTAGTTACTTTTTTCTTTCAACCTGTTTATTATATCCTTCCACCTTGTCAATGTAAACCCTGCCATGTGAGTAATAAACACAGTGTATACATTCACCATACCCAAAACTAAAAGTCCGAGGTCACAATGAAGTGTATTTATTGGTTATTGTGTCTGATGGAACAGCGTCAAAAAGTGCTCACTTTACTGTAAATGGTCTATATACTTGTACATATTTATTTATTTTTGTATATTTATTTGTGTATACTTTAGTATATATTTATTTGTATGTACGTGTATGTTTCTATACAGGATTTGGCGAATTTGCATGCCAATACTTCGGGGAAACATTCCTCACATCTGGAGGATGAAAAAATGTTATATGAACATAGGTCCGCAAATGCTTCGTTTCTTCCCTACAGCCCGTAATAGATAACAGGCTATATACTGTGTGTTATCTATTACGGGCTGTAGGGAAGAAACGAAGCATTTGCGGACCTATGTTCATATAACATTTTTTCATCCTCCAGATGTGAGGAATGTTTCCTCGAAGTATCGACATGCAATATTGCCACATAAGGGGGGGGGGGTATAGGCCTTGTCTGTGCCCCCTTCTCCGCTTGGCCAGGTGTATAAAGTATAAAGCCTTGCTCTTGGAGTACGTACATTTCGGGAATTCATAGCCCCGCTTTTATTAAAGTAATGTGCAACCACGTTTAGAGAGTAAAGTATGTTAATATAACTTGTCATTCGCTAGTATTAAATTAACTTTTCAAACTGTATTACTCATTACATCCTTCAATTTACTTACAGTTGTCGCCTCTCTCCTCAAACCATCCATACGTTTCGTTTGGACGTTCACCCGTTCCCCACAGACGAGACGCCCCTGCATTCCCCGCATTTTGGAGCGTCCGCCACTCCCCCCCCCCCCCACTTCAAGTGCGGGTCGTGGAGTGAACCCCAACTCCAGACAAAATAGTGACAAACCACTAAACAATCGCGTAATAGACGTGACGCTCAAAACCCAGTGACTTGGCGTGTAGTTCAAAGAATCTTTGCGATATCTTGATTCCACTCGCCATCTTGTCTCTACGCCCCGCCATCTTGTCTCTACGCCCTCCATGACCTTATATAACAAAACGAAAAAATAGAAAAAATTACAACCACCGTAAATTGTGTAAGAGTTCAGGTTACTCAAATATAAGCTACTGTGGCACTCTGAGAAAACCCCACATATCCTGTGGTCCTGGATAATATAAGCTACTGTGGCACTCTGAGAAAATCCCACATATCCTGTGGTCCTGGATAGTATAAGCTACTGTGGCACTCTGAGAAAATCCCACATATCCTGTGGTCCTGGATAGTATAAGCTACTGTGGCACTCTGAGAAAACCCCACATATCCTGTGGTCCTAGATAATATAAGCTACTGTGGCACTCTGAGAAAACCCCACATATCCTGTGGTCCTGGATAATATAAGCTACTGTGGCACTCTGAGAAAACCCCACATATCCTGTGGTCCTGGATAATATAAGCTACTGTGGCACTCTGAGAAAACCCCACATATCCTGTGGTCCTGGATAATATAAGCTACTGTGGCACTCTGAGAAAACCCCACATATCCTGTGGTCCTGGATAATATAAGCTACTGTGGCACTCTGAGAAAACCCCACATATCCTGTGGTCCTGGATAATATAAGCTACTGTGGCACTCTGAGAAAACCCCACATATCCTGTGGTCCTGGATAATATAAGCTACTGTGGCACTCTGAGAAAACCCCACATATCCTGTGGTCCTGTATACTATAACGTTATCCGAGGCGAAGGGAGGTTGCCCAATGGGTAAAGAATTACCTCCAAGAAAAAATCACGAGACTCAGGGGTGGTAATAGGAGGGCGATGCCTCCATCTTTAACGTCCGAAACTTCTTTTGAATTATCTCCAAAGAAAACCACATAAGCTATATATATATATATATATATATATATATATATATATATATATATATATATATATAGTTAGAACCTTAACCTGTATACCTGCTGTTGAAATAATACTTCGACACATCGCATCTCGATAGAATCCGTCACTCCACACTCAATTGTAGGGGCCGCGGTGGTGTAGTAGTTAGGCTACTCGCCTAGAATTTCGCATCCAGGAATCGTGTTGGTCGAGGCCGCTGGTCAGCGGTTTTTCTCGTAGAGATCTCTCAAGAGTGTCAAGAAGGCCCGTCCAAAGATCTCTACTCACCCAGCCGAATGTAAATATTCATCAATGATCCTGACAAGGCTGGGGATCAATTCAAGTACCTCAAGAGCAGCAGCTAACTAGCTAATGAGTAATCCGTGGTTACGTGCGAGACGTAGTCAAAATTAGTTCCTTTGAACATACAGTTTACTTATACTTAATACTCATGTCTGGCAGGCTCGTATTTCTTGTACAGATCCAGATGACTTCTACTATACATGGTTAATGTCAAAACGTGAGCGCACCCCGAGATAATTATCTCTTGCGTGTACTGGTCATGATGATTGGAAAACACGCGAATACAGAAAACTTGAGAACACACTGAGAAACCCCATTTTACTCCGCTCGCAATAGCAGGAACCGTGACACCGTAATCGACATATTGGATTACGCAATGCTACTTTGGCCTTAACCTTTTTCCATCTCGAATGGCATCTACCGCTTGAAACATTAACTTTTTTTTAAAGCTTATTAATTTTTTTTTAGGAAAATTTTAGTCACAGATAAAATTGACAAGACCTTGACTTCGCCTAGGACGGAGCTAGGCGCGGTCAAGCTCCCTTCTTCACTCACCTACAAGCAGGTCTTATGAGGATGGTTGTACGTATTAATACATTTCGTTTGGTAACATATATTTCGCGCCACTAGGTAAGAGCTATTGGTGTATGTGTGCCTCTTTCCTACGACAAACTAAATAATTGTAATAATTATAAATCATATATAAAATAACTACGTTACCAAGTCAAATTTTTCTCTTTTATTATTCACGTAACTTAAAATTATAGTTCAAAATGACTTCTTTGAAACACTGCGCACCTAACGGTGGGAATGTTCCCTATTACAAACTCCCGTAAGAAAATTAATTTTGTTCTTAACCAGAATGGAACTAGCGTTAAACATTTCTTAGCGTTCACTAGATGAGGGAGTATTATTGGTGCAGAATGAACAGTGGAGATGCCTCGCAGAGCAGCATTGTGCTAGTGTTGGCGCTAGCGCAGACTGCAGTTGCGAGGCTTTAGGCACGTTGTATGTAGGGTGTACGTTCTCAGCTCCACACAGACCGGGCATGCCTGGTTGTAGCCCCGCCGCCCACGGCTCCGCCTTACAACCTCTACACTATAGGCTGTTCACGGTCAAGTGAGCATTGTGCTAGTGTTGGCGCCAGCGCAGACTGCAGTTGCGAGGCTTTAGGCACGTTGTATGTAGGGTGTACGTTCTCAGCTCCACACAGACCGGACATGCCTGGTTGTAGCCCCGCCGCCTACGGCTCCGCCTTACAACCTCTACACTATAGGCTGTTCACTGTCAAGTGAGCATTGTGCTAGTTCTGGCGCTAGCGCAGACTGCAGTTGCGAGGCTTTAGGCACGTTGTATGTAGGGTGTACGTTCTCAGCTCCACACAGACCGGACATGCCTGGTTGTAGCCCCGCCGCCTACGGCTCCGCCTTACAACCTCTACACTATAGGCTGTTCACGGTCAAGTGAGCATTGTGCTAGTGTTGGCGCCAGCGCAGACTGCAGTTGCGAGGCTTTAGGCACGTTGTATGTAGGGTGTACGTTCTCAGCTCCACACAGACAGGACATGCCTGGTTGTAGCCCCGCCGCCCACGGCTCCGCCTTACAACCTACTCTACACTATAGGCTGTTGTTCACGGTCAAGTGAGCATTTTTTGAAGCCCTCTCGTGCGGAATAATAGTCTATAAATATATTTTATTGTGGCGTTATACGTTTACACTATGTTTATTTCTTGTATGGTAATATTAATTTTAAAAAGTAGTTAAAGAATAAAAGAGGGCTGGTAGGAGAATGTAACTAGGACCTCCAAAGTGCTCACTTTACTTGAACAGCCTGTACTTGGGTGAACTCGTCAGCCAGAGCAAGGAGCAGATGGCAGATGCGAGTTGTGGGCCGGGCGAACAAAGACAGCCAGCTGAGTGCGTGCGTATGTCCATACATGGAGGAGAGCGCAGCAACTGGCGATGTGTGCCTCCCTACCTCCCACCACCTCATCATCTGCTTCCAGCCGGCCTTGAGTAAGCTTCAGCTGACCGCTTGGAGGGTTCACTCGTAGTGCGGTGCGGATATGGGGCGTAGTCCATTCACTGTTAGTTCGGACTTTTCTGAAGCCTTGCTTGCTGAAGTTTCACTCTCTGGGTATTACTCCGCGCGCTCCGCCTCTTGCAAAGCTTAACCAAGTCTAGAAAATTACACCTGAGGGACAGCGCACTGTATTCGTGCGCACTCTTATTTTGCACGATAACTATTTCTTACCAGGCATTACCAATATGCCTAGTTTCTCTCTGTTTTTGTCCCTATAAGTATAAATTAAATATTATATATATATATATATAAGTAAACAGTTCAATTCAATAAAAATAAGGTATTTTTACTTTAAAACACGTATAACAAGTTTGTGCTACATATGTTAAGGAAACAACCAAGCGCATTATACACATGGTAATTTCTAAAAGGAGGTTTGATTCAAATTCAAAGTGTTTAACGACGCAACATGCGGTACACCTGTGCCTTATCATTGCAATGCTTCTATGTCAGTAGGTTGTGACACACGTGGGTCAAATGTGATGTTAGAACACTGCTTAGTAAGTAAGTGCCTTGAGAGATTTGTTTACTTCCTGTAATCAATATGTAATGACGACAATCGTTCTTCCTCATTTCGATCGGCGGGTTCAGTATAAAGGAAACAAACGGCATGGGAAGTAGCAGTTACTTTCGGCAGTTCGCTTAACAGGCTCTACTTAAACTATCAAATTAATCGTCCTAACGTTCAGCCACACATTAACCTGGTGTTGGTGAAGTAGTAATTTTTGAAATAAATAACATAGTTTACACACATGTTTTAAATGTTCTAACGAGAATTTAAATGTAAGTTTTCTGCATAGCTATAATCTTCAAATAGGCCCTTAATACATCACGTTATAGTGTATTCACGGTAAAGTGAACACTTTTTTTTTTTTTTTTTTGCTAAATTTTTCATTTTAGCTAGTTTCTGAAACTTTATAATATAAACATTGCCATGTGGGCAATAATCATAGTGTGTACATTCCACCACTCCCGAAAGTTTACTTCTCAGCTGCCATAAAATATATTTATTAGTAGTTGATGCCTATTGGAAGAGCCTTAAAAAATGCTCACTTTAACGTGAATAGTCTATACTTGTATTTTCTCCGGCAGTTCTCGTTGGCTGAAGGTCTTACACATAAGTTCCACGGTGGTGTGGTGGTTAGACTGCTCGCCTCCCACCTCGGCGAAACGGGTTCAGTTCCTTGTGGGGTCGTCCCCGGATTTCCCTATGCGAGAATTGAGTTAGACGATGCCGCTGGTCGGCGGGTTCTCTCGGGGATCTTCCGTTTCCCTCGAACCTTCATTCCGGCGCTGCTCCATACTCAGCTCGTTTGACCTTCATCAGCTCTTAAAGCTTCGCCTAGTAAGGGTGTGTTTGTGTGCAATGCAAACATCTATGCAAAAAGATATCGCCTCTGCGCGCAAAGTTGTGGATTTCCGTGTTTCCGTCGTTCTGCTGGGACTATGGGACTTATAAAACGGTGTTTCTACATTATACGTATATGTATGTATATTGGACACGTCACTAGCAAAGTCCAGTGCATTCCTCTAGCGTAGTTTCGCCTGAAACCAGTTCATGTTGGAGGGCAATGAAATCAATATTTCCAGTGTGCGCGCTGCCTTGGAAGTACTATACGCGACTAGTCTGAAGTGTGTTTATTTTTAGTAGACGAGCTTTTTGGCGCACTTTTACTGGTTTCGTATTTTAAAAAACGGTATTTCGAATAAACTGCGACGCAGTTCCAGCGTCAGGTAACGAATGAAGAGATTTGAGCGGCTCTTAACAGCGAGGTCTTGAGAGCCGACGTGGATGAAGTGAGTACGGAACAACGCCGGAAGTGAAGGTCCGAGGGAAACGGGAGATCCCCGAGAAAACCCGCTGACCGGCGGCATCGTCCGGCACGATTCCCACTTATGAATATCATGGGGGCGACCCCGCCGGAAATCGAACCAGGTTCGCCTTGATGGAAGGCGAGTAGTCTGACCGCTGGATCACCGCGGCCGCCTATGACAGTGTGTCGAGACACTACTCGCAAGGAGGCCTCTCTGTGTGGCCGACGGCTGCGATGGAGCTGCATGTATGTCGCCGACACGAGGCAGTCTCTTGTTTGATGACGTGTGTGGCCGCGCCGATGGATTGTGTTTAGATATAGTGATTTATCGCGAAAATATTCCCTGCCAAGTTAGTTTCAATTCCTCTGTTGCTTGTTTATAGGTTTGTGATTGGATAAGGGTTGTTTGTGATTGGATAAGGGTTGTTCGGAACTGCATATTTTACTACAGGCGAATCACGTATGTTCAACATTACAGTAGCTGAATACTAATTGAGCCAGGCAAACGAGCAAATAGTTTCCCACTCGCACAACAGTCGGTAACAAAATAAGTACTTCAGAAATGTAGAATATTATGTCCTAACGAGCTGGCCGACATTTTAGCAGTGAATCATCATCTCGGTGTGTACACGTCACTGTATGATTCCCTGCTGTTTTGAGATTGTCTTTAGTCTAGTTTCCTTTCGCAGAGAGACTTTGTAGATCACATTGTGCACACCCTCTTTCCCTTCCAATAACTTCTGAACATGTTCCCCTGCATGCTTCAAAAAGATGTTAAGCACCACCTGCAATTGGTCGTACAAATTCATTCTAAATATTTCGAGGAATGGGATCCATTATTTCAGACCTGCAAAATAAAAAACAAAATACACATTACAACTTTTATTTAATGTTGTTAACGTTTATTTTAGCCCGTGATTTATTTCTTTTAGATTTCATGTTTTTATCTTGGGCATTAGTTTGTTATATAAGTGAACTGACTTGTTATAGCTGTTGGCAAAACTACATAGAAAGGATTTTACCTGAAACAATCAGCATTGCAGGGCATTTAGAAAGATTATGTGATTGGAAATAACTTTGTATATACGAAAGACTGTGAAGGAGAAGAATATACGACCAACTGTTCTGGTTGGATACTTGCTAATGTATACTGTCTTACACTACATATAAGTAGATTATAGAATAATCTCAAGTAAAGTGACTGTAATTAATTTTTTTAAATATCGAACTCGTAAAGTGTGTGGAAAAAAAAAAAACAATGTGTTTTTTCTCTTAAATTTTTTTGAAAACCTATCGTAACTTCTTTATTCAATGACATTAGATGCAACAGTCCATAACGAGATATACACAAACATTAGAATGTGTTCCTAGTAGAGATGGACCAAAGTGGTGAGAAATATATGGCCTACACAAGTGGTTAAATCCTGCAGTGAGGTTGGGTTATGTGATAGTTTGTTTGATAGGTGGGAAAAAGTGACTAAGGAACATGAAATACAAGATGGTAGTTCGAGGGGACCGAGTAAATAGTATGTGCCTAAGGTGAAATGATATAGCATGATGTCAAGATGGCAGAACTGAGTGAAGGCGACTAAGGTGAAAAGGAATGAAAGAGCATAAGGTGAAATAATGGTGACTAATAATGAAATCCAAGATAGCAGACATCAAGGTGGAATGATAGAGTATAAAAAATGGGGAGTAATCATGAACCAGAATGGCAGTGATGACATAATACAATATGGTGGTGTAAACATGATGGTGGCCAGAAACAATTTGGCGGTAATGACTTAACACATGATGGTGATTTAATCCAAGATGATGGTGATGACAATCCAAAATGGTGGTGCTGATGTAATCCAAGATGGTAATGTAATCCAAAATGGCGGCGATGTCATAATATAAGATGGCGGTCAAAGGTCAAGGTCATCTAGGATGGTGATGTAATACAAGATGGTGTTGAGGTGCCTCCGGATCCTGGCTCCCTGCATCGAACCTACCAAATCTATCTACTAACATGGAACGTGAAAGAAGATATTTTGCATAGCCGGAGGGGTAAATCTCTGCATGAAATTGGCAAAATGTGAATCACAATCATTCGACTGTGCAAAATATTGTTCGTCGCTATCGTCAGTACAGTAGAATAGAGATGCGTAGGTCCAGAACAATATTCACTACATCAGACGAACAATGGATTAAGCGTGAAATAAAGACGATTATCACGTTAAGTGCACCAAAACTTGCTAAGGAAGCAGATGTCGTTGTGGGGAAAAAAGCATGCCCAGAAACTGTGAGGAGAATCCTTCGTAGAGAGGACTTCAATGGTCAAGTAGCACGCAATACATCATATATCAGCAAATCAGCAAGAAGAACAAACGTCTCAGTTTCCAGTTTGCCACAGATCATGCTGATAAATCTTCTGACTACTGGAAAACAGTAATATTTACCGATGAAAGTAACTTCAATGTGTTTGCATCAGATGGGGAGATCAGTATCTGGCGTAAGCTAAACACTGAGCTTGAAGAAAGGAATCTTCGGCCGACGGTGAAACACGGGGCTTCGGGTGTGGGGAAACTCAATTTCATAGATCAAAAGGGATCAAAATGTGTATTTGGACATATTGAGGAAAGAACTGACACTGAGCACAGAGAAATGAGGCTTGCGGGATTTTTTCCCCGTTCCACCAGGACAACGATCTGAAACATATGGCCCATAAGGTACTGGTGTAGTAATTCTGTAATTGCCCCCATGTACTCGGTACCCCTCCATAGCCCCTATACATCAATGTCATTGAAAATTTGTGGAGTGTGTTAAAAGAAAATATCCTTAATAATCTCGTATAAAACCGGAACGACCTCCAAATTGCCCTTCACACGGAATGGGGTGAAATTGAGCCTTCTTACTGTGAAATGTTGGTCTGATATATGCCAGATAGACTTAAGGAGATGAAAATGAACTCTGGTTGTCACACTTGGTACCAACTGTTCACACATGCCCTTAAACGACACAACATATGCAGACTGTACTACAATTTTCATTGTGGTTTACATATTGAATTTAGAATGTGTATTTTTTTTTTGTATTTATACTTTTGGACAATATTTGCTTTTTGTATTTGTTGTATGGTGATTGCAAATACATTTATTCAACAATGCACTCAAATGTCATATCCAAAACACTTGTATTCTGTCACTGTGAGTTACTGCATGTCCCCACCCAGAGACGGTAAGCACATTAACCCATTCGGATCCAGTGCACATAGTGGTACAGACAGTTCATTTTTTGGCATTTTCTGTACATCGTATGACACTTATGTAATCGCCATATAACAAGCCATATATATATATATATATATATATAATGTGTGTGTGAAAAATGTTAAATAAAAATAAATTTTTGCATTCTTTTAACAGGTTTTTTTTTAATGCATGAACTGTTATTTGTTGATTATTGTCAAGCAACAGCCCACGACATTAGTTTATGTTGTAAATTTTTTTCATATTTTCAAATTAGTATTTCTTATTATGGTTACAACCAAACAGAAGAATTTCGTATTTGACATAAAATTATTTCAAAATATAAGGCTTACTTCTTTTATTCGAGTAAAATATTGTTGCATACAATGTGTACGAGTTGAACAGTGTTTTTGTACAAATATGAAATAATTAATTTATTTGGGTTGTGGCACCCTTAATAACATCTTTCATCTGTCATGTGGGAAGATGGTAGTGTGCCTCCTGAAAAAACATATTATGTGCCATGTTTAGGGAACTATTTGGCAGATACTAGATTTGGTTTATAGGAAGTACTTCAAAATATAGATAATATCATGCAAATTTTAGGTAGGTAGTTAGGCTTAATGTCTTTGTTGACAGCGGGGTCATTAGAGATGGTGAAATTTGCACAGGTAAGAGGAATTGGGAAGGACTGAGAAGGAATCGGGCATGGCCTTTTGTTAGGGACCTATCCCAACTTTCGCCTAGAGTGATTTAGGAAAAACCATGGAAAAGCGAAATCAGGCTGGCCGGGTCGGGAATCGAACCCAGGTCCTCCCGAATGCAAGTCCAGTGAGAAGTTTACCACTGCGCCATCTCTCTCAGAATATGCGAATTTTAGTCTGCGGTTCTGTAGAGCGCAGTATTATAGATGAAATAAATAAGTAATTCGCCGGTAACATTAAAACTCCCCAATCTGTGTTTTCGTGAAAATTGTAAGTATTCATTCGCTGGCAAGGATTTGTTTTATGGAGGATACATGGTGTGGTCAATGCTGAAAAAGTTCATAGGTTACAAGAGATAAACAAGTCTACCATCAGTTGAGATGCTTTGTTCTAGACTATAAGCAAGCCTCTGATAGTATGTTAGGTTTGTGTCTTTAAGGAGGTCTTTAGTGATGGTGGCAATTACCATCCTGTGTATGAGTTTTGGAGGCAGTGGACCATGAAGTTTCATTTCTATGGTGCTGTATAGCATTGTTGTACTGGCACTTAATGCTCGGCCGTGTGCTTTATTCCAAGGTTTGTAGTTTTTAAAGCATTTTGTTCATATCTAGCTGTAGTACATTTTGTGTGTTACAACAAATTCCTAGAATTACAGTATACAATAAAAAGTTCAGTGTCTTAAAATAGTGCGCTTCTTCTGTGTTGCATGTCCTAGAATAGTTATCATGCTTTGGTATAATAATAGAAATAAAAGTGTTTTTTAGTGATGAACAATAATTCAAGATGTTGTATTTTCAGGATGAGTAGAACATATTTAAGGATTAGTGTAACATGTTTCAGAATTAGCAGTGCATGTTCAAGGGTGAAAGTGGAGCATGCAGCATGTTGTTCCATGAGGAGCACAGAAGGTGTTGATGGTGTTTTATAAGTGTGTGTTACATAATAGTAGTGGGTGGAGGACAGGGGTGTGGTGTGACAGTGTGTGAGGGAGGTGTGTCGTGTGCCAGCAGAGGCGGAGAGCGGTGGTGGAGGAGGAGGGGGAGGTGGCGGTGGCACGCCGAAGCCGCGCGGCGGTAAGCTGGCGCGGCGGGCGCGCTCCTTCAAGGAGGACTTTTTGGAGATCCTGTCTCAGATGCGGTCACCAGTGGGCCCGCGGGCTGGTTCGCCGCACTCGCCCAAGACTCGCCATGCCAAGGCGACGGCCAGCATCGACGCGGTCGCAGACCTGTCCGCCGAGCGCAATCCTGTGCGAGACCTCGACCGCCTCGTTAAGCAGGTACGTGCTTCATCCGTCTCTCCACTGCGACCTGGGGCCGCGGTGGGCAGACCACCCCTCCCTTACAGTGAACTGGGTCACATACAGGGAACGTGGCCAACAGTGATTTTGAGTGATGAATTTTATTGTACCACTTCCGTTTCCACCTCTGTTGCATTCCATGACTACTGCATCTCCACCTCACCCCACAACCTATCGATGCAAAAAATTTAGCTAGTAAGCATGGTCGAAATTTCCCAATCTTTGTCATGAAATAATACTGCATTTGTTCCCCTGGATTAGTATAGTTTGTAGACATGATTGTTGTAGTGTAGCACTAAATGTCCTGTTACAATTAATAGGCTGTTCATAGTAAATTGAGCTCTTTGAAAAGCCCTGCGTAGGATCTGCTTGTGAGCACATTGTTTTCTTCCACCATAAACATTACCATGGGCCTAATCACTTTTTTTATGGATTGGTCAAGTAAAACTTTTAAAAATTTGCTTATTCTTAAACTTGCATGAATTAAAAACTACACTAAACAAAATAAGTCATTCCAGTTTTCACATGTGTTTACGTATAACACTTTTAATTCAATGTTAAGAGACAGATCTACTTGCCCTCCGTTGTTATCAACTTATCGTGCTTGTGCCATTCAGCATGCCTGTTTAGATGTAGGTATGTAGGTATTTAGAGTGACATTTTTTAAATTTGATTTCAAAAGTACTCAGTCAACTGTGAACAGTCTATACCATAGCTGTACCTGCAATCTTGAACACACAGGAAGTAATAAACTGGTGCTCAGAAAATTTATGGTGATTGAAAACTAAGCATTCTTCTGCTACATCTGATACAAGCACGTAGAACTTCATCTCCTTGTTAAAGCTCTACAACTCTGTTTATACTGCTTTTTGTGTGGACTGGGTTATTTTTATGTAGAATGTTGTTATAGTTATCAAGTTCAGTGTTTTGGTATGTGGTTTAGTGACCTATGCATTTTTCCCAGGCAGTTTTAATGTTCTGTTTTCAGTTATATTGGAGAATGTTACATATGTTTTTACAACAGCTACCAATATTTGTGCAGTGTTGACTTGGAAAAATGTTGGTATAAGAAAAGTTGAAATGATTTAGGGACCTCAGTGTTTGTAATCTACTGAGGGCAGCTTCCAAGTAAACCAACATTACTGCTACTACTACTATTACTACTACTACCACCATTACTACTATTACCATTACTACTACCACCATTACTATTACTACTGTTTTCATTATTATTATTACTACTATAGTATGGGTGTCAAAGTGAAGTGTGTTTTGAGGTATGAATAAAATTGAGTGTTTTAGATAGCTTATGGTGTCTTAGATTTGAGATCTGCTTGATGTCATACTGCAAAAGTTTAGTAATTTACGTAATTCAAAATGGCATGCAACATAGGCACCACAAAGTTCAGAATTGTATTGCAAAGCAATATTAATGTGTGATGTATCATATCATTTTATGTGGTTTTTAGGTTGGGAAGTACGAAAATGACATTACCTTTTGCATAAAACGTACAAGGAAATTATAATTAACAAATTAATGTGATAATTATATTATGAACCAATATTAAAGTGAGCATATTGTTGAATAGAGTATTTTTTTACTTAGATTTAAAGAAAAAAAATTTTAAACCAAGTTAAATAATAAAATAACAGTAATTAGAAACATTATATTCAAAATTAAACAGCCATCTAGCAGGAGGACTGGTTTAATAAAACAGTTAACCCTCAAGCGAGTACAGTTAGTTGTCTTTCAGCTTTGCTGTCATTGCATTCAAAAAAGTTTGTATAATTTTGTCTGCTAATAATAGCCTAAATGCTCACATGTTGTGAGGAAATGTTTGTATATTCTAACATCTGTAACACTCCAGCAAAATGCACACTCTAGGTAGGATTTCTACTATCCCACTATCAGACGTAAGTGTGTGTACACACTTGATGAAAGATATCAATGTGTACATTCCACTAAGGTGAGGAACCAGTATTTAAAGTTGTTCATCAGCATTCCCTTCAATATCTACATTTACATAGCCTGATCTGTTGTCAACATCACAAACGACTGTCCATTCTTTTCTGTTACTCGCTTGGCATATAACAGAGATGTTAGAACAGTGTAATGAAAAATCAGTCAGTGGCAGATACATTGCTTTTTCTGCTTTCACCGTATTACTAGATTCTCAGGTCATCTTTGTATTGATACTCTATACCATTTTCACTATAGCAGACTATAGAAACATGAAGTCTTTGTTTCATGCATTTATAACTGATTTCTTTCCATGCATTGCTATGCACAGGCAAGGAAAACTGCAGGCATTGGTAATTACTTGGGCTCTTGTGCGTGCAATTCTTAAACCAGGCTCTGAAGGAAAAGTTACTTGACTTTTAGCTAGTCACTGAATTGAAATTGGTTCTAAATTTTTAATTCATAGTGTTTTGTGAAAATTTTGTGAGCAATGCTCCCATTGCATGTGTTTGATTTTGTCCATTTTCAGAACAAATAGTTGTATAAAAGTTGTCACTGACGACTAAGGCTAATACATTGCCTTACGAGATGCCCCTGAATGATAGTTTCCACTCCTACCTTTTGCCACAGAAGCCCAGAAATACTTGTGTTCATCACAAGTAGTTTTAACCATAAAATGGCCAGTTTTGGGGTGCACATATTTGCTCAACTTCTACAGTGTGGCTACAATTGGATCTGAAAGCATCATCATATAAACTATCAAAAACACCAAAAATATTTTAGTCATATTTCAAAACAAGCTTGCATATCTTTTAGGCATTTGGCACCCATACTATTAGGCTGTAGATACAGTTTATAGAGTTTTTAAGTAGCATATAGCAGATTTGTCAACATTCATAAATTACATTAGTTTCATTTTTGATGAAGGTATAAGATTGTGGTAGGTGAGTGTGTGTCGGAACTTTTTCATCACTGAAGTACTGACCAAACTCACACTCGCAACATCTCAACCATTATTACAAATGACTTATTGAGGTCTTCCTGTGCTCTCCTTCCCAGGATTTATATTGCTATAATGTTTGTTACAGTGGAATATAAGCCCTTTTTTTCCCATATATTCCTGCCTTTTCTTGCTCACTTTGTTCTCTCTCTCTCTCTCTCTCTTTTATTTATTTAGATTTTGTTTGTACTGCCGAAGTTAAGTCTTCAATGCCTTCTCTTACACTTAACCAGGTATAACATAATGTAAACATACATAAATATAAAAAGAGCACGAAAAAATACTTACATTAACAAGAGGCGAAACAGAAATATGATAGCTCAAATAGTTTAAACTCTGATAATGATCTGTGGTTTCATATTATGTACATATCTTAAGCAGGACTAGCGACAAGGAAATATTTAAATAAATAAAAATTACATCATCGCAATAATATGGATCTACAATAACACAATAATAGGTTTCATAATCTGCATTACCAATCATAAATATACATGTGTAGAACCTATATATAAAGTACCTGAGAGGAAAACAAGATATTGAATCTCAGCTCATTAAAATAAATAAACAGATGTATAAAAAGCACTTACATGATAATTGAATGCAGTAACTCATTGAAATAAATTGACAAACGTACAGCAACAAATTACACATTGATTAAAGTAACTGTATAAACTAACAGGTGTAGGTAGGGTATACAAATAGTCAGGGGGGGGGGGGAAATTAGTAAATAAAAAATACTACGTAATAGTGTGCACGTGAGTTTGTGGAATCCTCTACGCATATTCTTAACGTATTTGGCAGCAGTGCTTTTAATAGTTGGTGTTGTAGAGTTCCTCACCTCTATGGGTAAATTATTCCATGCTTTTGTGAGAGAGACGGTGGAAGAATTAGCATATACGTGGATTTTGTGAGCTGGAATATTTAAGCGAGATGTATGTTTAGCTCATGTGTTAGTAGTGTGGTCATCTCCAAGGTTTTCAGCCGAGTTCGCAAGTATTATGGCATTGTAATGTACGAGGATAATATTTTGTACTCTAGTGTGAGATTGTGGAGATGACCTAGTTCGTTCAGATGTAATCAATTAAGTTTACCAAAGTAAGGAGACAAATGATCACGTGGTTTTAGGTTGGACGAAAGTCGAACACTAGAATTTTGTATGCGTTGAAGTTTGGCTGCCAAGTTTTGTGTGATGTCTACATAAACCATGTCACAGTAATCAAAAATAGGGATTATCAGCGGATTTACTGATGTTCATTTTGTTTAAGTGGTAGGAAATTCTGAAGCCTATAAAGGGTATGTAGTACATTGTATGACCTCCGACAAACAGTGTTTATGTGACTCGACCAGAGTGTGTGTCATTGAAAACAATGCCTAGCATTTTCACTTTTTTCAACAGAGGAATAATCTCTCAGGCTATCACAACATCAGGGAAAGTCAATCTACAACATTTGTTTAAAAATCTATGATAATAAATTAATAAACATTGTGTCTTCGCAGTATTCAATTTTAACTTATTTCTGCCGATTTAAGGTCAATATTTATGTTATTAATTAAAGAGCTGATTAGTTTAGGAGAAGCAGATGAATACAACTGGAGATCATCAGTGTATAAATGATGACTTTTTTTTAGCACTGATGATGTCATTAACGAATTAGGAAAACAGAAGCAGTCCAAGCACACTACCGTGAGGAACGCTGAAGTTCATAGGTTGCCAGGTGGACTGTTTACCATCAATGACTACACATTGATGATGACCTTGGAGATGTAAAGTCATCCACTGTACTACATTATTTGAAAAATGAAAATATACTTTTTAGATTTTGCACTATGTCATGATTTACTATATTAAAAGTTTTACTGAAATCTAATAAAACCAGTACAGTCACATGACTTCTATCTATGGCCATTTTGATAGTGTCTGTGATATCTATAAGAACAGTGCATGTGCTATGTCCTGTATGAAAACCGGATTGACAACTGCCAAATAATTTGTTGTTGTTCACATGTTTATACACTTGTTGGTGTATTAGGAATTCTAATGCTTTCTACAAACAAAGCTGGTAAAATACTAGTGAGCTGGAAATCATCTAACACAGTAGCACTGGTGCGCTTAGCAAGTGAATATCTTGAGAAATTTCTGCAAGTATAAATGTTTCAAACAATTTTTCTTGTACTCTTACGAAGTACGTCACCTCAACAACAACCTGCGTAAGTTACGAGAAGTTACGCTGTGTAGTTCACCTGCTAGAGCCTAAGACAGCAAGAGCAAAGTCCCGACTGACTACCCACAATCCGCCAGTTTGTTCTTTTGCATTCTCTCACTCGTTCGTGCTCTCTTGTGGCTGTAATTTCTGTATTCCAAGCTAGTCACCCAACTGATATAGGAAGGATCATGGAGCTGCATAGTAGATGTGTAGCTGTGCTGTCACTGGCTTATCAGCTCAGTGACTAACTGAGCCATTCGCCTGCCAAGGCCTCACAGCCACAAAAACCAGCTCACTGCTACCAGTCCCTGGCCTTATTAACGCTTGGTGCGATATGAGATATAGTAACTTGATTTGTGGCCATTTTGATATCCTCATTCTCAAGCTCGGAAGTAGATTCTTGTAAGTGGCTGAAGTGTTAGTAAATTCAATAACAATTTGGATCCCTATCATTTAGTCAAGCCAGTTCAAAATAGTGTCTCTTTACAGAAGTTAAGATTCTTGTGGAATGATTTCGCATTGATGGGTTTGGCTGGGTGACAGTATTATTTGGGTTGGTGTGCCTGCCTGTAAACAGGGACTTTAACAACTCCTCCTGTCAAGTTCATCTATTCTTATGCTGATGACCGAAGGACTCTGAACCGAGGTCAGATGTCTGGCAGCATGTGTTTCTGTGGTGGACAGCTATCAGGTGTTACGTACTTTCCACTATTTCCTTTGCATTACTTGTCTCTAGCTTCCCACCTACCTCCTTGGATTTTTGTTCAGCACCCAGTGTGAGAGAAGGGCAAAGTGAACAAAGGGTTTGATGTCCTTGACTATGCTGACCAAACAAATCATGTGGTGATGTGCACGAAATCTCAGTTCCCATATCAGTGGTAACCCTATACCAGCATTTAACTGTTTAACTGTCTCAGAGTATACTCTGCACGAGAGGGCCCAACTGCAAAGGAATGAGACAGCCCAGTCGGCACAGGTACCTCCAACTAACACAACAGTTGACCATACACAAACACCAAGACTGGTGCAGTTGTGAGTCTTCGGTGTTCTCCCACATCGTCACAGAGACCCTCGGACTCCAATCCACCCGTGGTCTGGCTGTTGCCGAACCACCTCTACTGGCTGTTCACAACAGTACCAGATCTGTTTGGTCCAGGTTACTGGCAGTGGGTGGAGAACTTCCAAGATCTCGTGAATCAATTGGTTATTACTGGAGAGGAACTCCTGTTGGGCCTGCTGTTCTTCTCGTGTTCCTAAATAAGTTTACATAAATCTTATGGGTTTTACACCAGAGTGTTCTTTTCTATGGCTAAACTATTTCTTCACAGTGAAATTAAAACTTTGGACCCCAAGCGGTTTGAGCACTCAGTAATCCAACACCCCACCTAGGGTCATCCCTCGGTGGAATGTAACTAAGAGCCTGAGCCATCAAAGCAGATTCATTCTTCCCCGACAGCGAGGATCCTGGGTGTTACAAGTTGACACCTGGCATTACTGTTATTTACTTAATCAAAAGGGGTGATGATGCTCTAATGAGCATTGCTAAGTACACTGAGCTGTTACCTCTGTGCCACCAGGTACCAAGTTATAATCCTGGGCTGGCCATAAATGCCTTATTTGATTTTGGATGTGTGTTTATGTTAGTCTAGTAGCTAGGCCTTTCCTCAGTCAGCCTCCTGTCATAGAGAAGAGATGTTAAGAAGCAGTATTCTGTCACAAAGGAGCTACCTACAGGACAACTGGTGGGGCTACAAGTTCTAAACCTATCCACCAGAGATGTGAATACCTGCAAAAAGCTGAGCAGTGTCAGCAAAGTCCACAGGGTAGTTATCTGTACCCGATGTGTTCCTGGGTTATCACAGTCTGCATCTTTAGGAGCCTGTGAAACTGTCAGCGTGTGCCCATTACACAGAAATGCTTACTGTACTCCATTCACAGTTACTTCACACTTTTCTGAAGCCTTGCTAAAGATATGCTTCCAGGATATTCCTCCGCCTCGTGCAAACAAAGCTTAACAGAGTCTAGAAAACCACACCAGAGGGACAACCAACTAAAGTTGTGAGCACTCAGTGTAATAATATTGTGTATGAGGACTATCTCTTACTATAGACAATGCCAAACACACCCATTTTCTTACTGGTTGTATTCATATTAATTATAAATGATACAATATAAATTAAAGTTAAACAAAAATAAGGTGCTTTTTATGTTAATAGAAGCTTGTGATACATGGCACATTTAGAAAAAAACCAGACATGTTATACTTGGGGTGATTTCAAAGGTCTTAAAAAAAAAAAAAATTAGAAGAAACCTCAACTAGACTATAAAGCCTCTTTTTCTTATGTAGGGAGGGGGGAGGGGGGTATGTATAGAATATTAAAATATATGCAGCTATAGTTTGACAGAAGGTCTGACTTGAGGGATATGTGATGGCAGGTGCAGTTTGCGCTGAAGCACTTCCGGGACGTAGTCAGCAAGAACAAGCTAGAGGTGTTGCCAGGCAATGGAACTGTGGTGCTGGAGACAATCACCACCATCCATGGCGTCCTCAAAACATATGTCCTTAATGACCAAAGGTAAGCAGTATTTATACATATCTCATGATAAGCAAGACGTGTAAGATTGTTCAGCAGTTCTCCCACTATGTGGTAGACTCATGAAAATTCATCTTGGACCAGAGGCTTGTGTGGATATTTTTGTTGTAGTAGGAGGAAGTTGTGCAATATTGACTATGAGTATTGACACCAGTGTTTGTCAGCATCCTTAGTTTGAAAGCTGAAAAAGAAAGAATGGTAGATAGATTGTAGTATAAACACAGACGTTCATATGCTGTGTAAAGTTGATAAAACTAAGGCATCTTCTTTTCACATTTCAAAGTAATTATTTAAATTCAGCAGTGATATTTGTCTGATGTCATCTTGTTGCGTATGTGCGCCTGACCATTAAACACAGAAACATGGACACAGTGGCATAGCTAGACGTTCCTCAAGGTAGCATTACGCTGACTGAAGCGAAGGAAGGGAGGTTACACGGCAGTTACTAGTGCTGACAATATTGGTTTAGTAGCACAAATACTAGGAAAACATATACTTCGCAATAGAATAAAGTGCTTCATAGTTTACAGCAATTAAGTATATATTTTATCACATTTAAAGGCTTATCAATAACTTTAATTGCAACTGTTTACCACCTCATGAGCAACCAATGAGGAAAGGGGAGGGGGATTACAATCTCCATATTCCCTTGCTATTCTCTTGTATTACTAAGTGTATCTTGACATACAAACTACGTAGTGCCTACTGTAGGTACTTTAGTTTCAGAGGAGGAGCACATCTCAAATTCTCATCACTTTCTCTCAATGTGTGTTTTATGTTTGGGCATTAAGTTATGCACAAATGTAACAGTTTCTTTTAAGTATGCCAGGGTTTGAAACATATATTTGAAACAGTTTATCATACATTAAACTTAATTCAAACTGAACTAATGGCTGATGTCGAGGGGGAGGGGACAATGCCCTTACTGGTTGGAAACTGTTGGGGGGTTGTCCGCCCCCATTGCCCCACTATACTTGGCACCTGTGATGCCATCAATTTGCTTGCTGCATGTGAGTGTTGTGAATTCACTGTGAACTGCATTGTTTTGTTGCAGTTCCACACTGGTGTCTGCCACGAACCAGGTGTACCAAAGTCTTGCCAAGCTGATAAAGCTGTGTGACGATGTCCTGCTTCACGGAGAAAAGGCTCTGGATAAAGAGTATGTGTCAGAAGTGGTCCAGCTGGTGGATGAAGCCGTTCAGGTATGCTCTTCGACTGACTGCAGTCTATGTGTACAATAAGCTTCAATAAATAGGCATCTTTAGAAAGTTACTCATAACCTTTTAGCCATTTAAATATTATGCATGTTTGAAACTTCTTTGTTCTAGTACACACTATACCAAATGCATTATAAATATAAAAATAATTTTACTCTACCACTGGACTAGATATGCTGCTTTATTTATAACATAAAGGTACTGCTGAAATATACTTGGAAATTTTTGGGATTAATGAATCACTTGAGATAAAATACTACATTTAAACATGGAATAGAAAATTCCTTATTTCTCATTGATAGGTCTCATGCAGCTGAAGACGTTAATTCTGGATATGTTTTTGTATGGCGTTACGTATAATGGAATAGTAAAGTTTTCTCACAAAAATTTTGTGGTTGTTCGAGGTAATTTGCAAAACATTTAGTTGACTGGGATTATTCTTGTTATACCTTTGTTGCAGAATTTGGTTTCACTTGCCCAAGACAAGATAGTGAACAGAGAAACAAACTTCAAGTCAGCGAACAATCACAGTTTGAACCGACATGTGTCATCGCTGACAGACCGAAGCTCAGGTTACCTGATGGGGGCGGACCATCAGCGCAGTTCGCTCCCAGACATCCCCCTGACCCCACGGGAGCGGCAGATACTGGAACAGACATCGTCCTGCACCCTGGAGAAGCACCTGGGGCATGGCCTGCCACACTCCCAGAGCTCAGAGTCTATCCTGGATGCCCCTCCACCCAAGCCACCACGTCCCGCCAGGTGCGTCTTCTGCTTGTGTTCTGTGTGTATTTGCTTCAGTTTTACCACTGGCTCTTTGTAAATAAACTAAATTGCATTTTAAAAGGAAAATAAGTTGTGTATTTGCTTTCGCTAGATATTTTGAACTTCATAACATATGAATGCAATCACAATATTAAAACACAGCTAGTTGCATTGTAATTTTATTTGTGACAAAATTATGTGCTAAAACATTAGCAAACATTAGCAAACTATCATAATATCTTGCTGTTACTTCATTCATGCCTTGCTGGTAATTGTTTGTACTACCATAAATGTAGTCTTATGAGACTTAATTTAAATTCCAGTCATAAGTTAGTTGATTAAGTATTAAAAGCTACAAATACTAAAATGAAAATTGTAAATTATTTCCTTTCTATTTCTTTATTTGAAGTGATGTAATACGCCTTACACCAGCCATGATATAATGCATATTATGTGAAATAGTACACAAATTATTGGTGTGATGGCTGAAAAACAAACCACTAAATTTTACGTTGTTCAGTGTGAAAATGTAATCATATAGTGCCTATTTTTTATTACATTGTATTTGTTAGCAATATAACTTAAAGTAACAACAGACAACATAGTGTGTCTGCGTACATTATAAAAGTTTTTTTGAACAATTATTGTAAAAGGAATTTATCTAGATCAAAAGTGTTTTTGTAGTAACAAAGGTGTAAAACTTACCTGCTTGATACTCTGTTGTCCTAATGTCAACAAGACTGTGAGTTTCTACTATGTGTGTGTGTCTGGCTTGGTACAGGTCGCACCACTTGTCGGAAAGTTATGACTCGCCCAGTGGGGAGCCACCCCCCCTGCCCCCGAAACGGCGCCAGAAGCCCCCACAGATCTGCCAGGTGCCATCAGTGGACTACCCGCAGATGTGTCCTCTAGCGGACTTGGACAGCTCAGCCCACGATGACTCCACCACCAACTCGGATACGTTGAACAGTAGTGGGCGGGGGTCAGGTCTTGCAGCTAGCTTCGATCGTGTCAGCCTGCGCAGCAAGTCTCCCGAGGACACGTCGTCACTGCTGAGTGCGTCTGCAGGTAGCTTGGACTCTGTGGTGTCACGCGAAGAGGAGGAGATACAAGTTCTGATGGACCCGCTGGACGAGCCAGCTTTCACCTCTGACAACATCCTGTCTCAAGGTAACTACCCGGCTCTTTACCATCACCTTTATTCTCGAGAGTGCTGAGAAGCTCTTTATGATCTTAGTCATGTTGAGGTTGTAGTCATGAGAGAGAGTTCTCAATCCTTCACTTGCATGGCTTGAAACTAACAGTCTGTTATAATGTACAACCGTGGTCATGGGTATAGTCCATTCACTGTGTCTTCAGATGTTTTGAAATGAACCTTTGAAAAATCACCTTAGGTATAACATGTCCACCAGTTATTTTTAATAATGTGTATACTACAAATATATAATAACACTGTGTTTAACTTCAGAGTACTGTATTCTTGAATAAATGAAACTTTAACTTAGTATCTTCTATAATTTGTAATATTTATTTCGTATTAAATATGAATTTAAAACCGTGAGAGCAGCGGTGTGTTGGCAACGACTAGCAAGAAATAATTCACAGTTAAAATATTGTTTTAACCTAGTTTTTTGGTATAATTAAAACATTACCTATTGATATATTTAAATTTTTAGGTAGCACTGAAGGGAACATATTTCATTGTTACAGTAAAAAAATAGCGCAAATTACCGTACATAGGGCCTAGTGACAGGGTGTTTTTTTGTCCAAGGAAGAAAAATAAATAGGTGGAGCGGAGCTTGTCGCTCTCTCTTTCCCTCTATCGCTTTCTCTCGCGGAAAGTTTCGCACTGCCTGTAATAGCAGCAACATTATAGCTACGTGTTTTTAATTTTACCATATTTCATACTTATTACAGTAAAAATAATGATTTTTGTATTTGTAATTTACAATAGAAATGAGATTTTATTGTTTGAATACTTATTATAATATTTTTAGATGTGATGGCGGGACAGTTACAAATCCGAAGTTGGCAGAAGTGACGACTGACGATGCAGACATGACATGGTGTGTTTCTGAACGAAGCGTCAAGTTCGTACTCATTATGTTTTTTAAACCTACCTAGGCAAGTCACATGTTGTGATAAATCTGTTTTTTCCACGGCAGGAATAAATATACTGTAAACGCGTCGTGACCACTGTGTGCGTGAAAGTGTATTGTTGCCATTGGATCAATGTGTGTGTGTGATTTGAAAATATTGTTTGCCACAACCCCAACAAAATACCCAGCCAGATAATAATTAAATAAACCCAGAAACAGAAAAAGTAAGTACCGATGCATATAACAATGAGCGGAACAAAAGTTACAGTAAACCTATTTGTGTGCATGTTGATTCGTGTGCTATGGGGTGCGACTACTCTAGATGGTAGTGCGGTGACGTTGACCGACCTGCCAGCCCAGCTTGGCCTACCACGGCAAATACTATATATACACTTAGGCCTAGAAGGCGTAAGGGGGTTAGATGTAGTATTCGGCCACTTGGGGGTAGGTTTGCTATGGGTTGGAGGGGAGTCAAACCCCAGAGTGAGTCGGATAGAGGTGGCTTCCCGCCCACAGAGCGCGATCATTCTCACTATTAGGGTCGCGAATATACGGGATGCCAGCTGTCCCAAATAGGTTAAATGCTGAGAGGTCTAATCTGACGTGGTGATAGGGGTGCGTGGTCTGGCAGAGGAAACTTTAAGTGGGCGAGTAGGTTGACGTGTTGGTATAACATCTACCGAGGAAAGTGTTGTACAAGGGCGGGTGTCGGGTTGTGCTGGGAGTCGAACCAGGATCACTTTTCCCGTTGCAAGTTTAATATCACAATTATTTCGGGAGTACTATGCCCGCAGGATGTTTTACTCTGATACGCCGTCCTGACTTCAGTTGGACATTACTAGTGGTTTCCGGTAGCTGACAGCGGGGGTGTCACAGGAATAGCAGTGTCCTCCTGAGTTAATAATTTCTCCTTTTCGTCGTACTCCGTCGTCGGATACCCTGGCCACTAGCTACCAAGCAGATGATCTAACGCGGTAGACATATCCAAGGGAATAAATGGAGAAATGGCCCGTGGCATTTGGTCGTGATACCTGACCGGGGTTTGCCCCCAGGCGTGGAGCTGGCATTAGCCAGTGCAAGGGCACGACGTTCCCTATGTCGTTGTTTACTAGGAGCACCTCCTTTCTTGCAGCACATATGATTATTAGAGTTTACACAACACCACATAAGATAGGGAATAATGGTCCTCTTAACTACTAGTAACAGTACAGAATAATTTAATATGACATGGTTGTTTACTGTGGGGATTGGTCCCTGGGGAGTAAATGCAATAATTGTAACTAATAAAAAAATACACAATTATATTTAAATTGTATTGGCAGGTACGAGAATAACATAAACCAATGGGGGTCAGACGAGGGCAAGCCTGAGAGAGAGCAAATATAGCTACGCAACTTTACAGCGGATACAAGTGAAAATGTATAGTAATGCAACTTTGATAGCGGCTAAATTAAGGAGAAGCTAATCAGGTACACAATATGAAATGTGACGGGTTGTTACCGCGGAGTCAAAGGAAGTTGACTGGGGTAAGGATTACCGGGTTATGGTTGGATTTACCTGTAGCTGTTGGACGTCTTACATGCAGGTCTTCGGCGACATGCAGGTCCTGAGAGAAAAAGTCTTCACAGACTTGTTGAGGGTTTAATGTGCAGGTTATGAAAGGAGGGTTTGCGGTCGGGAGTAGAGTAGTTCTTGGTCGGACTCTGAGACCCTTCTGCAAGCTGGGTGTAGGAGAGTCCTCGGCGGCCTGGAGTGGTGAGCAGCAGAACCCTTGCGGACTGGAGGAAGGTAAGTCCTTTCAGACGGGAGGATAAGTCCTTGCAGACTGGGGGGTTGGGCTTGTGTCCTCTTCAGTCGCCAAGCCTGGTGCCACTCCCTGGTGCTGGCAGCCAAGACTGTATTTATAATAAATTTCCTCTGATCAGCAGTTTTTTGGGGTGCGGGTGGTAGCGTAGCCTTCAACTACGGGTGCACATTTATCGGGGATGCAGACACGCTGCGACTTTCTTATCGTCCCGCATGGAGGCGACGACAAATTAAAACCCCTATCTCTGAGGTGGGCCGGCTGTGACGCCACAAGGTCACAGGGGTGCTGCCATCTCTCATGATTGCAGGAACTTCTTCCAGGGCTAGCCACAAGTAGTAGAATTTTGAATAATAATAATTCCAATTGCGTGGGTGCTTTTGCATGCATAATTCTGGACGGGCAATGGGGATTGTAATTGCGCACATAATATACAATGATGTGATCGGTTACCCAGGCTTGTGGGCTTCTTGGCTCGTTAAATTTATTCTGGTTTGCAGCTTATGTATTCAGTCTCTGAATGCACGTGGCTCGTAGATGGGGAAAAGTGGTCCATAGAGTGCGCATTCACGCTGTGCACCATCCTGGCATGCATCAATGTTCACCACTATCTTTTAAGTTTGTCAATTGTATGTACAAAAAATAAGCGGCATGTGTTGCGTGCTTAAATATACGGTCTCTTTTTTTTGGATGGGTTGTTCCTTTGTTTATAATTTTTATTCCAACTGAGGCTGTCGTTATAACAAAATCTTTTGATGCGTGCCCGGATAGGCTACTAGGCACGGTGGTCGAGGATTTTGTCCACTAGACCAAAACCGGGGTGGTCAATAGATGGTGAGACAAGGGGTGTTGACTAGCACGTACTTATTGCATCTTGGGTGCCATGGTCATAGTGGGTTTTACCCAGACGCAGCCAGCTTGACTTATGCCGAACTGGCGATTCCACAAGTGAGATTTGTTTGTCCAGAAGTGGTCGTTATCCCACCGTAATCCTGTAGCATTGCTGGTTAACAGTCCTTTCACCACGTGATGGCACGAGGGATGAATTCGGGTACAGAGATACAAATAAGATGGTTACCGGAGCAGCAGATACTGACTTGTGCCCGAGTTGGGTGGCGCGGTCCCGTTCCGCCTGTCGCTCCGGAGTGGGTTGAGGAAGTGCACTCAACTGTCTGGAGGCAAGGGACACTACGTTTCGTTCCCTATGTTTACGTTCATGCCTATGGTCGTAATGCATTGAGTCTCAGCTTACAGTATGCTAGGTACACCTTGACGTGAACAAACTAAACACATTTTATAGCGTCAGTCCGGTTTTGGCTTGCTGACGAGGCTCTGTAAAGTCTCCACTGATCCCCCATGCATGCGGGCTGATCAGAGATGGGGATGCCGCCACGGGATGTGTGTCCACACTGGAATGGGCAGCAGGTCTCAAGCTACAAGATATCCCAGCTCTAACAATGCTGTGTGATAAGGTAATAACTCGAGACTATCGCTTCTCCCTGGGTGAAGGTGTTGCTAGTGGTTGTGGCTCATCTGTTCCTCTCTGCTGGCACTGGTACAGTGCTGTGGTAGTTGGAAAGCAACAGGTGACTGTCTAATGAGTGTGTAGAAAATATGACAGACCCCTGAGGGGCGGGGGGCGGTTGCTGTTGGAAGTTAAATCGGTTATATCAATTACTCGATCCTTGTCAATGGTGTACGTAATAACCTGTGTGTAGCAGGCAGACAGACAGATACTCTCAGAATTAAAAGTGGTATGGTAGGAAACAAACGTATGTTTATTGATGGTTCAATAAACATGCGATGCGTACTACCTCCTACCAGGCAATTGAGTGCTGAAGGTTACTACATTGGCCAGGTGTAGGTGATCTGGTTATAATGGAAAAAGTGGGAAGGAAATATCTAAACGAGAAAAGATACAAGGCTTCTAAACTGCTCTAAGAAAGATATCTTGAGGAGACAAAGTGAATTTAACGTGTTAGTTCGCGAGTTCGCTGGTTGACGTTCGTCGATGGTGAAGTAGCCGCAGGGCGCGTACTTAAAGCTTCAAGGCTATCTAGAGGTCCAAACACTGAGCAGTACTGTGGGAAGTCGTGAGAGAAGAACAAGAATGACTCTTGAGTTCGGCAGAGTCCTGACTTATATAGTGGAAGCTTGTAGGCTGCTGGCGCAAGATGCGGGGGAGGCGTGATGTCCTCCTGCCCTGGTTGGCGTAGGAATACTCTGGTTAGCGATTCTGCTTCGTGCCTCGTCGGTGGTGCTCGGCCTTGCCCGAAGTCTGGGCAGCTTGTCGGCTGTCAGCGCTCTGGGGGATGGGGGCGGTGTCTGCGTGCCTACCGGGTTGTGTATCCTCCAGGTGAAAGAATACGCTTATAGATACCTGTTGCCTGTAGGGTAGGCAATGTGTCACTCACGTGTCTAGTGGGGGAAGAAGTACTCTTGGCGATGAGTTGTAATCGTATTAGATTAGATGTATAAGCGGCACACGTCAAACTCAACACATCTCAATAACAAGAGCTTAAATACTACAGTTTTTTCCCCCGCAATCGTAACAGGGTTAAACACTGTTGCAGCAAAATATTAACGTGTATTACAGTAGAAACTCTTTTTTAATACCATTTAAGGGAGCCAGCAAAAATGATGTAAAAATTGAAAAAGTGTGAAATGTGGGAAATGCTGTAAAGTTTGAAGCACTCTCCCTTTTTGCTTCTAGTTTCTTAAAAAGGGATTAATAATTATTCAAGATTTTCACTCGCTAATACCTTAACTCACCGATGGTGAACTAACCTCTCTTACGTACAGTTATGGTTAGTTAGGCTATATACTCAACGGTTGGCTGTTGTTCCTACTCTAGCCAGGGGAGGAGCAAAAATTAAACTTTGTGAATGTGAGTGCTGATTCCATCCTGTATGTAATGGGGTACCCTTCGGCAATGTGCTTGAGTCCTGGAAGTGTTTTGCCTGGCGGGTCGGGGATCTGCCCACGTTGGGAGCTCTAGTGGAACACTGACTCGTTGAAGGGTTGAGAGTTGGAGGAGGGGAATCAAACCCCAAGGTGAGCTTGATCTGAAAGACTTCCCTCACAGAGAGCTTGGTCTTGCTCACCGTCGTGATACAAATAATGATATGGGGATGCAACCACCTTGCATGTACGGACTGGCTTAGGGGAAATGACTACAGTGATCACCTTTCCAGCGATAGTATGCACTTGACATGTGGTAGGGGTTGCATTATGAACTGGCCATGGTCTTAGTGGAGGACTAGATTTTGACTTGGTTCAGGGAGAGCTAAATTACTCAGGTGCTTTTGATCTGGCCACGGCCAACAAATCCCTAGCAGAGAGTCCAAGAAAGAACTATAATTGTCCGTAATGTGTGGCAATTCCTTAACTGGATTAAACAAGGGCTCAATAAACTGAACAGTTGGTAGGGGCTCACTAGCCTGGTTGGATGCTATAGTAACTGAGTGCTTGTTTAATTCTCCTTGGCATGCCCATCAGGCTAGTCGTTTCAATTGGCTGTTATGCCCACCTTTCTTAGAAATTTGAATTATTCTTAAAATAGCAAAGAGAACAGATATTTGATTGGCTCACAATAATTGCTTACAACAAGATGGCATCAGCATAGCTCAAGTCCTCCTAGGTTGTCTTATTCAGATGAACCAATGTAATGAGAGAGTTAAAGAGACTGAGTAGATGAGAACGTTTCTCTGGACAGGTTTGGGTGTTCTGGACACTTCTCGGGAGTTCCCGGTCTTGTGCAGACTATAGCCATATTCAGGCGCCAGGAGTCCCAAGATGGTTCGGCCCACTCGTGTCTAACCTGGAGCAGTTGCTTGGTTTTCATAGAGCCACAATATTCACTGATTCAAAGTAATTTTACACTTGATAAAATTATAGAGGTGAATATTAATTAAATTACTAGAATTCAATTGTGCCACACACATATTTATTACAGTACCTACTTGTGAAAAGAAGGGGATGCTTGACTCTGTACAATAATTTTAAGAAAGGTAAAATATTTGCTTAGTACGTTATGCCAGGTGAAGGCGAATCTGCGAATGAAAGAAAAATGAAATAAATCCAATTTCTAAGTCCCGATTGATTTAGTGTAGTGAGGGGTAGTTGCCCAGAAGAGACAACGTTTACGATCTGCTACCACGTAGTACAGTGGATTGACTCGGGTAATGAGGAGACAGGTGTAGGGATGCCGAGATACCTAGAGTTTACGTTTGACAGCATCTAAATTTCGAACAGGTGTTCTTTGCGTGCTGCGGTAGTGGAGTTGGAGCTTCTTGGAGCTGGATGGAGAGCCTTGTGCATACTGGAGAGCCTTCGCAAGCTAGGGGAGTCTTCTGCAGACTGGAGAGTGCCCCCCGACCTTCCTCAGATCCGGGCAGACAAAGACTGGCAAGTGTGGTGTCGCTTCTCCTTATATACAGAAAAATTCAGTTTGGGGCTGTCCCAGGAGTGTGGGGGTTGCTAGCTTCAGTTCGCAGGGGTTGTTTGATGTAGGGTAGTGGGCTGCGCCACAATTTCTTATCGCCCTGTCTGGAAGTTTTTGACGTATTTACCACCTCTCCACGAGGCTCGGGCAGAGTGACAATACGGCCGCAGGGTGCTGCATGCACTCTTTCAGCATCCCTGCCAACTAGCTTCTTCTTCTTGGCCATGTCGGTTGCTAGGTGGGTAATACAATTTCCTCTTTGAGGGTGGTGACCACATGTCAGTTTGTTAGAGAGCAGTAAAATTTCCATTAATTATCTGCGTGTCTGTAGTTGCCCCCAATGCTTGGATCAACCCTCTATAGGCTATTCATGGTAAAGTGAGCATTTTTGAAAGCCTTCTCGTTTTGAATAATAGACAATAAATATATTTCATTTTAGCCTTGGACGTTAATTTCCCAGTGGGTTGGAATCTGCGCTCTGTGTTTATTACTTACATGGCAATATTTATGTAAAAATGTTGTTGCAGGAAACAAAATGGCTAAAAGAAAAAAATAACTAGGGCTAAAATGTGCTCACTTTACTGTGAACAGCCTATAGGCGTGAGATTCATTGCCTACTGGTGTGTGACTTGCCCCGAATTACTATTATTAACGTGTGATGATGGGGCAAAGTCGTAGAGTAGGGAGCGCATGCGCAATGTGCGGGAGTATGGCATGCGTCAAGTTTTTCAAACTGAATGAAGTTGTAATAAATCAACATTGACATACCATTAATGTTATACACAAACTTTTTACAAAAAAAACTGCTGGACATGGAAAGCTTTACCAAAATATAATCTAGTATGTTTACAAATTGATTAAAAAAGATATGCTTAGCAAAGGGAAGTTATGTAACATTGGCAAATATTGAAAATAGAACAAATAAACTGACAAATATAAGCATACTTACAAACTTTTCCTAGATCTTTTTTGAATGCTTCTGTCGCAACTTGGAATTTTCATAATAAAGCACATAAAAATAAGAATCAACGTAACACAAATTTAGAATGATTATTTACTAATGCACTATAACATTTCACACTTTCCATTTAATTGGGCTGTGAAAAGAAGTCTTGAGATTTTTGTCTGCTTCAGCTGTTAGTGTTGAGAGTACGGTGGCGCTGTCATGTGATATAGAAGAACTAAGTGGCCAACAACGTGGCGTAGAGTTCTGAATGACAAGTGTTTCATCTATGAGATTGTGAGCGCTGTAAACACTGACTGTACAAAATAGTTGTATACACTTCTCCATGCTCAGTAGTGTTCAAAAAATAAATAAGTGAATAATGATATTAAAGTAGTTTGTTCGTGGTGTTAACGTAAATAAATAGTGTAAATAGTGAGAAACAAAAATATTTGTTTTGTAAATAGCAGGTAAGATGTACATGGAATCAAATGGAGATAAAACGGGACCGAAAATAGATGGTTTAATTTGCAGGAAAATGTAAAAAGAGGTGATGCAAAAACCGGGTTCCACTTTGTGTGATATGCTATGGTGTATAAAAAATTTGTTAACAATGTAAAATAATAACCGTAAGAAGTATAGTTAATAAAAACATTGTTAAAAGTCATAAAACTGACCTAAATATGGCTATAGGCTTAAATTGTGAACATTTGTATGAAATGGTTTTTGAAATATGACTAAATTCTTTGAACAGCTGAAAACAGTAAACAAGCATTTCACAGTTAAAACATAGTCACATGGCAGTGTTTAAGTTTACATGTAGTGGAAGGATACGTAATCGATAACCAAAAGTAGTGCTTCAAAAATGTGTGAAGTAACAGTAAATGGCCTGTACAAGGCTTTTTGTATGTAATCGTAAAATCCAAGACATTGCAAGTTAAATATCTGTGGTATTTATGTTTATCTTTCTCTCTTATTGATAACAGTAACCCAAATATCTGGCTTTGTGAGACCAATAAGCTAGTACACACCTGTTTGTCAGTTTTGAAGATGTGATTTTGGTATCATTTTAGTTACTTTTTATAAAATTCTATAAATGTAGGTTATTTTTAAATGCAATACAATATTTAGATTGATAAAGCACATGTATAATTAATTTTCCGTCAGAAATGTGTTAAAATTGAAGGTCTCATTGTTATATAAATAGGTGATTTAAACATTTATCAAATTATGCAAGTAAAAAAAAATATGTATAAGTCCATGTATACAGTACATGTGTATGCATATAAAAGAAGCAGTTTATATAAATGTATAAAATATGACCAGTAGCATGCATCACCAGCGTGATTTCCGCACAGAATAAACTGCTGAAAAACCTGATAACTTGAGAGAAACTGTAGATAGACGTAAACATTTTGGTAGAATGCCACAGTATTTTGCAGTAGCCTAACAAATTGACTGCAACTATTTGAAGACCCTGTTGCTTATAAAAACTGGTTAAAGTTCATTTACATCACTTTGTTTATATAATTTGTAGGTTATAAGAACTGAAGATTCAACTAATTAACTAGATTGTTTTTAGGCACATTTTCCGTTTTCCCCCATAAGGGCAAGTTTTTTTTTAATAACCTTCTGTCCTTTTGATGTATTGTTCCCCTGCTAATTCTATTAAGGTTAGTGAAATGTTCAGTTGCACCAGTCCAATTGTTCTTGAACCATATTGTCAGTGTTTGTATATTTAAGGTACACATATTCTCTTTATATGTACATGCCAATACTTGCACACTGCAACATTGTTACGAATTATGCAAAACTCTCTCTTTGTACTGCCGTTTCAAAAACTTTTACATCTAGTCTAACTCGACACATTTTTTATGAGCTATACAAATACCATTGTAAGTTTTAATGTCTCATCCAATACTGTTGAAAGTAGTTACGAGTGATCAATTGTACAATCAAACATTCTAAAAATAAATTCTGCCCGAACTGTTGCAATTGCTTCACATGTCAATCTTACACAATTATTCAGTGTGTTTTTGCTAAGTATTTGCTTATGTTGGAGTTTCAAATAACTAAAGCAAATTTTGAGAACATTGTTTTTTATCTCACTCTTTGCAAAAAACAGGTGACCCTTATATTTGGTGTCTCTTCAAGTTGTAGGGAACTACTGTGATTTAGAATTTGCGTAAGTAATTATTTATGTAAAGTATGACAATTTTAATAACTTACTGAAGCACTCATATGCACCACCAGCAATTTCAGAAAATCTTGTGTGGTACATATTATGCCATGCTAAAGCCAGATTTTAAAGCATTAACCTGAAATGCATGGCACAAGTATGAGGGGAAGCTGGTATAAATCCTTCCACATCTAGAGGCACAGACTGTTGTGATGGGTTAGCTTGGCTGTCAACTTAACACTTTTCAAAGACTTTCTTGTGTTTTTTATTTCTGTCAGTTGTGTACTTGTACATAATGTTACAAGAGAAACTTACATTTACGATAATGATGTATCTGCATACACTTAGTGGTCGGAAATTGTTACAAATATAAAATGTATGTTATTGTTAATATTAACTAGTTGAACTAGTAGTGCTCTGATGCACATAGGAAATAAATTAATTGTAAAAAAACTTTTAAAACCAAGCTTTTATTTATAAATGCACTAAAATGACAAAAATTATTATAATAGTTATAGAATTCGTAAAATTTTTAAGACATGGTCGAACAGCCGTAATAAACTTTACTACAAATTAATATGTTTGTATCAATTTATATTTAGTATATAAAAGCTTGGTGCAATATACAATGTATACCTTATTTACACAAACTTGGTAAGCACATATCTTGCATAAGGCTCTTAACTATTCGTGCTAAGCTTTTATATACTAAATTTAAATTGATAGAAACATAATACTTTGTAGTAAGTTTATTATGGCTGTTCGACCATGTCTTACAAATTCTGTAACTACTATAATTATTTTTCTCTTTTTAGTGCATTCATAAATAAAATCTTGGTTTTAAAAGGTTTTATTATAGTTGATTAGATAATTTATTTTTCATTTTTTAGTCTCACCACTTTGGTTTTTAATTTTTTTAATTTTTATATAGGTAGACTAATTACACATTCACAGACTCGTCCAACACTGAATTTGCTTGCAGTTGCGATGACTGATGGTACTGTGAATGTATAATTAGTCTACCTATATAATTAATAATAATAATAATAATAATAAACCATTAGTGTGGTTACAAAGATAAAAATGTGCAATTAAACACTGGTGGCCCCTTCCACATTTCGGGCTGCAACCTGACGGACAGTACTGCAAAAAACATAGGGGAGACTAAAAAGTGTGTGGTTATCGCAGATCAGCATATTTGATGCACCTAGGATAAAAAGAAAACAAATGAAACACCTGCTTATTCAAACATTACTCTTGCAATTAGATGTTTACATCTGGAAATAGTTTTTATACTTCTGTGTCTGATATTGTCCTAGCTGATATGTCACTGCGTGTTAACATTGAACTACATTTAGCTAAGGGGAGAGATTTTCTGATGGTTTTGTGCTAAAAGTGTGTATTTAAAGACCAGGCAGGTATAGTTAGGAGAGTGTATCGCCCAGAGGGTAACACACATAGCTGGTTTTGTGATGCAGCATCATCACTGCTGAACGGTGGCTCCTCATGTTGCTGCTGGGACAGCTCGTCCAACACCTCGACGGAGCAGCCACACATCCTGGCCGGGGTCGACAAGTCCTGCCAGCCGCCACAGGACACCTTCAGAAGGTCGCCCTTGTTCAACACTGACCTGCCTCCCATCGCACCTGGCTCCATAATAGGTGCGAGCCCCAACCACGTTACTTTATTAATAAAATCAGTGTGTTTCACAGATGTGTATGTATTGAGAAAAGTTTACTTGCAGATAGCACACACTGATTTGTATATTCACATAAGAAGAATTATGAATTGTTAGAAAGATAGGAATAGTAAAACACTTATTTGGAGTATTCAGATTAGCATCTATGAAGGTGGAGAAAACTGGCAGGCATATAGTAGATGTGTACGACAACTCACAAAAAAAGTAAAATTTGTAGAGGTAAGGCGTAGGCTAACAAGAATAGAAAAACACATGGGACAGATGTGATAGAGGGATGGAGTAACAAAATGGGGTATAGAACTGGAAAGGGACACTATGGCATAATAAGACGGGAGAAAATCGGAGAGAAGGGGTGGGATATATGGAGACAAATGGAGTTGGTAGAGACCTCTTTGAGGGAGATGCAAATGCACCTTCTTCCTACGTGGCTGCTTGGGGAGCTCGACAGCAGCATCGCCGTCATAGGGCCTCAGGGCACTTGGCCTGACTTCGTCGGCGACGTCACCCAGTGAGAGTTGGATGTCGTTCCGAAGTGCCTTGACGCTCTTCCGCCAAAGCTCTGAGTCTTCCTCCACCTGCGGCAGTTGTGCTGCTGGGTCACAACCTCACCCTGCCAGATGAGCCCATCAGCCGGTGGCTGTGTGGACACACCAACGGAGGGTGGATTTTCGGTCCATGATGTATGTTGCTCACCCACATGGAGCAGCAATTTTGTCTTCAACTCCTAGTTG
Source organism: Dryococelus australis (assembly GCA_029891345.1). Taxonomy (NCBI): domain Eukaryota; kingdom Metazoa; phylum Arthropoda; class Insecta; order Phasmatodea; family Phasmatidae; genus Dryococelus; species Dryococelus australis. The sequence goes on along the minus strand of CM056999.1, from coordinate 174,880,575 downwards.
CGACGCTCCATGGGGTTAGCGAGAGGTGATATACCGTCGTCTTCAGGTGGATTTTTTTATAAATCTACCCTATTGTTAAGTATTAATTGTGCGTCCGCCATAGGAAGGACCTAAATGTGTCTCATGGCTGTGCCTCTTTCACCTAAAATGAGAGTAACTTGCATGTGAGGAGATCTGCATCATGGCAAGGAGGGATTGAGCAGTCATGGCCACCATTTTAGGCCATGACTGCTTCCCATAGTGTACCTATAACTGAAACTATAATTAAGAAGGGGGCGAGAAAAACCAGCGTTGTACTGTAAAAAATACTCCCGACAGAAAAGAGTTCAAAAACTTAGGAAACATTAATGAAAATGTTGCTAGTAGATAGCACGCGTGGAATCCGTGCCATTTTAATAGGTGTTTGAAAGGCGAGGGGGCGGTTTCTGTAGGCATTGGGCGCCCTTAATTTGAACTACTGCTGATATTTCCTTGCAGGCAAACCAGCACAACAATATTGGCAGCAGTGATTCATTGCAGTGCCTCCCTGCTTCTTGTCGAGTGCGTCAGAAAACTGGACAGCTCAGTCATGGCTCAGACTCCATCGTCGCTCTTGTCTGCCAACATCACGGTTTCCATGGCATAGGTGAAGGTGGTGACCTGCAAGAGGGGAGCCACTCCATTCTCATCCTCCTAAATGTCCGTCGGTCTTGGGTGAGCACTTAAAAGTGCTCGCGAGACATCCAGGAGCTATCAGCTGTGGAGGCGAATTCGCTGGCCCAGGTGTGAAGGCTGACATCGGGGAGCTTCGGAGGAGGTCCGATGCATTCCAATCCATTCCTCATGCATCTGCAGTTGACAGCTCGCCGAATCCAGCAGTGAGGTATGCTACACTTCGCCCTTTGGAACCTCGAGATCCCCCTCCCCGCCTTCATCATAGGGCCGCCTCCAGCAAATGCTCTTCGCCATCTCGTACTGAGCTACCAAGATTCCCAACATCCACGACAATGGTGCTGTAGAGCCAGCCAGTTGGTCCACAGTCTGGTATTGGATTATTCCCAGACACCTCAGAGCTAGGAGATCTCCGATCCACCACCAGGGGACGCGTCGAGTTGTGGAATAGTCGCCGCACATGAACTGCCATAGTCCTATCGCACTCGCAGAAACATCTTGCCATCGCTGGTCCCAAGGGGCGGGCAGATCCCGGAGAGTGAGCAGCCACGAGCGCAATGCTCATCCCACGACAGCCCAGCTCGACTTATGGTCGATTATCAATTAACAAATTCTGCGGAAACCCCCACCTGGGAAAGAAGTCGCTCTGTATCACTCACGCGATGTTGGACATGCGTGTACTACTGGAGGAGTACACCACCCAGTGACAACAATAATGAACCGCTTACCCCCTGCTGATCTGGGATAAGGCCCCATAAGCTTTAGTCAGACTGTCTTGAAGGGTTTGCTTGGTATGTGTGGTTGTTGGTGGTGTTGTACACAGTCTACTCTCCTTGCTTTAAATTGGTCACACTTGTGACACTTTTTCATGAGTTGATGTGCCTGCCTCGTAAGCCCGGGCAAAAAAAAATGCTCCCTTATATTTTTCACTGAACTGTTCCCTGATGCCCTGATACACTACTGCTGTGCGTGTACTCTAGTACTTTCTCTCATGCATTAGGGGGAACAAATTACATCTACGTCCGGTGGTCTGCAGGGGAACATGTCTCAAGGTGGCCATTAGCCACTCGCCAACACTCAACTGTTTGTTTTGCTTACTGGTCCTTTTGTGCCTGGGTGAGTGTGCAACCTTGCTGTGCTTGTTCTACTTCACAGTATAGTTCACTCACTTTTATCTCTTTGTTGACAACATCTAATTGCTGTACACTTACCTCATGCAGCGGGTCCTGTTGTACTGATGGCAGTATCTCCTCCCATTCCACGTTATCGTACACCATGGCTGGTTCTCGCTGCTGGTGACGTGCTAAACTATGAAGTCATAGGCTTGTATGAGCAATGCTCACCAGATCAGTTGCTCCTTGCTTCCCTTAAGTTTTGCAGTCTTACCAGACATCGGTTGTCTTTGTGGAGTGTGAATATCTGGTATTTCTTCATGGCCATATGACAGCCAAGCACTCCTGCTCGTTCACATTGTACCTTCGTTCAGTTTAACCCAGCTTGGCACTGGTACAGTACTGCACCGAGTCCCTCCTGGCTGGTGTCAGTCTGCAGATAAAGTGCTTGCTGGGGTCGCACCTTGCAAATGTCGGGCACAACCTGAAACATTGCTTGATTTTGACGAAGGCATCATCGGCAGAGCTGTCCCACGGAAACTGTCATTGAGGCAACAACAGGTCGACTAATGGTGCAGTGAGGACGGCAAAGTCTTTGATGTGCTCCCGGAGCCCGTTTATTAGACAGAAAAACTTCCGGAGCTGGTTGCACGTACATGGTGATGGGTACTCGTCAATCAACCTGAACTGCTCTGGATTCCATTTGCTGCCTTCGTCGACGACTTGCCATAGGAAATCCAGACTAGTCTTTCCTAGGTGGTACTTGGCGATTGCGCACATTAGGCCGTCGATCTCTAACATCTTTAGTGTTGTGGACAGGTGGTGTAGATTGTCCTCCCATCTTGATGACCACACTACCACGTTGTTCAGGTAGGTGAGTGTGTGAACTCCCAGATGATGCCTTCCAACACCCTAACCGTCATCGCTTGGAATATGGCAAGTGCGCACTTTAGTCCAAACAGCATTGTGCAAAACTGAAAACTGCCGGGGGGGGGGGGGGGCGTGAAAGCGGTCTTTTCACGGTCCTCTAGCTTGACGGGAACTTGCCAGTATCCATTTTTCAGACCTAGCAATGACATTACTTTTGTCTGGTTGAGTAAACCAAGCGCTTCACGTCACCTGATTTGCTGGTCGGAAATCTACGCAAAACCTCCTTGTATCGTCTTTCTTCGATGCGAGTGTGATCGCGGAATTGAATTGGCAGTTCGTGGGTTTTATCACTCCGTCATTTAGCATTACCTGGATTTGTTGCTGGATAATGCGCGCTCTGTGCGGCAGCTAGCTACGTGGTGGTGTGTAAGTAGGCCCTTCTTGCACTAAAAGAGATTCATGGTTTGCGACTTTTTGACGAAGACATCCCTACGCTCTTTAAGAAGCCGCTGAAAGGTGGCCTGATGTTTGGGCAGTACATTGTTATCAAATTCCTCAGGTGACATGGTGCCTAAGCTATCATCTGGGCACCAATCTACATTGTAAACAGTATGCCGCTCTTTCGTGCCAAAATGAATACGGTGAAACAAAGAAGGGGAGGGAGCCGGGGAGTTTAAGCCCGTTCCCTTGGGGTAAATTGGCAGTGCCTTAGTGGGTTGGGTACAACCCCAGTAGACTGGTACGCTTTAGTTGCCTTCCTCTCGTTCACTTCCCTCCCACCTGTCTTGGGGAAAGGTATCAGTTGCAAAACCTTATCCCGTGAGATAGGAGCAGGCAATGTGCGTTCCCTATCTAGAAGTGTTCTGACGTATAGGCACACCAGAATAATGCCAAGTACAACCGTATTCCTCAACCGGCAACACAAACAGTCCGGTGGTTAAAGAGCAGGTTCTCTTGGAGGTGCTTCAATAGCTTCGACGGGTGAGGAGCTTGAGCGGACAGGTCAGACCCAGAGCCAACCAAGCACTCTCTCCGGCAACACAAACGGTGCGGTGGACAGGTGCAAGTTTGTCTAGTGACTTATCCCCTCAAGCAGGGGTATGACTAGTGGTCGTGTTTCTACCGTTTGGTACACCAGGTGCACCGAATGGGTGGCTGTCTTAATGGTGTGTGTTCTTACGTACAAATTTCCCCAGTCCAGAAGAACTCTTAGTCCTACATTAAGCAGCAACTGGTATTTGCAAACCCGGTCTCCTGCTCCACTCTGCGGGACATAGGTGTTTACTATGGTAGTCTGGACAAACTCAAGGGATGAGAGAGTAGTTAGTTTCAGAATGTGTGTATTCCATGAGGAATAAGACACGGTGGCCCGTACTATTTCCTGTCTACCTAGAGTTGATCGGAAGTGGTGAACTATTCTGTCGAGGTGAAGGGGACAGGGTTATAATCTGGCTGGGGGGCAGTTTTCAAATAGTTAGCTAATGCCACTTTCCCTGTCTGTGTACGTGCGCCCTGATGGGACTTAGTGCGCCCACGTTCTGAAGAGTACTTGAGGTAGCCTTTGCAAAAGGCAAGCTGCTAGGGTGGCAACTGACTTATGGAAGGTTTTCCAGGGGGAGGACTTATGAATTTCTGCAGTAGGCGGCGGTGAGCTGAATATCTGGATGGTATAGGCAATGGCTGTTTAGAATTCCAGCGAGCAAGCACAGTGGAGCTATCTGTCCAACTGGTGATGTGGCTCTCAGAAGAGCTGACGATCAATTGACATTTCCAGTCTATGCATAGGAATATATTCTACTTCAGCCGTGATCTCATCGGCTCGGGGGCTGGGGGGACTATGCGCCATCATCTTGGGTGGAGCTAAGGGTGGCCATTGTTGCCATGCAAATCTCTCGATACGCCCTTGAACTCCTTCAGGGTGTGGCGACAAGTGGATCACTGATAATTGTTTGTTGGCATCTTCTCGAGGGGAGGCCAGGCTATGCATGGGTCACTAGCCTGCGGCATTTTTGAAATGTTTAATTCTGAAATATCTGTAATTTATTCCTGGTCTAGGGAAAATCCTGTAGGTGCTCTGGTAGAAATTCCATGGTTCGAAACCCTACTCATTGTTGCTTGTAGAGGAAGCGTGTAGATGAAGTGAAGTTGCTTATTGTTAATAGTCAGTAAGCGGTTCGTATGAGTGTTTGGAACCGTGACTGTGTAATTGTAGTGATCAATCATGGGGCAGGAGTTGTAGTGGTTGCTGTGGTTTTTCTGTTGCTTTCCTTTTTCCTGTCGCCAGTTATTCACAGTTGGTTATACGTAGCTGGACTGAGGAAATGATGTGACGGGCTGTACTGAAGGATACGGCAGTGTAATAGTTGTCATGATTGGTTGTAAATTCTGTGGAAATATAGGTGTTTGGAAGAAGACTGGTATTTGTGGTATGTATAGAGCTGGGTATAAAAATGGGAGATGTGCTGGGGCGAGGCTTGTGGCCGCGGTGCGGACTGGGTACACAGCGGGTTTTACCTGCGCCATGTGCAAGCTGTGGGCATGTAACAGTTGCATTTAGAAGTCTGCCGCCGCTGTGCAGTTTCAACATGTGAATTTCTCCCCTTGCACCTTCTGTCTCTCGCCTGATTTTAAACATTACTCGAGGACGTGAATTGTACAAACACGACATTGTACCACAACACTGTTTTCATCTCCCTTGCATTCTGTGCTGTTACATGTTGTAACTTTATGATCCAGTTCCGTGATGAAGTTATCCCAGTTGTAAAAACCGTTCTTGGTTTTGCTGTTACTATTGCATTTGTAGCACATAAAGTTCTGTCCTTGAACAGTTTTGGTTTCGCTCACAATTAGGCACATGGTGGGGTGTGCTTGTAGACACGGGGTGCAACAAAGTATGGGCGTACTCTAGCCTGCGCACCAAAAATTGCTGTACACAATTTTGTTGTCAATTTTGAATGTGAAAATTTGGCTGTTTGTTGATTGTTCAAAATTTTGATCAAATTATTATCGGGTTGTGAACTTTCCCTTTTTATTTTCTGGAACTGTCTCTGCACTCGCGGTTGGTCTCAACGGGGCTGATGGTGAAGCAGGACTTTTGATCCTATCTGTAATATGTGGTGTCTAACTAAAATTTAGCCACGACACACCTTGGGATGGGACATAAACACTGCATACACAGTGACGCCAGCGTGTTCGCATGGGTCTGGCCAGCCATATTAACACTTGCGCGATGCGGAAGCATGGCGTGGTGATTGAGGGAGGGTTTGCCTTCCCCTCATGTTGCTATCCCCTCTGCGCCCACTAGGGGGTAGGACCGACCGGCGGGGTGGTGGGGGTGCAAGCACGCCCGCTTACGTGACCCGCTGCCCGATTGATACCTCCCAGCTGATGGTGATGCTGTGTGTTGTTATTGGCATCTGGAAGACGTTGGAAGGCTGTTGCTTGCAAATTGTGCTGTCTCTGATGCTCTCGTAGTCGAGGGAAAGATTTGCAGGAAAACGTGAAAGGAAAAATTTCGGGTGGTGAAAATGGAATCAGATTGTTATGAATTTTTAGAAGGAAAATTATGTCACACAGAAGAGTGCCAATTGATGTCAAAGTGTCATAAGAGTTATGCCCCTTGTTGGGCGCCAATTGACGCAGTGAGATTCAATGGCTTAAGGTTAGGTGTGTTTAGAGGGGTGGTGAATAATTCGGTGAGGATAAAGTTAACCGACTAGGCACCAAGTGTCGCCAGTTGGCGGCGCCGAGTGTTGCTGGAGCTGTAGACTCTGGATGCTCTTGGGGTGCTGCATGCCGTATGCCCTTACATAAGTTTTCCTCCAATGATCGTTGTTATTTTTCTCGATTACTTACTGTGGTCGTTAAATGGTGAGCCTATTAAGAGCTGACCCACACGCCTGAAACTACATTACTTAGATAATTCACTGATCACTTGACTGGATTAAAAGATAAGAATTGACTTGCCGGGTTGCAAGGGTCCCGTGCACTGAAACGCCCGAAGGCACTGCGCAGAAATAATACACGTCGTTAACACATGTGTATTTAGCCTTGCAGAAATACATTACATTTCACTCTAGGGAACACTTTAAGACACTTGCTGGGCTTGGCCCGCCAATAGGGTTGCACGGAAGATTGGTGTGAAGCTGATGAAGATTATTTTGTGCACTTAAGCTTGCACTGGGGAAAGAGGGGCTGTGTCTCCGGGTCGCTAAATGAGCATGGTTCCAGTAATTAATAGACGGTTGATAGATATGCTAAAGAATGATAGTACAAAAGGTGTATGCCGCCTAAAGTGCGACACGTACAGATGCAAACCAACCCCTGTGAGTTCTCTATGCAACTGATTCCTCCGCAAGCCACGTGCCACCGAGTTGGTGGGACACTGCGTTCAGAGAACTACTTTCTGTGAACAGTTGCTTTTAATAAGCTTCAGACTGCATCACTTGCAAATAAACAATACACAGAAATACCCTGCAATAATAAACATAAATAAACCCTCTGCAATTAAAGTGACAGCGAAATATGGATGGACAAATGAAATGGCGACATGTTTATACTGAACAAAACAAAATAAACACTTGCAATAAATATTGTAGGACATCTTTTACATTTCCCATGGTTATGGATCCATAGTTTTGGCTGTTAAGCCTTTTTGGGCACCCTACACTGCACTTGCTTGCATGTAGCTATGGTGCACTGCACTAACCGTACTAACTGCAATGCATTACACTACGTTGGAGTCTGGATGCGTGCTGCGATGTTGTTGGGGTGCTTGGCTGGGCAAACGGTCTGGAGAGCACAGACATGGGCACGCGTCAATGTGTGTGCAGGGAGGCGAGGTGAATAAAGACGGGTTTTAAAGGTGTGTGGGGAGTGCGAGACTGATAAGATGGGTGTGCGACGAGACTAATTGGATAAAGATATTTGTGTGGGGGTAGGCAAGATGGATAAAGACCGGTGTGCGGGTGCGAGATGAATGGAGGCAGACGGGAATGTGAGGAAGCAAGATGAATGGAGATGTATGTACAGGAAGGAAAGATTGATGCAGATGAGTATGTTTGCACCAGATGAATGGATACGGGTGTGTTGGCACCAGATGGTAAAGATGAGCATGTTGCGACCAGATGGATGGAGACGGGTATGTTGGCAGTGGATGGATGGAGACCATGTGTTGGCAACCAATGAATGGAAAATGGTTTTGTCGGCACCTGATGGCTGGAAACTTGTGTTTCGGTACCGGATGGATGGAGACTTGTTTGTTGGCACCAGGTAGATGAGGATTGGTGGGCAGGGAGGGCCAAGACGTTTGAGATGGAAGTTGGTGGCAAGATGGTTGAAGGCAGGTCTACAGGAGCAAAACAATTGGTGAAATATATGTAGGGGTGCAAGATAGACATTTGTGGATTTGCAGTAGCAAAATGGACTAAATCAAGTGTGTAATGAAAGAAATGAACATTGTGTGATGGGGGCGAGATGGACGGTGATGGGTGTGTGTGTGAGAGGGGGGTGGATAGAGACTGACAGCGTGATTGTGTGTGGGGGCAGTCGAAGTCGAGAGCTGGATGTGTTCACTGAGGGTGATGCAAATGGTGATAGGGTGAGATGAGTATGGATTTGGAAATTGTGGCAGCAAGTTAACAGGCTCATAGCTACATGCAAATAGTTACTGCTATGCATGTGCTATGTGTGAGTACTCTCCATGCATGAAGGCTACATACAAAATGTATAAATAATAATAGCCCGAGTTTTCTGCAAATGTAATTTTTGCTTGGCCATGCATGCACTACAGTATTTACTTGTCCTGCAGCTGGGTTGTCTTGTAATCATTGCCTCAGCTCTGTTGCTGGCACATTTTGGTACTCTAATGTTTACTCTTTGTGCTTGAAGTATTATGGTATGAGGGGTTGTGAGAGCTTGCTAGGCATTGCTAGTTATTAACTGTCATTAAATAAGTGTATAATATCCTCACCAGCAAGTGTGTGTAATGTTCTCAGTTTCCTTCGATGAGCTTTAAACACTGCAACAGCAAATTTTTCACTTTCCATCCTGTTTTAGTGCACAAAAAGATCATACAGAACAGAAAACAATATTTTGGTTGTTCTTTGATGTATTCTGTAATGAACAGTTCCTGGATATTGTGTTTACAGTATGTAGTAATGTTTGGTACATGACTGTATAGTCATTCTTACAAAACAAACCCTCCGGAGCTTAGGACAAACTTTAATGATTTAGTTCGATTCACCGTTTGTTCAACTTGGGATACGAATGTCTTAATCATATGAAAGGATTAATTTTATGACAGAACACTCTCCATTCTCAGCCTCTGCGGTTTTCGTTATTTAAATTTGGGTTGTGAGAGTCCTAAATTAATTAATTAAAATAAGTAAGTTTTGGTGTATTTTTTCCCACATTCCTCTTTTGTTAAGTGGCATTATTTGTTGGAATCATCGCCCTAAACGTCAAACAATACGTAGGTGTGTACAGGTGATTAAGCCACTGTGCTATCAGTTGTGAGAATTCTTCTTTAAAAAATGAGTAACATACAAGCCAATCTCAAGAGCAAGTCTGTTGCTGACTCATTTACAAATGACCCATATGTGATGTTGTGAGGTCTGTAAGTATATTGTGTGAAGACTGTAAGGTTGGAGCGAGCAAAGGTGCTACCAGGACACGCATGTTGGTTTGGAAACTGAATACTGGACATTCCCTGACTGTCAGGAATGTCCAGAGAGACATATTTTGCACTAGTGAGTTTATGTTTATTTCTCTCGTACTGCTTACTGAATGCTTTTCTTTCTTCGTGAATTTGTAATATGTGATGCTTGTAGTGTGCAGTTTTATGCTGTTTTGTGATTCATTGCGTTGTAACTGTAAGCTGTATGCAAGCATGTAGCAAGGTTTGTTGCTAGCGGCTGTGGTACTGCTTGTGACTGACAGGACTGGATGCGGTGATGACAAAGCAGGAGCGGCTGTCCTCGGCTACGGAGTCTGGCTTTGCGTCAATGCACTCACTGCGCAGCTCCAGCCAGAGCTACACGGCTAGCTCCGTGTCGTCGCAGCAGTTCTGCTCGTCCGTGTCGCGCTCCTCCCAGCAGAGCAGTGCCTCCTTCACCTCGGAGCCGAGTAGCGGCAAAGCCTGGCAGGTCCGCACCGAGGCGTCCACTTCCACCTTTGTGGCAACTACTACCACTACGCAGCAGACGCTGGGAGCGTCGCCCCCGGCCCCACCTGCGTTACCCAGGAAGATGCGGTCGAGCCGGCGGCGTGGGGAGCGGCAGCTGTCGCAGTACGACAATGTGCCATCGTCAGGGGAAGGGGTGGGAGGGGAGGGGCGGCTGGAGGAGGAGCATGTGTTAAGTTGCAGCCTGCACCAATCCCAGTCTCGAACTGCTGCTCCGACCCCATCTGCTGATGGCAAACCCCCGCCCCTGCCGCTCAAGAAGAAGCACAGTGAGTTTCTTATCACTTCTCTTCCTCTTGGTAATGTTAGTACTGACATGTCACAGCTGGAAGCCAGGACAAGGCAGATACAGGCCACTTGCAGTTCAATAGAAACATGTTATAAAATCCCCGTAACTTAATTGTTTTACTTTATGTATTTAATTTTACAAAAGAAATAATTTTGTAACAGAATAAATTTTCGAAGGTTAGGTTTGGGAATTGTTTTATTAATTAGGAATGGGCCGATTCCAATTTATGATACTGCGATACCCTTGATACTACTAGTATCGAGAGTTATCAACAATATAGATTCTTTACACTGAAATTATTTGATTTCTTTGTAAACACTGCTGTTGAAAGAAAAAAAAAAAGTGTCCCGCACTTGAATCGGGACGTGAATGGTATTTGCTGCATTTTACTACTGTATTCTAACCGCACTTTTTTTCTCCGAAAATATTTTCGAAAAACAAGGTGTGGAATAAATAAAGTGCCATCACTCTTTTCAGACAGACGTGCTAAACTAAAATATTATTTTTCCAATTTTTTCGTTAAGATAGTTCACTTTTTAGAAAGGGTCTGTGAATATCTGCAGTAAAACGGTTCAAGGTTTATGTGCTATATGAAATTGTTCATAAAAGTTACTTGTTCTACAGACAGAATTGTATACAGGACGTGGAATGTGATATTTGCGCTATTTCCATAACGTGCATGCATTCTTCATATCATGAAATGCATCCTCCAGCAAACAACAGAAAATTCTGTGGTAGCCATCAAGCTGGTCAGACGGATGCATATTTGTGAGAACAGAATCTAGAGTAACCTCTGAACGGGATCTAGGGTAACATGCCATCTACTGGCTTGGAGTAACAGCACAGCCATATATCAGATCATTTAACAACTACATGCAGGCAAATCTGTACTGTCACTGATCATGTCGTCGTACAATTTCATAAGCTATACGGCTTCTTGGAAATAATTTACGCAATCCAAGTGGAAGCAATCCGTAAATATTATGGCTCAAGAACTTGAATTACAGTTGCAATATTCTTTAAAAAATGCTGTCAATGATACTGTAAAATAAATAGCAGTTGTTTACCCTGCGATTCAGTTTTCAATACAAAAGCTGTGGCTGTGATTTATATTTCAAATGATCATGCAAGCATCAGCTATGCAGTTTATTGTTGAATAATGATATTAAAATGCAGTGCTTCATTTAGTGTGTTATAAAAACCTATGTGTTATTAATTCTTGTCTTTTTTTTTTTTTTAATAAAATGTAACCAACTTTGTAGAATATATATAAAATACAATGGCTGGGAAGTTATTTTAAATCTATGAATCGAACTTGGGTTGCTGGAGAAAAGCAGGCGATAGAATTATTTGCTTCCAATTAAGCACAATTGTCTGTTTTGGCATAGTGAAATATATTTGTTTCGATGGAAGACCATTTTTAAAGAAAGCAAAATTAAACCTCCTTCCGAAGTAAAATTTCCTACCAAAATAAAATTTCTTACCCAAGTGGTTCAGCTGGTGGCCTCATATGTATAGCAGTCATTTTTACAAATAGTAAATACATTTAATAGAGTATTGATACAGGCTGATTATACAAAAGCGCTAACTTCAGGAATCGGTTAAGGTGCCTGTATTGAGAAACTTCGGGTATGGGCTCATCATGACAAGCAGAATTTTTTTAACAGTGTTATATTGTATTCATAGTTACTGTGTAGATGTTTTAAATACCTATTGTCACGTGTACCCTCCTCTTGGTTGGGGAAAAATTAAATTAAATAGTTCTCACAAAATGCTTCACACATAAACCAAGCGATTGACGTAGCTCAAAGGTTACTTTACGTGAGTTTAGCATGTGGGCCGGCTAGGCGTGGTGTCTGTGGCGTTGCGACAGGATCTTCGTAGTAATGGCTTGCTAGTGTTAGCTCTGAGATTCGAACACGTGACTTGCGATGTCAATCGGAATCTGAAACTAGAGGTAAGCGTGCGAGTGGTCTGTGTTGACCCGTGACCGGTTAGATGAATAGTCATGACAGTCGAGGATTTTGTCCGCTAGACCAAAAGCGGGGTGAATGCATATGCAAGGAGATACAAATAATACCACAACCGGAGCAGTCGATACTGACTCGTGCCTGAATTGGGCGGTGCGGTCCCGTTCCGCCTGCCTTTCTGGGTGTAGCTTGAGGAAATTTACTCAACTGTCTGGCGACAAGGACAAAGAGCGCTGCGTGTCGCTCCCTACGCTTTTGGCTGTGCCTCTGTCTGAAAGGTATAACGTCTCTGCTCACAGGTTACTGGTTACACCTTGACGCGAACAAACTACATACAAGTTATAGTGAAAGTCCGGTTTTGGCTTACTGACCAGGCTCTGTAAAGTCTCTACTGATCCCCTACGCTATACGGGCCTTATCGGAGACGGGGAGTTGTTTGGGTCACCGATGCCACCACTGGATGTGCGTCCACACAGGAATGGACGGCAGGTCTCAAGTCATGGTATATCCCGGCACTGGAAGCATTGCTGTGGAATAAGGCAATAACTTGAGACTGTAGCCCCTCTCTGGGTGAAGGTGTTGCTAGTGGTTGTGGCTTCTACGTAGCTCCCCACCAGCACTGGAAGCAACGCTGTGGTAGTTTGGAAAGCAACAGATGGGCATGTAATGGGTATGTGAAAATATGACGGACCCCTGAAGGGCGCCTGTGGCTAAAGTTAATTCGGTAGTTAAAAATTTGCCGGTCCTTGTCAAAGGAGTACGTAGCAAATTGTATCTATCAGGCAGAAAGACAGATACTCTAAGAAAAAAAGCTGAGAAGTAGGTAACAATAGTATGGTTATTGTAGTCTCAATAAACATGCGATGCGTGCTACCTCCTGCCAGGCAATTGAGTGCTGAAGGTTACTATGCTAGCCAGGTGTAGGCGACCTGATTCCAATGGAGAATGGGAAAGAATTAGTTCAACGAGAAAATATATAATACTTCTAAACTGTCTAATAAAGATGTCTTGAGGAGACAAAGTGAATTTAACGTATTGGTAAGTCTGTTTGGCCATCAACGGTGAAGTAGCCACTTGGGGTGTACTCAATGCTTCGAAGATATCGGGCGGTCTCAGCACTGGTAGTAGTGCTGTGGGATGTTGCAAGAGATGGAACAAGAATGACTGCTCGAGCCCGGCAGCATCCTGACTTATATAGTGGAAGCTTGTTGGCTGCCGGTGTAGGATGCGGGGGAGGCGTGACATCCTCCCGCCATGGTTGGCATGGGAATATTCTGGTCAGTGTTTCTGCTTCGTGCCTCGTCATTGCACTCGGCCTTGCCTGAGTTCTGGGTAGCTTGTTGGCTCTCAGCTGGGGAAAGGGGGACGCCGTGCCTGCCTGGTTGCAAATCCTCCAGGTGAAGATAATACGTTTATAGATTCTTGCTGCCTGTAGGGTAGACAACGTGTCACGTCTGTAGTGGTGGAAGAGGTACTCGTGGCGATGAGTCATAATCGTATTTGATTAGTTCTGTAAGTGGCACACGTCAGTGTTTTGATCATGGAGGAGGACGACGATCAACATGATGCTAGTATTGCCAAGGATGTTTGAGCAATTTCATAACAAACAGGATTTAATTAGTGTTGGGGCTTTGCCTTTGTACACCACTGGTCTGGTAGGCTAACTGACGGGCGCAAAGTCTGGGGTGGTAAGCACCATAGGTTTCCGACACTGTACCTTATTTACTCCTGGCCGTGTTGCTCCTCGCTGCATAGTCTGTTTGACTGTGGAGGGTGGCGGCTGAACAGCGGCCAGCGTGGGCTGCGGAGTAGTTGAAAAGAAATAGTCAAAGTTGTATGATGGTATGTGACTGGGATGGTAGTTTAGCAAAATAGGTTCAAGTCCTAGTAGAGCGTCCCTGTATTTGTGTATGATAAAATGTATGAGGTGTGGTCCTTTGGGTAACTGAGTAGGAGGCTCAAATAGTGGTTTAGGTTTTTCTATGTTGGCAAGCCAGGGTGTTCAGTCTCACTAATTATGGTCACTAGATTTTGTTCATCTGATTTCCTCCTGTATTTACCGCCTTTGCGCTGGTGTATCCCTTGACCCTAATTAGTTTGGCTGAACACCACGGCTTGCCAATGGGTTTGCTCACTCCTCTACTCTATTCCTGGCCTGGCCTCGCCTCACAGCAGGGTGTGTACATCGCCATGGTTTTATTCAGTGGTTTACGGGTGTGTCTCCTCTGTGGGTTAAGTTATCAGAGCACTCTCCTCTATCTCTATCTATCTCTCTCTATCTGTCATATATATATATATATATATATATATATATATATATATAATCTCAGCGGAGCTGGAGTAGGGGGGTATTCTGTCTCTCAATTCCACGAGTGGAAAGTGCGTGTTCCTGCCTTAGTGGCTGAAGACGTGATGTTTTGGCTTTTCCTCAATATTATTCTCAGCTAGCCTGAAGGGCTTACATTTAATAAAGGAAGAAATAATATTACTGTATTCACCTGAAAGGAAGATGTGGTTTTTGACAGAAAAGGAGTAGAAAAAATGAGGGGTTGGCTAAAATTCGGGAATTGTTTTTAATTGAAAACCTAGGCGATTTTGACAAAAGCTTTTCATTCTTAAATACCATGTCTCCTGTGGTTGTACGTGTTTTTGTAGTGCTGAGACTGTACCTGTCAACTTTGACAAGGTCCCCTTATCTGATGTCACCTTGCAGGCCATAAAGAGGAAGCACTTTGCTGGGAAGCAGAATGGCTCAAGTCACGAATAGGTATATAACACCCACAAAAGTTTTACAGTGTAAGAAAAATGCTGCTACCTTACAGCCAGGTTAGACACACCTACTTCACTGTGATTAGCTTTTTTTTAAAAGTAAACCAAATATATCATATTATTCATATAAAAGCATTTCTTCTTGAAGGGTTTGTCATAAATTCATGCAAAATACTTTAACCTAAATATTTTGGCGACTGGGTACGAAGTTCTCTACTGTCGGAGCAAAGCAGACTTGGTAGAGATACTTGTTGGTTTGGAGTACCTGTCTTACGAAGGGTTATTTCGGTCAGTAAAGATGGAGCTGGTGCTAACTTGCTGGAACCAGCGACTCTTACCGGAGAGTGAAGGTTGTTGGTTCCGTGCTGACCAACACAATACCGTTGATTCCACTCCCCAGACTCTTGGCTCCAGAACCCGGGCTTAGCTACCCCGTATCTTACCTCAGTACCCTCTATCAGACCACGTGCCACAGGGTGGTACTCTCAGGGTATGTGAATGTGCGCAGAGGAATAGATATAATTAAATACTGAGGAGGAAGGTCTCTCCAGGTGATGAGCTGTCTGAGTTCTATCTAGTCCGCTTGCCTACTAAGAGTAGGCGGGTCTAATATGCACACTCGCTTGGCGGCAGTATAGACAAGACAGTCTTTTGTTTCTTCCTCTGCGAGCCGTGCCTTTTTCCATAAGACATAGAGATTAGGTTGACACTTAAAGATACTTCCCGATCATCGTGAACACGAGACAGGTCTCTATCTAAATGTACTTCCTAGTGGTGGCCGGCATGGGCTCAGTGCTGTAATCATTTCCCCGCTACTGGCGCACGAACCTAGAGCATTGAGCCATCTTCCTATCACTATTGGGTGAGGATCACAGCAAGGGTTAGGGCTTCAGTGCCAAGTAAATATTCCCTCCAGCACCATAAGCGCTTGGGTGAGGTCCAACATGATGACTGTCTCGCCTGTGTTGGATGACTTGCTAGTGGTCAGAGCTCTACAATTCTATCCCCTGGGGTCTAGAATGGGTGGCCGTCGAATGGTGTGTGTGTCAGACGTACGGATTCCTGAACGGATTCTGCAGTCGTACTCTGTGGTTCATACTGGTATATCAATACCCTGTCTTGGTTGGCAACATACGGTTAATATTATCTGTAGTGGTCAAAGGGAAATACCTATAGACTGGATACCCTCCGTGAAAGAAACAATCTGTTTTATTAGCAATAATAAATACAGTGATGCGTGCTACCTCCTAACCAAGCAGTGTGTGATGTGGAAGTAACTTACGGTAAACAGGTATAGGCGATCTGCTCCTACACTAATCAAGATAGCTAGTGGCGTTGACGGCTATGAAAATAACTCTGGTCGCAATTACTCTATCCAAGGGGTGTCGAGAAGAGACTTTATAATAGAGAGACCACTACTTTAAGAGCATTGGGTGTAGTAGCCTCTACCAGCAAATAGAGATGGCTGTTAATCCAGGAGGGGCACCAGCGGAACGTGTGTTAAGTCTGCAGGTGTCGAAGAACAGCTTCTGGTAGCTGGTGGTGGTTATCAACAATGGAACTTCTGGTAAAGGCTGTAGGAGCCTCTGGTAATATCAATGATAGCAGTCTCTGGTGGCTGTCGAAGACTGTTGAGCAGTAGAAGGCCCCAGCACAAAATGTGTTAGAGCGAGCTACTGTAGAAAGAAATAACTCCTGAGTCTGGGTGTGCACAGTCTTAAATAGTTCGGTGGATAGGTGTGACGTCTCCTCATGGCGTCCCTATCGTGCGAGGCCGGAGTGGGAGTAGCTACCCTCTGCCTGACGCTTGGCTTCGTGCATATTCGGAGGCACTCGGTTTCGCCCCGAGGCATGTGATGGCTTGTAGGCTCCCCGCGTGGGGGAGGCATGCTTTGGGCTTTCACAACCTTATTTTCCTCATGTTTAAAATTGTCCTCTAGGGAACTGGCGATCTAAGAACACTCGTGAAATCTGTTGCCGGGTTTGACTCTCCGTCGGGTTACATAGAAATACGCGAGGCAGTTGATTTGTATTCATTTAGTAGTATAAACAGGAAAGCGGCACACAAGCTATACTAATTGAAACAAAGAAAGTTAATTTCAAAATAAATTTGTTTATTAAAATATAAATAGGTAAGGGAGGCCCCACTCATCTAATGAAATGATTGATAATTTAAATTATTTATTAAATAGTGGTGTGTTACGATCCGGGGAAGGCACCCTGATATCAAATAGTTATGCGAAGATTGCAAATAGGCCGCTAGGCTACTAAAAATATATAAAGGACTGGAATCCAAGCACTCACAGTCTAGTACTTGTCTATAGGCGCACACACAAAATAGGACGACACATTTTTTTCACACGGTTGCGATTGTGACGTTTCATTGGCAACCGTTTCACGCAACTGCGTGAAAAAACTGTCGTCGTCCTACTTTGTGTATTTGCCCATCGACAAGTACTAAACTGTGAGTAGTACTTGGATTCCTGCTCTTTATATATTTGTAATAGTTATGCGAGTGTGTGTTAAGGTTGAACTAATGAATTTAATTATTATTGAAAGCCACAATTATAATTACATGTCCCTATTACGGCTAAGTTCTGAAGGAACGTAGTGTCTTGGAGTTCAGCACCAGAAGGGTATTGAAGAAGTGACGTGGCTAGCACCCAGAGCGGACATCATAGTCGTGACCGGATGGATACCTTGAGGAAAGGTTACAAAGGATAAGAGGAAGGTTGACGAGGGCGGCATTGGCATGATCCTCTGGTGGTTTCGGCCTCTGGAGCTGGAGGTCGCTGAAGAGGTGGTGACCCTCTGGTTGCTGGTGAGATCTCAGGAGCTGTTGGGAGTATGCTGGCCACCGACGCCGAAGAAGAGTTATATCACTAGCTTTATCTTGTTCAGATATCCCTGGCCATTACAACGAGGGATAAGGCAGGCCAGTGCTACCCGTAGCCATCACCTCCGGCCAATTACAGTAGGGAGGTGCAGCAGACTGTCCTGTGGCTCAGTCTGCAAGCAAGCCCTGTTAATACTTATATTTTGAGCATGTAGATCCTCAGAAGGATGGAGGGGGTTGGTCTTCCTGATGTCACACATGGGTGCCTGGATCCCTTATCTGCTTGACGCAGAGGCTCTGACATATCTTTGCCTTGCCGTGCTCTAGTAGAGGCCGTGATGCTCCAGCAAGCTGTGCTGCTCTCGAGTGGTGTGATGGTGATATATGGCAGCCGTCCTGGAGAAGTGCTGGTGATCTCGTAGAAAGAGACACCTATCTTGAGGGAGGAAGGGGGGGGATTGTCTCGGCTTGCGGCACGTGGCAAGTGACAGTAAAATGTAGGATCACATGTCTGTAGTCTCAGTTAGGGATTTCCAGTGTGCCCTGTAGCCACGTGTTCTGCCTCAATTATTGTTTTAAGAATGTCATGACTGGCCCATAGGATTAATGCTTTCCAAGATGGGCATAGTAGCAGCGTAGAGAGCATTTCCTAGAAGTTCAGAAATGTGTCACGCATCATTATGTATATTTTGTAGTGTATGTGGTTTCATTAGTTCGCTGTGCAGTTATGGTCAGTATACATAGCAGTATCTGGGTAATGCCTAAAAATGATATTTGGTATTTTGATACCTGCAGCACCTTATTGACTTGAGCACTTTGATGCACGGCATTCTTTTGACTAGCGGCACGTCACTGCCGAAGTTGTTTTGGTGGGTGTGAGTGAGGGCAGACACACCAGGGTGAATTGCAACTCTAGTTACAGCACGGAACAGGAGCCTGACCAGTATAGAGGACTGGTCGTGTGGCTTTCCGGCTGGGCACAATGTCTGGGACGGCAAGAACAACCTTACGTCTAGGTGGAACCACTCTCAGTTGTATACCTGGGTGACTGGTGGCCTGGGGAGGCTGGTAAAACTACTGCGGCACTGGAGGTGATGAGCTGGGGCTAGCACAGGTGGACAGGTTGACGTCAGTGCTGCTGGTCATCTTGGCTGGCTCTGTGAGCTGGTGCCCCTTGATCCAGGAGTTGGCAAGGTCGTAGGGGACTTCCTCACCCCTGAGGAAGGCCTGGATGATGGAGTGGATCTCTCCTTCGGTCTTGGTAGCCGGTTCAAATAAAACTGGCAAGGTGGCTGGAGGGACCAGCCTCTCCAGGCGACAGGCAGCTTGAGCTCTATCCCGGGGACTCAGACTGTCAAGTACACTCGGCATGGAGTTAATCCCTTGTTTGAACTTAAAGGCAGTAGTAGCTTTCTATTCCTCTTTTGATACCACTCTGACAGGAATAGGGCACGAGGGTAAAGATTTCTACTACCAGCCCCACGAAGTTGGAGCAAGCGACGTTAGTCCCTATCTAGGTGTATTTCTGTGTACTGCAATTGACAGACCAAGGCTGCCTCCTATCCCAGAGTCCTGCACCAGAAGCGTGGTGGACACTGAGGGTAGGGTTTCACAATGACTGACGATCACATTACATGGTATGGTCCTCAAGGGCTCAGGCCTTCAGATCCACATAGCTACTCCCTCCGGCATCAGTAGCACGGTGGACAGAGTATACCCTGGACTGATTGTCTAGCCACCAAGAGGTTTGAATGTCTAGTGGTTGTGGCTCTACCGTTCTATACACCGTGGTGTATAGAACAGGTGGCTGCCTAATGTGTGTGTTTCTTACGTACGAGTTTCTTAAAGGGAAACTCAAGTCCTGTACTAGGTTCAGAAAGCTGGTTTTAGAAAATATCCCGCAGGCTCCTGCTGTCCCTGGGCGGACCTGATGTTTACTAGGAAAGGTACAAGCCCTATGGGGAATGATATTCTAAAGGTGTGTAAAACGTGTTTATTTCTGTACGGAAATAAACATGGTGGTTTGTACTACCTCCTATCAAACAAGGGTTGAACGGAAACTGGTTATGGTATACAGGTGAAGGTGACCTGTTTCTAATCTGGCAAGGCAGGTAGGCAAAGTGGCTATTAAAACCACTCGACTTATAACTACGCTACATGTTGTCCTTAAAGGATCTTAATTTCCTGAAGGGAACGGAAGTGGTAAGTGCTTGATCACTTAAACGCAGGGAGCTTCTGAAGGATGTCTACGAAGGCTTGGGCAAAGGTCTGGGAGTTCTGGTGGCAGAAGAGAGCCCCAGCAGTGTTGTGAAGGAACAGGACAGACTGGCGTTCCCAGCTCCCACATGTCCAAGTGGAGGGAGATGGTGGTGCGACATCCTCTGGACCGGCTGAATTTCCAGCGGCTGCATAGTTCAACGATTCATACTACTAGAGCCATCCCTTTGCACTCAATAGTACTAGGTGGCCTCGAGTTATCATCTCGCAGCTTGGCCGGTAAACGGCTACTCGGCCAGTCAACAGTACAGTTTCTTGACGCCTGGAAGAGTGTAAAGTCAATCAAACACCATTGTGGTATGGCAGGAAGGTTCACACAGATGAGGTGAAGTCTATTTATATAAGTTGAAATAACGTCGTGCATTAACATTCTTTTGGAGTGTTCCAGGCATTGAAAGACCCACCACCTTTTTAAGTTACGTGAAGGGTGATGTTAAAATGCTGTGTAATTGGAGTATGTTTGTTAGGAGTGTGCATTGGGTTTTCAACATGGATTTTATTTTTATTGTGTTGTCGTTTCTTGTGCCTTTGCACCTCTGAGATTTCTTTTTCTTGTAATTGTGTCTGTTTCTATACGTAGAGATTTTACTGTTTGCTTTTCTATATAATGTGTCCTATAAAAATTTTTGAACTTTAGTTTTTGGCATTGTGTTTTTAAGTATTTTTGGACTACCAATGTTGTGTAGCCATAGTAATACCATCTACCTATCTGAAAATGCTTTAAGTGTCATGGGGCCGCGGTGGTGTAATGGCTAGAGCATTTGTCTCCCTCAAAGGCGAACTGGAATCGATTCCCAGCGGGGTTGCTCCCAGTTTTTTGCATGTGGGAATCATTCTGGACACTGCTGCTGGTCAGCTGATTTTCTTGGGGTTTTCCTGTTTCCTCCGCCTGTGCGTTCCAGTGCTTTTCCGTACTCGCCTCGCTTTACCCTCCATGTGTCTTGCAACCCCATTAAAGAGCCCTCTAAACCTCTTTCCTCCACTGTAAATGGCATGGCTCATGCGTGCTGGCAATTGAATCCCAAAAATCACGGTTGATATGGATGAACTGAGGACCACAGTGAGACATACTGAGTACTGTTATTAATTGCCAGTCTTAGGAATATGTAGGTGAGAGAGGAAATAAGGTAACTCCTAGAAAATATAGTGCAGTATGACTGGAGTGCCTGCTCCATACTCAACTTGAAATGCTTTCCTGAAAATGTGTACGACCAAAAGTTAACTGCTGATCACAATAGGTTGAAGGTGGGTGTCGTACTTACGAACCAGTTCATGTCTTATAACCTGTCCCCTTTGTATCAGTGAATCTCCCTCCTACAATATTTGAATCCTGGATATCTTCATCAAAAAGATTTTTTTACAGCCATCTTTGAGGTCTACATGGCTATAAATTTATGTTTTTTGTTTATCTTCAGATTTATAGGCTCAAGCCTCGTTAAAAGGCATTACACATGTAGTGTCCTTCAGCCCAGCCAGGTGACAGGAAGAAATTTTAGACAACAAGAATACTAGAATTTGTGTAGTGTTAAAAATTGAGACATAGTCAGGAAATTATGTCATACAACTTACTGTTCGATATTGTGAATTATACAGCTCAATGTTAAGCCATTGCACAGATACTAATAATTTATAGAAATGTAAATTAAATTTTTCTCTTTAAATTTTTAGAAAATGCTGCTTATAAACTTAGTCATAATGATCTAGATTTTGTGTGTATTACGTTTGTATGTTAAATGCCGGAGATATTGCAATAGTGGAACCCCTTGTCCAAGTCATAAGAGTTTATTATACTGTTTGTTACAGAACTCCGTAGTAAATGTCTTGAAATTATCTTAATATTTGGCTGGTTTTCAAGGGTTGTGTGCAATAGCTATTGTAAAGTATTCAAGCTGTTCTGATAAAATGTCAGAATGACTTCTATTTGCATTCAAGCAGGTTTCTAAATTAATTAATTTGTGATATTAACATTCCAGTGAAGTTAATTGAAATCGGGTCTGTTTCATTAAGTCCAAGTTTGTGAATTTTATGGTAGGATCATTTGCATGTGTATTTCATAAATGTAATAACTCACAGTTTTTTAATACAAAGTGAACTAAATGTTTGTGAGTTCTCTGTGTGCTGGCCACACTTGTATCAAACACTTTGTAAAAGTTCATTTATCCCAAGAAACTAAACAGCGTATATGTTTGTTTCTCAGTGTTCCAATCTGTGGCATACTCTGGTAAGTGTGTGTTCCTTCTTTTCTTTCTAGTCTCTCTTTCTCCCTTTTTACACTTCAGTATTTGATCTTCCCCTCCTAGTTTCATTTGTTTCTAAAAACTTTCTGTCGTAGTTGGGCGCACACAGAGGCTGACACTTCTTCTGATGCAGCATGTTGTGAAATACTGTTTTGTAGTTCAGTGTTATTACATTAGTTTTACAGTTTGGTTCTTTAAACGTGCATTTTGTGAAGCCAGTTCAGTTTTTGTGATGTTTTTGCCAGTTGACGTAATGCAGTTACTTACCTGGGAAATGAATGTACTGCTTGCTGTTAACATTTTTTTCCATTTTTATTTTTGGTTAATGTATTACTACTCTGTTCATGTTTATGAGCAAAAATGTATTTAGTTGCATGTAAAAAATTTGTTGCTGTATCGAGTTGTAATTGCAGCAGATCAGAGCAGACTTTGATGAGTTGAGCTGATGACTTTATATGCAAAGCTGAACCATATGTTACATTTTTAGATTCACTGCAGTGATGGCAATAATTAAGTTTATCTTGGAGTAAAGTATACAGCAAAAAAAGTATGAATTATGCGAAAACACGAACTAGGTTCCTACTCCAGAACACACATTCAAATATGATGTGACCAAACCTATTAATAGTAGAAAATTTAGAATAATACTTGAACATTGGTTTTATATACTGTCATATTCTCTTGAATTTATTACAACCAAGTTGTCCATATGCCATAAAATTACCACATTTTGACCCATTTGTCTTCCTTAAATGTAAAAATTTCATGAAACTTCTCATATTGCTGATTTGACACATGAAATGTCATGTTTACAAGTCTGAAGGAAAAGTTACAATATACTAATAAACTATACATAATAGCTTGACATGTTCTATGTAATATTGTACCCATCTCTACAGAGTAAATCAAAATTATCGAGAGATTAAGACTGTGATGCATAGTGTAAGCCGAAAATAAGGCGCATTGTAAGTTACAAGTTCACCTTTCCTGTGCAGAAACAACAGAATGACAATGTTTCAACAGGCAGATATCTGCACTTATCAGTCCAGATATTTTTGACCACAACGTGGGGAAACTTGGAAATTCTTAGTACATTGCTATGAATGAAATTTCAGGAGTGAAGGGCAAAAAGAGTGGGAGAAAGAGATATATGCAGTAGGAAGGTGGGAGAAAAGGGTGTTAAAGGGTGAGTTAAAAATTATCTGCACACTTATGGTAGTTTATTTTAATTAATTAATTAATTAATAGAAAAAATGTACACTGTCTTTTGACATAATTCTCTTTTCAGTACATCTTTTCCATGTGTGCCCAATCTTGTGTCTTCCCTTATTATAAAACAATTCATGCTGAGCTGCGAGTAACAAAGCTCCGCTGGCTTTGTGTCATCATATTCATCCACACAAGGCTGCTCTCAGGGGACCAGACAAGTGGAGAAAGACCACAACCATGGCGAGGAAGCTTTAAAACCTCAAAACTAAGTTTTTGCAGTGTGTAAACAGAGGTGTGGGACATGCATTGTCATACAAGAGCAAAACCACAATACCTTTGGATATACACTTCTTCACAACGGAAAACTATCTCTATATTGTAAACACAGTCTTTGATAACAATTGACTCAGGTCATACCCTCAGACCACAACAAAGTGTCACTGCAAACTGCTGTTCTTTCTTGCAGATCAGAAGTGTGTCAGCCTTTGTTGGTTCCACCACACTTACAAATAAATGAATGTGACATGGTAACACGATATTGCCTTCACTGGCCACACACAGACTTTGAATGGAAAGCATCGCTACAACAGTGTAATCAACAGATGTTTTAACATGACGTGTCCACGTATTTTCTATTTCCCGTTGTATATTAAGAGAGGAGTCCACAAAGACAAGGTAGGGAAGTCTACATTAGGGTAGTATGACCTTATGAAGAGAATAAAAACATGATAGTTACCAAAGAATATACTGTAATAGCAAGAGAAGTGTAGAAGACAGAGGAATTGACTTGATGCAGGTGCAACTTGCAGAGTGTTGGATGAACGGAATTAAGATGGAGCAGCATTGTCCCAGGTAGACCCAGCCAGATGACTGAAACTATAGTGTATTGATGAGCTGGGCTTTGTTACATTCAGTATGAAAAGTACACTTTCAGAGGGGTGTATGGATCCGAACATATTCATCATCATGGTGGCAAGTTCAAACATTTTAGATATTATTTTGGGCTATTATTTTTGTAAGATATGCAGAACCTGACACTCAGAATGATAACGCATTATGCAAGTTTTATCTGTAATTATGCTATGACAACATTAACATAGACTGTGTGTGACCATACAAAGTGGTAGTCGTCAGTCACGTAGCACGTCAGTGTTGTGGCGAAACAAATGAAAACCCATATTTTGTTACCACATGCTAAATATTTGGAGAACAATCTAATCTTTCCTCGCCACACAATCATTACCAGAAGGAGTGGCAGTGGTGTAGCAGGTAGAGGGCTTACCTCCAATCAAAGTGAATTGAATTTGATTCCCGCTGAGGTCACTCCTCGATCTCCCGTTCCCCTCCCCTTGCATTCCAGCATTGCACCATACTCGCCTTGCTTCACATGCATCGGTTCTCAAGACCTCATTCTTAAGAGCCACCAAAACATCTCAAAACCAGTACACTCCATGCCAGCATTCCAAAAGTATTAAACTTTCTGTATTTTAAAAGGTCAGAAGTCGATTATTGTTCTTCTTTAACTTCTTGTTGGCAGTAAGGTCATTAGAAACCAGGAACGGGGGAAGAAGTGGCCACAGCCAGCGGTGTTAAAGAATCCTCTCAGAATTTGACTGGAGTGATTTTTTTTTTAAATGAAGAAAAAACAAATAAATTTGAATGGCTGGACTGGGATTTGAACCCAGGATCCTCTGGATGAGACTCGCTGTTACCTCATGAGCCTTCTCATGTAGTAGATTAGTAGAAGAGTTTAAAGCTTGGTAATGATACATTTTTTTTTAATGCTGGCTTATGGCTGTTTTACCGTGGAGGTCTTCTTCTGTGGTTTCTAATGGAATACTATTATTACTAGTTGTTAATGATAATACAGTAGAGTCCCGCTAATCCGGACTATAAGGGACCGGACCCTGTCCGGATCACCGAAAGTCCGGATCAAACAGAATTTGCCATAAAATGCATGTAATACAAATGCTAGATGGGTAAAGCTATAAAAATCAATGTTTTTTTTCATAAATACAACTTTTCCTATAGCTTAATTTTAATGCTACTGCATACATAGACGTAAGTTTTTAACTTATGAACTGATATAGGATTAACAGAACAAAACATTTTTGTGATTAAAATTCCAAATATATTGATTGTACAGTACAAAAAAAGCCACAGTATATTACTGCTACTAATAAAGATTTTAAAAAAAGAAAGGAACGTTAAATTCTGAACAGGACTATAAAATAAAACTACAATACTATACTGAAAACAAGAATAATGTTTTTAGACTCGCTGGAAAAAGTCAGTTATGTTCTTTTGCTTTAAAGAAGACTGACGTTTTGCAGTGCAACCTTGTAGGCACCTCAAGGTCCGTAGCTCAGCAGATGATGTATCATTTTGTTTCTCGAAGTGTGTTGTCAACTGCTCCAGCATTGTAGACCCTTCACCATGAGTTAGACCAACTGGTTCCTCCGTATTATCGTCGTCATCTTCTGAACTGTCATTCTCTGTTGCAGTGTTTGCAATGCATGCTTCCACAATTTCATCTTCGCTTAATACTTGTTTTCCAATATCACTGTCACTGTTCATCCACTCAGAAGTGTCAGTTTCTTTCACTTCGGCACAACCCTCCAACTGTTGAAAACTTGAACAAAGTCAGCATCATTTGCTGTTGGTTGATTTTCGCCTCGTCTTCCTGGTTTTCTTGTGGGATGCTAGGCCACAGTTTTTACCAGCATTTGTAAAGAGTTTACTGCTTAATTTCTTCCCGTGCTTCTCCGGCCAAATAAATGACAGTTTTTATTGTCATTTTTTAAAAGAAAATCCATGAAGTTAGCTGATGGGTTCGCTTCTTGTTCTAAAAAAGACAAGATCAACTTTTGCCTATGTCGCCATTTTGTTGCTTCAATTGCACCTTGGTCCATTTGTTGAATTAAAGCTGTGACGTTCTTTGTTGAAGGCACAAATTTTTCAAAAAACCAATCTTTAAAAATTTGTCCATTCATCCACGCAGATATGTGTGATTTGTACTGGGCTGGGAGAACATTCGGATTTACATTTTTAAGGGCCGTGGGATTGGCCGATTTCCCAATCACCAAAAGTGTAAGTTTTAAATGTCCAGAAGCGTTACTGCAAGGAAGCAAAGTTACTCGTTCTTTCTTTACCTTATGACCTTTGGCTACAGAATCTAGTTTTGAGTTCACGAATGCTGTGTCGATCCTTCCATCGAGACAACCACCCCATACTGGCTGTAAAACCAGTATCCCCTTCTAATGTTTCATTCACTTTGAGTCTGATTGCTAGTAATGTTACACCTGATAGCAGAACACCCTGTTCACGTTATTGGCAAAACCAAACGTACAAAGCCTCGTCTAAAGTCTCATTTTTTTTTTTTTTTTTTTTTTAAACGTGCTTCTGTTGCCTAAACTGTCTTTGCTAACTATTTTGGCACAAAAATCTTCAATTTCTTTCCAGTTTTTTTTTCCAGTCAGAAACAGTTTGTTTTCCCACTCCTAAATCATTTGAAATTTTAGTTAGTGATTCCCCTGCATCAGTAAGAAACAAAGCTTAGAGTTTTTACTCCATTGTCACAGTCATTTTCTTCCGTATAGTTGCCAATTCCATACATAAACACTTGCACTGAACAATACATAAAACAATAAAATACAGCCGTAATGGACTCTCGGTTAATACGGTAGGAGTATCAACTGGCAACTGAAGCGAAGGAAACCAAAGAAAACGAGAGAGACTTTCTAAAAACAGCTGTAAGGAGTGAGTCATACATACAATACAGTACCTGGAAAATAGGATGTGCTTTCTCATCGTAGCCAACTGAGGACGTCGAAAATCAGTCAATCCTACTTTTTTGATTACGTACATATTTTTTTTAGGCTTGTCCGGATTAACCGGATGTTCAGACGAGCAGGGTCCAGATTAGTGGGACTCTACTGTACTAAGAAAGCTTAAGATTTAACAAATGAGAATTACATTTTTTTATGTGAGAAATTTAAAAATATCAATAATGCTGATGTAAAAAAGGTAGCAGCTTGATAGAATAAAGTTGCCACATAAAAAGCCATTCAGTCTCACAATGTCAACATACAAGAGTGGATATAACATCTTATTTTTCTGTTCTTCCGAGTACCTTTTTGGTTCATACTACTTTGCATCAGCACAGTTTAATAACTCTGTGTGAATGAAACAACAGTATCGCAGGCCCTAGCTGAGGATTCGAGTGGTAACGTGGGGATGCAGACATGATGGCATGGACAGATGAAGGAAGTAGACAGGATCTGACCTTGCTAATCAACCAAGAAGTAGGCAATTGAGCTGGAAACTACTGACAAGAACAGAATGGAGCACTATAGCATCCATCATCACAATTGGGCAACCATACTTTATAATAATATTGTGTTCTTGTTCAGAGATACTTTATCTTGTGGTTTCACAGTATTAAAACTTGTTCAGCGGAATAACTTCATGAAAATATTTGGTGACTTTGGTTAAGAAAATTTTTTTCTTAAAGTATTCAACCAATTTTCTATTTAATTAGTTCTACAAATCTGAAAAAGTTGTTACTATTGACGCGTTCTACGCTGCTCTCCTTAGTCTGATTGACTTATGGAGGATCTGATTGGTCGTGACGGAGCAGGTTCCTCAGTCCAACAAGGGTTTCTGGGAGTGCTGATTACCCTCCTGAGCCCTAATTACAACCCTTTGGCAGGGTATTTTCTTCTCATAATATTTGTTTCTGCCTAGCGGGTCGTGGTTTCCACACGTTGGGGTGGTTTGGTGGGTGCCACCTAGTGGAAGGGTTATATCGGACTGGAGGAGAATCAAACCCCAAGGTGAATCGTATTGCACACGTCTCCCACCCAGGGAGTGAAACTTCACTCACCGAGAAGGCTGCTAATAAATGGAACGCCAGCTGTCCCAAGTCGCTTCAGGGTTATAAAAGGGGCCGTGGATGGTAGCAAAGTTACTGCTGTACAGATTGTACACGTATTACTTGGTTGAGTGTCCTTTACTGGGTTAGGGGTTGGCATGTTTATTATGGGTGAGGATTTAGCAGGCTGGTAATAACTCTTGTGTTCATAGTCAGGTCAAGCCATGGCCAACAGATAGCAAGATATGAATTGAGTTCCGATTTATGGTGTCGCACGCAGCTATTGGCGAGATGGGACAAGGGGAGACCTCGCGAGATGGGTCGAGGGGAGACCTCAGGTACTGGAGATGGGGGTGCGACATTGCGAGGTGAGTCCACTGGCAGAGCAATACTCGATTTTAGTAGTTCTCACTGTAGAGCTTGTCACTCTCTACGTCTTATTATACTGGGTAATCCACCTCCTTTCCTATTTATCTGAAGGTATGAAGAACCTTATGTTAGTGTATTAAAAGATTTATAGCCTCTCAACACAAGATTTTATAAGAGTGCCAGTACTCCTTCCCTTTTCTGCCAACGTTCAGTCCTATTGGGGAATGTCTTTTCAGATGCGACCGAGGCACTGACGGAAGAATTTTCAGGGGAGAGTTGGAGTGTTGCTGTGGATAAGCGAGGCTGTACCGGACGCTCCCAGGAGTTTTGGTATTTCCTTGCGAACTAAATGCCTTCTTCAAGCCCCATTTCCTGAGGGTTTGGCTCACTCACACCTATTTCACAGGGAGAAAGTTAAATATTTACTTGAAAAAACAAAACATTTTCAGTTAAAATGACAGGGTTAATTAAATAATGGAGTCAACCAAATAAACTTTGACGTAATATTTTTTTACGTCTAGGAAGACGCTGGGGAATCCCAGTTCAATCATGTAATCTAAATACTTAAATGAAGTTACTTGGTTACTTTAACTCAGGTGAAGGTGAATCTGGATGAACTTGAAAAAAAAAATATAAGTAACTATGAGAAAATTTTCAATTTGCAGCAATTTGTTTTCCGAGGTGAGGTTGTCCAGAGGAGACGTCATGATGACCTGCTACCACAGTGTTAAGGAAAAGACTTGGGTAAAGTGGTGCAGGTTAAGGATGCCAGTTACCTCTGGAGAGTCTTCTACACGTTGCATGAGCTGCTGGATGAACTGGTGTAGGTAGAGCTTTGTCAAGCTTCAGTAGCTGGTAGAACTTTCTCAAGCTGCAAGAGCTGGTAGAGCTTTTTCAAGCCGACCAGTGCGGCCGGCAAGCTGACGAACTCTGGCTAGAGGTGATTCTGAGCCTCCTTATATAGTCCAAAAATCTGTGCTTCAGGGCTCTCCCGGGGGTGCGGGGGATGCTAACCTTTCTCTGCATGGGCTGTTTATCTCAGGGTAGCAGCGGCGCAGCACATTCCGTATTACCCTGGGTTGAGGCTGACGACAGGTTCACTACCTCCGCTCGAGGCTCTGCTACTGTGACGTCACTGGGCACAGGGGTGCTGCGATCCTGTGGTGGCTCAACTTTCTTCTCTGCTATCGGTGGGTCCGTGGTTCATTGGGTAAAACAATTTCTGTCGTTGGGGGTGGCGACCGCATGTCGAAGTTTGGTCAGTCAATACAATTGAAATAATTAACGCGTTAATTATCTTCCATGTCTGTAATAGTCCATCCTCTGGATCAATCCTGTAGCCACTTGGAGTCGTGTATGCTGCTTATGACTTGCCCGAGGCTCTCAGCGCTCGCTGATGGGGCAAAGTTGACCCGTAGTGTGTGCAGCAGTATGGCATGTGTCAGTATAATACAAATGAGGCCTGTGCAGGTATGTTTTCTGTGATTTGAGTGTCGCATGCCAAGTACTAAATGTAAACTAAACAGCTAAAACATTTTTCTGTCCTTTCTTTTTTAATGGTGGTAGTTCTATGTATTTTGTAATAGTAGTACTTTATATAACAAAATATTTGCTGAAGTTGATTTGTTCAGTTTCAAGATAGGAAATGGTCTTTGGTTCAAGCACATCCTGATAAAACATGAAAATTAATGATCAATCACTGGTAATATGCTGCTGCAATGGAGGACCTGAGGTTTGCTGGAAATGCATGCTTAGTGATTTGCAGGAAATGCATGCTTAGTGAATTAAACTGTTGCAGGTTGTAAGAGATCAACTCATGTGAACATAATTGTATATCATCATCTTTCAAATGCATGTGTTGCGTGTTCACCATAATGTTGGAAAATTTTGAGAGCCCTACTGTAAACCAGTGTGAAGTCTAAAAGTATTTCAACTTAGTACTGTAATGTGTTTGTTATCATTACTTTTTTTGTCATTCAATTTCTTGTTTGTCTTATAAATGTATGTTAATGGGAATGTGTAAGAATCTTCACATTGTGCTGGCTGGAAGCCATAATGAGTTCTTGTTGAATAGAGCAAGTAATCATTCACAGAAAGTTTCGTGTGTACAGACTTTATGTAAAATTCTTACACACACTCCGAGTGATAATATTTGTAGTGCTAGAAGCATTACGTAGACTGTCCTTGCAGGGTTACACTGATCTGTTGCTGTAGCGTACAGCTTGCACCATCAAATGCTGTAAGATGTGTAAAATGATGATGTAGCAGACAGAAGAGTCGTGAAACAAATGTGATGCATGCTTGTTGGCAAAGAAGGTGGAAATGGGTGTTTATTAGGTGACTTCTCATCATTGGAGTTAGGACTGTGGCTGGGTATTGTCAAAGCACGTCCACGCCTAAAATAAGACACACCTGAGTTTTTGGTGAGCGAGGCTAACATAGACTTGACAGTATAGATGGTAAGGGGAGGGTAGTGTGCCACCCCCTCGGTTGATAGGGGCCGGGGACCCCTTCTCGCTGAGTTGGAATTTGCGAGAACTTTGTCACCAGTTATACTGTGTAACCAAGTGTTTTGTATGAGGGAAGAGAGGTGATGGTCGTGTGGTCGTGAGTGGTATATCCCCGGGAGAAGCGATCTTAACAGGAGAATAATTAATGAAAGGGGGAGAGATATCCACGATAAAGACTTAAGAAGTCTTCCCAGCCAAGACGCATCTTAACTTTCACACTCTATTAAAATTTATGAAATTGTATCAAGAGCAACGTCCTCTAATAACACAGACTTAGACGATAACACTCTTGATCATAAATTTATACATATTGCCCAACACTAGTCTACTGGTTCAACCTTTATAGTTAGTACTGGTTCAGATAGTAGAGATGCCCTGATTTTAGTAGATCCTACTTCACTGAGATCCAAAGGGACCTTTCAACAGAAATTAATTAATTTTCTTCCTTATATAACTGGTTAGAGAAAGGAGAAATAAACAATGAAATATATAGAGAGGATTGCTACTTTGCGTATTTAATAGTCATAAAATATCAGGTGCTACACTTGCCAACATGGCTAATTGGATAGTTACATATGACTTTACATGAATTCCCTTGTCATCAAATAAAAGACACACATTGAATTGCCCATCCACATAACTAATCAAAGATTAACTCTCAGAAAAATAATCACAATAGATCAATTACAATGACTGGTATAAGGCTTTCACTAAACATCTTAGACTCTTATTTAACTTATGGCAAGAGTCTTAACAAAAGGGATTCCAACTATACATTAAAATGCAATATCCTCATCTTAACAATATTCGTTGCATAAATATTACAAATGTCAGCTATGTCACCATGTCCTATTTAATCATGAATTTTATTCTGTCATGTACAATAAATTGGCAGCTCAGCTAAATAGGAATATAATAATAGCTGTACATCCTGACCCATGTGAATTCCTTATGTCTGATATTTATGAAAAAATATTAAGTTCTTTTACACTCACTAATTCACTATGTGGACAGTTGTCTGCATCACCCCAGCTGTCTACCGTATTGTGAACTAACCCTTAAATGAAGTCTTCCAACTAAAAGGAGAAGCCTGATAGAACCAATGTTACGTCTGCACTCGTGGCAAGAGCATCATGGACTGCTATGCGTCCTCCGTGAGAGTTCAATCAAGAGTCCCCCGAAAGAGTCCCATCCCAATGCTAATATCCAGCATGGACCATACTCTGCCATATATCCCTTTGCCCATGCATCGAGTACGTAGGAACTATATTCTTGTGCGACGGGCATGCCCCAGTAACAAACACACTCGCCGCAGAAAGTAATCACACAAGTGTTTACCACCTGCGGCTGCCATGTTTCCAACAGACTACCCCTTCCTGCAAGTGGGCTGGAAAGCCTGAAAATGCACTGCAAACAGTCTGCCAGGAGAATGATTAATAAACTGCAGATATGCTTTCCGGGTTGTGTACAGTTATGGTTTCAGCCAGCGGCGTCCAGAGGCTCTGTCATCCCTAGCGTAAAGCACATTTTGTTTTCATAGAAATCTACTGCGTTGGTATCATAGCTGATTACACATATCAATAAAAGCAATAAACTTTGTTACTCATCTCAATCTAATGGTGACAGATTGACAAATAGGGCCAAATCTTTAACCATCACTCTGGCACTCGGCTCCCTCTTCACAGTATGTACAGTGTATATTTACAGTTTGTGTGAACATTCCTCTCATGCTGCATCTATATATGTACAAGCAAAGCATAGTGCAGGGACATATATGTTATGTACATTGTGTGTGCAGTCTGTTGTATTGCACTTGTCATGTACATTTGAGCCAAAGATCTTTTGCAAAATTAAGATGCCGGGAACTAACTCACCAGTTTGTCACAAAATCCAGGCAGCATCCAGGTCACAACATGATAGAGATAACTTACTCTCGTCATTGTGTCTTATACAGTACAGTACAAGACTCAAGTTCT
The DNA here is from genome assembly GCA_029891345.1 of Dryococelus australis. Taxonomy (NCBI): domain Eukaryota; kingdom Metazoa; phylum Arthropoda; class Insecta; order Phasmatodea; family Phasmatidae; genus Dryococelus; species Dryococelus australis. The sequence goes on along the minus strand of CM056999.1, from coordinate 174,847,444 downwards.
TCCACCTCCTGCTAGGAACATGGATAACAATACACACCTACCAGACACAGTGTGTTTCATTCCTTCCCTTGACATCTAATATACTCAACGTGGTAACAAGGAAAGATACAGGCCCAGTATCCCTCTAGAGACGAGGGAAATGGAGTCTCCTTCACAAGGATTATTACCTTCTTACTTCCGGGATCCTGAAGTCTGGGTGGGCAGCTCGATAACCTTGCAGACTGAGGATGGTTGGAGCTGGGTGCAGGACTGACCTCGAATGAGTCCTGATGGGGACAAAATTTGAGGAAGCCTGCAGAGTGGTGCTGAGTGAGAGAGCTGCCTTACTACTGGCGCGCCAGTATGCCGTGTGACTGCTGGTAAAGCCTGCTTCGGGGGCCTGGGCAGAAGAGGCGACAATGGTTTAGGTATGCGATACCATTTGTCTTTTGATGTTGAGGCGATGGGCACGGAGTTCCAGCTGTGTGCGGGGATGCACATGGTCCGTCGTAAAATGGAGGCTCCTTTTTGCTCTGATGTGTACACCCTGAGGGCTTTAGGTTCTGGGACCCTTGCGATCTTGTTGGCCATTTTCCAGCCCGCTTGGTGATGGGGCATTTTGAGAAAATAGCTGTGGGAACACAGCTATGCTACATCAGAAATGTTACATTAAATTCGGAGGATAAAAATAAAAGAAAACAGTGTATTATTACTTTTTAAAGGATTTAGTGGGTGTGCTGCAGGTACAGGCACGATCGTGAAGGTGGTCTTAAATTATGTAGCAGTAGAAGCGCGGGTGGTGGGGGTGGACAGGATCTGGTGTGGTCCATCCAGGAAGGATCTACTGTTCCTGAGGTCGGGTCTTGGGGTGAGCCCCTGCCGGAGTTCTATCGCTTGTCCGACGCAGGAGCGTGTGCTTCACAAGAGACGGTGCAGGCCTTAAGTGACTTGGAGAGAAAGCCTTCTGATTCCCCTCTGCGAGAAGTTGAGTGGGCGGTGTTACCAGCTACATACTTCACCTGCCCCTCTGGGTTCACAGCATTCCCCACGAAAAGGACCCTATGGTTCTCAGTAAGCGACATGACCAACTTGTAGCATGAGAGTTGTAATGTCTTAACATGTTTGTTCTCCTCAGACCTCGGGAGTCTTAGAGAAAGGTTGTCTCTCCCCTTGCCAAAGTGGCCCTAGTAAGTGGCATTACCAGCTGACAACTAGCTAACCAAGCACTGACAAGAGGTGGGAGCTCCCTTCAGTGGGGACTTCAGTTTGAAACACTATCTCAGGGATCATGCATGCACTGAGACGTAGATAAGTGAATATGCACACAGAAGCAAAGAGGGTAAGGGAAGCGAAAGAGAATGGTCAGACCAATAAGAGGTTAACTAGTAGATATACATTTTATTCCGACAGTAGGAATTTATAAGACACATCTAACTGCTACTACTAAAGGCAAGCGGTACAAAAAGCATGGCGAGATAGTGAGAGTTGCATTTGATTCTCCAGTCAGATCTGCTCGCGAACTGCCTTGTCTGGAGGGCATGCATAGGAATAAATACACTCAAGAGACGTGACGAGCGAGGGGTGGCTGGAGCAGGCCGCATGGAGGGGAAGCCTTCCCTGATGCACAGTGAGTGTGCGCGTTTGGTGCCTGCCAGCCAGGGCAAGCCAGGGGAGCACCAGAGACTTAGGTTTGGATATATATCCGACGGCGCTCGTGGAACGTCAGCCTTAGGAAGATTTAAGATAACTACTATTATTGTAGCAGTCTCTTTCATTTTTCCTGCTCATTTTGTAATTATTTGAATTGATGCTTGATGAGTTCTGGTTCAGAGTGATATAGTGGTGCATCTCAAAGTGGCTACTTTGTTAGTGTCCGTCGTATGGCACTTTCGGATTAATGTCGGACAGGGACACGACCTAAATATAGTGTGGGCTGTGTCGGCTGTCGACTTGGCACAAAGTCAGTTGCTGATTTGGCTATTGGTCTGCTGACTGGTTTGGGAGCCGCTGGCTTACTCAGTCATGGGCTGGGGCGGCTAACTGGTGCTGTTTTCTTGCTGGTTGAGGTGCGGCTGCTGGATGATACTGACTCTTCCCACTGGCTGCTGCGGCTGGATATTCAACTGCTGCTGTCGAAGAGCCTCGATGGGTTGGCTCTCCTCTCTTGAAGGTGGCGATGATGGGATGGATGGCACCTGGAAGCTTCCGGGGAGGCTGAAACAAAGACGGGGAGGGAGTCAGGGAGCTAGTTGGCGGTTGGCTTGAGCTCATTCCCGTGTGGTCAATTGGCAAAGTGCCTTTCTGGGTTGGATGCAACCCCAGGTAGACTGGTAGGCAGTAGTTGTCTGTCGTTCCCTAATGTCCTTCCCATCTTTATTGGTGAATGGCATTAGGTTCAAGAACCTGGGTCCGGGAGATAGGAGCAGGTGGCGTGCGTTCCTTATCTAAATGTTTCTGCCACCTGGGCACACTAGGACGACGCTGATCACAACTTTATTTCTCAACCGGCAACACAAACAACAAACGGTGCAGTGGTTGAAGAGTGGTTTCCCTCGGAGGCGCTCCAATAGCTTCGACGGGTGAGCTTCTTGAGCGGACAGGTCCTACCCAGAGCCAACCAAGCACTCCCTCCAGCAACCCAAATGGTGCGGTGAACAGGTGCAGGTTTGTATAGCAACTTATCCTCTCAAGCAGGATTATGACTAGTGATTGTGGCTCTACCGTTCGATACAGCTCGTGTACCGAATGGGTGGCCGTCAAATGGTGTGTGTTTTGGCGTACAAATTCCCCCGTCCAGATAAACTCTTAGACCTACATTAAGCAGCAAATGGTATTGGCAAACCTGGTCTCCTGCTTCACTCTGCGGGACACAGGTGTTTACTATGGTAATCTGGACAAACGCAAGAGATAATGAGAGAGTAGTTAGGTTCAGATTGTGTATATTCCTTGAGAAATAAGACATCGGGGCCATTACTACCTAGAATTGACCATGAGTAGTAAATTACGCTGTCCAGGTGAAGGGAACCTGGTTCTAATCTGACTGAGGACAGTTTCAACTAGGTAGCTAATGACAACTTTCCCCGTCTGTGTATTCATGCACTGACGAGGCTTAGGGTGCCCACGTCCTGAAGGGCGCGTGGGGTAACTGTTGCCAGGGGCAAGTAACTAAGGGTGACAGATGACTTCTGGAAGACTTCGCAGGGGGAGGGCTTCCGAAGTTCTGCTGTAGTCGGCGGTGAGCTGAAGATACCAAGGTGGTATCATGGTGGCTGATCAGGACTCCTGCGAGCGAGCACGGTGGAGCTATCTGTTCAGATGGTGCAGCTCGTAGATGAGCTGATGAACAACTGATGTTTCCAGCCTCTGCTTAGGCATATATTCTGCTTCGGCTGAGGGCGCGCCAGCCTGGGAGGGTGGGGTGCTATGCGCACGCATCTTGAGCGTAGCTAAGGGTGGAATTTTTGCCATGCGACATCTTACGGTTCGCCCTTGTACTTTTTGGGGTTTTGAGCAGGTGTCGATTAGTGATAATCAATTGTAGTCGTCTTCTCGAGGAGAGGCAGCATATTGCATGTCTTACTGGCCGACGGTATTGTTTAAACGTAGAAATCCGACACGTCCGTAATAATCCTCTGTCCAGGGAAAATTCTGTAGGTGATCCGGTAGTAATTGTATACTTTCAAACCCCATTCACTGTTGCTTGTAGAGAAGCTTGTAGATGAAGCAAAGTCATTCATTAAAATAGCCAGTAAGCATTGTGTGTCAGAGTGTAACTTAATTTGAAGCAAGTGGGTGTCGAAGGTCCTTCAGCATCCATTATTTACACCTTATGACGACAAGGACATGAATGGCAATCTTGTGAAAAGAGTATAAAATGTACAAACATGTATAATGCTGGAAATTTACTATATACTTCCTGGGTATATGTTTCTTGCAATAGCATGTTCTTAAATGTATCTTTCTCTATCTCTCTCTACCTCTTTATCTCTATGTCCCTCTTCCTCTCTCTCTCTCTATATCTATATCTCTCTCTATATCTTTCTCTCTCTGTCTCTCTCATTTGAAAATTAGTCCTATTTCTTAATGAATTATTAAAACTGTAATTTGTACATCTAATTTACTGCCAACTGGAAATTTCTTCAAGAACGAAAGTTAGAGGTTCAAATCTGATCAAACACTATGCTAGTTTTAATTACAAATTATGCCAGCTAGCGATTCACCAAAGTTGCTGTGATGACTCGGTGGCCAGCTTCCTGGAAACCAAAGTATTTGGGTTTTTTGGGGAAGTATGGTTGCAAAGCTGAAAATTGAAGGATTTGATGGAAGGGCACCACCAGGAGTGGAGTCTGTAGCTTAATTTTACTCAACTTGGGAAATCTCATCAGGCTCAATGGGACACCGAAACAATTCACAGGTTGAGAGCTTTATATTGGTTTGGCAGGGGGTGGTGCATGGTCATTCTTAGTAGGTGGAGCAATTGACAACTGCCATAAATGTAACATATTTGTGTGTGTAAAAGTGGCATGTAGTGAGTTTTTTTTACAGGGTAAGCAATATAATATCCCCACACATATGTGTGTTTTAGATAACATTTACTAGTGGCGGGCTGTGGTTACATTTTCAATTTATACTAACAAACGCAACTTCCAACTTTTTTTACCCTCCAATGTGCTTACTGTTTTATAATACCTAACATTAGCTATAAAAATGGAAACGAAATGAATGTAATAATAATTAAACTGAATATTGTTTAGAGAGATATTACAAATTATAAGAAAATTTCCCATTTTCCTGAACACTTTCATCCACTTTCCAAGGAAATGAGGACTAGAGGATGCAAACAGAATGATTGCTTACCCCACTGAAGGAACGCAGCAGGGTAACTCACTTGGGAGTTCAATTCATCGCTATTCGCTCCCTTTTGTGGAAATAAATACTATATAGCAGCACGATGCGTGTACAGTACGGGAGTTACGAAAACTCTGTTTCTTGAATCGGAAATGGTAAATTTAGATTTAAATGTGTTTAAATTTAAAGTTAAGGTGAAAACTATAGAGATTCAAACATTTCCATTATGTATAGGGTAAGCATTGTTTACCTTGCGTCTATGGAATAAACACCACTGGTGTGTAACAATGTTCAGGTGCTACTTTGACATGTATATATCAGCAAGCAGGTCCACAAGGGTGTAGATTGTTATAGTATGTTCACGGTTTCTTCACCCTTTTTGAATCAAACCTCTGAAAAATCTCTCCATGTATGACATGTTTAGTTATTTCCAACATATGCCATATATTGCAAGCGTTTTATACTTGTGATCATAAAATTTATTTATTTTTCTGTTAAAGTGAAATGTTAGTCATATTTTATCTATAAATTATAATGCTTCATTTATAAATAACTCAAATAAAAAACAGTGAGAAAACATGAGTGTTCGTAACGCCGAATAAGAAATAGTTTGTATACAAAATGCTTTTACACAGAGTGCGCACAAATTTGGTGCATTATCCTTTGGTGTAATTTTCCAGACTTAGTTAAGCTTAGTTTGCACAAGGTGGGGGAATATCCTGGAATAATAACTTTAGCAGGGCTTCAGAAAAGTCTTGAAGTAACCATGAATGGATTATATATGTAGCAGTGTAATATTTCTCAGTGGGTAGGAATAGGCAGCATTAAACTGAATAGGGTCTTACAGAAGTGGTTAGTCAAGAGAGACTCGGTTACAGTGTGGCTGTATGTGTGGCCGACGGGTGCAAGGGAGATGTCGGTGTGTATGCGGGGTTGCCTGTGTGTGGTTTCAGTAATGGCGTACATGGAGATGTTTGGGAACTGCTCGCACGCCAACACCAACGAGTTCCTAAGGCACTCTGTGCACACGTACAACCTACTGCAGGCAGAGTGGCAGCAGCGGGAGATCTCCCTCACCTCGACGCAGTCATGCTCCTTCTCCATGGTGTCCTCCCACAGCAGCCAGGTGCTCCCTGGGCCACCGCCCCCCACCGACAGGTATGTTTCTTCTCCAGCCTCATGTGGCATTCCTGCCCAACCCCATGCAGGACTCACTTTATATAGTACCCACCTCATTGTCATCATGAAGGTTCCATCATATTTAATCTTTCTCTTCGTAACCATTTCACATAAAGCATAAATCTAAACCCTACTTCATCTGAACTTTGACACGTGACAAATTCCTGTGCAGTTGGCATGCACACTCTACTTGCGTCTTCACGCCATCAACGAGCACCAGCGCTCATTTGGGCAAGTCCTATTCGCATTAGTGCAATAAATCACGTGCTTACAGAATCTGCAATCATCTTGTCATGAGTGACTACAGACACGTAGTTGGGAAAATTGTACTGTCTACTCAAAAGCCGTCGTGCAGTTGTCCTAAACACAGCACGAGAATTTTAGTGTTAATGAGGCGTCGACACCCTTCCCGGAGATGGCAAGTTCTAGTATTTCCTGCAAGAGCGCAGCACCTAGTCCACTGGAGCATCTCAGACTCCAGGGCCTCGTGCCAAGGTGATAGATATGTCAATGTCTCCTTCACAGGAGATAAGAAAAGGGTGATGCTAACTTCAGAACGAATAAACAACCCCTTCGGAGAGAGGATAACCATCCATGCACCCCTCTGGAAGCCTACAAGCTGAGAACTTTGCTATAAATAGAAGGAGCCATCCGAGGCTCAGGAAAGTAGCTGTCCCTCCAGTCTGCATAAGGCCGAGAGAATAACAGAGTAAGTGACCGTCCACCCTCTCTTCCAGTCTGCGAAGGCTAAGTGCTGACCACTAAACCACGCTTGAAGTACACGATACTGAGATGCCACGAGAAGCTAACTGCTGTCGGTAACCCCACAGACTCTGCCACCGTTGGGCAATTACGTCTTCTAGATGCTGCAGAAGACGTCATCCTACCACCCATCCTCTGGTATTTCCTCCTAGTTTTCCAATTGGTAGCAGGTTGCAGTTTACGTTTAAAGCAACTTATGTTCCTTAAGAACATACCTCGTAAAGTTAGGTAATAGCTGTCTTACTTTAAACATTCTTTTGAATTTCACAATTAGCTTTGCCGAGACTACCTTCGTCTGGTTTCATATAGGATAGAGCTTCCTATATTTTTTGAATTTATGTAATTATTTTGAGAGGAGATAGTATGGACTCACCATGTCTTTTACTCAATACATTAGTAAAAACACATTTAAATCTATTTGGAGCGTATTAATTCCATTGTACGTTGACCCACCATTTCACTAATCCACATTGCAGTTGGTCAGACCAGGTGTTCTATTTCTCCGTCCAAGTGTGCAATGACCGGAAGGAAAACTGGACACCTCTGCCACTGACTCGATTCCATGTTGGTGCCTCACCCAGGTTGCAGGCCTATCTATGTCTTTCTCAGTCAGTCCCAGTCTGAAAAGTCCAGACGGTGGGTACTAAGATTGGCGACACTGACTCCTGGAAGTACACTTGTTTTTACTTGCTTTTCCTCGAAGTTTGGTTCAATACAGCTCAAATGCCTTGTGCAGAGCATGTAATAAAAGTAGATAGTGCAGAAGAGCTCTCAGAGAAACCTTAAGAGCCTAAACCAATTTAAGTTCAACTGAATCTGAGAGCAGCAATTCTCAAACCAGTAATACACCTCAAATTTTGGTCCCGCTATTTGGACCTTTAATTAAGTTACTGGGTAAGACCCTTCTGGCCATAGCATTGATATTACAAGACGGTGATGCCTTTTTAGGAATTTACTGCCCGACCTCACATTAACCTCTTTTCACGTCTCAACCAGAATCGCAGCCCTGCACCACCACAACCAATGTCAGCCAATATTTGAGAGCCCGTCGTCCGGGTGGGCCAACCACCGAAGATGAGTGCATCTCCTCCCTCGTCTAACGGTGTCTAGTGTTCGACGAAGCATCGTATAGCAAGTGTTGTGGAAAACTTAGTCACCAGTAGACGGCCTACACTGCCAACTATGTACAACTGTCAGGCCCTGAAGCGGGAGTAATACCTGGCCGGATAACTAGGAAATTACCACACATGGCCCCAGCGAATCTGACCCCTCAAATATTATTGAAGTATGTAAGAGTTTGCAGATCCAAGGCTTCCTGCATGGACGAACATCGGGTCCATTTCACTAACACTCCTTTCCCCTTTGTCTCAGAGTAAATTAAAGAAAATTAAATGTCAACAAACTCCTCAACATGGAGAACCTTCGACCTATTCGGCAACCCAACCACGTACCGCTCGTACATAACCCCTAGAATCTGAACTTGCCGAACAACCAGGGAGGTAGAAGGTGATAAGGTCCAACGACTACCACAGGAACTGAACCTGGCTCGCTTAAACGTACTTTCAGAGGCAGCTCTCCTAGTTGCACCTCTATATACACACGTGTAGACTTATGCATGCGTGTATCACTTCAACCTCTACGCTAAGATATGGTGGGAATAGGCTGTTGGGCTACTAATTACATTATAAAAAGGAGACAGAATACTCTAGTGCTCACAGTGTGCTACTCGCAGATGGATAGTTGGATGAATGCATTCACGTGGAAAATATGTGTTAGTTTTACTTTTGTGTGTGTCTAGCCACAAGTACTGCCGTGTTAAGTACTGGTGTATTCTGTCTCCTTTTAATAATGTAATTAACCTCTATTCTCTTGCTGTTGTACAGCTGTAGATTGTTGGGTCTGTGGGAGGCTTTTGTTTTATAATGATTAGTTCAATGTGTTTTAGACAGTGTGACACATCCAGGCCTCATCACAACTGTACTTGCATCGTGAAGATGCTGGACTGTTGGTGGTTGAAACTTCATCCAAGCATGGCTCAGAGTTGGAAATGCAAATTCATTTTTAAGTGGGATCCTATTATAGTCTATCTTTACGTGTGCAGTCAATACTGGTTATACCCAGCTATACGTAAATTATTGCTTTACATACAAAGATAGTTATTTATGTGTAATATACACCTACATGGTACCATTTACGAGTAATAACCCATCTAACAGTAGTATACATATGGTATTTTCAGTGATTAATTTAAATGCGGAATGTGTTGCATGAGAGGAATTGTGTTGTGTAGCAGTTTTGAGGTGCCGGCATCACCCAGGGAGGTAGTGGACATTCCTCCTGCCCTGCCGCCAAAGCGGAGCCGCACGTCGAGCGTGAAGTCGGCGACCAGCCCTCCCCCAGCATCCCCCATTCTGCCCAATGTCAGGGTTAACCACGTTGCGGAAGTCGATGTATCCCCCAGAAGGTAGTGTTGGAGCTGACTAGATAAGACTACCTAGTTTTATTATATTCTCCGGTAACATTTATTTACATGGTATATAACATTTTCCTTGTTAATAAGCTACCTTCACTTGGTCCCCAAACCTATATATCAGTAGGAAATTAATCTATTAATAAAGTGTTCATGTACATAAGTGAAAGTGTTTTAGTACTTTTTGTCTTTGTTATAGTAGTTATGTCATTCGTGGATTTTGATATTCTTCAAAATGTTGCACATAATGCAGTGAACTTTGATATGGTCTTAGCTTGGTGTAATAAAAATCTCGGTTATGAAAGGGCAAGAGCGCCAGGCTATTCTGTATTTGTATATTAAGATCTGTGTGAAGTGAAGGTCACAGTAGATTCTCTATGTATTGCTTCTCAGGGGACTGATAACAAATTTCAATTCATGTGGACTTTCAACGAATGTGGTCGTGAAATGCATATAAATATAAAATTTGACCAAGGAATATGTTCCATGGATGCAGGCTTTCAATCCATTTGGGTTCAATATATAGAGGTTCCAATGTATTTAGTATAGGCATGTAAGCAGGCAAGTTTCTGGTAAATTTTTGTGGCTAATTAACATTTTAATATGCTCAAAATAAGGTTTGCAGCAATGTAGGAAAAGTATTTCCCTCTCTTAATAATGTTTTAAAATTGTGATGTTTAAATTTATGTACTCCAAACTTCTTTATTGTTTTTCTTTCTGACATTTTAATGCACGTAAAAGGAATATTTTGCATATTAAGTAACATATTAAATTCTTAGTGTCTTGTTTACACTTGACCTATGCATGAATGCAGTTATTGGGTTGGGGGCAATATGAGTGTGGTGTTGTGGTGCAGTGGAAAGGAGGATCAGAAGAGGGGCAGTGGTGCGGAGGTATCGCCGCTGCCTCCACCACTGGGCTCTAGCACACCGTGCAAGGCGCTGGAGGCCAATTTACCAGAGCCGCCTGACGAGTGCTCACCGCTGGAGCAGCTCGACATAGCACAGTATCTAGTCTACAAGAAGTGCGACGAGGAGGGCCCCGACATCCGGGGTGGCCATCCTGATGCACTTATCATTCATGCCACTAAGGCCAACAAGAATGGTTAGTTCTTCGCCTGATTATCTGTGTGCACTGTACATCTTGCAAGGAAATTGCGGAGCAGGAAATGTTAGTCACATTGTTTAAGTTATATTGCATTGACCTCAAAGTTGATCTCTTGTGTGTTCCTGCTTAATTTACCCCATTGAAGAAATGTGGGGTAGAGCTCAGTCATGTCACTAAAGTGGGTACATATAGGCAAGTGTGTTAAAGTTGACACGTCACTAATTGGCTGGTGGTGGCATCAACCACTCCGCCTCAGAGCTGGGAAGATTAGTGCGTTTCTTGAAAGGGTCATTACAGTAGCCAGATTTTGGCTGGCGGCTGTACAATATTCCTCTTGGGCCATGGACGAGTTGGCTTATGCATCAGATGTGTGGCAGCCCTGATGAACATATCTGGCTGAGATTTTGCATTGAGTTTTGTGGGTAGAAGGATTGGAGTTAATTGTAAGTTTATGGGTGGTGCAGTGGAGTTTTATGCACTAGTAGTGGAGTAGGTGGGTATTGGAAGTTGTGGGGAGACAGCTCGAGGTACGGCGTAGCAGCCAGAAATATATCGTGCAACTATGCTGGATGTTATTCCTGGGTGCAAAGTCCCAGCTCATGGAGAGGCATTAGCTCGAAGTCTTGCGACCTTTCCACATCTTGGTGTGTGTCCTGAGGGTGCTAGGTCCCTGCATTCATTTTAGTTCATCTGTCTTTCCTGCCTTCCTTGTGTATCGAAAGGTACCAAGCTTACAGGTTATGGTAGTCCCGACATCTGTAGTTCTGGGTCTTCTGTGGCAAATTTGTATTTTTTTTTTAATATATTGATTAAAAGTAGACAATTTTGGTTTTACAGTGAATTCTGAATTTTTTTACAACCTTAGTTTTAGTTAAACTTACATGTTGGAAGACATTATATGTAAAAACCTCTTTAATACAAACTTCTCATTAATACAAAGTTGTCTATTTACCTTTGAAGTGAGATAGGGAGTTAAATGTTAATTTGTATGTTAATTCTCGGGATAAAAAGAAGTAACATTACTAATAAGGATGTCTTAATTTTCTAATATGCTTAGCACAGAGTCAATGTTTTGAATTTTTCAGATATTTGCATAGTTAATGCAAACACCTGTTATTACTTTCGCATGTTGACTGTCTCTTGGTTGGAGGAATATTATAAATAAGCACTGTACAAGTTCTGCACACATAAATACAAGGATTTGATGTAGGTCGGAGCTGAGTCCCAAAGCCCTGGATCACTCTACGTGTGTTTGGTTGGATTTCCTGGCTGAGCGTGGACTCTGCCACGTTGGGCTGTTACTGCGGTGTGGGGGCTTGCTGATGTCTGCTCTGGGATTCAAACCATGGACTCAACGTCAAAACTAATTGGTAGCGTGAGGTAGACTTATGATTGGATTGTCTTTTAGCCAAGGAGAAATATGCAAACCATTGTAATGTCAGCATCACGGAGGACATTTGTAAAATGTCAAACTAATTATTGGGGATTGTCTTGTTGGGATACTTTACCCGTGTTAAATCGTGGTCTAGTTGGTTTCTGGGTGGGAACAAAATACGGAGTGGAACGAATTATGCGTGGTCAACTCCTTACCTTTGTCACGCCTGGTCGTGTAGCTCCCTGTGGTGAAGTCTGGCTGCTTGTAGGTGGAGGCGACCGAATAGCAGCAGACACTGGCTGCGGTGAAGTGTTACCCAGGTGGTATTCAAGGCTATAGGAAGGTATTCGGTCTGAGAGGATAAGTCACAAGTGCTGTATTTACTGGCATATTTCTCTGACCTTTTTTACAGGATATTAATGCAAGAAATTATGGTGCATGAATTATGCAAGGAATTGCCAAGGCATGCGCATGTAAACATTAAAATGAGGCCTACTATATGTTGTGGCTGATTGCTGGTCACGACCTCTATGTCGTTACTTGAAATAATTACAGGAACAAAATAAAAAAATAAAAGGCAATTGTTAGTATTACTGCGGATTGTTTTTATTTTACCGTGCATCTACACGTAGAAAAAGGTATGTGTTAACACCTGTAATAGCAATGCAAATGTTTTCAACATGGCAGCGTAGTAGGATGACACGTGTTGCTTAAGTTCTGAATGACAAGAGACTTTTATTCTGTGCTAGATCAGTCTCACTACTGAGGGAAACTCAGTTTCATTTCGTACTGGATACTAGTGTCGGCCTGGCAGGCTGCCTACTAGATATGTAGTCGGCGACACGAGGTCTGGCAACGTGCCTCATAACAACAGAGGCCCTCTGGGGCAAGGTAGACTTACCAGAGCTCTGCTGGGTGTTCTTCGTTGGTGGCGTCATCTTGGGGTTGGTAAAGCGTGCGGATTCCTTAGTTCCGCTGGACATGGTGGAGGTCACGTTACGGTAAACGTCTGCGTGGTGGTGGTGGTTCCACTCTGCTGGCCCAGCTGCCGATATGTGGATTAGCCATCCCGAGTCTGGTTTCGCTGCCGCTGACAAGGGCCCTAATAACCAGGTTAATGTCGTAGCTGGTTCGCACTGGATTAGAGTAGAACGCATAGGTTCCGACAGGAGATGCTGGTCTCGCTGCGTGATGGGCGGCTTGGGCTTGCCCCCTAGGAGTGTCGACTCCTGGCGTAACTAGGTTTGCCGCACAGACCTGCTTGGCAGCACTGAACACTGCCTTCTTAATTGCTCTTTGAGCTCCTTGCTTGCTGTTGAATGTCATAAGCTGATAGCGTACCAGATTTCCTGTAGGTGATAAGCAATTGACAGTCCCTGGCTTAGCGTGTAAGCCAACAATGGCTGGCGGTGTGCTCCCTGACTGCCGAACAGTGCAAGCCTCCAGTCAGTGATACAACTGGGGTTGGCTGTCCTGCCTCTGTGGGGTCTGTCCTAGTGGTTGGGGCTCTACCATTCTGAACATCAATATGAACAGAATGGGTTGCTGTTGAAAGATGTGTGTGTACAACTGACAGATCCCTGAAGGGGGACTGACATTCTACTGTAGGTTAAACACTCTGTCGCTTGTCACTTACCGGTCGAATACTGTATTAGATAGACTATAATACTACAACAAAGAACTTGTGGATACGTTTAATATTAAGTATTTATTCAACAATAAATACTTAAGTGACTCGTACATGCTACCAATAAGTCAGTTGCGGAAGTACTATAGCTGGGATACGTCTGGGAATGCAAGTCCCCTCCTGATCCCTAGACTGCGGCAGTATACACGCGGACATTAAAACTTTCGGTGTTGTGCCTTCAGTAACAGCTAAGGTGAAAGTAGACACGAAGACCTATGTTCCTGGAAACAACAGTTAGCAGTGCTCTTGTGACAGTGTGCGCTGGATAATGTCTTTACCTTCTGCATGTGCTGTTTAACAGAAAATGTATTTATACCACAACTGTTATCCTAATATTATATTTTATATTAAATGTAAATAAAACACACCAACACGGCTTCGAACCTGCAACTTCTTGAGCACAAACGTGCAACCTTAACTTCAACGCCAACAAACAAGCGTACTTATTACTATAGCGATAAAGTTTGTTTCAATGTCTACACACTGCAATATTATTCACAACATCCCGGGTACAGCACGGGTGTTAATTGAAGTTAGGTTATAAGTCAGTCCATAAGCCATCTCTTGATAAACTTTCCAGCATAAAACCGAGGGACTAATAAGCCCAATACACTACAATATTCACAGCATTACCATATACTTGTATACGAAGTGGGAATGTGCAAATGGTAAACTATTGTCCCATACGTCCATGGTACTGATCCTACATTTGCTTACGCAACAGTCAAATGCGTAAGGACGTCCCCGATCTTGTATAGTATGTTCCGATATTTGCCATCTGCCATGTTGTATTATATCCATACAATATATCGGTTAAATGCTTCCATTACGGAGCAGGAAGTTTACAAGATAAATATTTTACTGTGTATTAATTTGACAGGCATATAATTTCAAATTGCTAATGTTGTAGCATTTAGTACTTTTCAAATATGATTATATATGTGCCATTCTTTGTATAATACTCGCGAAAACGTTTACTCTTTATGAACGTTGCATTTGGATTACTGGCATAAATTATAAACAAAATGTTATAACGGACTATTAAGTAAGTACAAACTATTTTATCGTAAAGGCTACAGAAATGTTTTCCATTGTTTCCACCGTGCTGCCAAAGCCAGAATTATGTGGACACACATCTTTACGGGTAACATTACATTTGCACATGATTCAGAGGTTAAGAAATAATACATTATCCGACGAAATCCTTACAGCCTTTGTATATTAATCTGTAATTATTTACTGTGATTTCCGTGCGCTTTTTAATTTGAACATGTAGGCGTATGTAGACTACACATTCACATAACCTACCATTACACACGGAAATAATGCTTACACGCAGGTTAATTGGGTGGACATTGTAAATAAATGGATATTAAGTTGTACAGTATAATATCTTGTAACTACGCTATTGTTTTATTTGTATTATTTTATTTTGTCTTTTATAAACACTGTGTGTGTATGGTTCTCTCACTGATCACAGTGTATCTGCCTGCTCTTGCAGTTGCCCTTTGAAGTGGCTCTCGTAAACAACTGTTTTTCGCCTCCTCGTCGCAACATGTAATGACAGACTTTATTATTTCGCAATCTCTACTGTTGACAACTATTCCATAACTCTGCAAACATTTTTCATTCTCCATTGCTTCACATATGAGCCCGCCGTAACTGATGTTTGTGGAATAGATGATAGGACGGCCACACTTGTGAGCGCATGTCGTCTTCCCTTGCTTGGCTTACCCTGCTTCCCCGTGCTTAGACATGCCAGGACATCTCCCAGCTATAGTACTTAACCTACACATTAACGGGTGAAGGTGACCCGCTCCTAGGCTACTTAGATACAAGGGAGATAATTAGCTTTACTGTCGTAACTACACCGAGTTGCCTAGAGGAAGCCCTAATCTTAACTGAGGAGCCACTACCAGCAAGTCGTGTTTGATGTCTTCAGGTAGAAGAAGCTTCTGGTGACGTCAATACCAAGAGGTGGTAGAAGCCTCTGGTAGGTGGTGGCTGCAGCCACTGGAGAACTGGAAGTTCTTGGAGAGGACCGTGAGGGCTTAATGGTCAGTAGAGAGCCTCAGCACAAGAAGTGTTGAGGTGAGCTTGAGGCCTTGATGGGCTGACACCTTCCAGTGGCCGTTACAACGGTGGAGGTGCAGCAGATTGCCGTGAGACCATGTTCTGGATGTTGATGCATTATGTCTTTTTAACTATTATTAATTGACTTCTACTCATCAGTGCCAACGAACGTCGGAGATTGTTTACCTACTAAGGCAGAGGAGGGACGCTCCACGCCTGACTCAATTATTCACCGGCTGAGCCATATCAAAGTCACGTATCAAGATTCACAGAGTACAGCAGCGCGCTGCCAGATGCCACGACTTGTACGAGCACCAGAACATGAGCCTAGATCCAGCGCCCACAACTGATGTCTCACTCAAGGATCTATGGCATGCTTCTTGCACCTGCTACCCCCTCTCCAAGACAAACACCGTATGCCAGATGAAGAAGGGTAGGGAGGGGTTATCTGACGTGGCATTGGCTCGCCCGAACTGCTGCCCAGGTGTGGTGGAGGTTGATGGCTGCTGGGGCCGCTGGAGAAGCTGGATGTCCCGGTTGTGCTCAGACTGCTGAAGCTGGAGTAGCTCCTCGCTGGGCTGGTGCTCCTTGGCCCTCTGAACCAAGGGTTGACTATACCCAAGTCATCTCTTCCCCTCGACGAGTTGCTGCAATGATCAAGTGAGCATCTCTGGCATCTTTTTGGGGGTTGTGAACATAGAAGGGGTGGAAGCTGGGAGGTGCAGCCTCTCCAGCTGATGGGTGGCGTGAGCTCGGTCCCGGGGGTTGTCGTGGCAGAATGCCGAAGTGGCTGGGGTACATCTCCAGGTAGCTTTGTAAGTGGCCGTGCCTTTTCTCTCCTGCAACACCTTCCCGCCCTTTTGGTGTAAGGCATGGAGCGGTACTACAACTGGTGTTGCTAGAGAAAAGCAGGTGACAATCGACCCTAGCTACAGTGTTCGGCCAAAACCGAAGCAGAGGCGAAACCCTGCCATGCCCTATCCCCATCCAGTAACACCAATGGCACGGTGGTTTGAGAGATGGGTTTTCTTGGAGTCATCTGATGACAAATGTGGGTGTGGGACCAAAAGTGGTCAAACCCCCAGATCCAGTCGAGTACTCCCTCCAGCAACACACCAGTGCGGTGGATGGAGTAAAAACTGGCCTGGTTGATTAGTCTGCTTAAGGGTTGTCTTTGTAGTGGTTGTTGCTTTGCCTTTCGGTACACCGAAGTGCACCGAACATGTGGCTGTCAAGCGTGTGGGTTGTTTCCCTTAATGGGAGCTCGCAGTTCTACACAAGATGCGGTAAAATCAGTGACAAACCCGGACTCCTGCTTCTCTCTGACGGGCGTGGTGTTTACAGAGTGTAATTCAGTCAGTTAAGGAAATGAAAATCAGAAGTAAGAGAGAACTTGTGTTTTATTCCTGAGAGAAATAGACACGGTGGCCTGTACTACCTCCTGACTACCTCAAGCTGACTGGAAGTGCTAAACTACTCAGGTACCAGGTGAAGGGGACCTGGTTCTAGGTTGGAAGGCAGAATTGACTAGTTAGCTAGATTACTTTCCCTATCTATTCTGTTCCGTTTCCTGAAGGAACCTTAGGGGGCCACTTCATGAAGAGCAATGGTGTTTGCAGTTACCAGTGGTAAGCAGCAAGCGAGGTTGAACACTTCTTAGGGGGCCGGCTGGTAGAGATCCTCTGGAAGGTGTTGGGGTTGCTGCTGAAGAGCTCCTGGTTATCTGGGAGACATCAACAAAGAGCTCCAGAACAAACAGTGGTATAGTGAACTGTTGAGGCTGTGTGAGACTGAGAAGGGCTGACAAACAACTTAGTAGGTCTTGAAGATGCTGGGGTCGGCAGAGCCCTGCAGCACATGTGATGGTAGAGCGAGCTGTCGGAGCTGCTTGGCTTTGAAGAGTGTCTGTGAACAAGTGATGTTTTTTGGGCCGAGCATAGGTATAAATACTGCCGGTCCGCCCTCGTCTGGGCTGCAAGGGTGGTGGGTGGTCAACTCAACTCCTAGAGGCGGAGCCAAGTGTTGTCTGCTCGCAACATCTGCTGGATGGCTGGAGCGCTGGAGGCGTCATCCCTCGGCATGCTCTTGAACTGCTTGACCAGACAGCGTGGCTGCGGCTACTCGGCTGCTGGCTCACTCGACTTCTGAGGGGGTGCAGTGGCATAGCTTTCTGATCGCCGGTGATGAACAGTATAATATTGATGTGTCTTTATTAGTCCCCGCAACAAGGGACATAACGGTAGGCACTCCGGTAGATATTATTCTTGTTCGGACCCTGTCTGGTGCTCCAAGAAGATACGCACAGATGAGAAGTCGTTTATGCATGTGTCAATAAAGCATCATGCATCACTTCATTGTTACATACTTCAAAATTTCAGGTCCGTTGATGTTTCCATTAAAGATTTTCACTGACTTGAAGTAGGTAGAAATTCCACATCTCTCCCCAAAACTTTAAATCAGTGTAAAGCATAATTTACCACATCATGCAGAAGTAGCTATTGAATATTATGCAAAAACACGACTGTGCTAGGATATGGATATTCATATCAATGAAATTAAAGTTTGTATACAAAAAATCACAGAAATTTATTCTAATTGAATGAATTGTAAGTATAAATGTAAAATTATATTTATGGTGTTAGTTTGATAATTGATGATATTCTTTTTCCCCATTATGTCTTCAGAGGAGAATGAAACAGGTATGTATACTTTGTGTAGACCCTTAGTTAGTGGAATGTTTATTCATTTCTTGTAATTTCTCGAAATATTAGTACTTGATGTTTATTTGAAGAAATTCTAATAAAGTTGTGTGAGTATGTGTGCATTTACTCATTGATGTGTACCCTTAGTTTTAATTTGGCGTACTTTAGAAACCACAATTCATGATGTTCAAAAACTGAAATTATGGTTATATGCAGGCAATGGAGAGGGAAAGGATATTTGTCTATTTACTGTGGTTGTTAATTTGTGCAGACTTCTTGTACCAAGAGGCGTTCCTCACTACATATCGCACGTTCCTGTCTCCGTTAGAGCTGATCCGCAAGCTGTGCCATCGCCACAAGAGGTTCAGCTGCTCGGCGGACCCTGTGAAGCAGCGTGCTGCCCGCGAGGCGTTTTCCCTTCTAGTCAGAGTCGTCAGCGATCTCACGTTAGTACCAGTTTGTCTTTCCGTCTCCAGCGTCAATCTTTCTTCAAGCAGCAACTTCGTGGGTCAAGAAACTCCACTGTCTTATAAAGACTTCAGCATGGTTTCTTATGTAGCATGTTGTCTGTAACAAAAGTAAAACCCTTACGTAGTATATCTCTATTACAGAATTTGGTAGGACAAAAGGTAATTTTACTCTCTTTGTAACAAACTGTTTTTCTTAAAAAGTTTGATTATAATTAATTTCCCATATTATTTCACCCTTTTACACAGTTATATTTAAAAATTTAAATCCTCTATTATTTACATACTTTAAAAACAAAAATATCTATTGTGTTAAGTATTTTAATTGCCAATTGAGATTGATAAATTAAATTCATGAGTCTTGCAAATTATTTTAGTTAATACTTTTTCTAAACAATATTTTTAGTCAGTGGTGTATATTTTTTTTGAAAGTGGTAATTTTCTTTAATAGTGGCAACAAGACTGTATACGTCCACAAAAGAAAATCAATTTTTAAAATTACGTTCTTTCAGAAATCATATACAAAAAAACTAATGCAATTAAATTTGAGCATTAACAGGATTTAAATTTCTCTGCACAAGAGAAAAAGAGCACATTGTAATCATCCCTGCATAAAAAACATCTCTGATACACACAAACATTCAGTCCCTTCAATTTTTTCATGTAGAGATTTTACTGTATTTACATGCCTCTAATAGCAAAGCAGTTTTGAAAGCCCTGCTTAATTTCGATTTTCAGCATATTGTATATTTTAATGTACTATATCTCGTGTGTGGGCGTGGAATTATACAGTGCGCATGTATCCAGTATTTTGCAAGTAGTCCGACTGCATTCCCAGGTGAAGCAGTGATTACCAAGATGGCGAGGCGGTATGTTTGCATATTGTAACACTCTCCTTCCTCCTGAATACTAATTAACTCCAATCCTGCAATTCCTTCTTAACTCTGGCTTCCAATACTCAACCAAACTCCATTTCAATCTCTGCCTTACTGTAAAGAAGGTAAGGGGTGTACAGGGGGGTACTCATAATGGTGGCTGATTGAGAAGTAACCTTCATGAAAATATATATCTTTACTATAACAACTCTAAGTAACAGAATACAATACATTTACGTTACTGGACAGCAATAGAATTACAATATTATTTTTACATAACAATAAGGATACTATTATGTTAATTAATTATACCGGATAGGAGTTATAAAAGACTCACGATATATTCGCAGCTAGTTCCCTAACCTTGCCGCAATTATTTTACGAGGGTGAAGGGGACGATGGCTCGTAGCAGGAATGGCTCCCTACCGCTAACGCGATTATGCTGACCTGAAATATTGGAAGTTCTGGTAAGCCTCGGAGCTCACTGGTCCTAAGGTCGTCTGCTTCATCTTCAGCTTTCAATCTCACAAGTATGTAGCTTCAAGTCAAGATGCTATCTGGGAAGGGGGCAGCGCCATGCGGGGATGCTTTTATAGCTGGGCCAAGTAGGGCAAGTTTGCGACACCACTGCGCTCGGCCACCAGCTATATCCCGCTCAACCTAAAGCATTGTAGCGATTCCAGGTTATCGCTATAATATGATGAGTAACCCATCATTATCCTTCTCTCTCGAGTGCTTGTCGATCAATCTTGCAACATTTGGTCCTCCGTGGTCGGATTTAGTATCCAGAGATTTTGGTTCATAAATGTGATAAAGTTTCAATCGTTTTCAGGTGTGCAGTGTAAATGTAAACGTTGACGTGTGTTGCCCTATAGAACTACGGACACGGTCAATGTGGTTTTATGTGCACTAGGTCAGGCGTGCAGGGTGTAGGACTGCAGTTATACTTTTGAATTAAGTTTCTGTCTTGCTACTCGTGCAGGGTGTGTCGGTGTGCGACGGGGTACAAAGTTAACCACTATTGGAATAACAACAGGTCTGGTTGGGATGCTTACTTGCTTTGGTGTACGTGTCTTACCAGAGTCTTTTTCTGTCAATGCAGTAGGAGCTGTTTTATTGACTGGCTGGAGCTGGCGACTCTTGGAGAAGGGTGGTGTGCACTGTTACTGTGCTGACCAACACAGTACCGTCGGTTCCACTCCGCTGTTTCTTTGCTTCAGAACCAGGTGTTGGCCGCCCCATACCTAACCTGTGTGCCTGCGAGTAGACCACTTACCACGAGGTGGTAGTCGGCTAGGCGAATGTGTGCAGGGAAGCATACGAACGTGAACACTGGAGAGGAAGGTTTTTGCAGTTGACGGGCTGTCTGAGCCCTCTCCCGTTCTATTTGTCTAAGTGCAGAGAGGTCTGATATGCACACTTGCTTGACTGCGGTACAGGCCACCTTTTGCTCCTCCCTCTGTGAGCCGTGCCTTTTCCCAAAAGGCATAGCGGTCTGGTTGACACTTCTGTACACTCTCCGATCGACATGAACTCGAGACAGATTCCTTGCTAGGTGTACATCCAATAGTGGTTGATGGCGCAAGTTCGGTGCTCTAATCAGTTCCCCACCACTGGGGCGCATACCTAGAGCAGTGAGCTGTTTGGGCCATCTTCCTATCACTATTGGGTGAAGTCGCAACAGAGGCTAGGCCTTCAGTCCAAGGTAAATATTCCTTCCAGCACCGTGAGATCTCCGGTAGCAATACAACCTGAGGTGACTGTCTAGCTCCTCTTGGATGAGTTACTAGTGGTTGGGACTCTACCGTTCTATCCACTGAGTGTCTATAACGGGTGGCCGTCGAATGGTGTGTGTGTCTGACGTACAGATTCCTTAAGGGAATCTGCAGATCTACTCTGGTTCGTACTTGTATAGCAACATCCAGTCTCGATTGAAGTCATACGGTAGTATAATTTGTAGTGTTCAGAGGAAATATCTCTAGAATAGAAATCTTCAGTGAAAGGAACAAGATGTATTTATTAAGAATAATAAATACAGTGACACCTGCTACCTCCTAACCAAGCAGAGTGTGATATGGAAGTAACCTACGGTAAACAGATGTAGGTGATCTGCTCCTAGACAAACCCAGATGTTGAATAACTTTGATGGCTATGAAAATAACTCGATCGCAGCTACTCTAACCAAGGGGCTTCTAGAAGAGACTTTACAAAAAGGGAACCCATATTCTAAAGGCACTGGATGTAGTTCTCTACCAACAAGTAGAGGCGGCTGCAGAACCAGAAGGAACAGCAGCGTAAGTGTGATGGAGTCTGCAGGCTTTGTTGAAGGAGAACGTCTGGAAGATGCTGATGGGGGGTAGACATCAATGGAGCTTCTGGTAGTTGGGGGTAGAGGCTGAAGAAGCCTCTGGTAAACATCAATGGAGCTTCTGGTAGCTAGCGGTAGATGCTGCAGAAGCCTCTGGTAAACGTCAGTGGAGCTTCTTGTAGTTCGGGGTAGAGGGTGCAACCTCTGGTGGCTGCTGATGAGAGAATCCCAGCACACAAGTGTTGAGGCGAGCTATTGGAGAAGGAAATAACTCCCGAGCCTGGGCGTGCGCCGTCTTATGTTGTCTGCAGGACAGGTGCAGCGCCGGGCTGTGGTGGGAGGTGCAACATTCCCTCATGACATCCCTCTATTGCGAGGCCGGGGTGGGAGTAGCTGCTCCCTGCCCAGTGCTCAGCTTCGTGCATAATTGGGTGTGCTCGGTTTTGCCCCTAGGCAGGTGACTACTTGTAGGCTATTAGCGTGGGGGGGGGGGGGGGGTGCACTTTGTGACAGCTTTCACAATCTTATGTTCACATGTTAAGAATCACCCTCCAGGATACCGGTGATATAAGGCTCTCGAGAAATATGTAACTGGGTTTGACCCTTCCTCGGGTTACGTAGAAATATGCAAGGCTGACGAGTCATAGTTGTTTAGTAAATAAACAGGAAAGTGACATGCGCCAATTGGCCCAGACCTCCCTCCCCCCTACATTGCGATGAAGACTCATCATTCGAATTTGGTAGAGTGAGGAATGGAGAAGTGGTTCCCCCTCATCTGGAAGATCTCATAGTATTGGAAGGCGAAGAAAAATTTTTTTTGGATTTCTAGTCGGACCCTTAACTTTGGGCTGCTAGGCTGCTATAATAGTGTTCGCTCTGTGTGTTAGGGCTCATCGGGAAACATTGCAACATGCTGGCCATAGTGCTTTCTCACTCCAGGGCTAGCTCTGTCTCTTACCCTCGCCCCAGCAAGCCAGAGCGATGGTCCACTTATGCCCCCCCTCCCACACACCCCTTTGTGGTGATGATTACTGTCAACGATGACGCGGTGTACCGGGTGTCCCCTGGCTTACGTCATTAAGCTTGTCGTTGACAAGTTGTGGAAATAAATTACAGAAAACGACATGTAGAAAGACAATTAGGAACAAAAATATGTACAAACCTTACTCGTGAAAGGCGTGGTGGAAAACGAGCTATCATGTAGCTTGCTGTGGTGTATTAGTTGAAGAAAGCCTAACACTCTTTCTTTGGCAACCGATGGGTCCCACAGCAAGCGAAACAGTTACGTGTGACAATTAGAGAGTTCGCAACCTCAGGCCCTCCATCACTTGGGTGGGCGAGCTAACAAAACAAAACGAGTACACTTTACTGAATGATTTGAATACGGACATGCTGCGCATGTAGGCCACCTTAAAATTAACAAACAGAACACTCGAGTTCTGAATAAACTCTAGATTGATTTCACAAGTTCCTTGTTGGGTGTGTTCATTTGAGCTCTGTTGCTCTGATTTCTGGTTCAACTCTTGGTTGATATACAAGGTACAAAACACTCAACATGAACACTACAAATATTGCATAAACAACACACTACATGAAGAATATAGGGATGAAAATTGTAAGAAATCTTCGTGTGCGCATTGAGCGAGTCTTTGTTGTGATCCAGGTAGGATCATATATCTTCATGTAGTACATTGTAAAAACTAATAGTTATATTTGACTGTGTACCTACACACTTGTATGTCATTACTAATACATACAAGGTGAAGTCTTTCCTTCGTGTATTCACTGGCACTGTGGAGTGTGTCTATACGTGATACATAATCACTGACATGTGATTATTAATGGGCTGTCGGCAACTGAACTATGGAACCTATTCTGGTGAGAAGAAATTATCTGTCTGTTTCAGTGGTTTATACTACAGCTTAATGACGGCTGTTAAAAGGAGTTAGTTATTCATACACTTGCCATAGTGATAAAGAATAAACTATCACGTGTAATTCTCACCGGTGTCTTCTCTATCTCAGCTTAATGATGGCTGAATATGTTTTATTGACTGGTTACACTGATATTAAACAGCACTTTTGCGAGTGTCTGGAAGCTAATCTCACTGTCTTTTAACTGGTGGCTATTTAATTCACGCTGTCACTGGTTTGGTAGTTTATTAAGGGTTACCTCATTGAAGTCTCAAGTTACTGAGCGCTTCACTTACTTGTTTGCAGTCTTGTTCTTCGCCGGTCTTCACCTCTGCATTAATGCTGCATGTGCTGGACACAGCCACATGACTCGTGACCTGGGTGTCCATGACGACTCTTTATTCCAGCCTGGCACTGCTTCTGCTTTGGCGGCACAAGGAGAAATCATTTTTCTGGGTTTAGCACGTGGTGCTGAGGCATCATCTTCAGCTGCAACCATTGTGGAGGACTCAACGCGCACTGAGGACAATGAGGCAGTGGAAGGGAGTGGCAAGGTAGAGCCCTCCACCTCTACCTGTTCGGGTTCCTACCCGATAGGCAGGGAGTTGCTGGACATTTAAGTTCTCGCTGTCCGGATTGGTGGCCAGAGTGTGGGATGGCCCTTCGACCTCGACGGCTCTCGTGTGAAAGGGGCTGGTTTCCACTCAGAAAATAAGAGGTAATAGGGTGTCTGTGTCTTCGTTGCTAGACGTCCTGGGTTCGTTGGTAGTTTCCTCTCGGACAAGAGAAGGGAGTAGGGTGTCAGTGTCTTCATTGCTCGACGTCCCAATATGGTTGGTGGTACCTCCTCGGGGACCAGAATCGGCTGCATGGAAGCTGTACGACCTAGATTCTTGGCTCAGGAGATGTGGCGGAGTGGGGGGTAGGTGCTGAGGTGCTTCCGTCTCTTTTGCCTTTTGGGTTGACGTCGGTGTCTCTGTTGTCTGACAGTCCAATATGGTTGGTGGTAGGGGTGTCTGAAGCTTCAAATTTTTGAATTTGAATCAAAGACTTTTGTACCTTCGACTTCATCTTCGAATTAAAAACTCTTCGAGTGAAATGTCGAAGTTTTTCACCAAATGTTTTTCCCACCAAAACTAGTATCAAAACCAACAGCCAGTATCATTAATAGGGGTGTTTTGGATATTCGAAAATTTGAATAGTTGCAAAGAGTAATTTACGAATTATTCACTATCAAACTTCGAATATCTTATTGCAAAAATTGTGAATAATTTACATTTCGGTTGCGAGTGGTTGTAGAGCTGTGCCGGCCTTTATGAACTTTGAAAGTTTCCCATGTAAGGCAGCATGTCTGGGAATGAAAGCCTGCTTGGGAAAGATGCTCAACTTCCACTGTGTTCAAATAAAGTATGTAGTTTATATCCCAAGCTCCACCCCGCTGAGATAACAATCTACAAGTTTGACATTGACAAGGGTCAGTTGCAGAAATAAAAAGGGAAGGAGGGGGGATACTTTTTTTATAGTCGCGCCCTTACATTTATCTTTCTTTCTCTCTCTCTCTGTCTCTCTCTTTTGATAGGCGAGCAAGACGTCATGCCAGTTTAAGGATGAGCATAATCAAATGATTCAAGTAATTGAGTGATCAGTAACCTAGTGATTCAAATAATCGAATGATTCCATAATCAAATGATCACTCGGTACAAATTTAACTAAATTAGGTAACATTTCATCACCATAACATTATATTACCATAAATTGTCAATGATGTTGAATATAGTTCATCCACTGTTATTATTATAGGCATTACATTTATTTTTTAAATTAGAACTATCATGATAGTAAAAAACTGCTAATAAATATAATTAATTACTTGGCCTGAAATAATTTAATATTATACCAAATAATATTTTAGTGCAGCAATATGTTGGCCAAAAGTTAGTATATTACAGTGGACATACTATATCCTGTGTTTGAAATGTCCAGAACGGCTATTTGTGACCCAGTTGCTCCATTGGGGTGGAGAACTGACTATAGCGCAGGCACTGCAGCGTTGAACTGCAATTGAATGTTCACTCAGCACTCGCCAGTAGCTGCCTTTCCTGCTCATTGCTCAAGAGACTAGTGACGAGTAGAGGGGATTAGGACTGAAAGGTGGCGATCACTTGGTTTAAAACATTCAAATGATGAGTACGAATAATCGATCACTCAAATTATGTTTGATATTTAATTATTTCTTCATTCAATTATGCCCATCCCTATACCAGTTGGGGTGTCTGTAAGCAACAGGCTGTAGATAACTCTTGTGTAGTGGTGTCAAGCCAATCCTCCTAGCCAGTGTACTGGAGATCAAAGTCACACACATCAATGGAAAGGCTGCTTAATAGGAGTGTGACGGACCATAACATAATGCAAATACAATGTGGATTTTCTATCTCAAAAATTCATCTCTCTTTGCCTTTCTAATTTTGATATGGCTATTTTGTCTTTGTTATTATTTTCATAAATTTTTCACCCAGCAACACCAGCAAACCAGATGTTGGAAGTCTGGATGATGATCAAGTTTGTATGCATTGCTTGTCAATATTCATGATCAGTATTTTTTTTTTTTTTGTCCTTTGAAAAACTATCCGTACAGGTTACAGTGTACTTCAGTTAGACTTATGTTTAAACATTTTTATTATGTTTTTCAGTCATGAATTGTTTTTCCACAGGTTATTAAGAGATAATAATATATATGTACCGTATTTTATCTCGTATAAGTCGCTCCCTTATTTTACAGGGGTGTTAAAAAATAACAATATTCATCAATTATAGGTCACACTCATCTTTGTGGTTGTACACCCTGTACAATGCAGCCTGCATCAAGGAAGGCAGATGCACACGACGGCGGGCTTCCATTTCTTTTTTGCGTTTATGCAGTGACAGGTCATTAAAAGAAAGAGACCTTGAACTGCCTGTTGTAAATAGGCGGGGAGTCGTTTTAGCAATCTCTCATGCTGTACTGTGCGCATCTGGCACAAGTTCCCGCTGATTCCGAAGGCGGCTGCGTGTTCGTCCAAGACCTTCAATTGCTGAAACTGCTCTTCTGATAGGTCATGCTGAATTTCTTGTGCATCCAGGGTGAATATTTCTTGCTTTTCGGCCGGATACTCCCAGCGTAAGGTGATGCTTCTGCCTCTTCATCTAGGAGCTTGATGGTAACATATGGTTTCCTTTGTTGTGGTGAGGATGCAGCCGGCAGAGTGTGGGTGGGTTGAATGCCTGAGAGGCCAGGGGTTGCTTCTACAGAAGTCTTCTTGGAGACTTCGTTCAAGGGAGAAAATTTGTTTGAAACCAATATTGGTGTTTTCGCCTCCAATGACAATTTGTAGAGATGCTTGTTCTCATGGGACTGGTTTTCTGTAAAGTGAGATGAGTTGTTCTTTCTTTTCACAAGCTGGAATTCTGTTTCAATTTTTTTCTAGTTCTTGTGATAGAGGGGAGGGCTGACTGGTTGGTGACATGGTGTTGTTTTGACATTGGAGCCTGTGTTTGTGCTGCAGGAGACTCGTATTGGTGGATAATTTCCAACACAGCAGACCGACACCATTTCAGTAAGTCATCGGTAACCTCTATCTTCCTGGGTCCAAGTGAATCAGACGAACCTCTGTCCACCTCCATACCCCGAGGGGGTGGGAGGGGAGAGGGAGTTGGAACTGCCTGGAGCGACTCGCGATGTGTTGTAAGTGTATTCGAAGACAAGTGTTGTAAAAATGTGCCTAGATTGGTGCTGTGCACTGTGGCCGCAGTCCCACTAGGGGCTAGGCTCAAGATGACCTGGTTCCAGGCCAACCACAGTACGCAGGGTGTATGCAGTAGAGCTAGTAAATAGCATCCTCCTTGGATGGAGGCCAAGAACAAAGTGTGTGAGATGTGATGTGTGAGGGACTGGCTAAGAGACACGTGCTCTCTCCTTTTATACTAAATTTGGGCCGCTGCCCGCTGCTGATTGGCTGGTGCCACTATGGTGAGGGGTGGTCGCAAAGCAGAGGGTAGCGAATGAATGGCTTGTTGCCTTTGTGATGTCACCGGCCGGCTGAAAGGGGTTGCAAACAAAATACAAACGATAATTACTACTAGAACTATCTAGCAGGGAGTAAAAGAATTCTTTCTCTTTAAGCATTGTTACGGTGGGCTGATGAATAAAACAATCTGTGAGGCAGACAGTACAATCTCACGTTGCGTCAGGACAAGGGAAATGTTAACTTCCAACTCCAAAGCAAACTGACATAAGGATGGAGCAGAAGTCATTGAATCTCCATTACAAAAATGTGTCATGTCGCACATTTAACAGTTTTATGCAGCTTTTTATTCTAAAAGTTTTGGAATACGAGTTTTGTTGCTTGTGGTAGACTAATGTGTAATATTTACTGGTTTGATGTAAATAAGTTTGATTCAATAAGCACTTGTGTAGACACTGTTTGTGTGTTGTTTCTGTTTTTGTGTGTGTGCCATGTGAGTGACAGCAGCGCCCTTGCTTTGCAGAATCTCCGACCTGGATGAAACTGTCCTACATACACTGGTTGACTTTGTGTACCAGCTACTGTGCAGTGGGGATCTCACCATGGCTAAAGCCCTTCGAGTGAAGATCATTGAGAGGTTCACCATGAAGAGACTGTACAACAACCCAAACACTCTGCTGTCCTCGCTCAATGTCTACACAAGGTACTGTTGCTGTTAAAGTTATCATGTTGTATTCCAGTTTGTCAGGTGTACTTTTGCAGTGTACAGTAGACACTTACTCTCTCTTGTAATATTAAGTAAAGTACACTGCTGATCACTAAAAGTGCATCACCAGAGAGGGAGGGTGTATCTGGAGGACTCCACTTTGGGGGAGCAGGAGGGGACAATGATTAGAAGTTGATCAGCCAAGTGGCACAGCACATCACCAATGGAGATGCTGATAAGCTGTTTCCAGTTGGCGACGTGATGGTAGTGCACTAAGTATCTCTCTAGAGAGTAGGGAAAAGGAGTATCCTTAACGAGGTATTTAAGGGCCATATAGGCCGACACATTTGAACCGTGGAGACTTCTGTCACCAGCTCACCAGAGCACGTAGCTTAGGCACTGTGGATTATGTTATCCCTTTTCTGTACCACCCAGTGATAGGGCATTTAGGAATAACTACAAGTACACAGCTGTGCACAGTTGGATGTTACTTTAGGGAATCCTATCAATTGAGATGCGCTGCAAGGTGCACCTCACAATTAACTGTGCTCGGGCCTTAAGCGACTTGCGGAGAGGGCCCTCTGAACCTTGGGAGCTGTTGAGTGAATGGCATGACCAGCTACTGTCCTCAACTTTCGCTTTTTGGACTCACAGCTTTCCCAATACAAGGCCTCTAAGGCTCTAAGTAAGCGGCTCAACCAGCTGGTAGCTTTGGAGTTGTAGTTACATAATGTTTTTGTTCTCCTCAAGCCTCTGGAGCCTCAAAGAAAGGCTCTCTCTCTCCTCTTGTCACAGTGGTTCTAGAGGGTGGCATTACCAGCTATCACTTAACGCATGCCACATTACTGCGCAGCGCACCTGCGTATTCTACGGGTTGACTTCGCCCCCGCAGTGAGTGCCGAAGAGTGCGGGGCAAGTCAAAAGAGTGGCATACAAAATTCCCGTGTGCACAGAGTTGATTTCATGAGCCTGGACAACCACGTACACACGCATAATTAAACAGTTAATTATGAGATTGTACTGCCCGCCCAAATTCCGACATGCGGTGGCCACCCCCTCAACTAAAAATTGTTTTACCCAATGAGCCACGGACCAGTCGACTTTGATAAGGAAGTTAAAAAGATATCCACAAGATCGCAGCACCCCTGTGCCCAGTGACGTCCCGGCTGCCGAGCCTCGGGCAGAGGAGGTGAAACTGTCGTCAGCCTCAACCAAGGGCGAAAGGAATACGCTACTGCACCCGCTACCAGAGATAACCGGCCCCCATGTTGAGAGGCTTGCAACCCCCTGCATATATATAATCACCTCTTTCTCACCCCCTCTCCCTTTCCTCCCCTCCCTCTCTCCCCTCCTCTTCTTTCTCCCTCTCTCCCCTCCCCTTCTTTCTCCCTCTCTCTATCTCTCTCATCCCTCCTCTCCCCCCTCCCCCTATCTCCCCTCCCCCTATCTCCCCTACCCCTATCTCCCCTACCCTCCCCCTATCTCCCCCTCCCATCTCCCTCCTCCCCATCTCCCCCCCCCCCCCTCCCCACTCCCCCCCCTCCCCCTCCCACTCCCCCTCCACCCCCCTCCTACCTCTCTATCACCTCTCTCTTTCCCATTGCTGTATGGTAGCAAAAAATTCATGTTTTATTAAGTTTATAAGGTATATTTCCTTTGAATTATTATTCGTGGAACATTTCATTCAGTAGGTCGGCATATTTTTGCATACAGATTCGCAGAATCGGCTTTAAACGTAATTTTTATGTTTCGCAAACTTTATCTAGGTTTTACTGGCATCTTATATTAACAAAACTGTTGTATTTTATGTTAGCTGTGTTTCTTTTTGATCTTAATACTTCGTTAATCCTACCCTCAGTCCAGGCTAAAAGTTGGGCTGTACTAAAGCAAGATGATCCTCAGACTAGCAATAAAAGTGCTCTATGAATTCAAAAATTTTTGGTCGGAGGATGATCTTTCCTTAGTCCGGACTAAAAACGACTATAAATAAGGCCCTTTGGTTATAATGTGTATATAGCGGCTATTCGGAATGTCTTTCCCTTTTTGAAAAAAAATAATTACGAAATTAGAGACGCTCCTCAAAATTCGTGCTTCTAAGTTATTTACAGGCATATAATTAATCTCCTATGGGGTATAGCTCTACGTAATCATTATAATGATGATCTAGACTCTTTGATTATAATGTATATGTACCAGCTATACGGTATGTCTTCCCATTTTCAATAAATTTCCGAGCAAACGAGCTATTGCAGGCAAGACTTTATGCAGAAAAGCGGCCTTTCATTGCATGCCACAAATCATTTACTTTTTTTTTGTTTAGGTTTTCCTTTTGAAAATGCAAATCAGATGAGTACGTGACCTGTTTCACATCACGTGAAGCACTGATAGATCCCATCTACAGTGCAAGCGTGCATTCGACCTTTGGACGCAAGCTTCCTTTCTCATTCTCATTTCCTCACAACCAGGCCCAGCAGGGGGCGGGGAGTGAACCAACTTCTCCAACCCGCGTCACAAACAACTCTCAGTGAACACTGCCCATGGTGGAATAAGTACATCCTTTGCCTGGAAATTGCGGTATTTTTTAGTTATTCTTGCTTGAATGCATGTGACTCCCTTCATCACAGTGCGTTTCTCTTCTTCTGTTTCCCTCCCTTGGGTGCTGTCAAGTTCAGTGAGGTAGATTAAAAAAAAATAAAGTTCTGATAGCAATGGGCTAAACGTTTCACGAGTTACGGCTGTAAATAACAACACTTGCCCCGTATTTGACAGATAGGTACCACGCCCCATTAGAACACTGTTTTTTTTTTTTTTTTTTTTTTTTTTTTTTTTTTTTTTTTTTTTTTTTTTGCTACTGTACTCAGCCACTCCCAGAATAGCGCAGAAAGCTATAACTCGGGTATGAGTTATGTCCCCCAACAGCCGCGTTATATCAGGCTTTTACTGTATTCATATGACCAAGAAGGGAGGTGGACATTACAGTCAGCTGCGTTGCCAGGCGTGAAGTGCGCTACAATGCACTGGCACCCTTCAGACAAACGACACACCTCAGATTAGCAGGTCACCACGCCAGGACCGCGTCTCATCTCGCCTATAGTGATCTCCAAACTCAATTCCGTGTTGGGTACGTGTTGGTCGTGGCCCTGCTATGACTATTCAAGCTATCTGTGTGCACCTTCATCTACCTCGGCCACTGAACAGTCTACTCCGCCCCCATACACTGACTGCACGCATGTAAAGATGTGTACAGTGCGCACAGCCGCCAGGAAAGTGATAATGAAAGTGGCGATTCCCCCCCCCCCCCCCCCCCATCTTAGAAATATAGGATTGATTCCCCACTCCACACATACTTTCCCGTACGTAAACCCACCAAACCATCCCTTCTTGGGAAACTGTATCACAAATGAGATGCGGAGTAGGGACATCTAAGGGATGATCAACATACCCCATTCCACAGTAGATGACCTTTGGAGCGTTCACCAGTTATCGACATCCCCTCCTAATTATTTTAGTAAATCTGGGAAACCTGGCATCCTGAATTTTGGCAACCTTCACGGTGAGCAAGGTCGTGCTTCCTGGGAGAGAGACACGCACCATTAAGCTCACCCTGGGGTTCAATTCCCCTCTACCCTCCCAGCACCCTTCAGTTAGGCGGAACCCTACCATGTACCTCGACATGGGCCGAACCCCGACCCTCTGGGCACATCCGTCAAATGTAATCACCGCCAAAGGGTAACACGTGTCGCTTAAGTTCTGGTTGACAAGAGACTTTTATTCTGCGCTAGATCAGTCACTCTACTGAGGGAAACTCAGTTTCATTTCTTACTGGATACTAGTGTCGGCCTGGCAGGCTGTGTACTAGGTATGTAGTCGGCGACACGAGGTCTGGCAATGTGCCTCATAACAACAGAGGCCCTCTGGGGCAAGGTAGACTTATCAGAGCTCTGCGGGGTGTTCTTCGTTGGTGGCATCGTCGTGGGGTTGGTAAAGCGTGTGGATTCCTTGGTTGGAGGTCAGGTTGGGGTAGACGTCTGCGTGGCAGCGGTGGTTCCACTCTGTGCTGGCCCAGCTGCCGATGTGTGGATTAGCCATCCCGAGTCTTGTGTCGCTGCCGCTGATTAGGACCCGGACTATCTGGCACACGTCGTATACGGTTCACACTGGGTTAGAGTAAAACGTGTAGGTACTAATAGGAGATGCCGGTCTCACTGTGTGACGGGTCGCTTGGGTCTGCCCCCTAGGAGTGTCGACGCCTGGCGAAACTAGGTTTGCCGCACAGACCTGCTTGGCAGCACTGAACTCTGCCTTCTTAATTGCTCTTTGAGCTCCTTGCCTGCTGTTGAATGGCATAGGTTTACAGCAGACCAGATGTCTGGTAGGTGACAAGCAATTGACAATCCCTGGCTTAGCGTGTAAGCCAACAATGGCTGGCGGTGTGCTCCCTGACTGCCGAACAGTGCAAGCCTCCAGTCAGTGATACAACTGGGGTTGGCTGTCCTGCCTCTGTGGGGTGTGTCCTAGTGTTGGAGGCTCTACCGTTCTGAACACCGAGGTGAACAGAATTGGAGGCCGTCGAAAGATGAGGTGTGTGTACAACTGACAGATCCCTGAAGGGGGACTGACATTCTACTGTAGGTTAAACACTCTGTCGCTTGTCACTTACCGGTCGAATACTGTATTAGATAGGCTATAGTACTACAACATGAAACTCGTAGATACTTTTAATATTAAGTATTTATTCAACAATAAATACTTAGGTGACTCGTACGGGCTATCAATAAGTATGTGCTATGGAAGTACTTAACCTACGCATTAACGGGTGGTTTACCCGCTCCTAGGCTACTTAGATACAAGGGAAATAATTTGCTCTTCTATATCAGCTTTACTGTCACAACTAGCACTAACTGGGTTTGTCTAGAAGAGGCCCTAACCTTTGAGGAGTCATTACGAGCAAGTAGTGACAGCTGAAGAACCTTAAGGTCACTACAACTTCAAGTGTTAAGTCATGTTCGATGTCTTCAGGTAGAAGATGCTTCTAGTGATGTCAATGCCAAGAGGTGGTGGAAGCCTCTGGTAAGTGGTGGCTGCAGCCACTGGAGCACTAGAAGTTCTTGGAGAGGACCATGGGGGCCTAGTGGTCAGTAGAGAGCCCCAGCACTAGAAGTGTAGAGGGGAGCTACTAGAGATGTACTCCCAACCTTGGCCATGCACTTCCTTATGTACTGTTCCTCTGGAGTGCGCGGCGAGCCAGGAGTGGGATGTGAGACGTGCCCCTGTGACGTCCGCCTGCCTGGAGTGCGCAGGGTGGGAGAACTACCCTCGTTGGCTCGTGGTATAGCCTCAGGCACTCGGCGGCACTCGGCTGCCCTCGGCTGCCTTCGGTGGTGTGGCGACACTCTGTCTGCCGGGTGCATCAGGGGAGGTTGGCGTGTTGCACGGCTGCTTCAATTATCTTTTGTTATCTAGATTCCAAAGTGTGTTTCAGTTGAACCCACTCTCTACGCATTCGTAACACGTACTTGGTTTGTCCCTTCACGTGTGTAAACACTCATAGTAGATGGAGAAGGGCAGTTCAGGAACATTCTGGGAGACCAAATATCTTTCACGTCTCTGGCGAGAACTCTTCCTGTTAGACATCTAGTAGTTGGTTCCAGTGGTTGGTAGTTGCACGTGGATGAGCTGTAGTTGTTCATAATATAATAGTGTAAGCTGCACGCGTAGATTCCCCCCCCCCCCCCCCCCTCTGTTGCGACAGAGGCTCATCCGTCATTGGTATAGGTGGAG
Organism: Dryococelus australis; assembly: GCA_029891345.1. Taxonomy (NCBI): domain Eukaryota; kingdom Metazoa; phylum Arthropoda; class Insecta; order Phasmatodea; family Phasmatidae; genus Dryococelus; species Dryococelus australis. The sequence continues at coordinate 174,813,211 of CM056999.1, read as the reverse complement.
TAGAGAATAGCAAAGCTCATCCCCCCTTTCTGGAAGGTCTAGACATTCTATACATGTGCAAGCCGTTTCAAAAAATATTTTCAACTTCTAGGCAGGTTCATAATGGTTCAGACATTTGGCATCTGTCTTGGCGCTCACTCTATGTGCTGGGGCGGCGTGGAAACACATCAGGCCAGGCGAAGAGATAGCCGTAGCTCTGTCTCTATCTTAATGCGGGCTGGCTACTGTCAAGGTTGACAAGGTGTACCGGGTGTCCCACGCAACCTTCATTAATAGACGTGCCATGACAAATACAGCATGAACACTGTGGTTATGTAATATAAATATATATACAATTGAAACCTGCAAAGGAGAATTACACAAAAACGGCATGTGAAAACGAAGGGAAAACACTTATATACAAAGCCTTACTCGCAGAAAGTAGGAGAAGAATAACTATCGCGGTGGGGTATTAGGTTGGGGGAAAACCTGAATAAATCTTTGAGGCGACCTGTAGGTCTCACCGCAAACCAACATTTACATGTGACATAATAGAGGTTGCCAACCCCAGGCCTTCCATTACCCAGGGCTGGTGAGCTACTGATTGAAAACGAGAGTACGCAAAAATATCTTACAAATAAAACATATTGTATGAGATCACCCTACAGACTAAACATGGCACTAAATCAACGTATCACTGAAATAATTTTGTATTGTAGCTGTTCTTTGTACTGGAGTACAATGAATCCCTCTGGCTTAGTCTTTTTGGTTCGACTCTCTGTAAAAGTTACACATGATTAAAACTGCAAAAAATGACATAAATGAACATATTACCCTGATGCAAAAATTAATAGATGGAATACATTGCACTAACAAATGTATTGTGATATTTTCAGATGTATCTAACTTACATAAGCGTGATTCATTAATTTGTACAAAACTGAACTAACTTATTCTCTCCTTGGGGGGGAGTTCATTTTGATTTCTCAAAGCTAATTGTACACTATGACGTCTTTATCTTTGTGTAACACTGTCACTGTGGTTAGCGTCTATCATGGGCTGTCGGCCACTGTTTATATACATGTACTAGGTGATAACTACGTGTAGCACTGTGTTGGGAATGGCTGCGTAACTGCCAATTCCACATTACGTCTCTTTCATAACACTGTATGTCTGTTTGTAGTTTCACCTCCACATTTTAGCAATGTCTACTGTTGATAAATGTCTACTGGATTTACTGGTGATTGGCATAGTTACTGACTGCTATGCATTGTCGTTGTTTCATACATGTTGCAACTGGCAGCTGTTTACTGATACCTTAAATTGTCAATTTTTGAGAAGGGCTTTTAATGTGCCCGCGATATTACATGTGATTATAATTACAGGCCGTCCATGGTAAAGTGAGCACTTTTGAAACCCTAGTTACTTTTTCCTTTCAACCAATTTATATCCTTCCACCACTTATAAATGTAAATCCTGCCATGCGAGTAATAAACATAGTGTATACATTCATCATACCCAAAATTAAAAGTCTGAGGCCACAATGAAATGTATTTATTGATTATAATGTGTGATGAAACAGCTTCAAAAAGGGCTCACTTTACCGTGAACGGCCTATAAGAGCAAATAACCGCTATTCATTACACTGTCTGTTCATTGACTCCAACCCTGTTGTTGATATCTAGTTGTAGCGTGGCTAAGTATGGTACACTACTCAACTAATTATTGTTCTGTGGCTATCAGAAACTTAAGCTTAGCAAAAAGAAAGGCTATAACAAGTCTTTATAGTTTATTTCACTGGTTCGCAGCCTCGGGTTACAGAGCATTGACTTACTTGTTAGTTGCCTGGCTCTTCGCGTCTTCCCCTCCGCCATAGAGCAGCATGCGTCACATACGGCCACATGAAACGTGCCGTAGGTCGCCATGGTGATTCCTTGTACCGGCCACATATTGATCCAGCTTTGGTGGCACGATGGGTTATCAACCTTTGGGGTTCGGCACGAGGTGCTGGGCCATCATCTTCTGCTGCAACCATTGGGGAGAACACAGCTACCAAGGACGATGCGGCAATGCGAGGGAGCAGCCCTCCAGGGCCCTCCACCTCGACTGCACGGGTTCCTACCCAAGGGGTAGGCAGTTTCTGGGTGCACCGTTGTCTAGAGGGCAGGATGGCCCTAACACCTTGGCAACACTCGTGTTGAATGGTAAAGACTTCTCCTGGAGAGGTGGCTGCTGGACAGTGTTGCTATCTACATCGCATGCCAGCTTCTGCGTCACCGAGATGCACACTTCACGGCCGACTTAGCCCCATCTGAGTACGCCTAGTGCAGGGCGAGTTCACATTCACTGAGACTTGGAAATTATATATTGAAATTATGTCAGGCTTTAATAAGTCAACTAAGTAATTGAACTTCACATCTGAATTTATATTCTTCCACATCCAATCAAGAAGGAACGCATCAGAGCAACTCTGACGAAGATATAATAATATAACTTATTGGAATTATACTACGCTACCCTGCCTGGCCAAGAAGTTCTACACAACCCTCAAGATAGCAGCAACCCCATGACGTCACGGCCCGCCTGCCTCAGTCTGGGGTGCATGACCAGGGGAGATAATAAATTGTGCGGCACTCCAGCAGCAGATAAACCAGCCCCTGTGTTGGAAGGCTATGCTACACCCCGCCCCCGGAGAATCACTGACACAGGGCGATTTTTGTATAAATAGAAATCCAGCCCCGTGGTCCAGCAGAGACACCGGAGCTCGCCGGCCGCAAGGTTTGCAAGCTCAACTACAGTCTGCGGAAGATACTCTCTCCTCTCCTCTGCAGCCTACCCAGGGTTCAGCCTCCTTCACTTCAGCAGCCGAGGCAGGGCTCAAACTACTACCTCCAGCTGGCAGCTTGCAGAAGGCCGCCAGCACTCCATCCACAGCTTCCCTCAGCTGACCGCCCAGGGACAGCTCTCCACGTCTGGTATAATCCCACACCTGTACCCATTCACCCTTACCGCAGTCAACTTCCCTTGACTCCACGGTAACAGGTCGTTGTGCGATTTACGTCCCCCTGGATAGAACCTCTTACAACAATCATGCTGTAAATAGCTTATAATTTTAATTTGGTTAATTAGTTAGGAATTTTTGTAGGAAATTAATTATTTCATTTTATTAATTTTTCCCAGGCTCGCCTTCGCCTGTTGATTTTAATTCAGTATTTAATGTGATTCCTTACGTAGCTTATAGTGTGTAATTATTTAGGCGGGTCTCTGCTAACTCATTGTTTTAAACGTAATAAAATATTACATATCAAACTTAATATTTTGTGTGTCGCTTACCATCATTTTAATTTTAGATACTGTGCCATTTTTATTATTGCTTTATTAGTTCAGTGTTGTGTTTCCATTCAGCGGGCATTTAATTTTAACCTAGTTCACGCCTTTATCTGGCCGTGCCATGTGCTGAATCCCTCAGGAGGCAGGGCCTGACATTGGACCTAATTCCTGAGATTCCAGTGCACCCGCTGCCGATACCAGTCACAAGGTTCTGTTACTTGGGTTGCCCTTGTGAACAGCAGGTCCACGGGAGTGATTGTAGATTTCGCCCTGCCCAGGACTGCTTGTATGCAACCCCTGTTGACTTTTTTTATATACTTTATTTGCTATATTTAATTTATCAATGCACAAGCAATACGGTGGTATTGGAAGACGTCAGAGGTGACGCGAGAGGCATGCCTTACTACAGCAAGCTCTGTTGAACCAGATAGTTAATGACTCACACTCCAGTACACTGAATACTAATGAATACTTTGTTTACTAATTTCCTTATTATAGGCGTGGTTTCTTAGCTGGGTAGATGAAATACCTCCACCCACCTGGAGAAGAGGTCGGTAACTACCAATAGGTACCGGTTGCCTTTGGTGCTCCTGGGATAGGGGCCCATGAGGTTGGCTGCCAGGTGTGTCCATGCTGTCTTAGGTCTCCTGGATTTGGCAGTTGGTGGTGCCCAGGGATAGGCCTTCACTCAACAGCATGTCTGGCACTGGCTGATGTAATGCCGCACGTCTCGGCTCATACCATCCCAGCCGTAGCGGTTCCTGATATCCAACACAGGGTTTCATGTGTCCCTGGGTGTCCAGCCTGGGGATGATCGTGGAGCCGGATATGTTCTTCGGCTTGTAGCGAAGTTACAGGTGGAGCTAGTGACCCCGTCTTGTCCCAGTTTTCTTTCTCTTTTTCGCTACCCTCCAAGCTTGGTTTTCGCAAAAGAGCATCAGGTAAATCATTCTCTCTCCCCGGGGATTGTTGCACCTCAAAATCAAACTCGGTAATGAACATATCCCACCTGCAGAGTTTGGCATTGCATTGCGGGATTCTTTTAGCCACTGGAGTGCTTTGGAGTCGGTGCTTAATATAAAATGATGTCTCTCTAGATGATAACAGTATTTACGAATGGCCCATATCATTGCGAGGCATTCCTACTCATTAATGTGATATTTTTGTTCAGTCTAATTTTTTTCTAGTGGATGCATAAGTGATCACTTGGGGTCGGCTATCCTTACCGGTTTGATATAGGACTGCCCCTAGTCCAGTTCGACAGGTGTCAGTTTGAAGGATAAATGGTGTGTCCCCCTGAGGTGGGTGGGTCTGATGTACTTCTTTAAAACTCTGTGCTCTGTGCTTGGAATGCTTGTCTTTGTTCGGTCCCTCATTTCCATCTAGTTTCTTTTTGGAGGAGTGGATGTAGAGGTGCCATCACGTCAGCCATGTTTGGGACGAATTTGCGTAACCAATTACACAGTCTGAAGTAGCATCGCAGTTGTTTTTTGTTTGTGGGTTCCTCTGCTTCCTCTGTGACTCGAATCGACTTCAGCTGCAGGAAATTTCCTTCGGGCATCACTACATGTCCCAAATAGTCTATCGCTATCTTTCCGTGGTGCCGTGTTGTTTGAGTCTTTCGAGTACTCGTTGAATGTGAGTTAAATGCTCTTCCCAGGTTTGCGAATAAATCATGGCATTGTCTAAGTATGCAAAACAAAATTCGCAGACGTATCCGGTAAGTACCTCAGTCGACATGAGGCATTGAAATGTGCCTGGGGCATTCTTAAGCCAAAAAAAATTACTCTAAATTGTAGGGTTTCTACTTTGGTGTGGTAAATGCTGTGTACTTACGGATGCTGTCCGGGTGTATTGCGATCTGCCAATATCCAGACTCCATGTCTAGTATACTGAATATCTTGGCTTCCCTTATCTCCCGCAATGTGTGTGACAAGTTGATGGCTGAGGGAACTATGGGGTGAGTCACTTCGTTAAGCGCTTTATAATTAACGCAGAACCGCAGTTTGACTTCTTAGGTAATGGGGGTGAGAATAAGTAAAAGTAGTATGTATTTTATATCATATTTATATGTTTTTCAAAAAAGTCGTTCAGTTTATGTAGTCTATAGTTGATATATGTTTTCATGCATATGTTTGCATTTAATACTGCATAACAGCCACTTTGTAAGAAACATATGCGACAACCCATTGATATTTAAGTGCCTCAGGTATCCACAAGTATCTTGTACATGAAGAATTTAAAATTTGTTGCACACAGAAATGAAGTTGTGCTGCAGTGTTTTTACCGTACTCTTGTATTTTCAGTTTGCCCATAGGACTTGTGTATAAACCTTTCTGCCATTGTAACTGGTATTAACTGTCTTTAGGATCTTGTTAATGGTGATGTTACTTATTAGTTGTAAGTGCATATCAAATTAACATGAGACTGGAAAATGTATTTTGCATGTTTTACCCACTATCCAGGTATTAGTTGATCAATAATTGTTCATTAATGCAATGTGTAATAAATGTGGTATTAAAATACTGTTTTCCGTCAGTTTTATTTGTTATAATGTTGCGATGGGTTTGTATCAACTGTTCAGGCAATCATCGCTGCTGGACTTCAAATCGGAGCAGATTGCTGAACAGATGACCTTGCTGGATGCCAACTTGTTCATGAAGATAGAGATCCCGGAAGTGCTGATATGGGCCCAGGAGCAGAATGAAGAGAGAAGTCCTAACCTCACCAGGTTCACCGAGCATTTCAACAAGATGTCCTATTGGTGAGTGTCAATTTGAACATAGGTGTTAGTAATACACAACTGAAAACCTTCATAATCACTAATGCAGATGTAACCTTTCATGCTTTATGCGTGACGCTACCCATACACAAACGACTTCACCCCATCTGTGTGTATCTCCTTGGCGTAACAGATGCGGTCCGAACAAGTGCAATGACTACCAGATGCCTACAGGTTACATCGCTTGTCGCTGGGACTAGTACAGACACATTAGTTTTGTGCTGTTTGCCACCCGCGGTCGGAAAGCTACGCCAACCCCCCCTCAGAAGATGAGTGAGTTAGCAGCCGCAACCACTCTGTATGGTCAAGCAGTTCAAAAGTGTGCCGAGGGATGGCATCACCAGCGCTCTGGCCACCCAGCAGGCGACTTGACCACCCACACTCACACAGTCTGGACGAGGGTGTGCCAGCAGTATTTATACCTGCGCGCGGTCCAGAAATGTCAGTTGTTCATTGGCTCTTCTTAGAACCACACAGCCTTGACAGCTCACTCCACCACCCTTTGTTCTGGAGTTCTCTGCCGAACTCTTTGTCTCCAAGACCCACCAGAGCTCTTCATCTCCAACATCTTCGAGGAGCCCTGTGCCTGCAACCCGAAGAAGTTGCCGACCCCACTTGCCTGCTTAGCCCTCCGTAACGGAAACTACACCACCCTTTCCCTCTGGCAGTGGGTCTCCCCTAAGTCTCCTCAGGACTTGGTATATAGTAGGTAAGATCAGTTTAACAGCTACCTAGATGAAACTGTCATACTCAGCTATAACCAAGTCCCCGTCACCTGGCTTTGCGGTTAGCTTGATGTAAATAGGAGGTAGAACATGCCACCGTGTTTATTCCTCTCAGAATAAAACACTATTTCTCTCCTTCTCCAGAGTATCAATCCTTAGGTGACTGTGCTACTTCCACTTAAACACCAACCCACTATAGTGAAGCAGGATTGCACTCATATTTTCTGAACCTAGTATAGGACTGCGGCTCCCCCTCATGCTCGTACATTGCAAACACACACACACACACACACACACACATGCTCGATGGCCACCCGTTCTGTGCACTGCGGTGTACAGTAAGGCAGAGCCATAACCACTAGAAAGACAACCCACTGTCAACCAGCCCAGATTGTACTCCGTGCACGGCGCTGTTGTGTCGCTGGAGGGAGTATTTGACTGGTTCTGGTTGTCTGCCTGCCTTTGGGCCCACACCCACAGTTATTGTCAGATGAGTTAGGAAAAACTTGCCTCTCTAACCACTGATCCACTTGTCACCAGTTGGGGATCAGAGTACGGCTCTGCGTTGGCTCGGCATCTAGGGACTATTGTTGCCTGCTCTTCTCGTGAGGCTGGTAGTAATACCCCTCCATACTTTACACCAAAAGTGATGGGAAAGAGCTGCAGGAGAGAAAGCTGCAGCCACCTGCAAAATTATTTGGAGCTTGACCTTAGCCTCTGGCATTCTGCCATGATAACCCCTGGGACCGAGCTCATGCCGCCGGTCAGCTGGAGGGGCCTCATCTCCCAGCTTTCTGTTTGCAGCCCCAAAGAAGACACTGGGGACACCTCATCCCATTGTTGCAGCCATTCGCCGTGGAAAAGAATTGTCGCTGGGAATAGCAAACCCCTGTTTCCATGGACCACGGAGCACCACCCCGCCCAAGATGTACTGTATCCACAGCACCACCTGGGCATCCTTCTCTGCCAGTGCTGCCAGCAGCTCTCAACAACAGCCTCGACTGGGGCAGCAGTCAGGTTAGACCTGTGCTGGTAACTTCGTGGCCGCGAGTCACACTGTCCGACGGGTTGCTGAGCCAGTCATTGACTTTGTACCAAGCCACTAGGCTATACATTCTACTTTATACACTGGTCAGACCCTAGTCTGCCAGTACGAAGGACAGCTGTTTGAAACCTTGTGTGACTGACCTGCGCACCCATAACAGTTCCTGGCTGTGACATCGCCTTCAGCTATCCCCAGCCTTCCACACATCATGCTAAAATTGAACTGATCATTATGTGTTTTGCTAGTACATATTTGCATTTTCAAGCAGCAGTTTAATTTAATTTACATATGCGTTTTACAACCACAATTTTTAATGATTATTGTATTCTTTTCTTCTCCTTTACAAGTTGTATTCTCTGCTTTATAAAATTCATTTATAGATGTTGCACATTTTTAGGGAATGCCAACGTTCGTCTGTAAGTTTTTTTTCTCCGCATCTTACTATACTTCACTGACTATCATTATACATTCAGGACAGAAATGATTTACATACATAGTTCTTTAGTCATAATACACTAGTTTAAAAATATAGCATATTCCTCCTGTGTTGGGCAGAGCATGCTTTAGTGCTGCCATCACTGAGTTTGTGTGTCTAGTAGCTAATTATCAACCTGTCCTTTTTTAGTCATAAACTATTGCTGAGTGTCCTTGCACAGCCATTTTAAATGCACTATGTAACTAGTGTCGATTTAAAGATTCTTAAATAGAAAAAGTACTGTTATCAGTAAAGAACTAAATGCCACCAATTTTAAATATCATGGATTTATGTACATGTGCAACCATAATATTACTGTAGACTCTTTATAGACAGTCGTAGATTGAGCAGTGAGGTGGGATTTCTTCTGCAGGGCGAGGTCGCGCATCTTGGAGCAGAGCGAGGCGAAGGACCGGGAGCGCTACGTGGTGAAGTTCATAAAGATAATGAAGCACCTGCGCAAGATCAACAACTTTAACTCATACCTGGCACTGCTCTCTGCATTGGACTCGGCGCCCATCCGACGCCTCGAGTGGCAGAAACAGATAACGGAGGGACTGAAGGAGTACTGCGCTCTGATCGACAGCTCATCCAGCTTCCGGGCTTATCGGCAGGCGCTGGCCGAGACCCAGCCTCCTTGCATCCCCTACATGTGAGTGGTCGCCACGTCTTCTTGTAAGATCAAGGTTAAGTGGTTTCTTGCGTAGTACAGTAATGGTATTAGGACTTAACATCTGAGGTCGTTAGAGATTGAGCAAGTTGTTCAAAATAGAAGGAACAGGGAAGGAAATGGCAGTGGTCTTTAGTTAGGACACATCAAGGTAATGCATTATTACCATAGGTTAACAAATCACTTTTTAAAGGTTTTGTGTTTTCATAACATGTATATTGAGGTTCCTAAACAGTGTGGATTTTTTGTTAGTCTTATATTATGAATAGCTTGGATATGGTTTTATAGAGAGAAAAAACATTCGATACTAGGAATAAAATTATTTGTATATTTGCTTTTACAATTTTGCTATTCTCATTAAAGGATCATTTCTAGGCACATGAATGTTTCGCGATTTCATCGCGAATCTGCGAATTTGTTGGCATTTTAACTGGTTTCTGCGAAATTATAAAAATTCTTTAAGTAATTCACGAAATTTGAGGTTATTGATTCTATACACCTTACCTTAGACACATTTGTATAAATATTTTTAGCTGTTAACTATGGTAAAAATTAGTATAATACGCAAAACGGAATCAAACTATTAACACAACACAGTTACATTCCTCAAAACAAGGTAAGAACACAAAAAAACTGAAAACAGAAAAGTCCAGGATCAGCCCACACCTACTTTAACCTACTTGCTCGGCATTTAACATGCGAATGCCAACTCCGTGGCAACGCTCCGTATCTCTAACATTGACGCTGTGCATTGGGTCACTATCACCGGATGTGCTTCTGGGCCCTACCAAGCCCCACCGGTAACTCTCAAGTGCTTAGTAAAACTACTAAATTGGGTCACCAAATTATCCATATCGTGGTGTTGGGTTAGTGCGTTCAGTGTCACAGTTTTGTGTTCAAGCAATGCAGGGTTCACATCAGCTGCAACTACACGTTATGTATACTGAGGCCATTGCTCCAAGGGGTCTCTGAGCCATGATGGGCCTGTCCACCACAAATGATGATTCAGCAGCTGAGCTGGCAAAAGACCACGTGAAGCACAATATGCAGGATTGTCTTCGGAGCGTACATGCTTCCACCGGGATTGTTGGGTAAGGTCTTGGAGTTCACTCACCCTGTTGGCCATAAAACATTTTTAACTGGTGTGGAGACAAGTTAATCCATGCCAGGACAACTTGGGAATTAGTCCACCCACTGATGGAGGACGAACAAAATTCATCTTTAAATGTCACACTGACATGGTTGAGAAGACGTGCCAACAAGAGTGCATCACACAGCTCCAAACACGGCAATGATTGCACCTTGACAGGTGCCACCTTGGACTTGCCCACTAACAGTCAAATGTCGATTTTACCATGAGGGTCCACAATACGTAAATAAACCACTGCTGCGTAACCTAGCTCAGAAATGTCTGAGAATCCATGGATTTCATAAACACAGCCTTCTGAACCCTTGACGCACCTAGGAACTGTGACTGAGGACAGGTGAGGAAGCTCTTGATTAAAGAACCTCCAGCATGCTGCAAGGTCAGATGGCAGAGTAGCATCCCAATAGATAGTCTTCAACCACAATATCTGCATAAGATGTTTCGCAAACAAAAGGAGAGGACTTGGCCATTCAAGAGGGTCAAAGATGCATGCTATGGTGGACAGAATGGTGCGCTTGGTGGCATGACTTGGACTGCTTTGAATTTTGTACGCAAAGGTATCAGAGACTGGGTTCCACTGCAACCCTAACACCTTGCCAACAAACTGACTATCTGTATTCAGGCAGAATGATTGTGGCATTCTCAACTTCATCTACAGGAAGCAAGTCAAGTAGGGAAGGGTGATTGCTCATGAACTTTTGCAGCTTGAATCCACCCTTAGCAAGACAAGAAAATGGCTCCCATTGAAGTGCCAGTGCTGACTCAACTGAATGAGAACCTGTGACAATGTCATCAACGTAAATGTCTGAAAACAAGACCTTGGATGCATGAGGGAAATTGGCTGATTCATCCTTAGCCAACTGCTGCAGTGTGCGAATAGTTAGGAATAGTACAGACAATACTCCATAGGTGACTGTTTTCAGACGAAAATCCTCGACCGGATCAGTGGCACAAAACTGCCATACAATGCATTGATAATCCTGATGATCAGGGTGAACCACAATTTGTTAATACATCTGCTTGATATCAGCAGTAAACACAACAGTATGCAATCGGAAGTTTACCACAACAGCCACAATTTCTCTCTGCAACTTGGGATCTGTAAGCAAGAGGTCATCGAGGGACCTTCTCTTTCAATCTTTGACTGATGCATCGAACACCACACAATGGAAGTGAGGAGAGATACACAGAATGACTTGGCAGGAGGAGAAACAGGTTCAGATGCCACCTTTCCCATCAAAACCCACCCATACAGAGACCCTAGAGCAACTGGGGCCCCTCAATCCTCCCTCCGGTCATCAACTGAGGAAGGAGATTTGCGTCGATAAGGTCAATGGGGCGAGACATGTAGAAGGAGGGATCTACATAGCAATACGATTTTCAGAAGACAGCTTAACACTAGGCAATTTACCAGTATTGCTTGGTAAGACAATCACATCAAGAGCAAATTGGGGACCTGCACAGTCTACTGGCACAACAATGATAGATGCATTGGCTCTTGTCACATTGACCGGAGTGTTAGTGAGTCCATGAATTGGAAAATTAAATTTGTTGTGTCTCAAATGCAATTTTTGCATACATCACTCTGTGATAAAACTGGCTTGGCTCGCTGTGTCCAACAGCACCCAAACTACACGCGAACTACCCGTCGAATCGAGAACCTCTACTTGGGCAGTTGACAATAGTACAGTTTTATCAGAATTAACCACAGCAGACATGACAGTAGTCTCCCCAGATGGTGGCACAGCATCAGATTCCAAACATTGATTCTTAGATTTAGGTTCAAAGTACAGTAGAATGTGACATGACTAGGTTGAGACTGGTTCAGACAATTTAAACATAGCTTGTGCTTTTTCACAATGGCATATCGATCTTGGGGTGACACCTGATGGAACTCAGGACACTTATACAAAGGGTGAGATGTATTACAGACACAATATGATTGTGTGGAACTTACAAGAGACTTTGATGCATAGGACTGATGCTTGCTAGGGTTGGGAGGTTTTTGTTTAGTCAGTTGCATTGGCGGCACCTTAGAACACGAGGAACAAGACTGGAACCTAGAACCCTTTAGTTGAGACGACCCAACCATCTCTTGGGCTCTGCAATGTTTCTCAAGAAAGGAAATGAAGTTGTCCAGTTTGAGAAGTTCGGAACCCAAGCTCAATTCCGATTCCACCTGCAGTTTGGGGTCCAGTTGTTTACAGAAGATGTGAAGTAGGATTATGTCCCATTGCTCCACAGGAGCCCCCAAAGCCTCCATTGCCGACACATTTTCAGAAATAATATTCAAGAGGCTACGTAACGGCCTTGGCGAAGCTGCACAAGCAGAGGGTGCTTGTAACAAGGACTCAACATGAGCCGACACAATCAACTGCCTATTCACATAGCGATCTTTAGCAGATCCCACGCAACCTCATAGTTAGGATCAGCTAATGATAAGGACTGAATCATCTTGAGAGGTACGACTAACATTACCCTTCAGATATGGCACCATTTCTACTGCAGACAAGCTTGGATTATTGGAAACTAAGATAACTTACAAGTTGGAAAAGTTTGGCCATTGCTGCGGGGTACCATCAAAGTTAGGGAGTGGTATTTAAGGCAAAGCAACATTTACCTTGCGTCCAGTATCTGTATCTGTACCAACCCCTGCCTGCACTTCTGTCTTGTTTTTTAGGGCTTCTGCCATGGCTATCACAGAGTAGTGCAGCTCCTCTGAGGTAGTTATCCGCTGAAGGTGATGTTCAGGATCAAAATCATAGAGAGTGTCCGACAAAGCTTCCACCGTGAAGTAGTCTACCATCGTAAGCTTACTTCAAGCTGGGAAGGCCTCTGACGCTTGCAAGAAAGAGCTTCACCTTAGTCTGGTCACTTGTAACTACCTTTGCGAGATCATACGCGTGCTTAAATCGCCCTTCTGCCAACCTCAGCCACAAGGATGCAGCTAGAATATCAACCAGGGGAGGATAACATAAGGCGCAAACACGTGAAGAAAATTCCCAGAACACGAAGTCACTGTCCCACACTTACAACAGCGAGGAGAGTGAGCAAAATCACAAAAAGAACCGAATCTTCAAGTCGTTCATTATAGTGACCCGAACGGGTCATGTCTGACCTTTCTTTGAGGGTCTCGAGCATGATCCGGATCACTAAAACGAGTCACGGGTCACGAAGATCGGGCACAGAAGGAAATGCAAGGACCAGTGCAACGCCGCTAACAAAGTACACAAAGGGAAAAATTAAAGCCACAGAAAATTTTGGAGTGCGTAATCTAACCAAGATGATGCAAAACCACAACAAGAGTTGCGAAAATACAGCCACGAATGCTCACCACAAACACTGATGATTCTAATCTCAAAAACGAGGTGCGAGGTAAGGTGCAAAAATAGTAAAGACGATGCACAAATACCGGAATAATCCGGTCCGGAGGACCAAAAATGTTATGACAAAGTGGCAAAATGGACTATATTCGAAAATTCGAAAGAATGCTAAATTAAAACACCAATTGAAAGTGAGGCTGCCTGACTTACACTACTCACCACCATGATGCTTTACGAACAACTGACTGCCTCCTCTCGGCAGTCCAGGGTTGTCAACTGTGTGGTCCAGTGCCGGATGCAGGCCTGCCAACTTCGAAAACCACGAGAGGTGGCAGAGCAGGAAATTCAAAACTTGAATGTGTTCATTACACACACACACACACACATGCACACAGACAGTCACTAACACACACAAAATTAAGTATTCACCTATTTACAGATCAAAACATTGTGTTTTAACTGAAATTTCGGTGTTAGGCTGTGTATAACTCGCATTTCGGTGTTTGGCCTTGTATTAACTTGCATTTCGTTGTTATTGCGGTTTTATCGCTATTCACCATATAATCTTGGCCTCTATTTATTGGTTACTAAGCCTAAAACTTTTACACCCTTTAGAAAGATCTAAAGAGGGTTTTTAGTGTTGAAGTTGATATGATTTGACTGTTAGCCATTTTCATAACTACTTTGCAATGCATAATGGTGACGTGTGCAACATGAGAGAGAAACTTTTAATTCCCATCTCTGATTTGATTTCATATTCAAATTTTGGCGGTACTGTGTTTTGTGCTCATCATCATTTTTGTAATCAGAAATTATGAAATGTAATATTCCTTCATTTAAAATTCTGAGATTATTAGACCTTAATTACAACTCAAAAAGAAATATTTTAAGCTGCTGGTAAGTTTATCCATACATTTAAGTCAAGTGCAGCTTGAGAAAAAAAAGAAAAAAAAAAACACACACACACATTTCGTGAACTGCATAAAAATAAAATTATTACATAATCCTTACTGCACAAGCTTGAAAAATTAATGTATGTATCTGGTTTGTGTAACATGGTACAAATACTGTGTTTATTTCAGAGGGCTAGTTCTGCAGGACTTGACGTTTGTCCACATTGGGAATAGCGATTTGATGCCTGACGGGTCCATAAATTTTTCCAAGAGATGGCAGCAGTTCAATATAGTGGAGAACATGAAGCGTTTTAAAAAAGGGTAAGTAGTGGGTGACTGGTACTTTTGGTTTCTTAATGCATTGTACAAAGTTAAACTTTTTGTTGTTGAGTTTTCAAGTAAACATTACATTGTCTTATGGACTTGACTGTTCATTAGGGTAATTTTTGTGTTTTATTTACATATGTATTTTTTTAAAGTACACGACTCATTTGCTTTTTCCTCTGTACTTGTCTGTTGATATGAGTGTTTCTTGCCTACAGTTCGTACACATTCAAGAAACACGAACGTATAATTGCATTCTTCAGTAACTTTGATGACTTCCTCTGTGAGGAGGCGATGTGGCAGATATCAGAGTCCATTAAGCCGAGAGGAGGGAAGAAGATGCAGACGTGAGACATAGACTTTAGTAGCATTGCTAGTGTTTCTCGTGCTGCAGGCATCGCTATGAGTGTTTCGACTCAGCGGTGCACGCAATTCCTCGGACATTGAGCAGTCCTCTCACCATATCATCGAACAACAGGCTCAGTGGAGAGTGTAACTGTCGCAAGCAAACATGTTCACGTCTGAATTGTGTGAAGACGACAAGTTGTAATGTCCATCTTCTGGTTGATGTGGAGCATCTTTGTTGTCGTCAACTTTCCTGTTCGATGCAAAGATGCAGCTCAAACCAATATACCAAGGATGGCCATGTCAATCTTCTACTTTCTGCTCATTTGTCTGTGAAGAAAATGTTAAGGAATTAATAGATACCACTTACATTGGGTCCTAATTAGCATCCGTGATAATGTACTGCTCTGTTAATATTTAGATCAGTAGAAGCACAGATATTTAAAAAAAATCCTCTTTTATCTGTTAAACTTTGCAACATAATTGTGTTGTGTGCTGATAAATGGAAATATCTATATATGTTATGGCAGTGTACGGTTGATTGAATGTGCGTGTGTTAATAGGAAATAATAATAAACAGCAATAGTAAGTGTGCAACTCTGTCAGTAATGTAGAAAGAGTTGCCATACTGATGATGGTCAGAATGTGGGATACTTATTTTTCCCAGGTATCCATTATGCAGAGACTGAGGTAAAGGCTGCGAATACTGTGTAATGGGCATATCACACTGGTGTACTAGACACGTGTAGGGCTGTGGGACCATACATGTACGACTAGTCATAGATACTAGTTTTAGAATAGTCCATGCTTTGAAAATACCACTTCCACATCTCAGAAATACAGTTCTACCCATGTTTGGGGGAAAGAGTTTGTACCGGCTCTGCAAGTGTCCTGCCCATTTAGTTGTGTGATCGTTCTCAGACTTCTTGATCTAACTCTGTTGCAAATGTGGTTGTCTTTGTGTATCAAAATGACGCAGATGAGTGAGAACATAGCATCCGAGTGATTGAGCACAAGTAACTAAGTTCACACTAAATGTCGTGCATCTGTGCTTGCAGTGCATGGTGTACTACAACCAAACTATTAGCCAGGCACAAGTGTGGTGCTGACAAAAATTTAACTTGTTGGCAGGAACTACATTGTTCAGATGTATGAATTGTCTGGTAAACATACATCA